>OZ010582.1:75882711-76202711 GCA_963932145.1 Acanthosepion lycidas | reverse complement strand
CTGAACCAAAATTTCCAGTAGTTGAGTAACATTACCACTCATACTGCAAAGTTCATCAAGGAACCAATCTCCATCTCTTGATGTTAGGTCCATCAAACGATCACCAGCAGCTGAATAAAAAAAAAAAAAAAATTCATTTATACATGTTTTAATTTAACTAGATTTGAATTTTACTGGCTGGCAAGACAGAAAGCAGCTATATAAACAATTCAAAAGTAATCCTGAAGTCAATTTCAAAGCAAAACAATGTACCAAATCCATCCCTAAATGATATTTACTTTATTAACCAATGTTAATTTGTCCCCACCCCCAAATAATTTTTTATTTAGTAATCTTTTCACTGTCAGTTTTAAAATACCAAAGTATTTTCATTAAAATAGGACATGAGGAAACTACTGTATTTTATGGCAGATAAGACCCTTTTCCTTTTACACATCATGAGTGCATTATGGAGTTAAGCTAGATACAAATACCGATAGCTTGTGGGTAAACAACTGATCAGAACTTCATATAACATAATACAGAAAATATATTTTGTAAAAAAAAAATTAAGTGTGTATGGGGGGGGGGTAAATGCCATCATATATAGTAAATATATAGAGTTAGATTAAAGAATTAAAAAAGAAAAAATTGTTAAAATTCATACCATCAGCAGCACTTTCCATTAATAAGTACCGTTTGTTCAATGAGCACAAAGCAGTTACTATCACAGCAGTCAGGCTTTTCTTGCCTTCATTTTTATTTTCTGGATAAGATTTTAAAAAATAAGTTTATTATAGTTACTAAATTATAAAAAACTGTATAAAATGAGATATTTTTCAATATATTTAAAATTTTAAAAGATTTGTTTAAACACATCTTTACAAAAAAAAAAAAAAAAAAAAAAAAAGAAAAAAGAAGAAAAAAGAACAAGATGAAATTAAAATGCTAAATTTCACATGCAGGATACAAAAACTATTTAATTTTAGTTAGGTATATTGCCCACTTAAATCATTTTGTGGGCATGGAAATGTTAAGATAAAACAACACTGCAACAACTCAAATGATATTGCACAAAATATCAAATTTAAGTTTTATATCATGCCATAAAAATATACAACTAACATTCTGCAAATTTAGAGACATAATTTTTTAAAGATTCAGAATGCCATAGTGACTCTCTAAAAGTTATACAATCACTTTTCTTAATTTCCTTACCTTGAATATAGTTCTTGATTAAACATGTGGCTTGTTCCATTAGTATCTCTAACTGAGGTGTGTCAGTTACTTCAAGACTCCGTCTGTCCATCAATTTTATTAAACGAGTATTGGTATTGTTGATTATTGTTTGTAGCTTTAACTCTATATTCAGCACTGGCTGAGCAGACACAGAGTTGGTACACATTTTTCGAAACATTTCATCAAATTCATCCACTATTTCTGAACATCTGCATGAGAAAATTCATACAAAATTAAAAAAGCAAATAAAATATTGTTTGAATTCTATTTCACATAAAATCAAAACCAAATTTGAATACATTTTATTAGTGTAAGTTCTGTTAGAATTATATATTCAGCTTATAAAGAACGTAAAATGAAAAATTTACTTGTCAGATGTGAAATTCATCAGCAATCGTTGCAACCAGCTTAGATAATGACTAGTTCGACTTTTTTCAGCAAACAGTGGCCCAAACTAAAAACAAAAATATTTTATAAATTATAACTTAAAATATACAATTTTTTTCAAAACAAGAATCCAAAAATAATGTTTGATTGCAAACATAATAGATAATAAAAACAAAAGTTACTTACATGTCCAATAATTGTAGCATATGTATGCAATATATCCAGAGCAGAACGTAAGACACTGCGTTGATTCTGCAGGCAATTAACCAACTCATTTTCAAGTTGCTCACACTAAAATTATTAAATTAGATTTTACAGTTAATGACTTTTGTGATCATTTTGTGTGTGTGTGTGTGTGTGTATGTATATATATATATTTTTTTTTTTACTGCAGTATTTTCATTTATACTAACACATCTTGAATATGGGAAATTGTTAACCGTATCAAGTCTATATTTAATCAAAATTAGTTAATTTTGAAAAGCACTTGCCAAAATTCAGATATCTAGAAGAACTAGGCTTTAAACTGAAATCTTGTAACTGATTATACAAACCTGTTGCACTATTTGTCCTTGGCCAGCAGCCTGCAAAAAATTTGTGGCAGCTGAAAAACTTGGTGCTCCAAACTGAAGTGGCTTTGTCACTTCAGCAAACATCTTTTGAAAAACAGCCCCTTGAACATTTTGTAGTACAAGCTAGAGAGTAAAGAAAAAATTACATGATTATTTTAAAATTCCAATATAATCATTTTCAACAGCAAAATATGCAAAACTTGAATTATCACATAAAATTAAACATTTATCATTCACTTGTTTAAAATTAAATTGTGATTTAATAGTTTTACTACAAAACATTTCTATTGCAGATACAAACAATATATATGAAAATACTTGTCCTTAAAGAAGGGAAAAGGCTGCAATTAAAATCAAATATTCATTGATTTCATCATTCCACAAACATGGTCAAAGCTAAAATGATTTTTCATAAGCTCATATAACCCATCCTACCATGACTGTTTCCTTAACAAAAAAAAAAAAAAAAAAAAAAAACGAAACTTACTTTGTGATTAGCATGCCATTGACTGAAATCAGCAATTTTCTCCTGTATTGTGGCCTGAACTGCATCTCTGGTATTCTTCACAACAGCATAATCAGAATACCTAAAAATAAATAAAATTAATTTTTAAAACATTTAAATAAAATATGGATAGTACATGAAATAAATACATTTTCTTTTATAAAGAGCAAAAATGCATTGTAAACATTTCATATTTTTTTCAAAATTAATTCAAGCAAAAATTAATCATACCATTATGAATCCAAGGGAAAAAAAAAAAAAAAAAAAAAAAAAAAAATAAAAATTATTCATAGAATTTAAAAACATGTTTTACCATTAAGCAAAAGTACTACCAGATTTATAAAAAAAATACCAAGAAATTAAAAAAAAAAAAAAATTAATAAAATACCAAGAAATTAAAAAAAAAAATAAATTAAATATTAGGTTGGTGCAAAAATAATGATGTAATAATGTTGTTTTTTGATGTATTTTTTAACGTCAAAAAACGACATTATTACGTCATTATTTTTGCACCAACCTAATACCAAGAAATTAAAAAAAAAATAATTAAATACCAAGAAATTAAAAAAAAAAATAATTAAATACCAAGAAATTTAAAAAAAAGATTAAATACCAAGAAATTAAAAAAAAATTTAAATACCAAGAAATTAAAAAAAAAAATTAAATACCAAGAAATTAAATAAAATAAATACCAAAAAAAAATTAAATACCAAGAAATTTTTAAAAAAATTAAATAACAAAGAAATTAAAAAAAAATTAAATACCAAGAATTTAAAAAAAAAAATTAAATACCAAGAATTAAAAAAAAAAAAAAAATATATATATATATATATATATATATATATATATATATATATATATATATATATCCCAAGAATTAAAAAAAAAAAATTATACCAAGAAATTAAGAAACTATTACCAGGAAATTAAAAAAAAAAAAAAAAAAAAACTAAGAAAAAAAAAAAATATTGTTGATAAATTAATTTTTAACCATAAAACATTTTACATTGAATACAATCACATAATAAATATTATATTCCAATGTCTTAAGGAAAACTGACCTGTCACTGAGAGTGTAGAGGGCATGTTGGTTGTTCATGAGAGCTTCATTAAGCACTGCATGCATATCTTCCAAATTTTTTAATTTTGATTCCCAAGCTTGGAAGTCATCTGTTTGCTGGCCCCAATCTTGCATAATATTTTGCAGTAAGGGAAGTGCACTTAACATGTCTTCCCTAAAAGAAGGACAGAAAATTTTCAAAAGAGAAAAAAAAATACATGAATTCAGAAAATTTAACATTTAAAAAATAAAAATTGTCATTCTATAAAATTCTGTTTTCTTCTATACCAATCACTAAACCAATGACTCCCAGGTTCATAGTTGTCTTTCCAAATGCGTGTTTTATTGTCTTTCCAAATGTGTGTGTTGTGTTACCTTTTTAGATCTGAAGAAATCTATCAGTAGAACTGGTCAAAAGGCTCAGTCCTTGTTTGCTGATAGAATGAGACATCTTATAGCCTCTAACAAGTTTGGCCGATGTGACTACTGGCGGCTCTGTAATAGTATTAAATAAGAGTAAGTTTTCTAGCCCTCCTCTTTTCACTCAATTTGAAGTGTTAACATTTTCTGGTGATAAAACAGAATGTTTTGCTCATAAATTCTCTAAGTTCTACTATTGACTCATCTGGAGTATTTTTGCCTGACTTTCCACTTAGAACCAAGTCTATTAAGTGATATGCATAATTCCGTCCATGGTTTCAGTTACCATTTCTAAACTGGATCCTCACAAAGCATGTGAACTTAATAGTATCCCTGCAATAGTCCTTAAGAAATGTGCTCCTGAACTGGCTCTTGTTCTCTTTAAACTTGACAATAAATGCCTTGCTGCTTCTTGTTTCCTGCTTGTTGGAAATCCTCTTTAGTTGCAGTCTTTAAGAACTCAAGTGAAGCTAATCCTTCTAGCAGCCTATTAGCATTCTACTTCTTTTTTGGTAAAAGTACTAGAGACTAATTCTGAATTGGTTAAGCATCTCGCATTGTAGGGTCATTCAGCTAATCAATATGGCTTTTAGAAAAGTAAAGTGCTGATTTTAACAATTATAGCTGAAAGAGTCTATCAAGCTTTAGATATCTCAAAAGCATTTAACAGGATTTTGAATATTGGTCTTCTTCACAAGTATTTCTGGACAAATCTTTGAACTGATTTTGTTTTTCTATCAAATCACAAAATGTCTTGAATGGCCACCCTTCTAGATCTTTTTGCATAAATGCAAGTGTTCCCTAAGACTATCTTTGGATCTTTGTTTTTAATTTTCATGAATGACCTTCCCAATATAAATTCTAAACTTAGTATCTATGCTGATGACAACTATTTACTCCAGTCTTAATAGTAAGCCTGATTGGTTCAGTAAGGTCAAATTGGCAGCTGATCTAAAAAAAAAAAAATGACTTACAATCTGTTGTTAAATGGGGCAAGAAATGGCTTATTAATTTTGACAACTCAAAAATGAAACTGCTTTTTTAATCTTCTGAGAGAACCCTTTCTAGCTGATGCTAATCTCCAGGAAAGTGACTCATTACACCTTCTTGGACTAATGTTTTCAGCTGACATGAAGGGGGAAAGAGTATATTGAATCAATTGCTAAGTCTGCAGCTAAGAAAGCTGGTATACTCTGCCGTGCTAGACAATTTTTCTCGCCACAATCCATCTTACATATTTATAAGTCTACTATTCATCCTGGCTTTAAATATTGCATCTGGTCTGAGGGCTCCAGGTATACATTTAAACATTCTTGATATCACCCAAAGAAGAATCTACAGCCTTATTGCTCCCGACCTGGCATCTCTGCTTCAATGATTTTCCCACCACTGTAATATAGCTTCTGTGTCTTTTCTATAAATATTTTCATGGTAATTGTTCTGATAAACTTTTTGCAATGGTCCCTAAACTTTAGCGCAGAACTAGATTGGTTACAAGGTCCGATCATTTTACAGTTGAAATGGCTATATGTTCTATGCTAGGTACTACCACTAATTCAGTATAAATTTTCAATACTTAAGGTTTAGGATGAATTTTCAAAAATGAAAAAGCATTCTTGAAGATTTCATTTTAGCTTTAATTGAAAGCTAAATGAGTAAATTTACTATTTCCACTAAGTAAAATATTCTGGTGTATTTCAAATAGAAATTATATAGATCAGAACCTCAACCTTTTGGCCAATTTAAGAAAATTTTCTTAAAAGTAGCCATTTTCTTAATTTTAAGAAATCTGTAAACAAAACAAAATTATCGATTTAAAAAATTTTCCAAAAATAAAATATTTGTGACATGTTATTTGAGTAAAATTAGCAAATTTAAAGTTAAATTAATCTGATTTGAAATAAAGAAAGTAATATACAAGCATTTGTGGCCTTTTTCATTATGCTATGTTGTTTTCCTGTGAAAAAGTGGAGGTACTTATTCTATGCTAACAGTTTCTTCTATCACTTCCCAGTTAACTTTGATCTTCAAAAATTGAAATGCAATATTAATCGTTATTTTTTTTGTCTTAATTCTTGTTCTTTTATTGTTCTTCTCTCCTTAATAGTATTTTCTTATACTCTCAATAACCCCTTGCATCCTAGTATTGATTAAAATAAAAATTGTACCTCCCTTAAGATGTATTAATTAAATTTGAATTCACTTTAACTCTATTCAAAATAGTAAGTTATGCTAAAAAAAAAAAAAAAAATAAAAAATAAAAAAAAAAGGGGCTCAATTATTTTTACAGAGCAACTTTTTGAAAACGATAATATTATTAATAATAGAAATATTTACAGTATTTAAGTATTTAACTATAAGAAAAAAAAAAAAATTAGTTAATCTATTCATGGAGAGACTAACTAACCAAGAAGCAATAATCAAAATTTTTAGGAAGGAATCAAACAAAACTTACTTATTTTTCAACCAAGAAGCTTTCATTTCTGCTACACGAATTGCAAACATGCTGATTGTAATGTCACGTTCCATGTCTCTCTTACTTTGCCGTCCTTCATTCAAGTTGGTAAGTGCAGTAGGTCCACCTCCATAGAAGGCACCTGTATAGCCACCTTCATTGCCTGTAGTCCAGTCAACCAAAGGGTCATACACAAATGCCTCTAGAAGAGTAAGCAGAGTTTCACGTCCTTTACGCATAGTTTTGATTACATGTTCACTGGCTGTACGGAAGGTACCCTGCAATACATATTTTGACAAAAGAATTTTAGTATTTTTTAAGACAAATATTTTGTCATGACTAGGTAAGCACAAGTTTCAAGTTTTGCTTTATCATTTTCAATTTTGTCTACTTTAATTTTAACTTTTTTTTTTTTTATTTAAAAAAAAAAAAAAAAAAAAAATTTAAAACAATCAAAGTTTAAAAATAATGAACACAGTTATGCATAAAATGTACTAAAAATCCATTTTAGGATATTTAACCAGGAGCTTTATAGAACACACTCAGTCAAAATGCACACTCACTCCAGAGTTCATGGCCCTGGGTAGCTTTGAATTACGGATCCAAGATAGAGTTGTGTTCATTATATTGTCGTGTCACCTGCTTTGCTGCCCCATCCCACCCTATTTCTTTTTCCATAACCATCACTTCAATACATATTTTTGATAAGCTATTTTTACTTTGTTTGATGTAACCATATAGCTTAAAGGTTTTACTCTTTATTAAACGATAGTTAGGATCAGCCCTGTTGTGTGCAGAAGGGTTTATATCCGTATGTGATATGTTAGGCGATTGTTGGTCTGAATTGCATGATGTAATTCTGGAAGTTTTCCACTTTAAGAAGTGTTATAGTTCAGTTTACACAATCCAGGCCATAAAGCAGTATAGAGTCAATATCTGTTGTAGTACTGATCATGTAAGGATTATAAGGGGGGTGGGTAGGAGGGATTTGTATTTTCAGACACTGCCCACCAAGATCTAGTCAGTAATCTTTAACATTTGTGCCCACAAGAAAACACTGTGTCAAAAGGACGCTTTTTCCTCTTGACACCACTATTTTAACTACCATCACTCCTTGGCAATGTTTAATGATTAAAAAAAAAAAAAAAAAAAAATTAGAATTTTAATAAAACCTAACTATATGATTGAGAATTTACAAAAAAAAAAAAAAAAAAAAAAAAGTAAACACTATTTATTTATTTATTAAACTGCTAGTTTTACCAGAAATTTATTTACAAAATTCTATTAAAAAAGAAGAAAAAAAAAAAAAAAAAACTAATACAATTTTTACAAATTTATAAAGAAATAAATAGGAAAATATTAGGAAAATCTTTTATTCATAATTTTAATTTATTGCTTAAACTTTATTTTTTAATGGATACCTATATTTGACTAGATGCTCTGTTTTTATTTATTCATTTACATCTACCAGCTTTAATATTCAAGAAATCTTGTTAGAAAAATATGTGCCATCAGCAGGATTTGAACTTGCATCTCCTAGGGAAAAAAAACAACATTAGATCTGATGTGCCTTGACCTATCAGCCACAAAGAACCTCCTGGTTTATTTATTTCCATCTACCAGCTTAAATATTTGGGAAATATATTGTTAATAATAAATAAAAACAGAGCATCTACTCAAATAAAAAATAACGTTTAAGCAATAAATTATGTCAGATTAATAAATGAAAAAATGAATTCCTAAAAATTCATAAATTTATAAACATTTACTAAATTATTAAAATATGTGATTCAACTCTGAGGAAATCAATATTAACCATTTTATAAAGTTTGAAATGATTGGAAATTAGCTGATGATATTTTTAATAGGAAATTCAGTATTTGCTTTTAATACACAAGAATGTGTATTGAAACAAACACTTGCATATTATATTCCCACTTAAGTAAATTAAAATATAACATATTTATACAATTCACTACATTACATTAGAACTTTTTTTTTTATAAACAAAAATGTTGAATGTTTGGCAAATCTTGATAGGTGAAGAGGTTATATGGGTGTGTCATTATAAAATGATCTGTATGGCTGGAAAATTGTCACATGACTTGATGGTAAATAAATACATAAATACAGGGTGCAACAGAAATACCTCTCACATAATGGCAAGACAGTAAGAAGTATTTCTGCTGCTGCATCCTGGAGATGCGTACTGGTTTGCCAACATTACATATTTTAAAATAAATGAGAGGACGAAACCAGTATGCATAATAAAAATATAATTATTTTAAAAATTACCTAAGAAAAAAAGGAACTAAGTGCATAAAAATGAAGCATCCATATTTTGTTATTTTAATAAATATGAATCTCCCTAAGCAGAGGATTGTTTGCTTTTGTTTTTTTGTTTTTTGGGAATAACCTTCACATTTGAAAATTATATGGTAAACACTAAATTTGGTGTAAATTGTCCTGTCAGGACTACTATTACTTGTATGGAATGGCCTTTAATGTGATATCAGTTTGCAATTCCAGTGGAAAAAAAGGGGGAAAAAAAAGTAAACTTTTTCCCTGAAATGCTATCATTGGGGGTAAGATTTAGGAGAATAAGAAAAATATAAACTGCTTGCTTGAGCCAATGTTTTATTGTGCCAGTTCTGCTGATAACTAAGGGCTAAAACTAAGTGGTCAAAAAACAGTGACTAATCTAAAATGTACCTAAACAAAAAAGGGGACAAACAATGGGGTAATAAAACAATACTGGTTCTGTACTGCAGTAACAAAACAAAACCAACAGGTATTTATACAATCTAATAGTGTTTATTATTTTTGTTGTCAATTCTCAAGAACAAAGAAAATTCACTCCCATATGTGTAGCTAAAATAACAGCAGTGTCTTTTGACACCGTTATTTTGTAGGCATGAAGGTTAAAGATTGTCATCTATTCTATGTTGAACAGGAACTGAACAATCATTTGACGATGAAAGTTTGTGTCCATGTTAGACAATTTCAGCTATATGTTGAATTGGTTTTCCATAGACATATTGAAAGAGACATTATCTTTATTAGTAGCTATATACTTTATTTTAGATTATTTATGACTAGGTTAAATGCCGCCCTATGAGGTGGCTTTTAAGCAGAGGGGTTTTGATTGAGCCTTCAGCTTGTTCAGGAGTTTGAGAGTCCATAAGTCTTTGCATATTCTCAGCATTGGAAGCTCCCCTGGCTGCCATTTCATCTGGGTTTTCAATTGTACTGGATTTTTTTCTACCACCCCACCTCACTGCAGACTTGGCTCTTGATTGCAATCTGGTCCTATCTTGACAGAGATTTTTTTGCAAGGCATGGTGCTGCTGTATGCAATAGGCAACAATAAACTACAGAAGAACTCAAAATTGGTTGCTGCATTTAAGTATTGCATTAATATTTAAGGTTACATTTTAAAACTTCAACAATAATTCTGTCACCACTTAAGATGATTTGATGTGTGCAGGTCCTTGCTGTATGTACAAATAACTATTTTTTTTATATCATGGGTGACTTTCTTGGTTTTCGTAATTTTGATTATTCTCAAATTTATTTCCAAGTTAAAAAAAATTATCATACAAAAAAATTTGTCCTAAAAATTGCAGTAATGAAAACTTTGGAATCCAAAATTTCTGTAACATGAGCTATTGAAAGTAAGAAAGATGTGTGAGAAAAAGTGTGACACAGTGACATTCATATTTATTACTTCCTCTCCACTTTTGGCAAATGTGCTGATAAAACTCTGCATTTCTTGGCTAGAGTCATTCACAGCAACAATATCACCAGCCTTACATTGGATAATACTGTATGTAATAATGTATAAAAACACTTCACGTTCATTTTACATTTGAAGTTCTTCCTGTTGGTAATAATTTAAAACTGATTAATCATTAGGCATTCAAACTTAACACAAGTTTGACTTTACAGAGGAATTCAGAACCAACTTTCTTTGTAACAATTTATTCAGATCACAAACAATATTAAGTTTTGTTTACTTTCAACTGAAAAGCAAGAATTTATTAATTATGTAAAGAGTTCAATAATTATTTTGTTTGAAAATTTAAGACAGTATATATATATATAAAACCCTTATCTAAATCAAAATGGTTCACATAGGTCTTGAAAATTTTTAGTTAAATATGCACATTAAATTTAAAAATTGATGTTATAGATACCTCAATACCTGTCACCCCTAAAGCTGTCTCAATGTTCTGTGTCATCCGAAATGGTACTTTCTCAGGAACCCGTAGCCCTTTGCCTTTTTCAAAGCATACATTATAGTCAATATGTACAACCTGAAATGCAAGATTAGATTAAATACAGGAGAAAAAGTTTCAAATGTTATTTGAACTGTATGAGGCCACAGCTTAAGTTTCAGACACAAATTTATATTTAAACTGGAATGTGAGATTTGACTCAGGACATGATCAAGGCAGGCATAATACAATAATCAGTGAAAGAATGACAGCAAACATGTGAAGTCAATTTAATTGAAACTGTTTAATAACATGAAAACATGAGAATAGAAAGAGAAAGTAAAAGGAAATAGTCTGTTTTGGTATCATGCAGTGAATGTGTCACATAATACAGAGATTTCATTTGTATCAATAGAATTGATGTATTACTTATCTGTGCCTTAAGAGTCAACATATTGAACATTCTTATAAAGACTGGATTTGAGTGATGAGTTCATAACAGAATGTTTGGATTCATAAATAATCCCAATGAACATTAATTATTAAGCAAATGCTACAGTCATCTAACTTAGTGCTTGAGATATATTCATAATTCATGGATATGGTAAAACTTATTAAATTCATAGTTCTCTTGGTTACAGCCTCATCTGTTCCTCTGTACAGATACAACACAGGAGTTGATGTCCCTTGCATTCAGTCACTATCTTACAACTGCCAATCTTTGAATTTTGGCATCTCTTAGTGGTCACATGATCTGCCACAGGGTCAAGTGTCCATCCATGATATACTTAATGGTGTAGGGAAATACATCTTTTCACCGTCACCATTTGCCCACATGTATACACGAAGTAAAACTGATCAGAATGAAGGGGGAAAGGATGGAAGAAAGAAAGAAAGAAAAATGTCCCTAATTATGAGATTAGTCCTCCTTCCTCTTATTTAATATGTTAATAATAGTTATCATGTCACATATTTCAGCAACTGAAAGGTAAAAAAGGCACTAATGTTACTAATAATATATTTATACCTTCTATAAGATTTCAGAGTTTACCTGTAAAAGGACAATATGAGTAAAAACAAAAGGAAAACTTATATTAGTCGATGTGTCATCCTCTGAAGGACTTTATCAAGGCAAATGCAAGGATTTTATTTTGTAACAAGTATTTATATACATGAGCAAAAATGTTATTGGCTTTTTTTAAATTTTTAAATTTAAGAATACTGATAAATATTCATCAGCTAAAACGTCAGGTAAGCTATGGAGCACACCAAGCGACACAATTCAATGTCTAATAAACGAAAGTGAGTAAATGATTAGACATTGAACTGTGTCACTTAATGTCCTCCATAGCTTACCGACTTAAATCATTAATAATTTTTCAACTGCATCATTTTCTTCCAATTGACATGTTTACCCCTTTTCAGTTGAATTACCTGATGTTGAGCAAACAGTTGATCTAATGGTAATGGTGAGATTAGTTTCCTTATATGGAAATATCTGGCATTCATTGACCAAACAGCATTTCTCTCAAAACAGTTTTTCAGGAAAATAAGTTTCTCAATTCTACTGTTATTGATCTTTCCAGTATTCATGGGTTGTTTCCTTCCTAACCTTTTGTTTGAAGTTTTGTTGAAAGTCAACATCTTGATGTCATTTTCTCTTCATTTTATGTTCTATACATTTTAGTTGTTACTACTGTTGAAAGTCTTCAAGTAATGAGATTTTATATTTGGTAAAGATCTTTATGATTCTACTACACCAGTCTATAAGATCTAATGAAGAAACTGTTTGAGGTTTCCTATAGCCCCACTGAACTTAAATAGTCAATTCAGGTTTGCTATGGTAAAAATTTTCTATCCCAAGTAAAAATCATCACAAAAATGGCAAAAGTCATTTTGTCACAGCTTATTTTCTCTGAAAAAAAATGGATTTTCATACTTTTATAGGGGTAAAATATTGAAAAATGATTGTTTTATCATCATCTAAACAAATATCAAGGAAACTTGATCTGAACCCCATGAAACTAGGTATTTTCTGAAAGCAAAGAATATATTCTTTCATTTAAAAGTAAAATTGGCTGGTGTAAATGACTCAAAATTTTTTTTCAAGGGGTAAAATGTGAAAAAAAATAGTGAAAATTTTGCATTTTTTCAAGTTCTAAACAAAAATTTTCCACATTAATGGGAAATTAACCTTATTTTTGGAAAATCAGAAAGCCTAAATCAAACTATTTCAGTCATAAAATTGAGAGTTTTGAAGGAAATCAACATTCCTAGGGGGGTCAAAATGTGACAAAGTCCATTGGTAATTTTCAATTATATGACTGCCAGGGTTTAAAAAAAAAAATTAAAAAAATTGACACCCAGCCACAGAAATCTTTAGTAAAAGGCGAAAGATTTATCTGCAAGCGATAAGGAAAATGAAACCAAATTAACTGACATCTCTGGGTCAAAGATCAGCCAGCCAGCAATAAACGTTTAGAACAAGTTGTAATAAAACCCACCACTCCCAGATAAGAGCAAAGAGTGAAAAAAAAAATGGTCAACATTAGTAGGGCTTGATATAACCTGTTTGGACGTACTTGATGTGTTTTGTTTTGTTTTTAACACCCCATAACCCAGGTGATGAAAACAACACTTAGCAGATGACATTGTTTTTTTTCACCGCATATCTTATGTATTTCCTATCACCAGGCCATTTAGCCATTCCTTTTATTCAATGATGTCCACACCAAATTAAGGAGAAACGGATGAAGTTTGAATGATATTAGTTTGAAGTGAAAATAAATATTTTGCATTAAAAACAGTGATTTTTCTCAGAAAATTGGGCATAATTTTTTAATGCTAAACACCGAGTGACATTTTCCACAGCCAAATTGAAGATTAATTACCAGTGAATAATTCCATGTGCAAACAATAGCCGTCTGGATCCTATAACATTGGCTGGAAAGCTTCAGAACTTTACTGATTGATTGAAAATTTGTTGCGCATAATTGTGTTTTTTCATGGTCAGTTTCCATTATTTCATCTTGATGTTGTCATTTTCGGACAGCCAAGTCGTCAAGGATGCAGGAAAACAGTTTGGCATAGGTTTGCTTTAAGAACTTTACATTCTATGAGGTGTTTAAAATGTTACTGATGAATGAGATTTTTCGCCAAATATCTCATTTATACGCCATGTAAGACCTATAGTGTTCTTTTGCTCAAAGCCATTTTTAATCATTGATCTGATAAGATGATTGTACATAGTTTAGACATTTCTATAGGAATTGGACACCATGCATGACATCCAGTCCAGATCTGACAAAGTTATATAAGAACATGACCAGAATGGTTTCATTCCATTTCCAGATCATAGTTTCTACTTTGGAAGGTCATATCTTCCAACTTAGAAAATTTAGTAGAGAATGTTATTTTTTTTTTTGTTCAAAATCAGTCTAATACCAACTATGAATAACTTTGTCAATGAGTATATATAAAAGATTGTTAAATAAATTTATCTCCTTTGGTAACCCATTACCTTATTGCTGGTAATACCGTCAATGTATACAATTCATTATAGTTTTTATAGACAACTGAATAAATTGTCTGGTATCATGAAGACCTACTTATACTACAAATATGTACCAAAACAATGAAACTGAGTGAAATTTGGGTCTCATGAAATTCACCTTATGCACAATACAATATGTGGTATTTATTATAAACATATGTAACTGAAGGCTCAAATTGAGCCATGTATATAAATCATACTTATTATAAAACCCAGGCTGTGTGTGTGTGTTCGCTTATATATTGGATCGGATTTCCTACATTTTTCAACAGATTTCAACAAAACTTCACAGGACTACGTAAAATTACCTTGCGGTGGTTCTGACAGTGCCAAAAATTGGAAAAACAATTGTTTTTGCACAAAATCAATTTGAAAACACGATTAAGAGCCATCACTGTTGCGAGAATGAAAGGGGGACAACTCATATCGAGTTATACTTATTATAAAACCCAGGTTGTTTGTGTGTGTGTGTGTGTGTGTGTGTGTGTGTGTGCGCGTGCGTGCGTGCGTTTATATATGGGATTAGATTTCCTACATTTTTCAACCGATTACAACAAAAACTTCACTTTTTTTTTTGGCAGGTAGTGTTTCTTATTGTTTTGCACACTTTTTTCTTTATTTTTACATTCACAATGCTTTAAAAATTCCATTTACAAGACAATTGTTTATAATAAAATTCTATTCAATCGGTAGACTCATAACGATTGAAAACAACGTTTTTGTTTGGGTTTGACCAATTCGTAAAAGAAACTCCCAAAAAACTAATTAAGACATGTGTGTCCGTCAACCTTAAACAATAATCTTTGTCAATTTTATTTTTGAGTCTTTATGATGGTTGATATTTGATCTATCTCTTACTGTTACATCCCCGGGCAACGCCGGGCTCTACTGCTAGTGTATGTATATATATAAAAAAAAAACAAAAAACAAAAAAAACACTCTGCCCCTTACTTCACCTTGAGCAAACACATTTCCAATCAATGAGATGTTCGGGCAGGATTTTTTTTTTTCTGAGCTTATGGTGCCATGGTTTCAAGGTAATAAAAAAATGTTCTGGAAAAATGAATTCTTTTGATTATTTTCGAATAACCAGAGGAACGCAATTTGAAACAATTTTGAAAAGTGGCTTGGAAGCCTACAACATGACTGAGGGGATAGTCAGATACCACTTGACTAGCCAACAAATCTGGCTAACATGAAAACTAAAAACAATATTGGACATGAAAATAATACACCAAGTCTTCCTCATTGATACAAGATAATGCACTTACTGCAACTATAATTCTTCGTGGCTCTTCCACTACAAGTTTATCACAAATGGCATGCATTCAACAACAGAACCTCCTATGGCAATATAGACCTTATCAACCCTAAATGGGTAAAAAAATGAACATATAAACACTGATGTTACTCTCTACCAAGGAGTTTATTTTTAAAAAAAAAAAAAATAAAAATAAAAAAAACCCCTGGCAACTAATCTTTATGAACATTTTTTTTTTACCTAGCTAAATTTTCATTAGGTATGCCAAAGAATATTTTGAGCAAGCCTCTACACCTATCTTCCTTTTCACATATTACTGCAAATAAACAAATTCTTTGCTTCAATTTCACATGAAGATTGCTTATATCAATATCTTTACATTTTTTTTTGTATTGAAGAAAAACCACATACATGTGAATCATTGCTTTCAGTAAAATACTTATAAAAAAAGCTTAACTTACTTCTCCTGTTGATAAGTCTACTAATACGTTATCAAGATGACGATCTCCTAATCCTATGATGTAACCAATCATAGACATCACAGCAGTGGATCGAGAATAAGTTTGGGTTTTATGCCACCATTCACTAGGGCCTGTGCTAGCACACCACAATTCTCTGCAATATAAAATTCGCATAAAATGAAAGGGGAGAATGTTGTAAAGATATGCAAAGTTCTCAAACAAAAAAACAAACAAAAAAACAAACAAAAAAACAAACAAAAAAACAAACAAAAAAACAAACAAAAAAACAAACAAAAAAACAAACAAAAAAACAAACAAAAAAACAAACAAAAAAACAAACAAAAAAACAAACAAAAAAACAAACAAAAAAACAAACAAAAAAAAACAAACAAAAAAAAACAAACAAAAAAAAACAAACAAAAAAAACAAAAAAACAACATGTTCTAACATAATGGCACAACTACTGATGAATAGAACTTACTTGGCAAGAAGATCTTTTGGAGTTTCTGACATTAGTTCTTCAAGAACCTTCTTCAAGATATTCAATGGCCATTCTTTCCGGTTTTCCATGTTAATTATTCCCTGAAAAGTCAATAGTATAGCTAATAATTTTAGAACTATTCTAATTTCAAAATCAATGTGAAACATTAATCCAAAATCATAAAAATTATTTCATTTAATAATTCTCAAAAGTAAAATCTAATTACTTTTAGAATATGAGACTTACAAATAATTATTTAGCAATAAAACAATCTGTCAATGCATGTGTTTACAAAAAATAAACATACTTTTTCTTTTAATGCTGGTGTCAATTTGTTGTAATAAATGTCACTTGGTCTCTGCATTACAGGATTTGTGTTAGTAGTCAAGGAGCCAACATTAGCTGTACCAGGGACAGGAGAACTGGTTGGCTACAATATATAAATATTTATTTAAAATAAAAAACAAAAACAAACAAACATAAAATGGATTTGCAATTTTCTAGTCATTAAAAAAAAAAAAAATGTATGGAGTTATATTGTATCAGAGAAGAAAAAATGTGTGGCATTATACTGTATCAGAGAAGAATGATCACTCATAAGTAGTGTTTCTAGTTACACAGAAATATGTAACAATGAATATCTAGAAAAACCTGGAATGCATCAAAGATCTGAAAGGATACTTTTGGAAGTAAATTAATTTTATATATATTTATGAGACTCAAAAAAGCATTATCATACAAGAAAATAAATGTTAAAAATACTAAGACCCATAAAAATGAAGACACCTTTAATGAGTGAGCAATCATTTCTCTTTGTTGCCATTTCTTGTATAGGCTAAATAAGGGAGTGGCACCATCTACCCACTGGATCAAGCCTGATCTTGGACCTAAAGGTGTTACAGAGTAGTGTCGGGCTCGGTACATAGCTTGGTGACCTCTAGAAATAAAAAGAAAATACATTTAAATTTCTTTTGAGTTCTTTTATAGCATATTAAGGTCTTTTATGCTATATAATCTCAAATATTTTCATTGTGTATAAGGTTTTCTCTCAAAAGCAACAGTCAACAAAAAAAAAAAAAAAAAAAAAAAATGGTTTCATTCTTTTATTTTAGAAATCTACAAATTAAGATGTATTGTCATATTCACAAGATTTAAAAAAAATTGTTGAAATATGTATGAATAAATATTTTAAACATTTTGAAATTATCTAAAAAACCAGATTATATTGAAGATTCTAGAAAAGTAAGTTAACTTTACATAGAAATTAAAGTGCATATTTTTCTCAGGTGCAATTTGAATGATATTGCTATAATTATAGTTACTTTTACAGAAATCTTTTATTTCTAACCAAATCTTCATACATTCTTTTTGTTTTAAGTGAAATGACATTTCGGAAATTAAAAAAAAAATAATTTTAAATTGTATAAATATTTAGCCTCATACCTATTAACATTTGAAAACATGCTGTTGACAATATTCAAGAATTGCATAATACGCTCATCAAGATGCAAGTCTTCAAGACCTTTGAATAAATATGGATATCTGGAATAGAAAATTACATACAGGATTACATGGTGTCAAGGATATATAAAAACAAATTTATTTAAATTCACATCAAATACTATGAAGATTTACGTGATTTTGTTATTGCATTTGCAATATACCAATAAATTATTCAGTGAAAAATTTCAACATCAACAATCCCATCATCAGAAAAAGGAAATATTTCATACAAAAAGAAAATATTTATAGTCATCATAAAGAATCTGACAAGTTTACAGTAATGATGAATACACCTCAAAATGATTTTCTGTCAATTCCTATGGAATTGTCATTGTATAAAAAAAAAGATTTTCTGAAAACACTTTAAATGTCAAAATTTTTTTTCAATTTATTGCAGTTGATTAAATTTGTTGGTCTTTTTTATGCTTGTTTGAATATTTTCATCTCTAAAGTGAAATTTTGGAAACCACTGTTCACTTGCCAAAATTCCAGCAAAAAACAAACAGCCAGCTCTGGTTTATCACTGATAGTGATGCAGCCATAGTAACCACTACTACAATATCTATCACAGGGAATGATGTAGTAGGACACTTACAGCATTTTGAATAACCTGCCATCACTGCAAGACAAGTTCTAGAAAATGCAAAGTGTAGCTATGCACAAGCAGTCTAGGTCAACAACTTGAATCCGAGGAGTTCTGCAAAAATTAATCAAATTCTCAATAAAAGTAAAGCATCAATATGGAATATTATAAATGGCCCTGTGGTTATCCCCATCAGATAAAGCAAACCCCTGCATCATAATCTTTACCTTTAACTCCATGTCACATGACAAAAGCCATCTCCTTCCCAACTTCTGCCATCTCACAAAGCAAAATCTGAGTAATATTTTTTTTTTTTTTTTTTTTTTTTTTATCACAGTTTGGGAAGTCTCAAGACTTAGCAAAAGTCTTGACTCTAATAGCTTCTAGGATTAAACCCAGTGGTTGCCCTTAGAAATATTAACAGGAGTTATCCCTGATCCTATCAAAACTATTTAACAGCTGCTTGAAGGAGAAATTTTGTGGAAGTTGTCAAGTGTATGTCCAGTTTTCAAGAATGTGGTGAACACTTATCCCAGTTTCAGTATAATACCATCATTTTCTTCAGTGTCATTAGCAAAATTTTTGAAGCTATACTTAAGAAGGTCAGTTATCACTTCAATAGGGACAACCTCTTGAGCAACAAGCAGTATGGATTTCAATTGGCTTGGTCCACTATTGATATCCTGTCATTACTCACAGAATCAGTGAGGCATTAGGCAACAAAAACATTTCAAGGACGACAGCATTAGATAATTTCAAAGCCCTTCAACATGGTGTGGCATAGGTTACTGAACAAGCTCTAGCTATGAAATCACTGAAAGAGTCAATCACAATTATCAAGTCCATCCTAATGGACTAAAGGTAGTTGTTAACAGTCACTCCTCAAAGGCCCAAGTGATCAATGCAGGTGTTCCCCCGAGGGTGGTTTGCTACTATGTGTATGTCCCTTCTCAGTATAACTCTCTACTTTACGTGAATGATTTGACTAAGAGTATACTCCAATCTTTTGTGAATATCTATGCTGATGATACAACAGTATATGGGTGCACCTCTAAACGACCAAAGCTGGGCAGCTGATCTCTCCTGTGATCTAGTTCTAACAGCTCAGTGATAATTCGTTACATTCAATGCCCTGGAAACCAAACTATCACCATTATCACCAAGCAGACTGGCTACATTCACACAGATGAGACATGGCAAACCTCTCATTACTATTGCTATTTCCATGAAAAGTATTCAAACTACATTTCTTAGTTTTACCAGTTCTAACCCTCAGGGCAAAGATCCTCCATACCATGCACATTATAGCAAACCACCCTCATTCTATCATCCCATTGGTGAGAAGTAAATTCCACTGAAACAGTTTCTTTCCACAAACCCCTACTTTGTGGAACTGACCCCAAAGAAAATGTTTCCCCAATCACTACAATCTTAACCTGTTCAAGTCTATAGTAAACCATTATCTTCCCCCCCACGTATCCCCATAAATTGTGCCTCTTACCTCTTACTCTGTAACCACCCTACCTTCAGCAGATCTTCGGCCTTGCACAGAGTGAACAATATTGATGGGGGCTTGACAAAAAAAACAACAAACTGTTCATTTTTGTAAAAATTGCTTTATGGCAATAAGTAGCTGTGTTCTTTGATAACCTAAGGTTAACCTCATATATTCTCAACATCTTTCAATTATCCATCCCAAAATCTAATTCTTAGGAACTTTCCATTTGATTATGTTGTTCAAACACAAAAACTTTGACATTGTAATAGAGATTAAAAGTAAAAATATCCTAAGAAAACTAACATGGAAGAATAAAAAAAATAAAAACAATTTATAAGCAGAGTGATTTCCACTACTTACCAGATTATTGTAACATTTGGTATATTTAATTATGGTGCAGAGTAATGCCTCCTATTACCATAATGGAATATCATCTCATCATAAAGGTCTCAGATCAGTTTACATATGCGATCACATTGTGCTTTATATTATGGAATAAATTAAGAAATATTGATGATGACGATAATAGAGTATACTTGCTTTTTCCCATCTGTTCCAATGAAAACTAATTTCTTGGGCTTTGTCTTGGTGGGTAAAATCTGTACAGTCAAGCTCATTGAATGGATTGTGACAATCTGAAAAACATTGGTTTAAAATGTTAAAAATCTTCATAATTATGCAACAGATTATTTATATTTCCAATAAGAATCATAAAAAACAGATTGCAATACATACTTACAAGAAATTAAAAAAAGAAAAAAGGTGGAGCTGTAAGAGAAATTGGTAACATTAAAAATTGATAAAACCAAGGAAATTTTTTATTAACAATTCCCTTTGCAATAGGCATTTTTTTTCTCTTCACTCAAAATAAAAATTATTTTAGAATGGAATGTTCACTACAATTGCAGTAGGGTTCACGGATACCATTCTTTTATCCCCATTCCTACAATCATCTATTTAGAAATAAATTAGCCACTATCCCCTTTTGACATGTTGAGCATTTCTTGCCAACATCATTTGC
Organism: Acanthosepion lycidas; assembly: GCA_963932145.1. Lineage (NCBI taxonomy): Eukaryota > Metazoa > Mollusca > Cephalopoda > Sepiida > Sepiidae > Acanthosepion > Acanthosepion lycidas. The sequence goes on along the minus strand of OZ010582.1, from coordinate 76,181,516 downwards.
ATGACTGTTCTTACTCTCATCATATTATCTCACCTGCTTCTCCATTTTTTTTTCTCTCCAATTCCACAAAAATATTTATGAAGACTATGCTATGCTGTTAACTTCCAATTTTTATTTTCCAAATTGTTCTGCCTTTATAACAATCTTTCTTACAAAAAACAATAAAATAAAAATACAAGTTACTTGTCCTTTGTTACACATTTCCATACACATGCTACTATTCCATGACAATAAGGCTACTTATTTGTTCATATAAACAAAAGCATAACCAATTTACATAGCAACACAAGGACTAAATATGAATCTAGATATGTAGGATATTAGATCAATATTTACTTTTCCAGCAACAGTAAGTCCAGGCATCGGGATTTCAGATTTATGCATACTGCCCAGTTTGGGACTGATTTCATCCATTCGAAGTAGCAGACTGTTTCTCTTTTGTGCTCTCTGCTGTAAACTATGGTGAAGCTGTTAACAGAAAATATTAAAATAAAAAACAAAAACAAAAATGTAATCTTTTTAGTTATATTAATTATGTTTAAGGCAGCTGTCTTGTTAAAACACATTCTGTATCAATATGAAGATTGAAAATAATAAATATGCTGCCTTAAAAAATATTCTTTTTAGGTTCTAGTTAAAAATGACATTGAGCAAATGGGTAAGTCATAAATTTAGAAAAATTAATTTATGCTAACTTACTTGTTTGAAAAGCTGCCAGCTGGCATGAGGATTACTAGGATTATTTGGGTTCTTAAGACGGTTCAGAGCTTCTGAAATAGTTCGCCCATAAGTTATCTGAAACCACTGTTCATGAGGAGTCTCTGCTGTCTGTGAAGTTACATCAACCAACCTCTCCATCGTATAAAGAGTCTAGAAAAAATATTTGACACAATTTAAAGACAGTGAGTTCTCAAACTTGAAAGATTTAATTTTCTCATGTATACATTCGGGCTTAACTATTTCAAATAGTTGAATTGGGTTGGGTTTTTGTATTTAACAACACTTCAACAAATAGTGCCATGAAGTTTTATAACTTTTCTGAAGACTGATTTTTGTATACATATGTATTTATTTTGTTATTCAGTGTGCAATGGATAAATTGTCAGCTAAATTACACAAAAATGAAAATAATACTGACATTTCATTTTAAGAGATATATTTAACAAAATTACACAAAAATATCTTGAAATATGAAAGGTGATTCAATAAAATCACCATTGGCTTCAACCATTGTCTCCAGACAACTTCAGAATCTCTTGCATCTCTTCTGGACAGTCTCCTTGTTTAAGATTGTAAATGCTGCCATAATCCTTGACTTCAGTTCACCTTTGATGTTACAAGGAGTTTTGGCCTCTCACTCAACTGTGCCACATGCATAATAATCAAGGGGATTGGAAGCTAGGGAGTTAGGTGGCCAGATGTAAAGGCTGATGTGGTCGCAGAAATTGTCTGACAGCCATGACAGGATTCTGCTTGCGTGTCGTGGTGCAGAATCCTGTTGCCAGACAGAGTCTTCCACCAGCCACCCTCTTGACCCAGGGCAGCACTACCTCTTCAAGGTACTTGATGTAGGCCTCAGTGTTGAATCTGAAACCCTGTGGGAAGATGTATGGAGGAATAACATTGCCATCACTAGTGATCACTCCAAACACCATGAGATTGACTGGATATTTGGTTTTCATCACTCTCGGTACATCTTTTGGGAACACAAGCCAACAGTTGTTCTGTGTGTTCACCATCTTATCCTGGCAGAAATTTTTCTCATTTTAGAAAAAACAAAGCAAGTTTGGTTGGAAGGGACACAACTTTGCTCAAAAGCTTTGTAGCATGGTTTTTCACTTGTCCATCATGGCTTGGGATAAAATTGTCCCTTTCTCATCTTGTATGCGAAATAGTCAATGTCTTCATGCACTACTTGCCTGATAAGAAAATCAGACACTCCTGTGTCCCTGGCTATGAACCTGACTGACTTGGAGGATGTGTTTCAATAATTGTCTGGATCTCACCAAATTCAGGAGTGCCTTTCTTATCAGAATGATCAGAGTGAGTTTTCTGAGTTGCCATACCCTTGTAATCACCATTAAACCCATCCAACTTTTTCTGAATCCTCTGTCCACAAAATGACACCCAAAAACTTGGAAATGTTCATATTAGAGATTCTGATGTGAATGCCAAGCAATACAGCATGCTGTTTCCAGATTTCTGGCAGAGTGAATTACATCATAGTAGTCTTTTTCTCACAGATTGTGCACAACTGATGCTATTATACTATGCAGTCAACAAAATTAAAACAAACATGCATGTGCAAAATTAAAAATATAAAATGGTGACAATTTAACATCACATCCTATATAGCTTAACTTTTCATAAGAATTTGAATATTGTGCTTGGTCAAATTTTTGTTGAACAATTCCTGTAAACTACTTACTAGCAGGGTTCTCTCAGATCTGTGTAAAAGAATTTGAGGATTTTCCAGAAATATATTAATTCCAACAACAAAATCTCTCTCACACACTAAGTGAATGGTTATCATTTGCAAGAAACAAATGATTTATCTTTCAATAGTTTAACAGAGATGTTCAAAGAAAAGCTACAGTTGGTTTCAATACATGGATTAGCTGACAGCAGTGAAGAAATCAGTGTTGAAGGCTAAAACACAACTGAATGCAAACCTGGTTATGTTACATATTTTGTGTAGCATTCTACACAGTTTGGAGTTCTACCATGCTTGAAAATTCTGAATTACATACTTTAATTTTTACTGCTACACATTTCAGCTATTTAGACCACTCATGGTTTGTGAATGTTACAAAAATTTTTGATTGCTGCACAGTTCCTGTGAAGTATAATGGTTTTAATGAATAAAACTACAAATAGAAATTTTTGCAAAAAAGACTATATTTTAGCTATCCTTACTACTCATGGCTACACTGTGATGTTAACACTGTTTTCAGTTCATATAGTTCAGCATTCAGCTCCTCTTCCAATCTTGATATCTCCATAGTGTGAAGTTGTGAGTTTGCTCAGCTTTCTCTGCATAGCAGTCATCTGACTTTAGCAAATCATGTGTGCAACTTTCAATTTCCATAAGCACAAATTTCTGCTTTTGTCCAGCTGCTTCTTCCTGCTGTTATTCTTCTCAGCCTCAAGGTATTGGTCATATGCTGTTCTGGCACTGGAAGCACTGCAGAAAAGAGCCTTAGTCATGGGAGCATTCCCCAGCATCTCCAAGAGTCTGCTGTTTTGTATTGTACCTCTGTCCACAGAGCCCTGTCCATGATAGAGTACCAGCAATCTGCAAACAACTTTCCATGGTTTTTGATATTCTTTGTTGCTAGACAAAGAAGAATAGAACAAAATGTCCAGATGGTCTTCATGCTTGCTGAAATTCTTGAAAGCAATATTTCCAGCAGCCACAAACTCTTTGTAATGACTGGTGATGTCATCAAAATCAAACTTGATGACTTATTTTCTGTCCATCATGTGGGTAAGACATCTTTTTAGACTGTCTTCTGTGGTAAAATATTTTTCACAAATTGATCCAAAGTTCAGCTATGCAAGTGACCTTACAAAAAGGATATCTAAAGCGAGACATTACCAGAAGTTTCTCAATGATGGTGAAGCATGCAGATCTTTTGTTGATACATTTCCTTTTTTGGATAAAGTTTGCATAGCCCAATCTGCCAGAAATCCACACTATCTTTGCAGTATCTTTATGCAGGTTTAGTTTTTGATAAAATTCTTTCATTTTGGAAAATATAATTATCTTTTTAGTGAGCTATTCCATTAAATATCTTAACAGTTACATGACCATGCTAAAAAGATCATCTGCAAGGAAAGGAAGCAATGATTTATCACCGACATGAACAGACACAAAAATCTGCAGTTTCACTGAAAATAAAATGTCATTCACATTTGACAGCACCACAGAGAAGCGCTTGGTCTGGGAATAGGATTTTTTAATTACGTTTACAAATTTGATGATATCTGGCCAAATGTCTAAGAGTTGTTCCCATGTTTGTAACTGTTCTAGCCATTTGTGGTAGGAACACAAGATTAAAAGAGACAAGGTTGCCAGATTGAACTCTTAATATAAAGCCAGACAATAAAAACTAAATAAGTTTTAATATATTTCATTTTTTTCACACAACGAAAGCTACACATACAGGTAATTAATAACCTGTAAACTTTAAAAATAATTTTTTTTTTTTATTTTCAATGACGCATTTTCTATCCTATCCTAAAACAGATCAAAGACATTTTCTATTGTATCATCCTTCCTGTCTACATTTTCTTCGAGTCAAATTTGATTTTTGGCAACAATTTAGACAAATGTAGTTTACACATTGACACAGATGCATAAAGTATCTACTTTTTCAGCATGAACTCACCCACTGCTGACTAGAGATCAAAAGAACTTTCTACTCTTGAAATTGACATGTGAATAAATTTTTTTTCAATTGTTCTAACTTTAAACACTGATAAAATTTTTTGAGATTCTAAAATATTTTTTTATTACTGTAAAATAATTTATTTTCCTCTCAACTAGAAATTCAATTAGTGTGCATTAATTTATCTTTGACAGATGTTTGCTTGTCCATGATGCCTTTTATCTTTGCTTTGCATCTTTTCTTGTTCAGTGAGGGTAGCAACTAGAAGACACATCTTCCTATTCTTTAACCCTTTCTTTCTCATTGCTGGACAAGAAAACACAAGAGTAACTATGAAGCCATGAACTCATTCTAATCAAGAAAACAAACCACCGTTCACAATTGCCAAATATTACTGACGAAAAAACAAAAAAACATTTTTCTTAAAGGAAAATTTTATCTTGTAAAAAAGACACATTTCTGGAAATGCACATTTTGACTTTCATTAATTGAGAAAAATGGGGGTAGTCTAATTTAGAAAATTCCAGGAATTTTCAAGGTGCATTTGGTCTATTGCTGTTTTTATAGGACATTTTAAAGCCCGAAAAAAGGCCCTACCAATTTTCTAGGACTTTTCAAGATTTCCAGGACCTGTACAAATCCTGTTATTAAAGACAGTAGTGCATCCATGAGGTGACACAGTGGAGTAATGGATTGTGGCATGGATTGAGAAATCGGAGAGCAGAGTTTGAATTCTAGTCAAATCCATTACATTCATTTACCTTGGGAAAGGTATGAATCCTCTTCTTCCCCCGGCTATGGGTAAATAGCAGGACAGACTGGGTTCTATAACCTTGGATGGCTACTGGTCTACCGCAAAAAGAGAAAGAAATGGCAACCTACTGCGGGAAAAAATTTGTCTCATCAGTCATGTATCGAAAAATACATGATCACCTAAGTGTGTATCCTGCATGGCACATAACTGACTGAATGCATCCCATGTAATCAGGATAAATTCTTTTTCTTTTGAAAGAGGATAGCGTTTTTTTTTTTTTTCTTGCTAGTTCTTGACAATTTCCATCATTATTTTTGGTTCACCAGAATGTAGTTATTGATTGAATGGATTCATGGACTTGTATTTAATGGGGATTCCTCAATAGATTTTTTTCTGTACACATACTGTATTGCTTGATTCATTTCCTTTTTTTCTGTATTGTGAATTAAAAACAATTATAGGTGGGGTTTGATAGAAATGATGACAGTTTCATATAGTATTGCATTGCCAGATTTTCTCTTCTTGCTAATGGGTGTTCATAGGCTTCTGTATATAAGCTTTCCACTGGAGAGGTATGAAAGCTAGTCTGAACCCTTGCTGCTAAATTGAGCTTATATATTTTTTTTTTTTAATAGGACTTCCTTGCTGAACTAAAAATGAAACAGCCATAATTCTAGTTTTGAACAGCTGAGCTTGAACAATGTTTGTCTTTTCACCCCAGTCAGTATGTGCTATAATACTGAAAAGTTGGATGATTTTGTTACATTTGTATTTTAAATGTTTAATTTTAGGGATGAATGACAAGATGATACCAAAAGAGTTTTGTTATCAAATTGTAGAAGAAAGTTTGTTGACTATATTATTTACTAGGTTAAATGCTGCCTGCAGAGGGCTCTTGACTGGGCCTTCATCACAATAGGAGTAAATACAATAGGCAACAACAGACTACAGAAGAACTCAAAATTGATTGCTGCATTTGTGTATTGCATTAATACCTTTTAAAAGTTCAACGAAAATTCTTCTGCTGCCAATTAATTTATAGTCATTTTAATGTACATAGGCCCTTACTTTCCATACAAACTTTTTTTTTATTTCATGGGTGACTTTTGCTGAATTTCACAATTTTGATCATTCCCAAGTTATCAAAATTGTTATCATACAAAAAAAACAAAAAAATAACACCTAAACCCTAACTGGAATGTTTTTAATTTTTAATTTGCTTACGAAATCAGCCTGATTCCAAAATGGTATGATATGTTGGGCTACAGCCTCAAAGAGTAAAGTTAAAAAAAGTGTGACATGATGACACTAACATTCACATTTATTATATAGATTTTGATATGAAATAATATAACAGACAGAATAATCCTCCTGTGCTACTCCAGTTTCTTACTCTTTAAGAAGAGTGTATCATCTATCTGTACTTTGAATATTCTGTCCTTCAAGAAGTTATTAATAAAAACTGGCATTCTACCTTTCAATCCAAATTTTTTTCAGTCTCTCAGTTTTCCGATATTACCATGTTGAGTCATATCTTTTCTTGGTCAAAGAATATTATGACTAAGTGTTGTTTATTTCTTTTAATGAAGGTTTTTAACCATACTAAATGGTTAATGAAGTTCCTTTTATTTCTAAAACCTGTGGTTAAATTTATTTGTATTTTTCACTACTTATTCTTATTTCAGAGCATGTTCTGGTTTATCTTTTTGTGTTGGTCACTTATTTATGACAGTTGTTACACTCTCTGATCATGTAAGCTGTGTTTTTTATTAGTTTTAGATTTTTATAGTATTGTAGGAGTATTTTGTCATCTTGATACTTCTATTTGTTGGAGTTTTGTGCAGATCTTTTGAGTATTATTCTTAACTCACTTTTGCCACCTACATCAGGTATATATCCCTAAGCAGAGTGAGCCTTTTTAGCATGGATAAATAAATTACCCCCTCCTCAATATCTTTTCTGCAAATTCATTATGGAAAAAAAAAAAAAAAAAAAACTTCTGCAAATTCATACTTACAGGCTTCATAATGGTCTTGTGCTTCTCTCGTATGATAGCAACTTTTTCTTCTTTAGATAAAGTCTTGTTGGTTCCTACTTTCTTCACCTCATTCTCCAATTGTGCAAGGCGTCTTGTAACATCTTGGTGATGCTGATTCAGAGTGCCTAGCCACAGCTCATCCCATAGCAAAGTGATACGACGTAACTCTTGAACCACTTGTTGCACTTGCTGTATCATTCTGGTAAAAATGAAAAAAAAAAAATTTGCTAAGTAAGAAACAAATGTAAAACCATTTGAAATGCTTACATACATATTCCATGTTTTTCTTATATAAACTATTATTTTTTTTTGTTAATTACATATCACTGAAGGTCCCTGGAAAAATTAAGTACAATCTTAAACAGATTTTTATACTGGAAACAACTGAAATGGATAGAATAGCCTGAAAATTAAATGAGAAGCAGGTTTCATTATATAAAATAATCAAGAATTATAAATTATTAAAATCAGAACATTGCAAAATGCATATTTACTCAGAATTATGGTGTGACAGTGTGTCTACAATAGCTGTTAAGCATATCTGCATTATAGTATTTGTAGGATCATCTGTGAGGTTATTGCCATCATCTTGTTCATCAGCTGGTTCTTGGGAATCGTGTTCAGCTACCATTACCGTTTCAGTACAATCTTCTTCATTTTGTATCAGGTAATTGTTCAAAAGTCCTGGCAGAAAAAAATTATAATTATAAAAGTTAATAGACAACACATGATAAATTCTATAACCTTAAAAAATGTTTTTTCTGCTACAAAAAAAATAAATAAATAAAAAAAATAAGTTCCTACAATTAATTTAAATGTCAAAATCTCCAAGTTCCACAAACAAAACTCCAGTTTCAAAATTAGAAATTCATAGAAACTGCAAAAATCAGTTAGCTATTTTTAGTATTATTTTTATTATTTTAGTCAGTAAATTCATACAGGTGAAGAAAAAGAAAGAAAAATTCAAAACAATTTAGTATCTTTCATAACAATACACATTAAATACTAGGCTCAAAATCATCAAAAGACATTCTGTGCATATAAATAATGTTTTCAAAATATTTATGCTGCTCACATTGTATATTGGCAAGAAAAACTAAGTTGATTTCATTAATATATAAAATATTTACTGTATTAAAAATAAAATCTCCAAAAATATTTAAATGGCCATGTAAACTGGAGTCCAATATTTCAAATACTATAAAGCCCTCATTCCCAAGCAATGGTAAATACAGTCCTTGTATCTAGCCATAAGTTCTTTTAAAAGTTTGTTTTAATTTTGTCTTCAAAAACTGGTAAGCTAAAAGTAAACTCTAAATCATTGTTAAACCATTACTCAAAAACAAAAAACTTAAATTTTTAACAACAATGCTTCATGCCAAATACTTTTGAAAAAAAAAAAAAAAATACAGATTAGATGGGATTTCTTTAAAATTCCTACAAAACAGATAGCCACAAAAATGATATAACAATTAATCCAAATTTGAAGTTAATATAAATTTAAAGAAGCATTTTTCTCTACAAATAGAAAATTAAACATCTTAAAAATTTATAGAAGCTTAACATGAAAAAGAATTCTAAAGTTTCTAGTTTTAATTCAAGGTCTGTATATCCCAAACATTTGTAAACAATATCCATCAAAGACCAATATGAATGCATTGTAATTTTTTTCTGTAGAAATATCTAATTTTGCCATTACTTTTCAGTTCCTCACAAAAATAAAAAAAATTGAAAATATGAGAACTTACCATCTCTGTTGCTCTCTTTGGCATCAATTTTAATAACTGAACATCCAACCACTGCTGGATAGACAATCAAATGAGGAGCATCCTCTGCTACTCTGCACAGAAGGTCTGATACACTTTGACGAACATAAGATTCTGGGTGGCTGAGTCGTGAAAACAACTGTGGTATGATACCTAAAAATTTGTATAAACATAGTAAAAATCTCAGTTATATTAATACAATGTAAATGATTAATAGCTATAGATCCTATCAAAAAGAATTATAATGAAAAAATAATACAAAATTGATTAAATTTGTAATTTAAGATATTTACAGAATAGCTTTTAAAATTAAATCGGAAAATATTTCACACAGAATCAATTTTTAAAAAGATCTGCAATGGTAGTTCAAAAAGAAAAAAAATGTATAGATTAAAAAATATTACCAATTTGACTAATTTCAATAACATTTTCTTCTAAATGTTCCTCAAAATTTGTTGAAAAATGCAAGGAATCAAAATATTAATGTTTTTAAAAATAAAAAACAGAAGCCTTGTTCTTTATTTGCAAGTCTATTAAAAAAAATATTTCTTAATTTACTTCACTCCTGTAATTTTCATTTGTTTTGGATAGTCACAGAAGCTGTAACATTAGAGAAAAAAAAAATCAAGCATTTGATAAATCTTTAAAATATGTTTGTGGTAAATAAAAAAAAAAAAAAAAAAAAAAAGAGAGTTTCTTATTTATAGTCATTAATTTCAACAGATAATTTACTTAATGCTAAAAAAATAACATTAAAAAAATAAGTTAATAGCTTGGGGGAGGGGAGGCAGTCTACTCCAGGCAGCACTTTTGGTCCACCATGAATTTTCAGAAGAAAAAAAAAACAAAAAAAAAAAAAAAACAAACAAAAACAAACACAGCAATAAAGAAGAAGATAGGGTTCAAATGAAGCCAATTTGTCTTTGATAAGGCTGGCTCAATACTAGCCAGTCAAAAAAAATAAAAATAAAATAAAATTGTCTCTAAAACAAGTTGGAGATAAACCCCACTTACAAGACATGAGCAAAAGGTGGAAAAAAAAATTGAACATTTTTAAAGGGCTTGATGTGGGGCTGGTTTAAGTGAATTTAGTGAAAAAAAAAAAAATAAAAAAAAAAAATAAACATGCATTCCAATCTTTTCTGGAAATATTGAACGGTAATTAAGAAAATTGAAAATTAATTATATATATATATTTTAAGTGCAGACACTTTATTTAAAGTCTAAAAATAGCAATTTTTTTCAATTTACAAGGTAGTAAAACATTGCAATGTTTTATTTTTTTGTTTAGATAGTTGAAGTTTTATTAAGCAAAATAGACTAAGAATGAAAAGTATAACATTTATTCCACTTTTTAAAAGTGAAATTAATTTTATTGGACTTTTAATACTTAGTCTACTACTTTTCTAACAAGAATTTCAACTACGTAAAACAAAATAATTTATAAAAGACATTGCATTTTTTTACATTCTTAAAAAAAACAAACAGTTTCTGTTAACATGGCATTTAATTTATGACTCCTCACTTGTTAGAATTGAAATAAATATTTAAAAAAAACTGATAAATTATGAATTAAAAGTACAATGTGTTTTTTTTTTCTTTTTAAATAAAACAGGGTATATAAACAAAAAAAAAAGTTATTTTTTTTAATATCATAAAAAGTTTTTAAAGTTTTCCCAATTTAGATAAAATAAACAATTGTACTTTTATTTTATAATTTATCAGTGAGGAGTTATAAATACCACATTAACAGAAACCTGGAAAAAAAACTGGTATCATACAGGTATTAGATTCTGAGAAATGGATAAAAATATTAAAAATTGATGGGTGTATGAATAATTTTGTCGTTGACTAAACTGTTCATATGCTTAATAGTCACATTAATCTTTTAATTTCATCCATTTGAACATATTAAAAAGTATTTTAGATACAGTGTAACCCGGATATAAGAGAGATTTTCTCTGGTCCCAAATTAGATCCTGTGTTAATGTATATATAAGAGAAACCCGGATATAAGAGACTTCTTCTCCGGTCCCGACAACTCTCTTATATCCCGGTTACACTGTATAATAAATAGAAATTTTGAATGCATGGTTGATAGGTAATAAAATGGTGAACTACCTTTCCATGGGGCTGTGGGAGTCTCTGCTAGACCTGTCTCAAGAACACTGCGAAGCTCCCAAGCATGCTTAACTAATAATCGGAGAAGTCTGAGTGTAGCAATGATATTCACATCCTCATTGGTCTCTTCATTTTTAGCCTGATAAAATAAAATACTTAAAGGATTAAAACAAATTCAGGTGAATCCAATCTTAATTTGTATTTCCAGAAGTAAACAGGCAAGTGACATACTATATATTTTATATATTGTATACTATGTATACTGTTGCTGAAATATTTGGGTAAAATTACATCTTAGATAATAACTTTAATTTTCTTAGCCTTTTAACATTTGTAATTATGAGGGTAAGTCAAAAATTATCTGTACTTTCATCATACCATATCCTTAGGTTTGTCATACTGCCTTCTGCTCATACATGCTTATACTTGATACTTTTGCAGTCATATGAACAATAATTGAGCATGATCATGCCAGTTTTCTTGCTGCTGTTACAATGTAACCATGACCACTCCACTAGCAGTATGCAACAAGGAGGAACAAAGGGCAGTGATCAGATTTCTCTGGTCAGGTGTGTCAAGGGCTGAAATTTATTGGAGGCTTTTAACACAATACTGCGACAGTGCACTTACCATATAGAAGTGTGTATAAGTGGATTGAGAAGTTTAAAAACAGCCTGACAAGCATGACACAAAGAAGGAGCAGTATGCCTATCAAACTCCACCACCGATGCAGAGATTCAGCAAGCTCAAGACTGGAGAGTTATCATTGAAGAGTTAACAGGTTTTATGCAAATTTGGATCACTGCTCATTGTTCCTCATTGGTGTACACTGCTAGTGGAGTGGCCATGTTTACACTGTAACAGCAGCAAGAAAATTGGCTCAATCAAACTCAAACTTCAATCACATAGTACCACCATAGTACCAACTATAAGCATGCATGAGCAGAAGGCAGTGTGACAAATCTAATGATATGCTATAATGAAAGTATGGATAATTTTGACTTACCCTCACAGTTCTACGACTCACACTGACAATTTTTTTTTTTTCAAATACTGATGTGTAAAACTCATTTCAAACAGACAAGTGAATAGGATTTTTTTCATATTAAATTTGAAGTATTTGTTTTAATCCAAATGTTCACTAATGAAAATTACAAAAAGTACTAAAAATATACTATGCTTTCAAAATTTAGAAAGAATTTGGTATTCAATTACACTCTTCAAAACCATTTTAGTTTCACAAGTAATAACTAGTATATTTTTAATTTATGAAGAAGAAATTTTTAGAAATAGATGGAAGATTATATTTGTTCATGCTGGTGACATGGTTAAATATTTGTCACAGCGGGTAAAAATAGTCCCATTCTATAAAAATTGTAAAACAATTCAGAAAGTTTTATTGCTTTTTGAGTTTGTGGTAAAACAACCAGATTACCTACCCAGTCTCATGATTTGTATAAATAAGCCACATTGTCAAAACGGCAAGACTCTTCAGTTACGTTCAATAAAAAGGCACATTAAGCCAAACTAGACTCCAAGTTTTCATTGCAATTTATTGAACATAATTATGGACAAATACCTTAAACCAGGTCTCAACTTAGACTTTGCAGATCAGTCTTCTACTGATGCCTGGCAATATTGGAAACGATTATTCGAAGGATTCTTGTTTGTACTACAGATACAGATAGACTTAACCTGCTAATGCACCACATTTCCATATCCATATATACTAATATTTCTCACTGCAAAACTTACCAGAGTGCCATGGACGTTTTGAATGAAGTTTTTGTGAAGAGACAAAACAAAATCTTTGCTTGACATGTATTAGCAACTACCTGCCAATCACCTGAAGAGGAGTTTGAACAGTATCTTAAAAATCAAGACTGACTTTTAAGCGACAACAGCAGATTAGGCGAAGGTCAAATTTATCAAAGACTCCTTTATAAATGGATTAGAAATGAAGTATATCCCTTAAAAAATTGCTTGAAAATAGATTTAGATACTGCTTGCAAGCAGGCAATTACCTTGAAGATAGCAGAAAAGCAATCTTGTTCGTACCTACAAACAAGTGTTGCAGAGGCTGCACTAAGTACTCACACTCCTATTTGTCCACCAGTTCAAAGAACCCAAACAGGAAAAAAAGACAGTCCTCTACGACAGACTTCCTCCGAAATGGGAACCCTAGTAAAAGCTACACAGCCATTTGAGAGGCTGAGCGTGGAATATTCCATCTAAATCCCAAAACAAATATCTACTATCATTGACAAGTACTCTTTATTCCCTTTTGCCTTTCCCTGTCCAGATGTAAGTGCAACAACAGTAATACACTGTTGTTGCTCACTATTCTCAATATTTGGAATGCCAGCTTATATTCATACAGATCATGGGACCTCTTTCATGTCTGAGCAACTAAGAAAATTCCTATGGGTACAGGGAGTGGCTGTAAGCTGGACTACCCCATACAATCCTCAAGGGAATGGACAGTGTGAGAGATACAATGGCATAATATGGAAGACAGTACAGTTAGCACTTGAAAACCAAAACCTTCCAATTAGACATAGGGAAGATGTAATAACCAAGGCTCTGTACACTATAAGAACACTATCGTGTACAAAAACCAATGCAACACCTCAAAAAAGGTTTTAAAAATTTCCCAGGTGAAGTTCGGCTGAAATCTCCCTCCCTTCATGGCTCTCTCATCCAGGTACTGTTTTACTTAAAAACCATGTCCAACAAAGCAAGTATGATTCTTCTGTGAGTAAGGTGGAATTACTCTATGTGAACTCACTATGCGTGCATCCAGCACCCTGACAGGAGATAATTGAAGGTTTCTGTCAGAGATTTGGCTCTGTCAGCGAGTTATCAAACCAGAGGGAGGAGCATATCTCCCCTGAAGAGATATCTCTCTCTCAATAGTAACAACGACACAATCCCATTAGATTCTCCTAAAGAACAAGGACCTGACAGTGATAATTCATGGATCAACACCAGAATAGCTCCCTCAAAATGAGAGCATACTACCACAGACTGATAATCAGCTTTCAGAAACCCACTCCAAGAAGACAAAAACAATATGAGACTAAATACTTCTGGTCAAATGTTCTTGTAAAACCTGAAAGCCCAGATCAACTGTCACTGAGTCGATCCTAAAGAATTGTCACCTGGATGATTTTGTGTCGGACTAGGTGAATGCAAAGCCAGAGAAAATGTGGTAAGACAAGCGGATTACCTCCCGTCTCATGATTTGTATAAATAAGTCACCTTGACTTAGCCAAAACAGCAATACTCTTCAGTTACATTCAATAAAGGCACATTAAGCTGAACTAGACTCAGAGTTTTCATTAGAGTTAAAAATATATTTGATGGATGTACATATGAATGAAAAAAATTTATTTGTGCCAACTGAAACATTTTCAACATCCAAGTACTGTTACTTACACCAGCATTTAGTTGCAAATACTTGAAGTAGGACTTTACAGAGAGTTCATAGTAATGATAGACTCTCCGCACAACTCCTTTCCAGACCTCCATTAAACCATCGATGCTTTCTTCAGTGAGTAATTGCAAAGAAACACAACTGGATACCAACTGTTTTCTTGTTGTCTCAGCACCATCATCATAAAGACTCTATAAAATAAAAATCAATAGCACAAATAATTTTGTCTAATTTTTTTTTTTTATTAGAAATTTGGGAAAATTTTGACTTGTTTGTCAGCTATATATTTGGTTATTTTTCAATGTAAATTTCTTATTGATAATATTGTTGCTCCAGCTAATTAAATATGCAAAGAGAAAAGTCTAAATCTATATTTAACAAAGTTCAGATATATTAGTATTGTGCTTTGATGATAAATGCATTAACAAAGTCCTTTAACAGTTGGAAATTTTTTTTTACAATTCTTAAAAAAAATAAATGAATTAAAAAATCATACCTGATCTTGATCACTTATGTCTTCTTCACTAGATATAGGAGTGTGGATCTTACTCAAGACATTTGTAACTTTATCAATTTCAGCTTCCTGGTAACAAAGCAACAATAAAATATAAAAATGCTTACAATTAGAACTTTTCCTGAACAGTTTAAAAAAAAAAAAAAAAAAAAAAATATCATTCATTAATAATCCACAATTATTTCCAATTGAATTTACTTACTGCTGGAAGCAAATTACAAATCTGCATTTTTTCTTCTTCAAGTAATTCTACTGAGCCATGGCTGGAGAAAGAAAAAACAAAAAACAAAAAAAAAAACTGGTATATTTGATGAGCTAATCAAATTGTCAATATATTTTTCAAAGGGAAAACAAAACATTTTTTAAATGTATAGTTTTTGTATATACTTATATTATTTATTCTATTACAAAATAACACAACAACATTAATATACAAAAATTGAAAATCTGTCAAAGAATTTATTAACAAAAATGAGCATGCACACTGAAAACATTCAATTTAACAATTATGCAGAATTGAAATTAACAATTTTAAATCTCAATTGTATAAAAGAAATGTAATATTTGTTAATGGATACAGATAAAAATGAATCCAAGAACTTGTCCCTAACTGCAAAAAAATTAATGCAGATTTAAATTTCAATGTTGATTAACTAAGTTTTTCATCTATATAATAAATGCAAAAATGCTTGTGTGTGTCACACTTTTTCAATTAAAAGGACAACTCTCCAACTTTCAATATCTCCTATATCTATATGATAAATCTGTCATGCTTTTTCAATTAAAGGGACAATTCACGAACTTTTAAATATCTCTTCTTCAAATTAGAGTTGCTCATCCAGGATTGGAAATGAATCTTCAGATTGCAAATTTAGCTCTCTGTGAAATTGAAGACAAAGTGATGAACTTGGCTCAAAGAGAGCTCAGCAATTTTGGTCTGCCAAATCCAAACAGAGAAACTGGACAAATCAACAAAGGAATTTTGAGAGAAACAGGATACAACATGGAAGACCTGTGGCTATATGTTCAAAATAACGAGGCCCTGTTCCTATTCAGCAAGTGTATCAGAAGGTCCTTGATAACATCAACAACAACAATGGAGGGATTTTCTTCTTGGATACTCCTGGAGATACAAGTAAAAACCAAAGAAAAGTAGCACTAGCAGTAGCATCATCTGGTATTGCTGCTACCCTCTTGCTTAGAGGGTGTACAGCACACAGCACCTTCAAATTTGCATTGGATTTGAACTATAATTAAACCCCTATTTGCAACATCAAAAGAGGAACCAATTTTAGTAAGGTACTGGAGAAGACAAGCATCACTGTTTGGCATGAATGTATCATGACACACAAGTGAGTATTTGAGGTCTTTGATAAAATATTGAAAGACATCAGACAGAATATCACTGTGCTACTCTGGTGATTTTAAACAGACATTATCAGTCATTGCAAGAGGAACTCCAGCTGATGAAATCAATGCTTGCCTGAAAAAATTCTTACATCTGGAGTAATGTTCAAAGACTCAGCCTGAAAACAAACATGAAAGTTAGAATCACAGTTGACCTTGAAGTAGGAAGATTTGCTGCATTGCTGTTTGGCAATATAATCAGCAAAATCAACCAAAATGGAGATATTTCACTTCTACATGGTTGTGGAGTTTCAGTCTCAAGTATACAAGACTTCATTAACTGTATTTATCCAAACATTAAACACCATGAAGTACTTTTCCATTGACACTGTTGTTGAACAAGAGCAGGCAGTGAATTATCCGATAGAGTTCATGAATTCATTGAATCCTCCTGGAATGCCATCACAAAATGTGCCAGTTATACTATTGAGAAATCTGGATCCTCCGAAGCTTTGTAATGGAACAAGGTCATTTGTCAAAAAGATGCTTCCTCATCTGGAAATAGAGTTCTTTACTGGTCAAGAAAAGAAGGAAAGAGGTTTAATTCCAAAAATGCCCTTAATTCCTCCAGATCTTCCTTTTGAGTTCAAAAGACTTCAATTTCCAGTGAGCAACATAAATTAAAAAGTCCCAAGTACTGACCCCAAATAGGAAAAGCAAAAACGTTGCTTATCACATAGCTTTGTAATAAGTTTAAAATAAACAAATTGTATTGTATCATTGTTTTGATGAAAACTTGTTTAAAAAATATTGTTCAAGTTTTATAAAATTTAATATGTACTCAATGCATGAAGTGTCATTGTTGAGCCAAAGGCCCAATCAAGAGACCTTTGCAGGAGCTAGCTTAAATGTCCCTCAATAGGTCAACTTTTATGCTACTGTGTGTGTATATAATAGAAATTAAGATTACATATTGGTTATGATCATCATCACTTTATAATTTAAGTTAATTTATAAGAATTTTCAAACCGTTCAGGATAAAACAAATTAATAAATTGAACTGGCTTAAAAAAGTTTTAAAAGCAAGACAGAGAAAATGAAAGAAAAAAAAAAATGGGGAAAGGAAAGAAGACAGGAAGGGGCGTAGAAGTAATAAGAGAATAGAGAGGGTAGCTGAAAAGTTGACGTGACCTATTTTTTTTAAACTCAGTTGCAGCTTAGGGAAAAAGATTTTTTTAGGACTTAACAAAATTAATATTAAATTCAATATAAAGCGATGTAAAGCCAATTATATGAACGAGATAATTTCAGAATTAAAGATGTATTAGAATAATAAAAATAATATATGTAAAAAATAAAACCTATTGAAATGATTAAATTCTTCTTAGGAGAAATTATATCATAATATTCTAATGGGAAATCAACATATATTAAACTATTCCCAGCTACAAGGAAATAAATTCAGATAATATTTATCATTTTATATAATAAACCCATCAAGAGAAAGATTAAAGGAAAAGAAAAATCTACACTTAAAATTAGAAAAATGGGAATAAAGTAGTAAACTATTAAAAATAAATAAACTTCAGTAAGTAATAAGTACCAACAGATAACTAAATAAACGAAGTAAAAAAGAAAAATGGAGATATAAAAGGGTAAATTATATAATCGCTATAGCACAAAATTACACCAATAAAAATTATATTATATAGACCAGTATATCACACCACCATCACATTATGCATTAATATATTAAGTCAATACACCACAATTATAATAAAGATATATTCTTTATCTCATTACTACATGAAAAAACTTATTTCATTAACTTTAATATATTAAATACTATTTGTATTGCATTTCATTATTAGGTATTATATATACCTACAAGTGACATTATATTTGTAGTATAATATTATCACACAACACTATTATAATAATAATTAAGATTAAATATATAATCATTGTACCATATCAATATAATACTACTATATAACAGAAAAAGAAATAAGAGAGAAAGGGATATATCAATCAATTATAAACAGACACACACACACACACGTATTATGAATTAACTGATTTAAAATGATTTCTTCGCTGCACAGTAATAAACATGTTTCAAAAACTGAAGGAAAAAAAAACATCAAATTTAATTATATATCATATAATAATCTAAATAGGTTTCAAATCAGTTAATTTATGATATTTATGTTCTGTAAATTTACATTCAGCACTGTTTTGTAAAAATGAAAAATATGAATAAGAACAGCGGATTGTATATCTGATCGTTTCTTTTTATTTATATAAAGATACAAATATATGCACATGTATATACATACACACATATACACATATATACACATACACACACACACATACATACATACACACACACATATACATACATACACACACACATATACACACACACACACACATACATACACACACACACATACATATATATATTTTTGGATTAGTTACTATTTACGAATGGCCAGGAGATTAAGAAAGGACACTCAAAATTTCTACCACATGGGCTTACGGCTTCAAAATGACATGACTTGATTATGCAAGAGAGATAATTTTAGTGGATTAAGGAGGTGGTTAAACTATAATCTATTTTCTTGCAGTTATGAGTTCAATCTCAAGGCTAAGTAATGCTGAAAAAGTCCTATGCTCTGATTCTTTGACAGAAACAGACAAGACAAAAGCAAATAAACTAGATAGAATTAACTGATAAAACAGCTTATCTAAACACAGAAAACAAAATGA
The DNA here is from genome assembly GCA_963932145.1 of Acanthosepion lycidas. Classification (NCBI taxonomy): domain Eukaryota; kingdom Metazoa; phylum Mollusca; class Cephalopoda; order Sepiida; family Sepiidae; genus Acanthosepion; species Acanthosepion lycidas. The sequence continues at coordinate 76,162,374 of OZ010582.1, read as the reverse complement.
GAAAATTGAATAAAGGACTAAAAATTCCAAGAAGCCTGGACAGTACAACAGTTAAATTAGCTATGAGTATAAGTCAAGATGAGAATACTTGATTGAATGGAAAAGCATATAATAAAAAAGAAAATACTTTTACTCACCAGGCATTGTCAACAGCTTTTCTACCCCATTTGTAGCACCAACTAGCAAGTGTAAACCAAGCTTTTGCCAAACTAGGAGATTTCATTGCACTCAAGTGAAGTAAATGGCCAATAACTGCATCAGAGTCCGACATAAATGGACATCCATTCAACAACAAGCCTAGTAAAAAAAAAAAAAAAAAAAAATTAATTTAAATTTTGTTAGGTTTCATACTTAATGCATTTCACAGAGTTTAAAATGTTACAAACTGATTTGTTATTTTCCATTAGATAACATTATTATTAATTTTGTAAGGACCTTGAAAGTTTAGAGTACTCAATAATAAATACTTCAAGGTTCCTGAATTGAAACTGAGAATTTGTGATTTCAGAGTCATCAGCAGAATTTTGTTAGGAGTAATTAGGGAGTGGAATAATGAAGATGATCAGAAGAATTATGTAATGTTTCCTTTTTTTACTTTACCAACAATGTGAAAGATGATGGTAAGCAACAAGCAATATTACTGCATGTGCTTAGGGCTAAAAAATTCTTTGGGAGTCTAGCAGATAACAAACCAAATGAGAGAAAAGTTGACACTACAACAACTTATGAAATGGCAGTATTCACTGCCCTTAGATTAAGGGGCCTTTTTTTTTATGAAGACAGAAGGGAGAATGAAACCATGAGTGAGATTCCAACAAGTATAAATTTTTGGGATAAAATTAATGAACATTTATGAGATGAGTGTGGGGAATTAAATAAAAAAAAAAAAAAAATTCACCAGCAATTGTACAGTAAGAAAACATTAAGTCAGCTAAGAAAAATTTCAAGGACTGCACAAAGCTTGTGAGGAATGATTGCCACAGAAACAAATGCTCCCACTGTGGAAATGCCAATCATCTTGTTGATAAGTGTCATTTTAAAAATAAGGTGTGTTTCAGATCCAAATGTATCTGGCATACTCATCAAAATTGTAGACAGGATGGAAGGAAACAATTTGTTAGGAGGGAAAAGGATGACAGAAATATGGCAATGAAAAACATTAATGAGAATGATTATTTTTCTTTTCATCAAGGTATGGAGAAACTGGAGCTGTAGACAATCAGTATATCATATTCACCATCTACACAGCACTTAATAAATAATCAGAGGATCATGATGGAGGTAGATACAATTACTTCATGATCAGTGATGAATTTAAGGAAATTTAAAGCATTAGATGATTTGAAAGATTTGTTAAAAAAAACAAAAAAAAAAACAAACATTAATGAGGTTGAAAATCTCCAACAGAAAGTCGTTGAAAATACAGTGAAACTGACACCGAGGTGTTTTACAAAGGAAATGAGGTTTGTCTCCTGTTGCTGATTGTGTAAGGTGAGGTATCCTATATTATCAGGCATGAATTAGTTGCAGTAAGTGAATATATTTGAGTTGAAGGAGATAGCCAATAATTTGATTCTGTGTTTGACAATGAGTGACTGGATTTTAAAGTGAAGTTACCAGCAAGAGAACATCATGATTTTATAAAGCTCACCTCGTATTGTATTCACTAAAGTTATGAAATTGAGGAGGAAATTGATTAAATAGTCAAGATATCATTAAGAAAGAAAAAAAAAATTGATGGTTCTCATTGGACTGTACTATTGTACCAGTACTTAAAAGCAATACCGGAAATTGCAGGAGGACTATAAACAAACCAACATTTTATTTATTCATTTCACTCCAAGCAAAGCAATAATGTCATTAAAAAGCAAGGTGTGAAAGAGAATGAGAAAAATGTTAGAGAGGAGAAAGGACAATAAAAGAACAGGGTTCAGAAAGATGGCATTGCATTTAAATTTCTGAACATTGCAGGCAGCAAGAAACCTGAAGAGAGTTCCACAAGCAAGAAAAGAGCAAGATATAGTTGCCAGTCAAGTACTACTCTTAAATTCATGCAGCAAAGGCACCAAAGGGTAAAGCTCATTAGAACAATTGCTATGAAAATATTTGTAGAAAAGACTGAGGGAAGCTACATCATGGTGGTGGGAAAGTGACTGAAGTCAAGATGCTAAGTCAAGATTGATTACATTACAAACCCTTCTGTGAATTTTGTCAAGAGTCTGGAGATATTTAGTAGGAGCACCAGACCAGATATGGCAACAATAATAAATACACAAACAAATAGATTTATAAATGTGCAAGATGGATTCTGAGAAGAAAAATTGTCTGGACAACATAGTGAATCAAAATTCCTAGCAGTAGACTGAGGATTTGAATCAATATAATCACTCCACTTCATGTCAGTGTATAATGTGGGGCCCAAGAAGGCACAAAAAGTTGCTCTCCTGGAGGTTAACATCAGACATGGAAGGCAGAAAATGTTCTCTATTGTGATTAAACAATTGCAGTTTTATTTTGGAGGCATTAAAATTTGCAAACCATGCTTTGCCCCACTTAACTACTGATTGGAGATTATTTTTGAGAGCAGCGGTAAGTTTTACGTTGTTGGACCTTTTGAAATCACTACTCAGACAGAAATAAATAGTTGTGTCATCAGCATAACTACCTAGTTGGGAACTGATGACATTGGGAAGGTCATTGATGAAAACAAGAAACAATGTAAGTTCAAAGATTGAGCCCCGGTTGACCCTTGCATTGAAATGATCAAGAAGCATGTCCTATCATCACGACCTTCATTACCTGATCTGTTAAGAACAATTGGATTAAGCCAAATATTCATCCAGAGACACCATCACCCTTGAACTTGTGGAGAAGACCAGCATGCCACACAGTTGAACATCTTTGAAGCCTGATAGACAAATTCAGTAACAACTGTTAACACATTGGTGGTAGACCTGGAGAAACAGAATCCATACTATTTATCCAAAAGAAGGTCATGTTAAGCAAGATGCCTGAACAAATCGGTGCTTATTAAAGCCTCTAGTACATTGCCAAAAAGAAGCAAAAAAAACTAATAGGGTGATAATTTGAGGGGTTACAAGGTTCAGAGTTCTTCAAGACAGGAACTACAGAAGAAGATTTAAAACAAGTTGGAAAGCAAAAGCAACAAAGCATTTGTTGTAGAGTTCAAAGAGAACAAGAGCCAGTTTAAAAGTACATTTCCTTAGGACAACAGCAAGGGGCATATTTTCTTAGAACAATTGTAGGAATACCATCAAGTTTACCTGCCTTGTAGGGATCTAACTTAGAAATGGTAGCAAAATCCATGAATGGAGTTATGTGCAAATCATACAGATTCTATTCTAGGTGAAAAATCAGAAAAAGATACTCCTGATAAGTCAAGAGTGAAGTTGGAAGATAATTTCCATGGAAAGCATTTTGCTTTATCTGCAGTAAAAATGACAATACTTCAGACTGATTGAATAGAAGAGGGATTAAAGATTTGCTATTGTTCAGCAACTATTACAGAGTACCAGTAACAGGTTTTCACTTGTGATATATCCAATACCAGATACTGAATCCTTATTTCCTCCCTCAAAAGGCAAAACTTTAGTGATTTAGTGATTTGAGTCAGGAATATCAGCAACACACATTTGACAAATTAATATGCATGACAAACAATATATCAATCTACTCACTTGCAATTCAGAATACACAGCACTACAACAAGCATCTTTCAACATGAAATAGATAATAAATAATAAATGCATTTTCTGTCAGTTTTTTCTTAGATTATCTATCTGGGTTATAGAATCAATAAGAAAAGTACAGTGAAAATTGGTCCAAGAGGCCTCTACTACAAAGAATGTTAACACACAAAAAAAAAAAAAAAAAAAAAAAAAAAAAAATTTCTGGGTTTATAATATCCTTCTTGACAGACCATTGTGGCATAGTCTTGTCTGGGGAGATAGACAAACCCAACCCCATGTATGCAGGGCCTACAAACTCGGAATTTCCCCACATAAGAATTAGCCTAGTGCCACATCCAGCCTTGTGGGGAGGCTAGTAAATACCAATCCAATTGGAGTCAACCAGGAAGAATTCTAATGATGTCATGGTGATTAGCCTAAGCGAGACAATAATATAACTGCTAGGAGTGACTTATAACAGTGGCAACAAGGAATCTGAACTCATACGGAGGATGAAAATGTACTTTTTGCTTCAGTACACCTGATAACAGTGATGAGAAATTAGAACCACACATTGAATTTTTTTTTCCTTTGGTGTGTTAAAAAAATGGGTGGAAATAAACAAAAACATTCTTTAACTATGGAAGAATTAGTAGCACAAGTGATAAAAATACAGCAACAACAGCTGCTGTTGTAACTCAAGAAACAACAAAATTTAACTGAAATAATATGGAAGAAAACAGAAAATTCTCAAATTTCTTTCACTCCCAACTGTGGCAATTGCCATAACTGAATTCACATACAATTCAAATGATGGAATTACCTTTTCTGCTTATTTTAGAAGATACAAGCAAATAATCAGAGAAGAATGCAGCAACTGGGAAGATGAGGAAAAAAAAAGAAAAGAAAAGGCTTTTGTTGAGAAAGGAGAAAAGGAAAAATATTGTAAGTTTATACTAATGAAAGAAAAAAAAAAATAACACAGGAAAAATTTGCTTTGAAGAAACAGTAAATATTTTGACTAAAATTTCTAGAGAGAAAAGTTTGCTATTCAATACTCATTGGAAGTGTATGTATCTGACAAAAAAAGAAGACAATGATTTTGTTATGTGCACTGGAATCATTAAGAAGGAGCGTGAAAGATTCAAATTAAATGAACTGACTCCAGATATGTTTAAAGGGTTAATTGAAAAAAAAAAAAACAAAAAAAAACACAGAAATACATGACAGAATTGTAATGAAATTTGAATACATTCAAAAACTAACACATCAGATGAATGTCAGAAAATTCTAAATCTGAAATGCGATACAGAAGTAATTGAAGAAAAATAATGCACATACATACAAGCTACAGCTTGGAAAACGACTGTCCCTTTAAGAATTCAAAGTACTACAAGTGTGGAAAGGTAGGACAAAGAGTCACACTATAAAACTAAAGCAAGAAAAATTTCTCACTGAAAAAAAAAAAAAAAAAAAAAAAAAAGTTTCATATACAGTGAAAGAAAACCAAAATTTTTCGATAGGGTTAAATTAATGTTTAGAATCTCATAACTACCCATTAACAAGTCCAGAGGAAATTTTTGCAAATTTAAACAATGGAAAAATTTTTTTCAAGCTGATATTTCTGAAGCATTTTTGCAACTACATGTTGAAAAAGAATGCTCAGAGTTAATAACTATAAATACGCACAAGGGATTGTATAAGTTCAACCAACTTGTTTTTGGAATAATATACATTTCAAAAAGCTATGGATACTATGCTTGCAGATTGTTATTTCACAGTTGCTTATCTGGATGATATATTAATTAAAAGTGTATCTAAGACACATAACAACATATCAGGCATGTGAAGAGAGTTTTTGAAAAATACAAGTTCAAACTCAGTGAAGAAAAGTGCAAATTGTTCTTGCCAAAAATCAAGTACCTAAGACAAATCATTGACAAAAATGGTCATCAAACAGATCTGTCAAGGGCAAATGCAATTAAGAATATGCCTCCTCCAACAAACTTTACTAGGTTACAAGCATTTCTGGGACTAGCAAATTATTATCAAATTTATATACCTAACATGTAGAATTTTAGAGCTCCACTAAACAATTTGCTTAAAAAAAGGTGTAAAGTGGAACTGGACTGATAATTGTCAGAAGGCATTTGGAGAAATCAAGAAAATGCTAACATTAGACTAATCATTAGTGCACTACGATTCAAAAGCAGAAATTGTAATGGCTTCAGATGCTAGTGACTATGTTATAGAAGCAGTAATTCTATGTAAATATGACAGTAACATGAAAGCAGTTACACAAACTTTGCATTCACTACAACCAGCAGGAAAAAACTACAGCCAGATCAAAAAAGAAGCATTAGCAATAATATTTGCAGTGAAAAAAAATTCACAAATTTATACACAGAAGTTTTCGTTTACACACAGACCACAAACCCTGACAGAAATAATAAAAGTAGAACAAGACATGTTTACTCTGGAAATAAAAAAAATAAAAATAAAAAAAAAGATAAAAAGAAAGTCAAAAAGATAGATGATTTTTAGGACGTAATCCAGACTTGAATGCTTACTCGCGATGTGACAGAGTAATAATGTTTGCACAAAGAGTAGTAAGACTTATATTACAAAAGCAGATATTAAATGAATTTCATAGTGGACATCTAGGAATTTTCAGGATGAAATCTTATGAGAACTTATGCATACTGGAGCAAAATGGATCAAGACATTGAAAAATTAGTAAAAGCCTGCAGAGGTTGTGCTCTGGCAGCAAAATCACCTACCATGAAATTACAACCTTGACCAAAGAGATACTCAGTGGTCAAGAATGCAGATAGATTTTGCAGGTTCATTAAACAGATAACATTATCTTATAGTAGTGGATAGTTTTACTAAGTGGCCTGAAATTTGTAGGTGCAAAAAAACAACTTCCACAGTGAAAGTGAATTTATTTTTTTTATTTTTTTTCATGACCTGTTGTTTGCAAGATAAGGCATTCCAGATGCCATAGTCTTGGATAACAGTACACAATTCACTGCTTACAAACTTAAGGAATTTTGTAAAATGTTCTCAATTGAACATATTACTACCCCGCCATATCACCCAAGGTCAAAATGAATGGTTTGTGGGTACTCTTAAGAGAGCTTCGACAAAAACAAGTAATGAAAAAGTGAGCACTACAAAATTCTTGAGAATATACCAGATAATACCAAATCCCAATACAGCAACAGAATTGATGTTCACAAGAAAAATTGGTGTTTGACAAGTTGTTACCAGGTTAAAAAAAAGTGTGACACTATTTAGCTATGGTAATTGGTTAACTAATTAACCATAGAAGCTAAGCCAGCACTTAAAAACTAAACCAGTTGACTTAGAGGACTCTGCCTAAGAAGCGTAAAAGTGTCACACTCCGTAGAAAATGGGTTGGGAGAAAAACACTTCTGTAGATAACAGACGGATAAAAGTTAATTTGTTACTTTTAACACACTTGAACCTCTTGGGTTTTTATTTGCTTCTTTTTCTTTACACTTGTGTGATATCACCTCCAGTCTAGACTCATCTTACACTATGGCCCAACATCCGATTGATCTCATTTACCCAAGATCAAAATCACAATGTGGGTAGGTTAGACTTGAGATTGAAGCAGTTACTTCGGTAACCAGACACTGGAAGTGAGTTGGGAACAATGGAGCTGGTGTCAAACCAGTCGCAGCTGGTATGAAGCCATTAGCATCGACTGACCATCCCACTTGGTACCCTGATCAAAGGATTCTGCCGGGTAGTGACAACCACCGATCAACCGGGACACAGACTGGTGGCCGCATCTAAGAGTCAACCCCAAAACGCCGGTAGGAGAATTATTACAGTTTCACGCCACGACTGGGAGTTGGACCATGGGCTGACAGCTCAGTGTCACAAAAGAATAAGACCAGATAATGAAAAGGATGCAAAATTTTTCAAAATTGGCAAAAAAGTGTTTTTCAGAGTATATAAAAATGAAAAAGAAATGTGGGAAAATAACACAAGGTCATGAATTGGAAAAATGATATGGTAAAAGGAAAAAAATGGGGACACAAAAAGAATCAGTTAAAAGGTTTACTGAAGAAAAGCCCACAAGAAAGGAAGAATCTATACTGTGTATATTATTTTTGATGTACCAACACCAAGAATTTGTTTAACATACAAGTATGATTACCAGAAAAAGAAAATATATGGAAAAACTACAGGTTGACCTAAAATGAAAGAAATACAAAGTTCAGTATGTGGCAAAGCCGGTGAATACTAGGAAATAAAATAAAATATTTACTAGTGAAGAAAAACAATTTCAAAGTTGGGGTGGGGAGTAAATAAGACACCCTAAACAAGATGCCTTAAACAAAAAACTCAAAGTGAGTCAGTAGAAGTCTGTTGGAAAGAATTCTAATGATGTCACAGGAACTAGCCTAAGCAAGATATTATAACCGCTCCAATGGAGTTATAACACAGATACATTACAACCTTTTAAAATTGTCTCTAATGCATGCACACATAAGAACAGTAATAGCTTATAAAATAAATATTTTGAGTGAAAAGTTAATGTGTTTCAAATACATTGTTGGCTGCAGAGAGAAATTATGTCCACATCAAAAAAGAACTAGCATTCAGGTTTACAGTTAAAAAAAAAAAACGTATGACAATCTTTTCATAGTGTACACTAAAGATAAACTGTTTGGTAATTGTTTGGAGAAAAAAAAGTCACTTCTTTTGCTAATGCTTGTGTACAGTATTGGAAACTATTCATAGCTGCTTATAAGTACAAATCAGAGTATTGTTCGGGGGCTCTTTAATGGTAATAATGATAGTTCTTTTCGAGGAAAACCTTTGTAGAGAAATTTACTTTCAGTAGAATTTATATTATGAATTTTATTAATTTCCTTGTGACTATAGCTGAAATCAAAATGATCCTGTTAAATAGAATATCTGAATTAACTATGGATTTCTGGGGAAATGTGATTGTTTAATTAAAGTCACATGAGCTAAGATGAGAAGAATAAGTTGTGATGATAGTGTAACACTTTGGACAGGATATCATCTCTCCTAGATCAATGTTGAAGGTGTTGAAAGAATTTTATCAAATTCATGTAGGAACAGTATACATGAAGACTCTTGCTCAATACTATGTGTAGTGGCCAAATCAGGATGCTGATATTTCAGCATCATGCAAGGTTTGTAATTTATACATTCAGGATCAGAACAATCATAATAAATATCCATGTCATCTACGATATAGATTTTGTCAGTCCATTCAAGTTCTGGATCCATACTCTAAGCAGAGACTGAAATAAAATCTCATGAAGCAACAATTCAGAAAACACAAGGAACCTTTCCTATGCAAAGTCTGCTTGATATGTTAGTAAATTATAATAGGTCAAAGTTTCATCAGTGACAAAACCAAATTGTTTATGAACTTCAATGGAATTTAACAAATTTACAGCTCTATATTGTCAATGGCCAAGTTGAAGACACTTTTCACACATTCAGTGATTAATTTGTTTTGATGGTCGATCAAACCTTTGTGGATCACTTAAAACCAAAACATTTTAGATTATAAGAATTCTTTTTTTGCAAGTGAATAATTCAATCTTGACTCTCAGGTTTCTTATTCTGAAGCACTATCAGAGATAAAAGTGGATAGAAAAGGACACTTAAAACTAAAGTCAATGTAATCTTGTTCTCATTTAGAATTATTCTGCATCTGACAACAGGAGCATCCCTAGCTGAAATATTTGTTCAAATGCCAGTTACAAACATTTCACTCCCCTGATTTTGGTATGTATTTGGATATTGGATTTAACGACATGTCAACTCCTATTTGGGTCATTTTATGCCGAAGCCTTATTTATTTATGAATTTAAGATGCTTATAGTGTATAAAAGGTTGGGAGGCTGTTGGATTTCATAATCTACTGTATTTTTTGGGATTGCTTTTTCTTGTGATTGTTTCTGATTATATATTTTCATATCTACATCCATGCATGCATATATATGTCTATAAACACATACACACATACATACATATACACTATTTGAAACATCAAGTTGTTTATTTCTGTTGTATTTATTGGTTCCTGTGGGGGTGTATAAATGGAAAGAATTGTGATGGTTTTATCTAGTGTCACTTGTGTTGCTATTGCTTGTAATTTAGTTTTAATGTATACATTGTAATTAGATTTTATTCCACGACAGTTCCATTGCAGGATCTTATGTGCCATAGTTATATTTTCATTTTTGGGGGGTAAAGTTACCTATTAGGTTTATATCATTTGTCCTCTCCAGTTTTTTTCCATCTCTTGAGTTTTTAGAAGCTTTGTCTTCAACTGCTTGTGGTGTCCTTCGGTCAGATTTTGGGTTTTGTTTTGGATTTTGTTTATATTCTTTCTCTTCTATTTCCATAGGTTCAAATTTATTTTCATTTGATATATTGATTCTTGATTTTGAGTTAGATCTTGATCGAGTGTTTTCTTGTTCTGTTGTCACTTTTTTGTCTTTTTGTTTATTTTTCATTTTCTTGCTTTGGGTTTGGGAAGAAGAGGGTTAGCTGGAGTTTTGTTCTACATTTTCTTTCCAGAGTTTTTTGCCTTCTTCTGGGTTAATTCCATTTGATTTGGGTTGTTGAGTTTTATTTTTATTTTGATCCGATTTAAGTTCAATTAAAAAGGTTTTTAATTCTTCAAGGAAAGCTTTTAATTCATTACATAAATTTGTTATTTCAGTTGTACCTTTTATTTTATCTTCATTGTTTATTTTATTTGCTTTTTGTACCATGGAGGCGTAGGTGTTTTCTTTTATGTTATTTTTAACTTCCTTTCGTGCTTCTGAGAAAGATATATTTTTTTTGTATTTTATTATGATTATTTCTTTTTCCTGTTTGTAGATACTACATTGTTTTGAGAGGGCAGAGTGGTTTCCCAAACAGTTTGAGCATAGGCTCTCATTTGGACAGTTCTCTTCTTTATGTTCTGGTTCTTTCTCACTACATTTTCCACATGTTTTTTTTGTTTTGACAGGAATCTCTGTGATGCACAAATTTGTGGCATCTACAGCATTGAAGAGGGTTTGGTATGTATTGTTCTACTTTTATAATTTCATATCCAATTTTAATTGTTGTCGGAATTTGGGGGGAGTTGAAGGTTAGAATGTAGGTATTAGTTTGTATCTCTGCTTCATTTTTCTTTGTGATTCTGTTGACATTTGTTACACCTTGAGTTTGGAGTTCTATTTTTATCTCCTCTAGAGTGCACAGGGAGAACTCCTTGCTTTTTACTACACCCTTTGAGAAATTTAGGGTTTGGTGTGGGTAGGATTTTATTTCTATTTCTTGTAGTTTTTTTTGTCTTATTAGTGTATCCACATATATATTTTTTCCCCACTTCCACTAGTAATGTCCCATTTTGTAGTTTTTTTAACATTTTTTGGTATGATTATATTTGATATAGCTTTATGGATTTTAAATGGAGATATTTCTGTTAGTGCTTTGTTGCTTATTGCTTCAAGAACAATAAATTGTGGAAAGTTTTCACTATCATTTTCTGATTCAGAGTCATTATCCACATGTGGTCTCTTGGAAGATTTCTTTTTTTCCATTGATTGTTTTTATTTTTGTTCATCATTCACGCTCCCTACCCACTGCGGAGTCCAGTATTGGGACATGACAAGGGGGAAACCCATTCGCCTTGCCATGTCGGGGCTACGTGAATGGTATACTCTCTTTGGGAGGAGTCTTTGAGCACGCGTGTTCCTTTGTTTCCGTTATCCAAGTTTTACGGCTGTGAAGGTTTAGCAGGTGTGTCAGATCCTTTTTTTCTCCCAAATTGATTGACCCTCAGCCACCGCCTTCCATCACATATTTAGGGTTAAGTGTTAGTTTTGGTTGGGAAGAGGAGTGTCAGTTATAGGTTTGGGGGTGGATTATATATGATGGGGCTTGACATGACCAGCTGATTGATGGGATTGGGCCCCTCTGACCACCCATCTAGCCCAGGTAAGGGCCAAAGTGGTGTGTTACAGGATTGTGACCGCTTTACACCTGGGTTACAACCTGCTCAACCACCAGGATCCCGTCCCCAGACATTACGGGTCGCCACCCACAGCCAACAGGTGGCTCCCATTGAGGGACTTTTACCCTCTGCAGGGGAGCAGTCGGCGTATTCTGATGCCCCACTGACCGAGCACTGGTATGTATTTGGTTGAAACCAAATACAAAGATCAGAGGAGTCAATATAATATGGGATAAAGGAGAAAAATTTTTACATCCCTACAGGAAGTTGATGTGATCAGGTTTTTCTACAGAATTTTAAAGTCGGTGAACATTAGGTAGAAGGTAACATAACATGACACAGTTAGGTGGGGAGGCTGCAAATTTCAAATTAAGAGTGAATGAAGGTTTCAGATTGATTGCATTTGCAATAATGATGCCAGCAAATGGAACCTTTTGTAGGTACATCCACAAAAACCTTGTGATAACTTATTTCCACTAAACAAACAGGTTCAAGTGTATTTTCCAAGTATTGAATGCTGTGGTAAAAAAAATAACAATGATGGCAACAGCCACCAACACTGCATATATGCAATGTATAGCAGCACTCAGATAAGCCCTCATCAGATCAGCAGTAGTGATATAGAGTAGGGAAGTAATATAGAGTAGAGTAGGGAAGTAATCAACGAGCTGTTAATCCATATAAGGAATTCTTGTTCTTAGGATTAGTTACAGTTCTTGATCATGGGACATAGTTGAAAGGTTTCGTAATCCACTTGGGCCTCTGCTGATGTCTCCAGTGTAGCACATGTGTAACCAAAGACAGCTAAGGATTTAATCACTTTGCTTCATGCAGTGTTCTACCCACTCTAAGAAACAGATGAGGAAAAAAAACTAGCCCTCACTCAAGTGTAATAAATACTGTGCCACCCTTTAAGAACCACAGCACATGTACACACTGCACAAATTAGCTCAAATTTTCATTCATGATCCCAACTAAGAACAACCATCAGGGATAAACACTGTTTCGTGAAAAACCTCAAAGAAAAAAAAAAAAAAAAAAAGAGACCACTTCCATACTCCACCAACAAGTATCTGCACATTTGTTCTACTAGTAGACTTTGGTATATTGTTATAATTTCAATAATTATAAGCTGTATCACCAGTCAAGTTGCTGTTACTAGCACAATTGCCAGATAATTCTTTTATTAAACTGTAGTTCATCCAGTATAACCAATCAAAGTAGGTTACAGTTAAAATAGTTATAATGAATAAGGTGTGTGATATGAATAAAAGCAAAAATGGAAAGAAGTGAAGATGAGGAGGACAAATAATGATTGACACTTGCCTTAAAGAGGTTAAGATCAAATTGTTCAGGAAAGGATTCCAGTGAGAGCCTATTCCACAAAGTAGCAGTTCTTTGGAAAAAAAGTTGGCTAGAATTTTCTTACCCTTGGAATGTTGAGGAAATGAGAGTGATTTGACTGTGGAAAGTAGCATGGCATATCAAAGAAGTTATGAATTATTGAAATTAATTCTTGTAAAATATTTTTTTTTTAAAATTGAAAAGCTTACCCTTTTTGTCTTGTGATTCTGAGAGAAGAGAAAGTTCAAATCCATTAGGTGTAGCGTTTTCTTCCATCTCTAATAACAATCTGATGTTCCTCACTGAGGTTCCATTAGTAGTACATTCATTACTGGGTATATAATTTTTCAGCTGACTGCTGATGTTACTTAATGTTTTGTGATCCAGTTGTAACCATTTGACTAATGTCAAAAGAGAACGGGCACATAATTCATTGCACTGCCCTTGCTGGGCTTTGTCTTTAATCTTTTGCAAAGCTGAGAGAGTTGCTCCACCACCTATACCATTTGTATTACTATTTGAACTGTCTCCTCCCCACTCATGGAAATGAGCAATACTGCTACTCACTACATCCAATCCTTCCTTGTGTTGCCCAATGCTATGAAGCAGTTTGGCATATTCACGTTCAACCTGCAACAAATGTTCATAATTAAAAAAGTCAATTTTAAGTAATTTATACCAGGAGAAAGCTATGCAAATTTTTATTCCAAATATTAATTTCCTACAAAATAAAAACAACATTAAACCTTACTGATTACAGAGTTCAAATCATAATTGATTCACCAATGAACTCAAGGAGAAATCAGATTTAACAGTAGAAATAATTTAGAGAATATGTAAGTTTAAGTAATCTGCACAGTACAATTACTTTATATTTTCTTGGTTGATTAGGTAAGACAAGGTTTCTGTGGTTCAACAGTGCTCCAAATGTTTTCACTTCTAACCACAATTGATAATTATAGCAGTTATGGTTAAAGTAAAATGCTTTAACAATTAAGTCAATGCAAAGGTTTCCAGCATATTTGAAAAAAATTTTTATATGAAATCAAAGTATCAGTCATCAAATTATTTTCTCTGGTTTTTCTATCAACTTTCAGAAAAATTGCATATTCCAATAAAATCATTCAAATGAATCAAATGCTCACTGTACTTTTATGCATTAAAAATGTGCAAAAATAAATTCCATTAAATCCAAAATATACAACTTAAATAGGGTTTAGATTGAGACATTGAAGCTATTCTGGATTTAATTAAAATTTTATTAATTTATTAAATCCGAAAAAAGTTTTTAGCATTTTTCAATAGGTTGTATTTGAACATACAATTTTGTTTCAGATATGACCTAATTTTATGACCTATAAACATTATTTCAATATGATTTATGTATGGATTGTTAATTTTAAATATTTTACATTAAAATCCAGGTGAAAGTGCTTGCTATACAAACAAAGATGTGTGCTGTTTATAGAGATTGTGCAACTGAACATATTTTCCTGAGTGAATTGCTCGGATCAGAAGTGGAAATTTTGATCTGGAAAGCCCAAAAAATAATCCAGATCACAAGACATCACATCTCAAACATTGTTAAGACATTTGAAAAAAAACTTGAATACTATGTTTAGGTGCCTTAAGATTTTAATAGAACAAAAAAAAAAAAAAAAACAAATGAGCCTCATCTGTATTTGTGATTCTCTGCTCAAACACAAGAATTACCCCTTTTTGAAAAGGGACAATCACAGGCTATGAAAAATGGATTGTTTACAACAATGTGGAGTGAAAAAGGTCTTGAGGAAAAGAAAATGGGCCACCATTCAAATGTCAGTCTGCATCGAAATAAGGCAATGCAGTATATCTGACAGGATTAAAAGGGCACTGTGTATTATGAGCTCCTTCCACATAATCAAAGATTGAATTCAGACAAGGACCACACACAATTGAGTCAATAAAAAAGGCAGCAAGAGACGATAACCATCTGCAATTAGATAATCGGAAGAATATCATTGTCCATAAGGACAATGCCAGTTCTCACATCTTTGCAGACCCAGCAAAAATTGGTAAAGCTTAGCAGGGATATTCTAATATACCCACCATACTAATCTGACCATACTACTTCAATCCCTACAAAATTCTCTTAAATGGAAAAAAGCCTGTAAAAATCACTTCAACCAGTCCATCACCCAGAATGATGTCAAGTTCTAGGAGGATTGAATCATGAAGTTTCCTCAAAAGTGGCAAAAGGTAACAGAATAAAATAGCATATATGTAGTTTAATAAATCTATGTACAAATATCTAAATATATTTAAAATCCTCTTAAACAAAAAAATGCAACAAATTTTTATTCTAACTCAATATATTGGTATATTGGAGATGAATTATCATATACTTTTAACTTTGGATTTATCTTGGTTGATATGTTTCAGCTTTGTTCAGATGTCTTATATCCTGTAATTTTGAACATGACCTTTTCTTCAATTTACAAGAATAGATTGTTCTCATCTCACTTCCTAGTCTATTCACCTTCTGTTGGTTGTCTGTTTCTTCAAATGAACCAGAGTACATGACATTCCATACTACTTAGCGATTGAAGTCCCTACTGCTAGGAAACAAACAAGTTTTAACAAACACTTGATCTATTAAGTGAAAGCTCAGAGTAAAACAACACAAACATTGAGAGTATAGCAACCAAGCTGAGTATACTAATCTAAAAAGGTACAACCAATGATTTTCTGGGTTTGGGATAAATACATTTACATTCAGCAAATATTTTGTCTGAAAAAGATTTCTTCTGCATTCTGAATTTTCATAAAGTTCATAAATGGTAAATGGCACAAGGAACAGAGCTGAATAGACTTTAAAAGATTGCTTTAAAATTTTCTTAACAGTGTGCATAAAATACCACTAAGAACACTTGTTTCTTTAAGGAGAGGTTAAATGAGAAGAAAGTAACCTTAAGAATATCAAGGGCACTAAGTCCATTGCAGTAGTTTGTGTGTAGGCTGGTGAGGGCAGGCAACACTCCCTCTTGTGTTGGAAGTTTTCCATTCTCTGGATTCTTTAACAAACTCTTCATGTGTTGCTGCAGCAGTCTTTCAGCAAGTTGATGGTTGTGCTGTTTGCGAGCCAAGGAGGCAGTGCTTAGATGTAATCGAGTCATCTGACTATTCAAATCTTAGAAAAATAAGAAAGTCACAAAATAATATCACATTTTCAACAAAATACAGATTTAAATTTAGAAATATCGATCTTCTGACATTAAAAGTAGTATTTTAAAATCTTCAATTACAATAATACATGTTGAATTTAAAAAAAAAAAAAAAAAAAAAAAAAAAGATCATTATAACTTACCAGATCGTTTATCATGTCCTGGAAGTAAGTGATATTGTAAGTTTAATAGTCTCATCACTTGCAGATAGGTACTAACATCTTGGTCAGCTTCATCCAACACTAACTTTTCACTCAAAGCAATCAAAGCCATCTGAAAACAACAATTTACTTTCATTAAAAAAAAAAATATGTGAGAATCCTATTTATGCATGTTATCTCAGCTTCAATGATGGCTCAATAGACAGTGGGGATCACCAGCTAATCCAGTTATTTTGAAATCTTCCTTAGCCTATGTTTCATCTTGATCCTGTAGTGGTCATTTGCTGAGTGGTGGAAATATCAGAAATCCCAAGATGTGTTAATAATGCACAATTAGAATTAAGATTGATTTCCTAGAGTTGAGTAGAACACAAAAATGATGATCAAAGTATATTTCATAAAAGATAGCAAATTGCAACTTTTTTTTTAACAGTTTTTTTTCTGCAAACCACAAACTTTATAGTTTTCTTCCCAAGTATTTGATTTTCTTGGTTAGTGGTACTATGGGCAAAAAAGAGAACCAATGTAGATATGTTCACTCTAGTCAGGTCAAGTGATTGAGGAATCAATAGCTACATCTCTTCAGGAAAAAAAAAAGGACTAATTAGCATCTTAAAGTTAAATCAACAACTATTTTGAAAGTCAAAATTGTACAAAAATCACAAACATTGTGATCTTTAATAAAACATATTATGGCAGCCATGCTTGTTGCTGAATATGACCATCACCCAGATACCATTGTAACACTTAGTTGGGTTTGAAATGAATACGGCTCTTTAAACTGAATAAACTTAAACTTTAAAACCTCTGGCACAAAGTTGGCACCCACCCTCTCTCTCTATATATATATATAAGTGAACATTGAAGTCAGCACTCAGGGGTGACAGGTTGTTTCATGATAGACGCAATCATCAGACCACAAGTGTTGGATTTTTTCTCGACTATTTATATATACAGGCCAGTGGTGCATTGTGGGTAATCTATTCTGGCAGTTATTTGGCGGGAGTGGCTTGTTTGTTTATTTGGGTTAATTTATTTTACTTGTTTTTTATTTTCATTTTATATATTTATTTATTCTTTTTGGTTTTCAATGTTTTATTAACATAGTAAAAAAAATTGTGAGGTGGGATTTGTTTAGGTCGCTTATTTAAGCGTTTGTTTTGGTCTGGGAAGATAAAGCTACTTAGTTGTCCAATTTTGGGATTGATTGATTCTGCTATTTTGGCAGGAGACAGTTTTTAAATTGTTTATCATTTTATTTATTTGAATTGATTATTTTTTATTTGTTTTTGCTTATTTATGTTTATTTTAATTAGTTCTAATGGTTATTTTAGCAGAAGTGATTTGTTAATTTGGATTAATTTTTACTTATTTTTTCTTATTTATTTGCTTATTTCTTGCATTTTTTTTTTTTTTTTTTTTTTTTTTTAACTATTCGGTTTTCGATTTTTAAGTAACAGTTTCTTTTTTTTTCATTATATAGCAGTTATAGCTATTTTCTCGTCCAATTTTCGGATTGATTGTTGTAGTCTATTCTAAGTTATTGGTTTGTTAATTTGTTTGTTTACTTTATTTGGATCGATTATTTTTACTTGTATTTTATGTATTTATTTTTTATTTGTTCTATTTCGTCTATTCTAACAGGAGTGGTTTATTAATTTGATTATTTGCCTGGGTTAATTTATTATACTTGTTTTTTTTATATTATTTTGTTTACCTTTATTTATTCTTTTCAGTTTTCGATTTTTAAGTAACGTAGTAAAAATTTGTTTTCATGTGTGCATTTTGAGATGAGCTCAGATCGTTTATTTAGTAAATTATTTTGGTCTGGGAAGGTGATAATAGCTATTTTTTCCTCCAGGCAAAGTTTGCAGGTTTTGGATTGATTGTTGTAGGCTTATGATCTTTTCCTTATTTTCCATGATATTTTTGGTGTGATTTGTGTTTTGTCTTTAATTTTCCAGATATAATTAGAAAGCATTGTGCTGTTCATGTATTTACTATTTGTGAAAGATGTTTTGTGTGCATAGTTTCTTGTTTCCAAGGTCTTTTAGTTTCTCCTATATATGCTTTTTCTTCATTATCTGGTGATTTTACTGTGGCTGGGTATATTACATTGTTTTGTAAGCAATTACTGTTTAAGAGACAGTCATTCTTTATTCTACAGTTACACATGGGTATAATTTGTTCGGGTGGTTTGCTGATATTTTTCCTGTTGTGCTTTTTTATTATTTGTGCCATGTTCTCTGAGCAACTGTAGTTGATTTTTACAGTGTTTTTATTGAATATTTTATTCAGAGTGCTTGATTCCAGGAAGTCTTTGTTGAAGAGTTTGAAGAATATTTTACCAAAGGTTTGTTTTTACGTTTTTGCTGTACGGTGAGTTGAACCATATGATATTTCTCTTCCTGTTGGCCTTTCTTGTGCTCTGTGGTGAGTATGTGAGTGCTGCAGAGAATCCACTATATTTTAGGGCTGTTTCATAGTCTTTCTTAGACTTGTTAAATATGGTTTCATTGGAAGAATTGTCGGAAAGTTTGCAGTTAATTGGTTTTACTATGTTTGGTTATTGAAGGCAGGTAATTGGAAGATGTGTGTATATTTATATAAGCTCTATCTCGGATATTGAGCACTTTATCCCATAAATATAGCACACCTTAAAACTATATATATATATATATATATATATATATATATATATATATGTGTGTGAATAAAAATGACAATAGGAAAACTGGTAATTGCTGACTCGTTTTGTCCAATGTGGACTTTATCAAAGCAAAATGCGAAAATGAAATTAATTGAACAAACTAATAAAAACAAAAACAGAGTGTACCTAGGAACTGGAATGTAGAGAAACACTATTTTCATATTTTTAACTGAACGTCAGTATTTGTCACGTATGGAGAATATTGTCATTATATCTGTGTTGCTGTTTTGTTTTTATTAGTTACTTTGTTCAATTAATTTCATTTTCGTATTTTGCTTTGATAAAGTCCACATTGGACAAAACGCGTCAGCAATTACCAGTTTTCCTATTGTCATTTTTATTCATAAATCTTGTCTTCTCTACTGGTTAAATTGGAGAAATTTTCATATATATGTGTGTGTATATTTAGGCAGCATTTTTTCATTCATACATGTTTCATTAAATTATTATTTAAGTGCTGTCTATTTTATGTAAATTCTTTTCATAACATCTAATAATCTTAATAACATTATCATTAAACGAAGAAAGAAAATCACAATATTGATACATATTTTTTAATCCAATCTAAGCTTTCGGCTTACATAAGCCATTATCAAAGATGACAATTACAGGACAATATATTATGCAATACACAGACAAGAAAGTGATGATAGTCTGTTTCTGTTTACATGGATGATTTCCAAGCAACGATAAACATGTGCATATAAGACGCTGGAAGTGAAAATCACACCGCGGCTCATGACGTCACACGAGAGTGAATTTGAGAAGTATTAAGTATGGGAATATATATATATATATATATATATATATATATATATATATATATATATATATAGACCACTAATATTATATACAAAATATAAGATATTGTAAGATGGATTGGAAATAGTTTGATTTTAAATTCACAGTTACTGTCCCAAACAAGAGAAAAACCATATTAGTTCTTACTTTTCCCCTTTTGTCATCCAGCTGTTTCTTTAAAGCAGCCACAATATCCAGTTCAGCAATATATTCACTGGGTAAAAATGTAGGCCACTGCAGTGACTGCACAATCAATACATTCTCAAGAAGGCGTTCACAGTGGTCTAAACATTTGGACATTTCATTTCTGGAAGAAGAAAAAGGAAATCATGATATACTAACATATAAAAAAAAGTTAATCAAGCGTAAAAGCAAGAAATTCTATCATTGAAGTAATTACATTTACAAGAATACAGCAGAAATAAAAAATCCATAAAAATTTGATATTTTTCATTTATTTAGGCTCCCTATATCCTCAATGTGATTGTCTCAAACACATTAGAAAATGGTTGACTGGTCTAGTGATTGAACAGCATTATTAAAAAATACAATGTGAAGGTTTCATTTTTTTCATTATCTAACATCAAAATAGTTTCTGACACATACACTGTCATATTTTTACATTCCTTGGATGCATATTCCTAACATAGAAACATTCATTTTACATTCACTGATTCATCTATTTTCTACAGCTTTGCAGCCAGAAAACATTTTTAGATTGTAAGAATTCTTTTTTTTTTTTGCAGATAATGATTTAGTGATATAAGCCTTACTAATTAATCCATAGCAAGGGGGAAGAGATGGATTCATAGCTTTCCCAAAGCTATTTGTGCATGTGAATATAATGAATCCAACTGGAATTGGAATTTGGCTCACTAATTAACAATTCCGAGCAATTATCCATTATACCACCTATACATCCAAGCTTACAGCATCTGGTATTCACTAAAGATTACCTGTCGAAGTACTGACCAGGCTCAATGTTGCTTAACTTTGGTGTTCATACAGTAACCAGTGTTTAAATGTGATATGGCTGTTAGCCTATCTCATTTTACCACCTAATCTTAATTAGGTGGTAAAACTAACAGGAAGCAGCAGGCAAGCAGTGAAATGACAAATTCAGCTAGAGTAATTGAGAAGCTTCTAACAACAGTCTACATTTAACATCACTGATATAAAGAAAGGTTTGGAGTAAAGGCCCCAAAGTTTTACCAGCTAAACAATACTCTCTAACAGCTGAATGAATACAAAGAGCAAACTAGTACTCGTAACAATTTTTTCCTATTCAAAATGCAATGAATACCATAAATTCAAATGTTGAGAATTTCGTGTTTCATTCTTTTTGCCCAAATTGAAATGATTTAATATCCAATGAATTTATCTTAATCTTGGAAACAATGTACAGACCAGCAGAGTCAAACTACAAAGATGACATTATGTAAGATTTTAAGTTTATAACTGCTATTATGTAATCATTTTGTCAGGTCTCTTTGGCTGTAGAAAGTGAATGAATAATTATGGTTTCTTAGAATTGCCATAGGCACCGTTCCCCAAATGTAGAAGTAAAAACATTTTATCAGAGTTCCTAGAAGTTCATAAATCAAATCTATCAAACAGAAATTACAGCAAAATTCAAGTAGTTACAATTTGACTCAGTAATACATATACTGTACAGCTTAAAATCCCCAAAAACTCAATTTAACTTAGTATATGAGGATACTTAACAGTTATCATTTTTATATGAGCATACCAGATAGAACAAAAAGGTTACATATTTTTTCATGTCTTTAAAAAAAAAAAAAAAAAAAAAAAAGAGACAATATCAGTTGTGCCCTAAAATAGCTTTACGCAAAACTTCAAAAAGCAGATGTGAATAACAAATGTTTACATACTTGTGGGTATTGGACTTGTGTTCTTGCAGCAAAGTAACAATGCGGATGAATTGCTTGTGGGCATGCTCTAGGCTGTGCTTGGGGCTCCATATTAATCCTAGAGGTAGCTGATTGTTAAGAACGGACTCGCTTAGGGACATGCCTGGAATCAATTCCATACTTTCACGCACTCCACTGTAGTTGCCAGAATCAAAGTAACTGAGGGATCTTGAATAAATAAAATTCCTAAATTAGAATGGTTTGAAAGTTTAACACTAAAGCACTAATGTTACTTGAATGATAAAGCATACAAGAATATACTGGGAAGTTCTCAGCCAAATCAAGAATTTTTTTAATACTGTTTAGACATTTAGCCAGGTATTGAAAAGTGAGCCAGACTAGAATTTTCAACACAAATGTAAAGAGGATTTATAATAATAGGAAAATACTTGCTTTATTGCAAATTTTAAAATGAGACAATAAATAAAATTCATTTTTCTAGGCTGTTTTGAATCATCAATCAAAATTATATCCATTTATACTCTCAAAATACTTTTCACTTTTTTTTCTGCATGTTTCTTACAGACATACATGGCAACAGAATAAACTCATGTTTAGCTTATTTTTGCAGAAAAAAAAAAAAAAAAAAAAAAAAAAATGTAAGAACTTACTTAATGTAGTTTATATCTACAGCACTCGAGAAAGCTTTATTTATGGGAGCTAAGCTCAAATCAGAACGATACTCTTGCATTGTATCTTGCCATTCCAAAGCAGATTCCCAGTCACTAAGCTTCATGTAACAATCTGTCACCTGTGAATAACAAATAGAATCGTTTCATAAATACAATAACAAAATTCAAGCCCATATTAGAAATTTTTCATGTTATAGATTTATAATGAAAGAGTATAACCAAATTTCTAGCATTCCAACTCATGATTAACATTTGATAAGTCTTATACTACTGATTAAGTGAAATATCATTTAATAAGATAAGGTAGGTATTGCTTACAAACACAACCATATGGGTCATATACCAAATTAGGTAGTTTTTCACATCAAGTAATTATTAATCTTTTTTTGTTTTTATTCAGTGACTGCTTGTGTTGGCCAATTTTTTTGGATGTGAATACTTTATATTGTTAAACAAATATTTTCCAGAGTTTTTCTTTTTGTATTGGATTTACAAGAGTTTAAGAAGATCATTTCCCTCAGGAATCCTAGTAACTGAGAAAGATGCACTTTTTAAAAATAGTATTGCAAAATTTGATATACTATAGTAATTACTGTGTACGCGTGTATATCCTTTGCATTCTATCATTGTGTTTTATAGTTCACAAAGTGTCCATCATGGTGTTTTCAGCCTTTTATGGAGGTGTACATGGGTGAGATGTGTGTGTGATTCAAACCCTGGTCAGCATAGTATCTTGCCTTTATCCAGGCAATGGTTCTGCAGTCTAAAGTCCAACTGTTGGTCTAATTTCATAAAATTTATTACTTTTAACTGTCCCAGATTGCTTGCCATTTTCCTTTCATAAATGTAGTGATTTCATTTTTGATGTCAGTGTATGGTATCTTAATATTTGTAATTTTTATATTAGTGGCATTTTTTGCCAATGTATCTGCTTTTATGTTTCTTTTATACCTACACAGCTTGGTATCAAAGCTAGGATTGTTTTTTCATTTTTTTTTTTTTTTTTAATGAATGTATGGGTGGTTTGATATTTTTTTCTTTGAATGCTATTAAACCAGATAGTGATTCAGTAAAAATTATAAATTGCTGCTCTGTTAAATTTTTGTTTTAGTGGAATGTATATTGAGCAGATTGTTGTGTAGTGTAGAGTGATCCTTACTGTATTAGCTTGCAGTTCTGTATTCAGTGGGAATATTTCATGTGGGGTAGTTTTGTTTTTTTTGTTTTTTTTTCTTTTAACAAGAATTGATAAGCCATCAGTTGGCCTGTTATCTACTATTGAAGTGTTAGTTTTATCACAGATGTCACATCCTTTCAAGTAGTAGTTATTGCTTTTTTTTCTTTTTAAGTGGTGTTTCTTTGAGTCTTTTTAGTTCTTCATAGAATAGGTCTTGTACTTCTGCAGTTCCATTGTAGGATGGCTGTGTTTTCCCATTTTGTGTGAGGTATGCAAGTTTCTTTTTCTAGTTATTTTTAAATTTAAGTGTATATTATAATGATAGCTTTTCCAATCACAGATGTAGTGGGGGTTATTTGTTTAGGTATTCAACTGAGCGGTGTATATTTTTGGTTCTTTTGAGATTATTTCTTGTGAGTAAATGACAACCAGACAAAAGTTGATTAGTCGCTGTATTGTGTTTTTGTTCACATTTCTAGGTTTTAGGGGTTTGGTCTGCTATGCTCTGATCTGTTTGTTTTCTTCATTATGAGCTTGATCTTTTCCATTGTTTGCATAATTTTGTTTAGTAAGAGCTTTCTCATTTCTGGTAGTCTTTGTTTTGAAATTTTTGTTTGTTTTTGGTTCTGTGTCTTCTGTATCAAGATTTCCAAATTGGTTTTGTGCTGGGGTTTAGTCAATTCTTTTTTCATCTGTTGTAATTTTTTCTCCAGTTTAGGAAGGTTCAGTTTGATGGGCAATTTTTCCTTTTTTTTTTTTTTTTTTTGGATACTTGTTCCTCTTTTTTCATTTTCTGGTTAGGCTTGGGTTATTTTTGATTGCTTGCTGTGTTGATCTGTTTTTTGGGAGAGCTTGTCAATAGATTTATTTTCTTGTTTCTCAAGATTAGTTTTGAATCCTTTTATAAACTTTGTCCAGTCATCTGAATCTAGTTGTTGCAGTTTTTCTATATTTTTATTTTTCTCTTGTACTGGATGTATTTTCTTTAACTTCTATATTTGAGCATGTAATTCTGCTCCTTAATGTTTCTACTATTTTCCTTGCTTCTGGGAAGCCAAAGTTTTGGCTGTATTTTATTTTCAATAATCACTTTTTTCTCTCCATAACTCACATAAAGTACATGATTTCCACCACAATTTGTACATTTAATCATATCCCTGCATTGATCCTCTGCATGATCTGGATCCTTATCACATTTTTTTGTAACTTTTTCCCTGTACATCTATCTTCAGGATGCCTGTATTTGTTAAATTTAAAACATCTTAAAGGGTTAGGGATATACTGTTGGACATTTTCTATTATATATCCTATTTTAATCTCTCTTGGGATTGTGGGAGTGTTGAATGTTATTATATACATGTAGGTTTATATTGTTTCTCCATCTTTGTTTATAGTTATTCTTTTTACATCACTGTTATTGTTTTTTTTCAGTTCATTTTTTATTTCTTCAATTGAGGAATTTCTACTTTTCACTACTCCCTTAAATGAATTCAGCATTCGATATGGGTTATGTTATTTTTTTTTCCTCCTCTCTCACCTAACAGTAAGGTGCTATATTTTACTTTTGATAAATTGGGTGAGGGCAAGATTCTTGTTGATTCAAGAACTATGAATTTTGGAAAGGAATTTTTTTTTTTCAATTTCAATATCAGGATGAATATGCATTCTCTTGGTTGATTTGTTATAGGACAGATGTATTTGTGAGATTTCATTATCCATGCCCTCCACCTGCCTTGGAGCCCAATAATGGATTATGTTGGGAGGGGGGGGAACACTGGGCTATGCAAATGATATACTTGTGTAAGTTTAAAAGCATCCTCAAGTACACATAAGCCATTGGTTCCTTCTCCCAAGTATACTCTGAACTTTTGGGGAATACAACTATGTTGAAGTTTTATACTTTTAAACTGATTGATCCTCTGACACTACTTTCTAACAAATAGCTCTTATTGATTATAACAGTAAATTAATTGATAAAATTATCAGTGGGTATAATGTATAAGTTAAGGCTTGACATGACAAGTCAGTTGGTTGGATCAGCCCTCAGACCACCCATTAAACCCAAGTAATGCTATGTAAAACACATGGCCATATAGACATCTGGATACTGCCCTCAGATGTTACAGGATTCCATCCATGGCAAACAGGTGGTCCCTTTGTGAGGAAGGTCTTACTCTTCTGTAGTTGGTGTATTCTCAACAAGGCAGATAATTTAATAAGTAGTTAACTTTTTAAAAATATTATCATGGATCTATGTGAATTAAAAAAGTAGAACTTATTATTAAACTCTGAAAAGAGACTGGGTAAACATATCAGTAAAAAATAAAAATAAAAAAATAAATGTACTAACATAATGTAAACCAACATTCACCAGACTGGACCTCAATTTCAACTCCCACCATCCATACAGCATAAAGAAAGGGATCATTCGCTGCTTACAACAACAAGCAAAAGTCATCAGTGGCAACCCAGAGACATTAAAGAATTGGTCAGTATAAGTAGTACCCTACAACGTAACACTTACCCTGCGTACATGGCAGCAGCCCCCAAAAAACTGGGATAGGCAGGTACAAGAGGACAACAACACTCAGAAAACAGACTGCCTGCCTAATGTGAAGGGGTCATCAGAGAAAATACAAAAGATCTGTAGTACATATAACATCAGGTCAACCTACAAAAGCTGGACGACACTTTGCAGATATCTCTCCCGAGTAAGACACCCCCCACCGAGGAGAACATGACTAAAGACTATGCTATCCCGTGCAGCTTCAGAAAGAAATATAAAGGGCAAACAGGCTACCCCCCTTAAGGTAAGGCTTCAAGAATACCAGAAAGCTGTAACACGAGGGGAAAAAATCAGGCTTGGCTGACCACATATATAGAGAAAAGGTTGAGATCATAGACAAAGAACACCATTGGAAAATTCGTAAACTTAAGTAATCGGCATATATGCTAGGCCACAAAAACCTCCTGAGCCAACCAAGCATAGAAATGAATATATATGGGAACCAGTAATAAGGAGTGCCAGAGAAAAGCGATAACAAAATTTGCAATATGAGCTCTGGTAAAAACGTGCAATGATAACAGCAAAAATTGCTGTATGAGCACTGGTAAAAAACGGTTGCTGAAGACATTAGGTTTATAATACCCAGAAATTCATACACAGAGGTCCTCAAGGACACATGGCACAGTGGATAAAGGTGTTAGTTAATTCCAGTGACAGGACCCAAAGACCCAAAATACCTGAAGAGAAAATTAACAGGAGATAACTGATAACTGACATCCATTAGACATGGCATATGGAACTAGAACATTCTACCCCAGTAAGCAAAATAAACAGTTCAGTTCGACATTCCAACCACCTGAAGAAGGCGTGCAATGGCCGAAAAGTCATAATAAATATGGCAACAAAGAGGAGGACAATAGTCCAAATAAAGTAAATAGTGTACTATTTTTTCTTTACCAAGAGAGTTAATTCAATATGACAAAACAGCTACGATAATCTCCCAGTTTAAAGTAAGTATATTTGGAAAAAAAAAAAAAAAAAATAGAAAAGAAAAAAAATTAAAACATACCTCATTACTGATGAAATGTACTAAAAGTCTGTCAGGTTCTGGAAATTTTGTTAGAATAACTTTTCGGGTTATGTCATCTCCTGTACCACGTATAGTACTTTCAGGCGATGCACAGCGAGAATCACCTTTCTTTTCTTCTGTATCTTTAGAGAAGGAGGTCCTTAGAAACAATTTACATTCTTTAGCAGCTGTTTCATACCTAGACAATAAAAATACTATTAAGAATATTTCAAACTTGATATACATAAAAAAAAAATAAAAAAAAATAAATAATTGTGCTTTAAGTTTTACATCAAAATTCTTCTAAGGGTAGCAATTAGTCAATACTTGTTCATATAATGGGGTAAAATTGAAGTTTTAGGAGAATTTATTATTCAGCTAAGATAAGGTCTTCTGAAAATTTGCAAACAGTATATACCCTCCTACATGAATTAGAATTAAAGTGTCCAGAAATTATAAATAAAACAGGTATATAAAACTCAATATTATTTCAAAATGCAAGTGCCAAATTACTATAAAAATATTTTCACATCAATCAAAAGCAATGTATCATGTTCAAATTTAAACTCACAAATGAAATTTTAAGTCACTATTCATCAAGTTTTTATTATTAAAGAAATATCAAACAGATACACAGAAAATGGTTTTCAGTTTGGATTTCCAGGATTAGGAATTATCATTTACATTCAAAGTAATATCCAAATCTTTGTTGTTAGCTCATTTGGTCATTGTTCCCTCCAACCTTCAATCTGGGTAACCTTCAGGGAATTTCAAGCTGAAGGTTTTATTTAATCTACAGGGGTAGATGAAAAGAATACAGCAGAGTCAGACATCTGAATGAATCTTCACATATGCTAGGCTATGAGGGCCTTCTGAAAAAGCCCAGCATAGAAATAAAATAGAGGAGCCATTAATAAATAGAAAGAAATTATGCAAGGCTTCAACATCAGCAGCAGCAATAAGAAAAAAGAAGCTGCTGTGAACGTAGTCAGGTGTATAAGCAACAGACAGGAAAGAAGAACATTAGATTAAAGGCTTCATGTGCTAAGTTCAGGATTGTCACATGAAAAAAATCATCAAGTGGATTAAAATATTGGTTCATGAATTTGATAACAGTAATTGTGAGTTCAATCCCTAGGTAGTAGAGACTTAGACTTATTGAAAACAAGGCAAGCAATACTAAATAAGAAAAAAGACAAGATATTCTGAGACAGACAGCCAAACAAGAACAATCTATTACAGCAGATTAAATAAAGGGTTCAGTTTGAAATTCCCTGAAGGTACCCAAATCAACACACACCTGAATGTATACAACAGCTGAAATGTGATAATAATAAAAAAAAGGTAAAGAGTAATATAAGTAATTAAAAAAAATATTTTCAAGTTTCTCTTATTTTCCATTCAATGTAAAATTAGTTGAAATTTTCTTATAATTTAAGATGTTGAATCAAAATCACATTTTTTTTATTTGCAATGTGTTCTAATTTTTTTATTTCTAAAAACAGAAGCCTGGGTGTTTGTCAAATGTTGCGATTCAAACTTGGTTTTCCATAGCTAATCATTATTTTTTTTGCAACAAACTATAACTTTAAAATAGTTTGGATATTTGACACAGATGTTCAGATATTCCAAATGTTTTTTTGTTTTTTTATTTCTAATAATATTGCAGATTTCTCAGCATTTGTTATGCGAAAGAATGATCCTATGAATGAAAAAGTATGCATATGAGAGACGTTACATATTGATTTTATAATTGATGGGGAATGTACAGAACATGTAAATCTTTGCAAAGGAAAGAGCAAAAGATTTTAAAAATAGATGATGCAAAAATTAGCCAAACTAACGTATATACAATTTATTTAATTCAAAAGAATCTCACTTAACAGAAATGACTTAATTTTCCAATACTTGAAATTTTTAACACACCTGCCACAGGCTTTTTCTATCATTGCCTTAATCCAGGGCAGTTTACGCCCAATGACATCTTTACACCAATTATAGATTCCTTGCACAGCTTCAGGACATTTCAATTCAACCAAAGCCTGCACCATATACATAATGATATGTTCAAATTCACTGCCCTAAAATAGAAAAAGATATTTTATTAATAAAATAAGTCACAATAAAAACTTATTTACTAAATTTAAATGAGAATTTCATTCTCCATTTAGCACAAGGAACTTTGTAAAGTTGTTTTTATTTATTTTGGTCGAATATTCTCCACAACTGATCACTGGACAGTTTTTAATGAAATGATATATGACATTAAAGAAAATTAAAAGCAAAAGTTTCCTAGTCAGATTAAAAACCAATTAATACAAACTTGTGTATTGTTGCTTTCTTTCAGGTCCCATAACAACTCTGATGCCTGCCGTATAACCATTGATGGCATACCACAGTGAAGAGCAATCAACATAATATGAGTTCGGATTCGGTTTAACCATTCTTGGCATGTCCCTTTATTAGTTCGAAAGAAGGTTCGAACTGGCTATAAAATAAAATTTTTAAAAAGTTGCAAGCATTGTCTAAATTATTCTTTGTTAAAAAAAAAACAAAACAAAAAAAAAAACAATCTGAATAATGCAGATTACAAAGGAAGATATTTAATATAATTACAGATAATGTTAGCAAACAATTATCAGAATCAGTTAGTTAGACTTTAACATAAGTCAAATAATTTCAGATCAATAATTTTCTTATGTTAAGTTCAAATAATATATATATATATATATATATATATATATACACATTTTAGCCTTTTCCATGTGCATTACCAATAATCAAAATTAATGTTCATCAGGTATAAAAATAATATTTCATCAGTAGAACACATTGGCCACTAAAAGGTTTTATCAGAAGGTTATCTGAAAAAAACCATGTTTAAGTGATCGTAATATTTTGCTGCATGCACACATCTATATATTGAGATAGAGTTTTAGATATCTCGATGTTCATAGGCACTTAAACTGCTTCTCTTAATCACAAATCAAATATAGTGAAAATTTCACATCTAAATTCAGTTCATTCTTCAAAATAGTTTAACAGCATTCAAAATTTATGATAAAGGTTTGGTGTTCAGAATTGCCTGTCAGTTAAATGTTACATTTAAAGAGATCCTAAAACTTAACTGCATAGTATAAAAGAATGTATATAAGTGAAAACAAAATACTCAAAATGAACATGTAAATATACCTTCGGAGCAGCAGCCATTGCAACTGCACAGCCTTCATAAGCATTATAGAGTTGCTTCTCAAGGTGTTCCATAAATTGCAGCAAAAGATGAACCCGGACAGATGCATTATAGTCAGCATTCTTTTCTCCTATATTGTAATAGAAAATTGAAAATAAAACTTAATCCAACAAGTTGAACAAATAACATTTTTTTATCTGCCAAAGTAAATTCAACACTAACAAAAAAAAAAAAAAAAAAATAAAATAAAATAAAAAAAAATTACTGAAATTTTTTGTCTTCAGACATTTCCTTACTTTACATAAATACAGTTTTATCCAATTTGTTTTATAATGAAGTCATAAAATAAGACTGCTGTAAGAGCATCATTAAGAATTAAGTAAATATACCAAAAATTTTAATTGTTAAAATGCTTAAAATTAATTTTCCCTGAATTCTGGCATGATATAATTGAGAAGTAATAAGTAGAAATTACTATAAAATAGGTTAAGTATACATATACTGTAACACTTAAAAATGCAATGTAACTGAAATAAATTTAAAAAAGTACTTAGGAAGTACTAAAGTTACCTTTTTTATGGTCATAGGTTTTTAATCCATCTTCCAAATCACCTTTGCTTCGTATTTCTGCAGCATAGGATTTTATAACACTCTCAATGGTAGTGAAAGTCTCTTGAGGCTTACCAAGTGGAGTTCTTAATCGAGAAAGCACACAAAACTGAGCAGCTTCCCATGTAGACCAGAACCAAAGAAGAGCATAATTTCCACTCACCTGGTATTGGAAATTTCATATAACTAGCAAACTTAAAAATAAATACATTGAATATTGCAGAGGAAATTTTCCTGCCTATTATTTTTAATCTTCATTAGATTTATTTTTATCCAAGATTTTGTATGTCAATATGTATAGAAATATTAAAGGAAGTTTCAAATGATAATTTGCAAAGAACAATTAATTATTATAATGATCAATAATTATAATAACAAAAAACAATTTTAATTTCAGCTTCATACATGACACTTACAAACTGAAAATGAGAAAGTTTCTATTGATAAGTTATTAATAGAACTCAGAAATTTTATTATTGTATGCAATATATATATATATATATATATATAAAATTCTGTCCCAGCAAATAAGCTATATAATTAAGAAAAAAAAAAAAAAAAAAAAGCTTTATTTAAAAGAAATCATGGTGCCGTCTATATTAAATGAATAACTTACCAAAAAACACAAAGACATTGCATCATCTTTCTTCTCATCTTCTTTCTCTTGTCTTTGAGCACAATAAAACATGCTTTCAAGCCAATTCAGAGAACCAAAAGTGCTATAATGGAAGAAAAATAAGTCTTTCCTATTTTTTTTTTTTTTTGAATTAATCCCAAATGTTGAAAGACAAATATCTTAAATTTTTACATTTTATTTCTTAAAAGTATTTAAAAATGATTACTCTTCAAGTATGACATTTTTAACTATTAGCAATCAATATAAATCCAATTTTCTGTCAGTGGCTTCCTAAAATAAATAGGTAAATTCCAGAATTTAACAAACTTAACAGGGCCTGAAAATTCAAGTAATCAGCAGTTAAGGGCCAATACATTCAAAAATGTACTTTGAGTAAATATTTTTTTAAAATTATACTAGAAGTACAATAGCAATAAGTATCCTTGATCGCCATCTGGTAATTTCAAAAACATTTCAAAGATTACACTTTCAGGATACTTTTATACAACATAGTACAAAGTATGTAAAGTGTCAAAATATAAAATTTGAAAATATTGTAAACACACACACGCTCCAAAATATTTAAGAAAAAAAATAAATAAATAAATAAAAATAAAAAATAATAAAATTGTTACCTGGGCAAGTTATTCTGCAATATATATGCCATAATTTGTCTAAAATTATGTGAGTGGAAATTGCCTGGCTGTGAGCGGCAGATATGCTGTCGTCGAGCCAACCATGCAGCCTTCAAGCCACGGACCTTGAAACTGTTTTTGGTTTGTAATCCATCTTCCAGACTGACAAGAGTAGAGAAACTGCAATGACCAAAAAAGTTCAAATTTCAAACTGACTGAAAAAACATTATTCAAACTTCTAAATCATTGTTACACTGACTACAGCAAAAAATCTCTTGGGTAGATTTCAGAGAGATAATTATAAAGCCTTTATTTTAAACAATTATATTGAAACTGCCATATAAGCAAACATGAAATTGTTAATCTTGTTTAAATTTTATACTTTTATAAAAATAGTAATATTTTCAATTGATTTTTTTTTAAATATGTCATGCAATTATAGAAATTCAGCATTTTTTATACTTGTAAGAGTAGGCACTTTGTCAAAGACAAAATTTGTTTTTTGATGACTAAGCTAAGTGAACAGAAGTACAAATTTATGCAAGAAGAAAAAAAAAAGTGGGGGGGGGATTTGTGTGTGAACAGGTAAGTAAAATACAGGGACTTATTTTAAAGTCATTGAAAATTATCCTGAAACCTTATGAGTATATGTAACAAACTTCGGTGCATTGAAAATCATAAATTGTAGAAAAAATAAGAGCTTCAGGATGCTGCATTAATGTTTTATTAGCAGGATCCATGTAAATTACATGGATTCACTAATTTTTTAATGTTACACTCTGTACTTTTCAAGCCATGATCATTCCAAAATAGTTAAGAAAAGTGACAGTCTCTCAAAAAAAAAAAAAAAAAAAAAAAAACCCACTGAAGTGTATTCAACAGATTGTGAGGTCATGAAACAAGATTTAGGCCCTCACTAAAAGCAATTGCTTTTATCAAAGATGTCCTCCCCTCCAATCCCTTTCTCTGTTGCACTCTTTCTATATCATTCCTATCTCTCCCTGTTTTACTAGGGTTCTTCTCTATTTCCCTAATTCAATAGTCTAGGTTTCCTCTGTAACAAATTCGTGAATATTAAAAAAAAAAAAAAAAAAAAAAAAAAAAATTTCAAAAGATCACTTGCATTCCAGGGGCAAATTTGTCAACAGATCATTTGGTCAAAAAACAATTTAATGCCACACTACAAACAACTGCTTTTATCTAATTTGACCACCCCAATTCCTCTGTGTCACACACTGTCCCCCTTCTCTTTCCCAGTATATATAATACATAGACAATATTAATACATTAAAAAAAATAAATAAAATCTTTTATTCATAATTCATTCGTTAATTTTGCCAGTGTTTAGAAAAAAAAAATTAATGGATGTCAGATTTAATATTGGAAACCCTAAAATATTGACATATTTTTTGCATGGCATCATAGCTAACACTTAAAATATTCCAATGAGGAACTGAAAATCATTTCCATTAATTTGGATAGTAACTTTCATACCAGGTACTGCTGATGGGCAGTTTAACCAAAAAAACTGACTTTTCAGTTTCATCTTCACACTGTGAAACCGCATCAAAATTTTTTTACGAAACCGAAATCATTCAGTTTAGTGCTATCACTACTGAGTGACCACATCCCAAGAAACACTATTGAAAGACTTTCAGATAATAAAATTAAATTTTATCAACATTTATACTATTGAACAGAAATATGTTCAAAACATTTTAACTCACTAGTTTTAGGAAATAAATGTGAAATCTGTTTACAAAAGAAATGAAGAAAAAAAAAAAAAAAAAAAAAAAAAAAGGGAAATATGACAGATGACAAATCATAGAATGTTTTTTTTTCAAACAGAAAAAAGGAAAATATGACATGATGTCTGAAATTTATTTGTTTCAGTTTAAAAAAAAAATTTTTGTGGTAAAATTAAGTTAACAAAATACCAAGTAAAAATAAAAAAATAATTGCTAGTTTCATCTTAAGAAATGAATGGATTTTTTGTATGGGTAATCATTTTCTAGTAAGCCAGTATGCCAATCACAAAATACAAGAAAAATGAAGGTTTTTTTATAAATAAATTTGTTTTTTATCTAGGGAATGTACCTAAATTAGATATTAAGAATAATTAAAATAGTTCTTAATTTCACTTTTAAAATGTGTATATTTCCAGATATGCAAGTCACTAGTGTAAAATTGTTTGTTTTCTACAAATAAAATCATTTCTATCTAGTGAATACACCTAAAATTAGATATTAAAAAAATAAAAAAAAATAAAGTAAATTTTAATCTCAGTTTTAAAATGTGTACCTTTTCAAAACTGCAAGTAATTTTTTTTAAAACCCAAAGTAAAAATTATTCTTTTTTTTTTTAGCCACTAGTGTTCTGCCTATAAAAATCTTCTAAACAAGGAAAATTAATTCATTTTATTTTTTACAAATATCTTTATGGTTTTATCTAGTGAACACACTTAAGATTATATATTAAAATGATTAAAATAGTTTTTAATTTCAGTTTTTAAATGTGTATATAAAAAAAGAACAGGTGATGCTCACAGATTTGGAAATATATACATTCTAAAAATGAAAATTAAAAGCTCTTAATTATTTTTAATATTTAATTTTAGGCGTATTCACTAGATAAAAACAAATTTATTTGGGGTGGGGGGAAATAACTAATTGATTTTCCTTGTTTAGAAAAAATTTATTTGCAAAACCCCAAAAACAGTCGACTAGAGTACCAAAAAAAGAATGCTGTATTTTTAATTATTTCAAACATGAAAGGTTTCATTTTTTGGCTTTTGAAAAGCCACATCATAAACTAATTTCTGGAAAGCTATACCATTTTCACTTTCAAATGTGTTGTGTTGTCCAAAGAGACAAATATAGATAGTTTATGCAACAATTTTTCGTATTTTACCAATTTGTTAATAAATATGGAAGTTATTTAGAGTTGACAATTTATTCAAAAGTTTAATAAATAAACTTTAATCCAAGTCATAAATTCTATGACTAAATTACCTTTAAAGCCTAAAAAAAGACTTTAGGTGGATAATTCCTACTTTATTACCCTCCCCAATTCGTGGTTTTCAGGTTTTCATTTCCAGTAGTCTTTATGCATGTCTATAAATTTTTATTACCCTTGCTTAAAACCAAATCTTGACCCCTTTACACCCCTTTTCAAACTTGACAATGACAGATGTTTCAAAAAACAACACTCTAAAGTCAAAAAGCATATGGGACATTTATTTTATGCGACAAAAGAAAACGTCTTGCAAATGTCATATTTGCAAACGCCACATGTCAAGGAAGTAATCTGTAAAGTTATTTGAAGAGATACCACAGGAAAGAATATGACGAAATTCAAAAGAAAGTTGATAGCAGTGATAATGTTCAACCTAGTACAAATATATTTACATCACTACAGGTAAGCATTTTTGTCACTAATGATGTTTCCATTCTAAATGAATTTTTGAAGGAATTTGCTTCCATGGGTCAGAAGAAATGAACATCTTCCTGGTTGTAGTTTAAGGTGCCTTTTAATTGAGTGTACAATTTCAAGAATATTGATAAAGATTGGTCACTTTTGCAAAACAAAGTAACATGTAAAATTTAGTCTTGGAAAAAAAAAAGAAAAAAAAGTCATATTTTGCATTTTCAGCTGTTCAAAGCAAAATACTGTTTTAACTCTGTAAAAAAAAAAAATAATTCAATGAATAAAAGCACATACAAATTACATTTAGAAAGATTATTTTATTTTCTTTCCAACCATATGAATATTTTTAAGACTGGACCAGAAATACATGAGAAATTGCAAGTTGAACAAAGTTGCAAATTTACCAATCTCAAACAAAATCAGATATCGACTGGAAATGCTATCATTACACAAGAAAATGATTGGCTTCCTTAGAAAGCAAAAATAATAAATTAGAAACCGAATCAAAAACCATGGTATCAAGGGGAAAAAAAAAAGGAAACTGATATGGAAACAAATTGCCAAACCGATCAACTCTACTGCTGAAGCATATTTTTGTATGCAATTCAAAACTTAAGATGAATGTTTAGTTTTTGAAACAGATTTATAATGCATAATGAAAAGCAAATAACTGATTAGAACAATTACTGCTCCCAATTAAAGTTTCAAATTCTGGAAGTAGTTAAGAAAAATGGATAATAAGACTGCATGTTTCTTTGAAAACTAGACAAAAATGTTTATAGATTGGCTGGCAAATTTTGATTCATCAGACATATTCACCCAAAAAAGCACCTTTGGATTTACCTGTTTTTGCATGTTTTAATTTTTTTTTATAGAATTTAGTTTTAATAAAATTTCACTTCCCTGGAAGACAAAGACATTCAGAGCAGTTCTTTGTTGACAAATAGAGGATAGGATTATGAAGTTGCCTGAAAAATGGCAGCAGATGGAACCAAATAAAGGTTATGTCAAAAATAACAAATATGCACTTGTCCTAAGAACAAGATGGCAAAATGAGTAAGAATATCAATGATGTGACAAAAACAAAAAGCATTAAAATCACAAGTATGACAACAGTCTGGTTTTATTGCAAGTTTGATATAACCTACTTAAGATATTTCATTTCTTGCTCCAGACCTTTGTACTGAATTAACCAAGTAAAAATCTATTTTCTTAAATTTTACACCCAACTTCTTAATTCTTGCCTCAGTCTTAAACATAAGCATAAAATGACACCATAAAAATTTAATAATAGATGACATAATATCAGTGGATATTTTTAGATTATAAATGAATAGCAAGAAATTTAACAACTCAGGTTTTGCAGTAAGAAAACAAGTATCAGCATTACAATGAAAATGAAAGCCACTATTAATACTATTTTTGATCAGAAATTAAAACATTCAATTAAAAAATATAGCATGTTTTCCATAAATGTTAGAAATTTGATAGGCATATCTATATAAAGATTTAGAAAATTTGACCATTTTTCAGCAATACACCACAAACAAGTGTGAGATCAATAGAAATTATTATGGATGCAAAATTAAGTAAATTGAATTCAGTTCACTATGGCTTTTAAAAACCAAAACAAGTGACTTGGAAAATGAGATTCCCAAGATTTTGGCAAAAATGAATCATAAAGCAAGAGTGCAATCTGTACCATGTATTTTCTTTAATACCATTTTTGGACAGAGGAATGACATGGAGAAACAAAACATGGATATTTTACAATATAAATTAATGCATATCATGTCTTTGTGGAAAAGAACATCTCTATGCAAGGAAAGATTTTTAGGTGTTTAGTAGGATTATGCTGACATGGTCCATTTAAGTTGCTACAAGCCAATATTATGATTATTATGATCAGAAGAAGGAGACTGGTTTAAAAGTGTGGTATTCTGCCATGATAAAGTATAGACCCACACCACAAGGATCACATCTAAAATGGCTGAATACCTGAGTTTGAAAAAAAAAAAAAAAAAAAAAAAAAAAAATTCTCATCCTCTTTAGTTTCTAAATCTTGTCTCCTTGATGAACTAGTTCTTAAAATACAGGTATTGAAAACAAAAGTAGAAAAGTATTCTGGATTTTGCAAATTGTTTGAAGGAAGCTAGTAATAATAGTTACAACTAATTAAAAAGGTGAATTTTTATATGCTTACAGACCCTAAATTCAAGCATTATTTATGGAACGATCTGACATATACTCAAAGATAACACTGTAGAACAAAGACTTACCTTGCTGTCAAATTCAAAGGGATTGCTTTCAATAAAGAGCTAAAGACATCTTTTACATTTTTATGATGATCAGACAGCCTGTAGAGGCACAGTTCAATACATCTATAAAAAAGAAAAGATCAAATGTATTGCTTTGTTAAACAATTTCACCAAAGTGAATATTTGGTTTGTATACATGTTTCTAGAAATTTAAAAATGCAGATATATTACATGTATTATACATGCTATATTACCTGCTATGTCCTATTGTTAAGTATATTGAGAGAAATGAGGAAGATACCTAATCAAGATGTCATCTGAGATGGAAGGGCTGGACTTAAGTACATTATGGAGACATTGGCAGGCACTCAAACAAATTTGATGCTCCCTATCATAACCTGGAAAATAAACAAACTCAGTTTTTTTTATATTAGCAAGCAAACAAAAAATAAAATAAATACACACAGCAGGTCAACTCCACAGGTAAAAAATGTAGTAAAGTTTCAATTGCAAGTTTGAAAATGTATTACTGTCAAATAAGTGCAAAAACCAGCTAACATTAGATATCCCAAACTGAAATGTTATTTTCAATAAATCTAAAATTGTTTACTAAAAAGGTATAGAAAGCTTGACAGAGAAAAAAAAAAAAAAATAGTACCAATTTCATCTTAGTAGCTCACTTAGCAACCAAGTTATGACCATTCAAAATTGACCAGAAATTGTCCACCTCATAGGCTATTGAGCCAGAAACTAATTTCAACAGTATATAAAACTGAAGATGCTGGTTAGTTAAAAATCACTATATGTTATATAGTTAGTATTGAAGTAAAAGGAATATAATACTAATGGATTCAATAATTATTAGATCAGACCAAGCATAATCATTGGGAAAAATTGCATCCTCAAAAATGAAATAGTCAAAACATGACACAGGACAAATTTCACTGTTCATGTTAATTTCATTTCAACAATTAAAAAAATGTAGCTAAACTTTTTCTTTTTTTTTCATTAGTATATCAATAAAAAAAAAAAAAAATAAAAAAAATGCAATCTGACAATAGGACAAAAATAGTTATTTGTTTGTTTGTTTGTTTAAAACTTAACGACCCATCGATCAGCTAGAGATCATTTATGGTCAAACAGTTGTTTTTTTTTTCTTTAAATAAGGTTGAAATGCTTTCAAAAAGACTTTCTCTTTCCTTTCCTTCTTTTTCGATGTCTTGCTTTTAAAAATTCACTGTTTTCAGAGGTGCGTTGTTCTTTGAAAAATTTCTCACCTAGCGAGTATCAAAGTTTCCCCTTTCATCATCAGACACCAAATTGGAATTATATTTTATTATATAGTCCAACTTTCCTAAGAAATGTCAAGATCAAATTGGGGTTTGATTTTTCAAAAAGTTCTTTCAAGTTGTTCACGTAAAATAATTTTCGAATATGTGCCATGTCACTGCAATCAAGCAGGAAGTGCTTCACAGTATAAGCCTCCTGGCATGCTATGCATTTAGGAGGATCTGCATCTTTTAGGAGGAAGGAGTGAGTTATGTGCGTGTGTCCTATGCGAATATGGGATAAAACCACTTCTTTGCGTGATTTTCTGTGTTCAGTTAGTTGTTTCTTTAGAGAGGGTTTGATTTTAAATAATTTGTTGTTTTGACAGCTGTTCCAAGCATCTTGCCATTTCTTCAAAATAAAGTCATTTATTAGGGGTTTATAGTCAGTGTATGGAACCTTTATGCTACTTGTGTTAAGTTTCAGAGAGTTTTTTGCAGCCACATCAACTTTTTCTTTTCCATGAAAACCAGAGTGGCTGGGAATCCAACAGAAAATGATAGTTTTATTTTGTGAGATTGCATGTATTCTATGTAGGAGTTTGATGAGCAAAGGATTGTTTAATTTTTGGTTTTTTAATGATTCGAGTACTGATAATGAGTCTTCAAAAATAATGAATTTATTTGAGTTAAGTTTAGTGATGAGGTCTAGAGCTAAATCAATGGCTGTAATTTCAGCACTAAAAATTGAGGAGTTGTTAGGTAATCTTTTCTGTAGAACAGTACTTTTAAAGATAGCCGCACATCCTACTTTGTTTTTGACTTTGGAACCATCGGTATATATGTGGGCCCAATTTGGGTATTGTTCCAGAATATCATTTAGTTTTTCTATATAGTATAAGGGGTGTGTGTCAGATTTAGTGTGGGCAGCCAGTCTTAAAATGACTTTTGGTCGTTCCAATAGCCAAGGTGGATGTTTGGGTAGCTAGAATTCATGTATACTATTTTTGTCTATCAAACTGTCTGTAAGTGGTTTTATCATTTTTTCCATGTAAAGGCCAAAAGGTTTGATAACATTTTCTTTTTTGTCAAACAGATGTTTATATTTTGGGTTGAATGTGCATTGATAGGCCGAATTTGATGGATTGGATTTGAGTTTTAAGTAATATTGTATAGCTAATTTCTCATGTCTCAGTTTTAGAGGAGCGTTATGAGCTTCAACATATAGGCTTTCTCTGGGAGATGTTTTAAAGGCACCAAGAGCAAGTCTTAGACCTGTGTGGTGGATGGGGTCAAGAATTTTTAGGTAGGATTTCCTGGCCATACCATATATGAAACTTCCATAATCCAATTTGGATCTTATTAGTGTTCTGTATATTTTTAGGAATGATATGCTATCTGCTCCCCATTCTGTGTTAGCTATAACTCGCAAAAGTTGTAGTGTTTTGAAACATTTTTGTTTTAAGTATTTCAGATGGGGAATGAATGTGAGTTTTTTTATCAAATATTATTCCCAGAAATTTGTGTTGTTCGGTCATTTCTATTTCAGTTTCTTCTAATTTAAGTGTTAGGTCGTTGTGCATTTTTCTTTGATTACAAAAATGCATACACTTTGTTTTGGTTTGTGAGAGTTTGAAACCATTTTCAATGGTCCATTGATTTATTTTATTTATACATATCTGCAGTTGACGTTCTGAGGTATGCATATTTTTTGATCTATGGCAAATTAAAAGATCATCTACATATAAGGAACCATTAACTTTGTTGTTCAAACAGGTTACAATGTTGTTAATTTTTATGTTAAAGAGAGTGACGGACAAGATGCATCCTTGTGGGACTCCTTGAATTTTTGAGTCTGAGAGAGTTGATCCTATTCTTACTTTGAAGCTTCTGTCAGATAAAAAGTCTTTTATCAACAAGGGTAATCTGCCTTTTAGGCCAAGGTTGTACAAGTCTTTCATTATTCCTCGTCTCCATGTAGTTTCGTAGGCCTTTTCTAAGTCAAAGAAAATGGCTATTACATGTTCTTTATTGATGAAAGCCTCTCTGATAAAGGTTTCTAAGCGGACTATGTTATCTATTGTTCCTCTTTTATTTCGAAAGCCACTCTGTAAGTTGGTAATTAAATTATTGGTTTCCAGGTACCAATTTAGTCTTCTATTTATTATTCTTTCAAATGTTTTGCATAAGCAGCTTGTTAATGTTATGGGTCCAAAGTTTTTGGGATCTGATTTGTCTTTTTCTGGTTTTGGTATGGGAATCACAATAGCCTGTTTCCAGCTATTAGGTAGTTTTCCCTTGAATCATATTTCATTAAAGATGTTTAACAAAAATTTAATGGATTTGGGGGGAGGAAGTTGTTTTAAAAATTCGTAATGAATTTCATCAGGACCAGTAGCTGTATTTTGTGATTCACTTATAGCATTTATAAGTTCGTCCTTTGTAAAAGAAAGATTGTATTCTTCTTTGTTATTTGAATTAAAATTTAGTTTCTTCTTTTTTTTCTGTATCCTGCTTAATTTTTTGGAAGAGTTGTCTAGTTTTTGTTAGAGGAATTGTTTTTGAAAGTTTCCGCAAGTATGTTCGTTATATCTTTTGTTTCTGTTATTTTTTTGTTATTTAACGTGAGATGGTTAAGAGAAGATGATAAATTCTTTCCAGAGATTTTCCTAACCATGTTCCAAACTTTTTTTGGTTTCGTATTATAGTTTATTTTGTTTACATAATCTTTCCAGGATTTCCTTTTGGCTTCCTTGATAACTCTACGTGCTACTGCTCTTTTTTGTTTGAAAGATTTAAATTATGAGTTGTAGGTTGAGAGTTAAATTTCCGTAGTGCTGCTTTTCGTAGTCTTATTGCCTTTTTACATTCATCATTGAACCATGGTCTTTGTTGTTTGTTAGATCCATTGCTTTTTGGTATGCATGCTCTCGCAATGTCTATTAAAGTTTCTGTGAAGTATTCGATGGAGACTTCTTTGTCTGAAAG
This sequence comes from Acanthosepion lycidas, assembly GCA_963932145.1. Lineage (NCBI taxonomy): Eukaryota > Metazoa > Mollusca > Cephalopoda > Sepiida > Sepiidae > Acanthosepion > Acanthosepion lycidas. Next base: position 76,120,129 of record OZ010582.1, on the reverse strand, counting down.
TTTTTGTTGGCATTTTTTTTTATATTCTCTCCAATCTGCTTTATTTAGCTTCCATCGATGAAGATGGTTTTCAATTTCTTTTGAGTATGTCAAAGTAATTGGGAAATGGTCACTACCCCATTAATCATCTAGAACATTCCAATCGAAGTCCATAAGTGTAGATGAGTCATAAAGTGATAGGTCAAGCACTGAGTAAGTGCCTGATGCACGGTGTAGGTATGTGTTAGATTTCTTATTTAGTAGACATAAGTCATTGTTGTTAATGATGTCTTCAAGATTTTTGCCTTTTTTATCAGAGTATTTAGATCCACATATAACGTTGTGACTATTAAAGTCACCTAGTAATAAATATGGTCTTGGTAGTTGATCTATTAGGTTGTTTAGATCAGTTTCGTTTATGGGATTGTGTGGTGGGATATAAATGGAGCAGATGTTGATGGTTCTGTGTAGAATGGCCTTTGTAGCAACGGCTTGGATATGGGTCTTTAATTGTATTTTACTTTGAGGGATATCGTTTCTAATTAGTATTGATACACCCCCTGATGCCCTTTGTTTGGGGTTATGAATGTAATTATATTGTGTATAGTTCTTTATTTTAATTTTATCATCAGTTTTTAGGAAGGTTTCCTGTAAGCAGATGATGGTGGGGAGATGATTCGTTATAAGCAGAAGTAACTCATTTATATTTGGCTTTAAGCCACGACAGTTCCATTGTATAATTTTTTGAGTCATTCTGTCTTATTTGTATTTTGTTTTTTGTTGTGTTTTTAACCCTTGGCTTTCTTTTGGTTCTGTTTGTTTAGTTAGAGATGTTGCTTTTGTTTTTCCATTTGATTCATTTGCTCTTTGTTTAGATGAAGACTGTCCCCTTGTTTGAGATGGGCTGATTGTTTTTTGCTTGTTTTTGTTGGGACTTTTTAAGTTTCTCTGTCTTGAATGTCTTTCTTGGCTATCGGTTTCCATCAGTTTGAAATTATTTTCATTTTCAATTAAAACAATTTCTGTTTTCTTTTTGCTGTGTTGATTTTTTAATAGAGATTTCATTTTTGGAGGTGAGTTATTAAATTTGTTTGAGGTGTTTGGGAGATTTGGCATTTGTTGTTGCTTGTATTGTAATTTTCTTGTAACCTCTTTGGTTTCGACGATCTGGTATTAGGGATTTTCCTTTAGATCTGACTCGGTATCGGTTCTAGTTGTTAAACAGTTTAAATTTTTCTTTAATATCTCCAAAAGTGATCTTAATTCTTCTACCAAATCGGACAGATTATTTTGTGATGTTTCTTGTTTTTTAATGGAATTGTCTGTTCTGACTATATTTGCATATGTTGATACGTTCAGAGAACTCTCAACTATTCTTCTTGCCTCTGGGTATGATTTTTTTTTTTTCTTTATTCCAGACTTCACATTCTTTTGAGTCTGCTGCATGATTTTGTTTGCAGTTGGCACATATCCCCGATTTCTCCACAAACTTTACATATTGATGGTCTGGTGGATCTATCCTTATGGTGCCCGAACTTTTGGCAGTTGTGGCATCTCAGTGGATTTGGTATATATATTTCCACTTTTTCTATTATATATCCAATTTTTATTTCTGCTGGAGGTTTTGGAGTATTAAAAATTAGGATATATGTGTTTGTAGTAATTATTTGGTTGTTTTTTTTTTTTAATTGATATTCGTTGAACATCTATGATTCCTTGTTTAAAGTTATTTTTTATTTCATCCAGAGTACAGAGTGAGAGGTCTGGGCTTCTTACCACACCCTTTGAGGAGTTCAAGGAAGTGTTGGGGTAGGCCTTTATTTTAAGCTTGGCAAAATTGTTTTGATTCAGTAAGGTATTTGATGAAGTTTTATTTGAAACTTCTACCAAAATGGTGTTGTTCCTTAGTTTTTTTATTGAAGATGTTTTTATTAGGGATTTCATTGTTTTTTTCCACAATGAATGGAGACAGGTGTATCCTCTATTGATTCCAAGACAATAAATCTAGGAAATTGTTTTTGGTCAAGATCATTGTCAGACTCGGTTTCAGAGTATAGGCTCTCCGAACTGTCTTCTATATGGAGTCTTTTATTTTTATTTATAGCTATTGGTTATTTTTTTTTTAAATTTCACCTTCCTTGCTCCCCACCCTCCTCGGAGCCCATCAGTGGGAGATGTTAGGGGGGAAACCCATTCGCCCTATTATCCCAGGGATACAAGGAAAGGTATACTCACACTAGTAAGTGGCTGCTAGCATTTCGGGTTTCACTATGTTTTCACGACCCGTTTTTTATGAAAATGTCAGTTAAAAACCCTATCTGTAACGGCTTTTCCTTACTAATAGATTGACCCTTGCCACCGCCTTCTAATACTTACTTATAATCTTTCTCTTGTTTGTGGTAAAAGACCAGACCGGTTTTGTATAACAAGTGTTTTAGATAGATGGGTTTTAATGCGGGTAAGTATTAATGCTTGACGTGACTAGCCGATTGATCGGATCGGGCCTCTCCGACCACCCGTCTAGCCCAGGTAAGGGCCAAAGTCATGTGTTGCATTACCATGTCCTTCTGGCACCTGGGCCATGGCTTGCTCAATCACCAGGATCCCGTCCCCAGACAACACAGGTCGCCACCCACAGCCAACAGGTGGCCCCATTGAGGGTTTTTTACCCTCTGCAGAGGTGCAGTTGACGTATTCTGAAGCCAAGCCAACAGGGCGGACAAAAATAGATCAAAGTATATGATCCTGAACTTGTCATAAAAATGTATCCATTGGAGGCTGAAACATTACTAATTTTGGGATGAGGAATTCAGCCAAGGTTTTATACCCATTCACAATACCAAATATATCTGTTGATCGGGGGCACCCAATATATACACACTCTTGCTAGCCATAGAAGTTTTCACCTCATATCATTACCAACAAATACCAAGTAAAGAGTACATGTTGTTGGCAGTCTCTCTTACCTCCAGTTGCAATTTCCACCTGCCACTGGACCCCAGATAAAGCTGTCTAGTGTAGATCGGGTGTGTACACACCAAAATTTATCTCTTGAAGCACTCTTTTGTACAATTTAACCAGCTGTGTTTTTAGTTTCCTATGCACTTACTTGAAAGATTATAAATAGAGAAGAAAACAAATGCTGCTGTAACAATCACCAACAATTTAATAGCACAAGTTGTCCCAAAAAGTTACAATTACTCTTGGTTGAACTTTTCACTAAGATCTGGAGGTATCAATAAAAAAAGGATAGTTCTATATTAAATGAATGTTTTTGAGTTGGCTTTTCTTGTCTGGAGAAGAGTAGAAAAAGGGTGACAAATCTCTTGTAGTGAGAAATTATGTGAACATTGTATCAGTTCACTCCAAATCTCTACATGCATTGTCATCTGGTAAACCCTGTATGCATTCCCAACTGCACCATACCAACTGGCTACAGGATCATTTGTGTCAGTTTTTCTGCACTTCCACACTTGATAACCGATTCATTCATCCCTGAATAAAGAACTTCCTATTAGCACTGCATGTGATCCATGTTTCTGAAGTACTCAGGACTAGACATTTTGGTAAAAGGTTTCAATGTAAATCTGTCAGATAGGATGCTAAAATAATATTTCCCAGTTTCATCTAAATTTTACGGAATTTTGTCACTGCAACTTCCTCAGGTATGAGAGGAGAATAAAGGAAAATTCAGTTGTACTGAACTTAATAAATCTTACTAGGTTTCTTTTGGGTTTGCCATTCTCTAAAGCATTTTTTAATACTTGTAAACCAAATCTTTTACATCAGGTTCCAGTCTGATTAATTAATCTGTTATAATTTTTTTCTTAACCTAGTATTCTAATCTCTCTCAATACCTGGTCATTAAATATTTCATGCACATTATATGGAATTGATGAAAAAAAAAAAAAAAAAAAAAATTTCTGGACAGTTGGAATGGTCCTCCTCTTTTTATAGTGATTTGCAGTCTGAATTTATTTATAAGCCTCTGTTATAGCCAATATTCCTGGAACACTTCATACCCTATCATCACTTGAAAGTGGTATTATATCAATGTTCCATCTCAAGACAAAATGTTGACACAAAGGCAGTCAAAAATAATTTCTACTTTTGGTTGGAACTAAAATTTAGTCATTTTTCCCTTCCTTTGTTCCTTTAAATTGATTGATCTGTTTTACAGCACATCAACCCAGGTGGATCATTTAATGCCGAAGAAGGTTTTCAGGTGAATAATTTGAGTTTGGGAACAGGGAAAAAATTTCCCTGAATTTTTTTTTTTTTTCTTGAGAATTGTAGGTTGTATAAAATTAGTTGCAAAACAATGCATATAAGCTGGTTTGGTAAAGAGTTTTTTTTTTTTTTTTTTTTTTTTTCCTGTAGAGCCTAATTTTTTAATGAAATTTTGATGTTACTTTGATCAGTATTTTCAAATACTGTTGTATCCTTAACTGTATGATTCCTGGCATGGAACACAGTGGTTCCTCATTTTTTAGTAGATGTTGGGGTGTTATGTATGTGTGTCCTATATGGAGTCTGGCTAATACCACCTCTCCTTATCTTTCTGTATCTAGGCTGCCTTTCACTAATGATTGGATTTTGTGTTACTTGTTTTGATATCTGTTCCATAATTACTGCCATTTTTGTTTAATAGTCCAGTTTATAGTGGGTTGGAAGTTGGTGTGCGGAATCCTTATATTTGAGAGCACCATGTTCAGTGATTCCATCACCATTTTGTCAGCTTTTCCATTTCCTTGTATGTCATTATGGTTCCATATCTAACATAAGAATATTACAGCATCTTTTTCCTATGAATAGTGTCAATCCTATTTAGTAATTTATTTAAGGAGTTTCCCATGTTTTTATTATTCAGTGATGTGAGTACAGATACTAAAACTGAAATGAATAAAAAATATAATTTATTGGAACTGATGAAAGATTTTCTGGACAGCTGGAATGGTCCTCCTGCATTTTTTCTTTTCATAGTGATTTGCAGTCTGATATCCTATCGTCGCTTGAAAGTGGCATTATATCAATGTCACATCTAAAGACAATAACTTTAGCCTTTGATTATAACTAAAATTTTGATTACAACTCTAAGCACAGATGTAACATTAATTAACATATACTTGTACATCATACAACTTTTTAAGACCTAATTTTGAAGCTAATTTTAAGGTGGTTACAGCATACATAAGATATAAAATTAGCATATGTACTTCTGGCCCTGGCTCTGCCATTGACCAAACTATATATCCATTTACTGTAGTCAAATTAGCTCTTCAAAGACCACATATGCAAGTATATACAGTACTTGGTCAACGTAAAAGTCAGTAATAGTATTCCGCAACCTATTGATGTTGGCTCTTGTAACTGAAGGTCACTGAAGTGACCTTCAGTTACAAGATCCAACATCAATAGGTTGCAGGTTCTTGATCACAAATGCTACAGTTGTTTGAATACTCAGATTCATTGAGTACCTTTCCTTCCTTTATTTCTTTAGCAGTGGACATGACATTCCATTAAAAGTTATATCACTAATGTCTATTCCTTCCCTTCATTTGTTTTTTTTTTTTAATTTATCAGGATACAGTGCAAGGAATTGGGTGTCTTCTTTAGTCTGCTTCTCCCACTTACAAGAAAAGAACTCTGTGCATGGCATTCACCATCCACTGAACAGAAAATTAAATGTAACTTTTATTAAACACCTCTGGCATGGAAAGCACTAATACATAAAAAAAAAGGAACAAATACCTGCTTAAAAAAAGTTATACTTATTATCTCCCATATTTCCTTATTAAGGAAAAAAAAATTAAAGATATTTTTACAAAAGCATGTTCACAAGAATTGAAGAACTATGAAATACATTTTCTTTAAAAAAAAAAAAAAAAAAAAAAAAAATACAACAATTTCATTTTAACCTCCAAAATAGAACCTAGATTAGAAAATTTACTAATTACATTACAATTTTTTATGGACCAATGTTACTCTTAAACATATCTAGTTCATTTTTATTTTATTTTTTATAAAATGAATCATTTTTTTTTCCTTTTTTTGACAAGAAAACATATATAAAAGTTTCAATACTCAAATTCCAAGGATTTGAGAAAATATTACAAACCACAAATGTGAATCGAGTGCATATTCACTAAAAGAAAAACTGGACACTTTAAAAAAATTTTTATGGACATATGTGAATGGTAAATTTAAAGTAAGAACATAAACAATTTACATATTTATTTTATGTTATGAATTCTGTTTATTATTTTTTTTTTTTTTTTTTTTAGAAAGAAAATGCGTGAAAACAGTAAAAGCAAAAGTAATTCAGGCACAACAATTTGGACAAAATACAGTTTTAAAATATATCATTAAAGAAAATACAAGAAAAGAATTAAACTCGGTAATGATGAAACAAGTCTGATTTAAGTTCATTCAAGTTCAGCTGGCAATGTTCATTCACTCAGTCAGCAATACAAGAAATGAACACAGTATGCCCTCGTTTTAATTCATGTGCATCACAAGATGTATGGATACAAATATAGGAAACTAACAGGTTATTAAAAAGAAGACATTGATATATACAGGACTGACAAAAAATTCCAGGATGATATTAAGCTTCAAGAATATACACACACACACACACACACACACACACACAGTGAATGGTCATTAATTTAAAAAACAAACCGATTTTTCTTAACAGTTTGATACATGAGATGCTCAAAGAAAAGCTACAGCTGGTTCCAATAATTCATGTCACATGGATCAGTTGAAAGCAGTGAAGAAATCAAACTGTTGAAAGCTAAAACAACTGGTTATGTTACACATTTTGTGTAACATTCTACAGTTTGGAGTTCTGCTACACTTGAAAATTCTGAATTACATGCTTCACAAAAATTCTTGACTGCTGTACATTTCATGTGAAGTATAATGGTTTTAATGAACAGAATTAACAATATAAAATTTTTACAAAAATACTACACATTTTAGCTACCCTTACTGCACATGGCACAGAACATGTTAACATTTTTTCAGTTCATCTAGTTTAGCATTCAGATCCTCTTCCAATTTTGATATTTCTATGAACATGTATGTCCTTAGCATATCTTCACATGGCATTGGACTTTGCAATAAGTGTAAAGTTCAGAGTTTACATTTTCTTCAAGTTAAATTTGATTCACAAACTTGTTACTTTTTGGCAACAATTTCAAGAAACAGTTTACACAGATACACATTGACATTGAAGCATAAAGTATATTTTTTTTCAGCATGAACTCACCCATCACTGATTGAAGATCAAAAAGACTTTACTTTTCAAATCGACACGTAAATAAAATTTCTTCAATTGTTCAAATAACAAATTTTCTGAGATTCTACTAAAATGTATTTTATTACTATAAAATAATTTATTTTCCATTCAACTACAAATTCAATGAGTGTGAATTAATGTGTCTTTCATGGAGATCTTTGTCTATGACACCTTTTGTCTTTGCTTTGTCTCTTTTTATTTTGAGGGAGGGTAGCCACTAGAAGATACACCTTCATATTATTTCTCCCATTCTTTCATCACCTGGATGAAAAAAATACAGAAGTAACTACTTAATGAACAGAATTAACAATATAAAATTTTTACAAAAATACTACACATGTTAGCTACCCCTACTGCACAGAACATTTTTTTCAGTTCATCTAGTTTAGCATTCAGATCCTCTTCCAATTTTGATCTCTATAGACATGTATGTCCTTAGCAATATCTTCACATGGCATTGGGCTTTGTGATAAGTGTAAAGTTCTGAGTGTGCTCAGCAGACTTGAGCAAATTTTGTGTATGACTTTCAAGCGGTTTTCAGTTCATCAATTTTCAAAAACATTGATTTCTGTTTTTGTCCAGCTGCTTTTCCTACCATTTTCTTCTCAGTCGTTTTTGCATTGGAATCACAGCAGAGAAGAGCCTTGGTCATAGGAACATTTCCGGCATCTTCAACTGTGTCCAAATAGTCTGTGATAATACACTGTGTGACCAGAATTTGCTGTTTTATAGTGTCAGTGAAAATTGCCTTACTGACTGAGAAACCCGAGATAGTACCAGCAATCTGCAAACAATTTTCCAGTTTTTGATATTCTTTGTTGCTAGACAAAGAAAAAGTAGAACAAAGTTTTCAGACAGTCTTCAGGTTTGCTGAAATTCTTGAAAGCAATATTTCAAGCAGCCTCCTCTTCAAATTTTTTGTACTGACTGATGAGGTCATCACAATCAGACTGGATTTGTTTTCTGTCCATCATGGGGAAAAGACATCTTTTTAAACTGTTGTTTTTTAGACTGAATTTTGTAGCAAAATATTTTTCACAAATGTTCCCAGGGTTAAGCCATGCAAGTGACCTTACAAGAGGGTATCTAAAAAGAGACTTTGTTAGAAGTTTTTCAATGATGGTTATCAACATGGTTTCAATTCTGTATCCAAACAGACCTTTTGTTGATACATTTACTTTTTTGGATAAATTTTGCATAGCCCTATCTGCCAAAAAATCCGCACCAGATCTCCGCAGCATTTTTGGGTTTGACAAAATTCTTACAAATTTATTCCATTTGGAAAATGTAATTATCTTTTTAGTGTGCTCTTTACTTACAAATCTTAACAGTTTCATGATCATGCTAAAAAGATCATCTGCAAGGAAAGGAAACAGTTTTTCATTCTAATACTGTATCAGAAACAGTTCTATGTCTTTTGAAACAGACACAAAAATCTGACAGCACTGAAGAGAAGGAATTGGTCTGGGGGAACATTTTTTTTAATTAAGTTAGACATTTGACCAGATATCATCAAATTTGTTAAGAGTTATTCACACATTTGTACAATTTCTAGCCATTTAAGGCAGAAATACTAAAGTAAAAGGACAGGATTGCCAGATTGAAATTTTAACAAAGCCAAGCAATAAAAACTAAATAAGTTAATATATTTCATCAATTTTTTTTTCACACAACAAAAGCTCAGGGATACAGGTTATTAAGCCTGCAAATTTTAAAAATAACATTCTTATTTTTCCAAAGACATTTTCTATTCTATCCTCAGACACATCAAAAGCACATTTTCTATTCTATCATCTTTCCCCGTTTAGTTTTTCTTGAAGTCAAATTTGATTTACAAACTTGTTACTTTTACTAAAAGAGTTTTCACATAGATAAACATTGACATGTAAAGTATCCATTTTTTCAGCACAAGCTCAACCACCATTGACTAGAGATCAGAAGGACTTTTTATTTTTGAAATTAAAATGTGAATAAAAATTTCTTAAATTAAAAAAAAAAAAAAAAAAAAAAAAAAAAAAAAAAAACAATGATAAATGTTTTGAGATCCTACTAAAATGTATTTTATTACTGAAAAATAATTTATTATTTTCCTTTCCACAACAAATTTATCTGTGCTTTGCCTCTTTTCTTGTTGAGTTAGGGTAGCAGCTAGGAGAAGATATACTTTCATATTCTTCCTTTCTTTCTCATGAAAGTTACTCTGGTATTCTCTAGGTCATTAATGCATTCTAATGAAGCAAACAAACCACTGTTCACAATAGTTACCACATATTACTGACAACTATCATTTTCTAAAAGGACAATTTTATTAAAAAAAAAAAAAAAAAAAAAAGCCAGATGTCTGGGATTTGGCATTTAGATTTTCATGAAATGAGAAAAAGTAAGTGCTGAGTTTCCATATTTCATTCACTAAAGTTTTCAACTTGAATTTTTGTGAGACAAAAAAAACCCTCAAAACCTCATGGTTAACCCAGCAACTTGGAGCACAACAAATTGGAAAAACACCACAATGACATTGTCAACACTGAAAATACTGAAAAACATGCAGCTATCATTGAAATAGTGACATAATTTAATGAGATGCGAAATAAAAACTAATCATTATACATGAGAAACAATTGTATCTTTAGAAGGAAAAAGATTTTGTATACATACTAATTTTAACAAAATAGCCTAGAAAATAAACCAGATATCAACAGTTACCACCTTAAGAAAGTGCAATTTTCCTTATTTTAAGTGCTGAATTTTCATGTTATTCCATCAACTTAGAAATTTTTGTGAAAGACAACTTTAAACCTTATTCCCAGCAAATTGACAAATGCCGTTTTTCTTTAAGAAAAACACCACTATGAAATTTGCAACATAATTGAAATAGACATGGAATAAAAACAAATCACTACATATGTGAATCTTCATAAAGAAAAACAAAATTAAATTTTGTTTACGTACTAATTATATCAAAATTAACCTTAAAATAAGAGATATCAGAACAGTTGAAATTGAAGAAAAGTCCACTATTTTGACACATTTTTGCAGTGTAGACTAGGTAAGTTTGGGATACCTATTAATATTAACAGGCCAGATTAAAAGAGAAAAGTGTATCCAAAAGTGAAAAACACTATATCTGAATTGAGTATGGAAGAGCAAGTGTCAAAAAAAAAAAAAAAAAGCAAGCAAAATATTTCTTCAATTATTCAAGAACATTTACTAATTTAAGTAATATTAAGTCCAACAGAGTTTGACCTTTATTTGACCGACTTTCTTTACCTGATACAACAGAAAAATGGAGATGTGCTAATGAGTATTGAAACAGACTAATTTCCTAATATCTATTACTTTCTCAGGGCTGTTTTGTCTGAGACCAGATGGAACACCAATCTTTTGAAAGACTTTTCTTCTTTCTGCATTTCCCAGAGTTGTGAAGGTGAACAGAATACATTTGGAACCTTTCATAGTGTCACACTCAAATCGTCAGTTACATACTTTCACCCACTTGTGTCTATGCTGGAACCCTTGCTGTGCAAAGTAATGAAGTATTCAGTCATGTATCAAGTTGTCTTACTGCTACCAAACTTGCCAGACTTATTACAGAAACATGAAAAATGCCAAGAAAGCCTTTTCAGGTTCAAAATGTATGCACAGCTAAATATGAAGCCTGCTAAAAACCTGAAAACAACTTCTTCTACAGTAAATGTTGATATTAATTTGAGAGTTTTTTTTCCTCTCATTTACAATTGGCTTCTCCTAAAGCCTAATTGTTTTCAGGTGTTAGTAAAAGAGGGAGTTGTCTAAAAACTTGAGCAAGCAGCTGCTCAGTTTGATAAAGGAGGAATATTGTTCTTTGTGGCCATAAAAGTTTGGATTGAAGTGCTCCAACAACAAGGCATAGATAATCTGGCTACAAAGTCAGAATGAGTTGGTAAAAAAAAAAAAAAAAAAAAAAAAAAAAAAAAAATCAATCTAACAGGATTGGCAGAAAAATACACTGACTGTAGAGATTTGAAGGAAACTCAGGAATACACTTTCATTGCAAGATCATAGTGGATCATATTGAACTTACTATGATTTACATATTCCTTAGATATTTTCCATTTCAGAGTTTACAAACAAATTAACTCACCAAGCCATATAAGAGCCTTCAGCAACTCTCCAAATTCATTGGTAAGGTAAACATGTTGACTGGTTTGCAGTGTGTTTGCTATTTCTGAACACCATTTTAGGCAAAGACATCTGCAAAACAAGTAATTATAATGTGAAACATTTGAGAAAAAGCAGACAAAGAAACGTTCATAAATTATTGCATATAAACCTTTTTTTCTTAATCATGGGACCGTTTCAGTTACTAATATCCTGTACAATATTAATTCCAGTTTAAATGTTAAGGTATAAAAAAAATTTGCTCCTTATTTTCAAAGTTATCATAAATAAAATGTCAACTATTAATTTCTCTATAGAACAGGCTAACAAAGACTAACAAAGGAGAAAAAAGGCTATAAAATTTTTCCCCATCATAATTAAGGGTAATAATAATTATAAGAGTAAACTCTTTTTAGTAAAAAAATATAAGTGAACTAATTTTAGGCATTGCATGAAAATATTACTGACTTGCAGTCATAGGTGACCATGTTGAGAGAAAGAATATCCACAAGAAGCCCAAGTATCGCACTGAAATGTCCACTGGTAGCAGGGCTTACTCCTGCCAGAACAGAGCCCTCTAGAGCTGTGTTCTGAGTTAACAAATTACTGCTTGAAATGAAGTTGCTGTGCCTGTAACAAAAAAATATTATGAATGTAAACTGCCAAAAAGTATCAAGTGTTTGCAGGTTTTGATCAACAATAAAGAGGTTTCAACATTACTATAGAAATGCAAAGATGCTAAACAGAAGTAGCAGATTAAAATCATATTCATGTTGATTTGACTATATACTTAATTCAATTAATGAAAATTGTTAATTCTTGTAAATAAGCTACAGACTACTTTCCATATACTCTGTGTAATATTAATTTAATTTGACTAGTGTACACTGTAAGACAATAACAAATTATAATAGATTAGATGATTGGATCAAAATTACCATATCATGTTTAATGAAAACTTAGTGCTGTAAATTTCTGAAAAAAATAAATAAAATAAAAAATATTGGCCAGTAATTTAAAAATAATTTAGCCTAGAGAGAATTTCATACTACCTATTAGTAAATTTAAGTAGTAAAGAAAATAAGATATATTCCATTTATTCATGTACAATGCAATGGATTTTATATCAGAAATAAAAGCCAAATGAACATTGGATTATATCTTAAAATAAAATATATTTAGATTTTTTCATTAAAAAAATAGAGGGTTGCTTTATAAACAATCCTGTATTTGACAAATATAGAAATAAATAATTTCTAACAATGTTAATCAAATGAATAATGATTTGATGATATACAAGTCAGGAATATGTTATTTCTTTACATTGTGCAAGCTTGATAACATTAGAATGATATACTTAATTTTATATTAGATTATTACTGATGAGGACATCCATTCAAGTAGGGGAAAAAAAAAAAAAAGAAAAGTTTATTAGACTTCAAATTTAGATTATCAAAAAATAAAAAAAATATCGATATAAACCTTGTGCTGTGTGAATATAAAGAATGAATAGTGGCATACTGCACAGCTGGGAAACGCTCTGCAATGGCAGTATTCAAAGGATTCAAGTATTTAATCAGCAAGTCAAAAATACTTGGAGCAAGTGCCCACATCTGCAAAAATAAATAAAATTAAGACATTTCATATGCTCACTTAAAAATTATAAATATCTATAGTAACAGAGTTGAGAATATACTTCTACCATTATAAAACATTTTTAACCAACAATAAGGAATTTTAACAGTATCAGTTTCCAGCCTGCAGTAGTAAGCTTAAAAAAAAAAAAAAAAAAAAAAAAAAAAGTTTAGATGTACAAAGATTAAAAAAAAGATGCATTTACATTATATATAATAGGCTCTTTAAAATTCTTTACTTAAATCTAGAATCAACTAAATGAAAACTTAACACAATCTTGGAAATATTTGTACTTTGCTAGGTTTGTTTTGGTTTGGTTTGGTTTATTTTGTTTTACGGCATATCACCCTCAATAGGTTATTTAATGCCAACAACATTTTTTTATTGATGATAATATTTTGTATTGTCAAAAATCTGTTTCTGGTAATATTTTCCATTCAAAATTGTATTGCTGGTAATAATTTTTTTAAAAAAAGAATTACTGGTAATAGTTAACTATTTGCCCATAGCTGGGACCCCAACAGGTGCTACCACAGGAATACCAGCAATTAAGAGGTGGTTCCATGCTCCTCAAAACCTCCTGATCAAAGGCCTTGCTGCTTGATGTAGTTTATCGTTTTACCCAGGACGCAGATGTAGTTTAACATCTTACCCAGGACGCTACTTTGTTAGGGTTACAACAAATCTAAAAAAATTCCAGTACTATTCCAAGACTATGTTAAGTAGTTTCAAGAATTGAAACTAACATGTGCGTATACACAAAGTGTATGATCATCAAGTTCAAAAACAATCCTTGTGATTTATATTTATTTTAATAGTTTGACAGACGAGATGTTCAAAGAAAAGCTACAGCTGGTTCCAATAATTCATGTCACATGGATCAGTTGAAAGCAGTGAAGAAATCAAACTGTTGAAAGCTAAAACAACTAGTTATGTTACACATTTTGTGTAACATTCTACAGTTTGGAGTTCTGCTACACTTGAAAATTCTGAATTACACGCTTCAAAAATTCTTGACTGCTGTACATTTCATGTGAAGTATAATGGTTTTAATGAACAGAATTAACAATATAAAATTTTTACAAAAATACTACACATTTTAGCTACCCTTACTGCACATGGCACAGAACATGTTAACATTTTTTCAGTTCATCTAGTTTAGCATTCAGATCCTCTTCCAATTTTGATATTTCTATGAACATGTATGTCCTTAGCATATCTTCACATGGCATTGGACTTTGCAATAAGTGTAAAGTTCAGAGTTTACATTTTCTTCAAGTCAAATTTGATTCACAAACTTGTTACTTTTTGGCAACAATTTCAAGAAACAGTTTACACGGATACACATTGACATTGAAGCATAAAGTATATTTTTTTTCAGCATGAACTCACCCATCACTGATTGAAGATCAAAAAGACTTTTTACTTTTCAAATCGACACGTAAATAAAATTTCTTCAATTGTTCAAATTTCAAAAAACAAATTTTCTGAGATTCTACTAAAATGTATTTTATTACTATAAAATAATTTATTTTCCATTCAACTACAAATTCAATGAGTGTGAATTAATTTGTCTTTCATGGAGATCTTTGTCTATGACACCTTTTATCTTTGCTTTGTCTCTTTTTATTTTGAGAGAGGGTAGCCACTAGAAGATACACCTTCATATTATTTCTCCCATTCTTTCATCACCTGGATGAAAAAAATACAGAAGTAACTATGAGGTCATGAACTCATTCTAATCAAGAAAACAAACCACCATTTGCAATAATATTACTGACAAAAAAAAAAAAAAAAAAAAAAAAAAACATTTCTAGGATTTAGCATTTTGATTTTGATTGGAAAAAAGGATGTGTAGATTCCAGGATTTTTCAAAGAGCTTTTGAGTTATTGCTACCAATAACACGTAAGAATGAGAGGTGCCATATCATAAATGCACATGTAAGTGCCAGAATTTGACCAACTTCATGTATTTTATTTTGAATTCTGTAATTATGAACAAGAAGATAGAGCTGCTTTGATAAATGGTCAAATTGTTATTTGTGAGGTGCTTACATACATCTGTGGCCCAAAGAAGGGAGAAAAAAAAAAAAAAAAAAAAAAAAAAAAAAAATCAAGCCCAAACTTATTAATGCAGCAAGTATGAAAATTCCTTCCGCACATCACTGCACAAGCGGTGATAACATCCAAGGGTATATGTGCACACACTTGGCTCGCTATGTTCACAGGTTTGTCTCACTACACTGTACCAACCCATACAAGAAAAGTTTTCTCTGAAGACATTTTTTGAGCTCTGTTAAATGTTATTTGAACAGTGAACTGCATGCTAAATACAAATATGTCTATTTGCTAGTTAAAACATTTTGCACTCAGTTTTAAAAAGTACATTAACAACAAAAATACAAAATGTTAAAAAAAAAAAAAAAAAAAAAAATTATGTATTATCATCAATATATACTTCATTTGATAAATGATTAATGTTCAGTTAGAGAAAGAATACATTACATTTTCAATTAAATTGATGATATCGTTTACTTAGTAAAAAGGAATTTGTTGTTGATCAATGCTATGTCATAACTGTCATGGGTTGGTTTTGTGCTCTCTCATGAGAAAATTTAGTTGCATCTCTGGGACACACAGATAGAAAAATTACTGCATTCTTTAATATTTTTATGAGTCAGGGATGCAAGGATGTGCATCTATCAGCATTTTTGTGCATTGCAGATAATTTTAATCAAGATAGGAAGAAGAGCATCACAACATACAGTATCTTGCTCCCTGCTGCATAGCCACAGATCAGACAGTATTGATGTTAATCAGTGTATCTCCTGAAGGTATAGTTCAGCTGCTTGTATACTCAATTGGAGTACACAAACATCTGAACTATACCTTATATCAATTGAAGGTCATTCAGTCTGTTGACTCATTCTTCCTGAATAAGATAGACAGCAGGACATGTACATTATTACCCTAAAGAAGTGATATCAACAGGATGCACTATAGGAAAGCAGTCTGTTGGAGATAGTGTGATGGCTTCAGTAACATTCTGCTGGGAAATATACTAGCTTATAATTCATGTGGTATATCTCTTCATGGCCACAGCCTTTTATGATGACACTGGGTTTTTCATCAGGACAATGCACATGTTATACAAGAAAGGCTTCAAGAACATGAAGACGTCAGTCTTTCCCCTGGCAACCTAACAGATGCAATTCCATTGAGCATTTATGGTATGTGTTAAAACAATGTTTGGTATTTGTTGTTCACATTCTGATAACAGATCAGAGAAAACCTTGAAAAGTTTTGTAGAGTTCATAGATAAGACCTATCTCTCTAGCATTTGGAGAACTAATGAAATCAATGGTCAATATTTTGGCTCAATATAAAGGTAGATAGCATAATAATTATTGATGAAGAAAGTGAAATCAGCAAGTAAAGTCCAAATTCTGACCAAGCCTGTTGGATTTACTTTCTGACATGTTCTTGGGAAAGAACTGGATACATTTCTACTCCCACCAGCTATGGGTTAAATAGTAGATTAGACTAAGCTAAGAGAAGGATTACTCTGAATTCAAAACTATGGAGGACAATGATCAACCACTACACTATCCCAAGAAATCTTGGTAAAATAAAGTGAAGCTGTAGAAAGCTATGATCCTCTGTCCTGAAAGAACATGGCAATTAATTCATTGTAGATAAATATTTCTTTAATATCTCAGCTACATTCACGCATCACAGAAACACTAATATATGTCTTTAATATTGGCTATTTTTTTTTTTCTTGTTTTTACTTGTTTGACAGGCAAGTAAAACATTTTTAAAAACAGATATGCAGTATTAGATTACTACATCATTAACAAAGCATTAAATGGACAGTACCAATAAATAAATAAAAAAAATAAAAAAAAACATACCACAATCAAATTATTCTTGGTGTTATAAATCTCAGCCAAGGCTGAAAGATTAAATACAAGTACAGTTTCTGCCTGTTTAATGGTGTATTCCTGGTTTTCAAAGGAATTTGATACAACTATAGTTATTGCCTCTTCATTGCATTCCTTTAATAATCTGTTGTATGCAGTTTCAATATCTCCAACAACAATTCTGGAGGAAGAAAAAGAAAAAAAAAAAAAAAATCAAAGAAAGACTGAGAAATTCATGAAGTAACAGTTATGATACAGCTTGACATCACATTTATGAGCCACTAATACCATCAAGATTTCATCAATAAAATTAAAATACTGAAGAAAATGGGATATTTCATTGATTTATTATAATATAGACAAGAAGAATTGACTAAACTAAATCACTTATTTCACAACTTTCTCAAGGCTTCTTGTTTGAGCCTGGAACAAACATGACTATAATAAAAGTTCTCTATATTTTGCCAATATAAATTGATTGAAAAAAAAAAAAGAAAAAAAAAAAAAAAAAAAAGAAAAGTAAAGTGAAACTGCATTTAAAAATAACATTCATTACCTTAAAAACTCAAAACTGGTCTTCTATACAAAAATAGCCAACATAATAGATCGAAAATTGAAATCTACTCAGTATATTTAGCATATAAATATAATTTAAAAAAGTAAGCTGCCAAATGTGAATGATTTCAGTGATTTGCAACATCTTTTTCAAATACTTTTTAAAGACTAAAGTAAATATAAGGATTTTTAAAAACTAAATGAACACTCATTTGTTAAAATAAAAAAAATTACCTGTAAGCTTCTTCTAACAAGGGTACATTTTTCAAACTCATGACACCATTGTACACTGCCATCAACTGAACTAATATCTAAAGAGAAAAAAAAGTTAATGATAAAATTATCACTTAAAATGTTTTTTGTAAACAGAATGAAAAACATAAATGAGACTTACTTCTTCATTATGAGAAGCTCGGGCAGTCAAAAGCAGTGAGTTTGGGCCAAGAAGTGCGGTTATAAAAGTCACAGGAAGATTGAAATTGATATACTCTACTACCTAAAATTGAAATAAAATTAACATTGTTAAAAAATTTTTCTAAAATTTGAATAAATGATCCACTTTCAACTTGACTTCCTTGAAGTAAGATTTCCCAATAAAGTACTGTAAGCTCTCACATTAAAAACATATTCAAATATGATTATACAAAACTATTTTACACTTTCTGTCAAAGACATTTTTAATGAAAGTACAACAGGAATTAACACTTTATTTACTTAATATAAAGAGAAAAATGTACATACTTACTTTCTGGATGATGCCCAATAGAGAAAGGACAAATTTATCACTGACCAAATTTTCAGTAGTAACTTGAGTTGTAATATATGGCAGCAAGGATTCCATGTTATGTATTAAATTATTTTGCAGTTGATTCACTAACAAAGTCAAACAGTTGTTGGCTAAATAAAAAAAAAAAAAAAATTTCATTGAGAAATGAGTTTATAATAATAAAAATGCAAGTTAAATTTTATACACAGGAAATCAAAGTCATTTGAGAAATATCTTGTAACTTGAACTATATATATTTTTTTTCTGAGTACAACAGAAGTACTTAAACAGTTTCAAAATTTTCCATGTATTTAAGATTTATTCTAACTTTTAGGCACAATATTAAAGGTTAATAATTCATAACACCCAAAATTAAAATTAAGTACTCAATATTTATTTTAAGAAACAATTTTAAAATGTTGTACCTGATACTGAAAATTCCCAACACTACCTTTTGCTAGGGAAATTTTAGATATGATTAAAGCTTACCGAGCTCTTTAGTTTCTGCAAACAATATAATATAGTATCTCATTTACAAGCTTTAAGGAAAATTCAGAAGCTATAAAAATAGGTTAGTGTTTAAAAATATGTCTTTCACTTCTCTTTCCAATGAAAAATATAAATGTATCAGGAAAATCTTGGTTCAATTGAAAACAGCTTTCAACATTAATTTAAAAACAATATACTGAGGAGGCAGTTGGTAGAGTTCTCTGCTTACTGAAATTAAAAGAGAACCTGGGCAAACTTAGTGCACAATACAAAGATCAACTGTTTTATAAATTGTTGAAGAGCAAAGACCTTTTTTTCTGGGCAGAGATGTTGACACAGAAAACAGTTAGGTTGGAAAATTCTTTGTTATATAGAATATTCTTCAAACCTGTCATCTTCAAATTATCACTCATTATACTCATTGTCTGGTCAGTGGTTCCAACAACAATATATAGTTGCTTTTTTTTATTAAATAATATGAACAAATTCTGTCTATCAATTTTTTTTAATTAAATGTTTCAAATTTCCGAATAAATGGTTTTATGTTATCAGTAAATTGAAAGAGATACATGTCCATATTATTTAGCAAAACATGTTTAAGATAATTTTTGTTGCTGAAAAATATACACACAATATGAGTGTGTGTTTTGGACAATAAAAAAAATATTGAGAAATTAAAAAAAGAAAAAATTTAAATTTTCAGACACACTGGGTTGTATATTAATATTTTTTGTTTTATTATTTCAAAAAGATTGCTCAACTAGTTTCGGCCAGCATGACCATTCATTAGGAGATAAATTTCTGTTTGTTAGTAACAGTGAACTACAGGAATAAATGACTTGATGAGGAAAATGAACTTTATCTGTATTTTTTATTTTTATAAATTTTGGTCAATCTTTGTGTTGGTCAAATAAGGTTTTATTTAAGATGGAACTGGATAGATTCATGCTGCTCTGAATTCCCTTGGTCATTTTGACAGTTTTATTGGTTTTTATTCTGGGAGTGATTGAGTATGATGTGCATAAGTGTGGGTGTGTGCATAAGTGTGAGGCCTCAACAACTCCACAAGTATGTCTGTCTTGTGTGGGTGAGAAATGTGTGCAGGGGTCGATTTGTGGGGTTATATATTAATTCTATCTATGTTGTTAAATTAGGAATTAAGCCTGTCTGGATGGAGTTTTTTTGATGCACAGAATCCATTTATGGCCCTCTAAATTTTTCTAATGTTATCTTTTCTGAACTTTTCTATTTTCTCAATTATAGTGAATTTGGCATGGCTTTTAAAATTGTGTTTTTCTAGGCAGAAATGTTAATCTACAGGTAATAATCTTTCATGGGGAGCCAACTTAATTCGATTGCAATAATAATTCTGTAGTAAAAGGGCCATTCAGATTTGCCCACATTGTTTCTGACAGTGCATTCTAGGAGATAAATTATGACTTCTACAGTTAGAGTCATGGTAGATTTTGAAAGGAGATTTAGTGACTGAGCTAGGGAATGAATATTTTTTATAATAAAAGAAAAACAGTAAGATATATATAATCCAGTGTTCTATTAATATTTTTATTTTTTTTTTTACATAAGCACATACATTCATAATATTTGTTTCTAAGGATATGGAGAAACCCAATCATTTTGACAAGAGGCAGTATAGTGTTCATTTATACTGACAACTATTGTATCAAATATGAGTTACTTTCAAAAAGAGGTTAAGTCTAGGTAGGGTAGGGGGTGCCCTTTTCAACAAATTATATGACATCAGCTCAACATATGTTGTCTGGTTTTTATCAGCAACAAAAAGTTTTTCAGCATTTTTCCTGTTAACATATACATAAAAAATTTTTCTAAAAGGGGTGTTTGGATTAGAATACGTATTGAACTATAATTTTAAATATTATTTTTAATTTTAATTACTAATAAACTATACTTTTTAAAACAAAAATGTAATAGAATTAATTTAAAAATTATTATTAAATATCAAATACAAGTATGTATATTTCTCTTATCAACTTTTTTTTTTTTTTTTTTTTTTTTTTAATTTAAACAATATTTAAGGAAAATTTTTGAAATAGTATATATAATATCTAAGATAGATATTATATAGAGAATTTAAATGCCTGAACCTAAAAATTATGGTAAACACTAAATTGAAAGAGTGAACTTCCTGGATATAACATTAGATTTAATGAAAAATGTATACATACCTGATTAAAAAAAAAAAAAAAAAAAAAAAAAAAAAAAAAAAACAACAAACAAATACTAATCCTTTGTATATACACCCTAAAATTAATCATCCACCAGCTATAATTTAGCATATACCTTTATCTATCGAAAAAAGAATAACTACAAATTCAGCAAATGAGATTTTCTACAAACATTCTATAATAAAGCTCTAAAAGATAGTGGCTACAAAAGCCCAATACTAACTTACATAAAAAATGAAAATGGAAAGCATAGGAGAAACAGAAGCAGAAAAATAATTTGGTATACACCCACCCACCGATACAACCAAATGGTTAAGAATAAATTAGAACAAAAATTCCTTGCATTAATTGTTAAACATTTTCCTTAAGATAGTAAACTCAGTACTATTTTCAATAAAAATACCCTAAAATTAAGTTACAGCTGTACTGAAAACTTAGAAAAAATTGATCAAGAAACATAATGCTAATATCTTGAATAAACATTTAGACCAAGAAATTTAGACAGTATAAAAATAAAGAGAGATGGAGAGAGATGAAGATAAACAAAAATTCTCTAACTGCAGAAATCCTCGTAACTGTCCTCTAAAAAATAAATGTTGCACGGAATCATTAGTATACCAATGCAATATCTCATCTATTGAGGATCCAGACAACATAAAAGTCTATATTGGATGCACAAGACATGAATTTAAAAAAAAAAAAAAAAGATTCAATCAACATCAAAGTTCTTTTAGAATAAATAAATATCGGAATCAGATGTCCTTATCGAAATATTTCTGGCACTTAAAGAAAACCAATAAAACACCTACAGTAAAATGGAAATTAATAAGAAAAGCTAGAATATGTAGGTCATTAAATGACGAATGTCCTTTGTGCATACATGAGAAACTATATATTACTAGGTTTATAAAAAATAAAAATTTTACTGAATCAAAGAAATGAAATAGCTATTCTTTGCTGACATTATCAAAAATTTTCCTTAAATAATGTTTAAATTAAAAAAAAAAAAAAAAAAAAAAAAAAATGATAAAAGAAATATACATACTTATATTTGATATTTAATAATTTTTAAACAATTTAAGTAATTCTATTACATTTGTTTTAAAAAGTATAGTTTATTAGTAATTAAAATTTAAAATATTTAAAATTGTAGTTCAATACAACATTCTAATTCAAACACTCCTTTTAGAAAAAAGTCTTTACGTATAATACAAATTTAACGGGAATAAATGCTGAAAAACTTTTTGTCGTTGATAAAAACCAGACAACATATGTTGAACTGATGTCATAATTTGTTGAAAAAGGCACCCCTACCCTAACTAGACTTAACCTCTTTTCAAAAGTAACTCATATTTGATACAATAGTCGTCAGTATAGATGAACATGCTACCGCCTCTTGTAAAAATGATTGGATTTCTCCATATCCTTGAAAACATTATGAATGTATGTGCTTATAAAACTCAGTAAATTTCAAAAGAAGTTATTCCAAAATTTGCTTGTAAATGAAACAGAACTAGGGCTTTTAATTTAATTGTATAATTGAATCTGTAGTTTTTTTTTGTTTCTATTTATGAAACATGGTAATTCCTGTTTAGCGATGGAACCATATTTTTAAATCTTTGAATGCAAATCAAAAATGAAACTATAATGGAACCACTTTATAAGTGAATAATATATGCTTTGGATTTATATTAAGACTTTGAAAAAAAAAAATAAAAAAAATAAAAATCACAAACAAACAAACACATACATACCAACAATGCGTACACGCTCTGAAAAGATATATCTGCCAGCATGCTCAACACTTCGAATGATTTTTTCTAGTACCTGAAAATGAGTAAATAAGAATTCTGGAAATCCAACTAAAAGGGATAATTTTGAAAGTTTAAAGTTACCTTCAATTATTTTTATCAGGTACGAATCCAAAATTTCACTTTTTGGGTGATAAGTTAATATTTTGTTACCTGCCTCTTCCACACTTTGAAAAGTCCATTTTCTGACATTCTTCAAATTAATTTTGCTGGTTTTGTTTTGCTTACAATCTAGATTTGAGCTATGCAATATCGTCATGGTATCGTTTGCTTACTTATCAAATATTAAAACCCAAGCCCAGACTTTGAATATATTAGGTTGGTGCAAAAATAATTTCGTTTTATAACATATGATACTATGTGAGAAAACGAAATTATTTTTGCACCAACCTAATACTTGCTACAAATAATCATGAAAAGGAAATTCAACAATAAAAACTTTTGTAAGTTTTATATACTGTAAAGTAGATGGTGGACAAATATCGAGGAAAGTAGATTTCAATTTATAGGAATCTATAAAAAAAAAAAATGTTAATATTTACATGAATAAAGACAAAGGAAAAACTTTTACATTATATCTTATACCACTTTCCCCCCTTTCTGAACAGCAGGAAGTAGATATCCCAAAGCAAAATTTTGTTTCAATTTTTATAAAATTGTTTAATACAGACATATAGAGCTTGGCAAAACAAAAAAGTTACATCATTCAAAGTTTGTCCGAATTTAGAAAATTGTCTATATCATGACAGAAACCAATCTTAATCATGTATAACTGAAGATACAGGCTTCAAATAAGAGAAAAATCATTAAAAATGTAAGGTTGTATAGGTTCTCTTACAGTAAAAAATATTAATGGATCAATAATTATGAGATCAGATCAAACTAAACATTGTGGGGGGAAAAAAAAATATTCTTAAAAATCATATTCCGAAAAAGGAAGAGTGCATAAAAATGAAACAGAAAGGCAACAGTGTTTCCATAAGTTTCATTTCTTCAGTTATTGCCATGCAACTTAATGATTCAGAGCACAATAGAGATGACGCTAAGTTTCTTTTCAGTACATATAAAAAAAAAAAGAAAAAAAAAAAAGGGTTAAATGTATACAATCCTGTATTTGCCATAAAAGTATCCATTGATGGTACATGTTGGAAAATTTACTAATTTTTGGATGAGGAATTCAACAAAATAGTTACTTTCTGTATAATGCCAATACCTTTTGTCATAGGTATATCTAATTTTGAACAAGCCATAGTGAGAGGTGAGACAATGAAATCAGACATGACTGATCATGTATGGAGAGAAAGCAGTAGTCATCAGCCCCTGTGGAATAAAGTGAAATAGTGGACAAGGGAGAACACTGGAGAGTGAACATCTGAAAGAATCATCACATATGCTAGGCTATGAAGACTTTAGTAGCCCTAGCATAGAAATAAATACAATATGGGAGCCACTAATAAAGAAAGACAAATGACAGTAATTTTTCAACCACAGTAGCAGCAGTCAAAACATGACAGGCAGTAGCAGTTGCAACTATAATTACCAGGCAGGTTAGGTTTAAGAATCCAAGTTCACTACAACCACATTGTCCCACGGAATAATGTGTTGTAGTGAACTTTAATTAGATTAGGTTTTAAGTGTTTGTAAATTTCATAACAGTGATTGTGAGAACAATCCCTGGTTCAGGCATGGTGTACTTGCACTCAGTGGAAACAAGCAAGCAATAACTGAACAGTACTAAATAAAAACAAGAATATCCACCCCCCACAAAATGTCTGAATATAAATAATGAATTTCAAAGCTTTTAAAATGCAGAAAAGTACCCATCATTGAAATTGTGATACAATTCAAAGAGAAATAAGAACTAATCATTACACAAGCAAAATGATTGCATCATTATAAAGAGAAAAGATTAAATTTTGTTTATGCGTTAATTTTATCCAAAAATATGCCAAATCTCACCAGTTGAACGAAAGAAATTTCATTATTTCAACCCATTTTTGCAGTCTAAAAACTAGGAAGATTTAGGATAGAGCCTATACTTTAAAGCAAACTCACTGAAAACTTACAAAAGCTAATTTTTCACTTTTTATAAAGAAATTAACATTCATAAATTTTCAAGTAGATGGCTCATGTATGTAGTTATTTACTAAGATTGGCTTAGTTCATCCTAAGGTACCTAATGAGAATTAAACTCATTAAGTAGTAATGGTCATCCATTACCCTACCCAGAGGCATCCATTATTAAAATGAATTGATAGAGTAATATTTTTATCTGCAAACTTTGAATGTTTGATATAATTTTTTTATTTTTTTTTTTTTTTATTTCCTAGTTTGTCAGAACAGCATTGAAAAGTTGATCAAAAGAATTTAAGCAGTTTAAGAAAGCTTACTTACATCAGATATATATTCTCGAGATATAGTTGGTCCTTTGTTTGGAGAGAAACTATCTCCAAGACTTTTCACAACAGTAGTAAACACTTTCAACAGAGCAGATATTTTTGTGTTACATTCAGCTGCAGCAGGAACCTCATGTTCTGTCATATTTTGACCATTTACTTGTACAAGTAGATCCTTTAAAAAAGAGAAAAAAGTAAAATATAATCAAAAGGTAAATAGTAGACTGCCCTACAAATCAGCTAATACCATTTCTGGAAATACTTTTGTTATGTCTAACATGGTGTGATCAATAATTCTAAATCACGAAGCAGATCCTGAATGTTCACCTATCATTATGAACAAGAGTGTGCCGACACAACTTAAGATCAACCCAGACCTTAAGCATAACTTGTACATATGATACACCACTAAAGATGCTGGAAAAATGGCCAGTTCCTTGAACCACTCCAGTAAGTATCAGACTCATGTTATAATCTACAAGAGACAGATCAGGCCAAAAATGGAGTATTGCTGTCATAAGAGCAGTTTTCATTTTCTAGACTTGATAGATCCCAAAAGAATCTATGCAGCCTTGTGGATGAGGAATCATTTTCCACATCGCCTCTTACTGCTTTATTATTTTCATGGAAAGTGAACAATTACATTCCTTAGTTCTACCAGTTCTGGGTGTCACAGATAAAACCCACCATCATTCCTTTTGTATTTCATGGAGATGCAAGTTTCACTCAAGCAGCTTCTTCCCCTCTAAATCACTGCTTAGTGGAACCAAATCCCAAGAGGATGCTTCCCTCAATCATTACAATCTTAACCTGTTCAAGTTTAGGGTTAACAGTTATCTTTCCTGCATACCCCCATAAACTGTGCCTCTTAATTTGTAACCATCTAACTAGACTGGCTCTTGAACATTATACAATGTGAACATTATAGTAAAAAAAAAAAAAAAAATTAACTGGGGTATCATTATCATCCACCTTATAATTTTTAATAAAACCCAACTTCAATGAATTAATGTTCTCCATATTTGAGTGTTGATTAAGAATGGAATTAGAAAAAAATATTTATATAAAGCTTGTATTTTTGGTTGTAATAGATCTGGTAATCACAGATAAAAAAAAGTTCCAAAATATTATTTCACCTCAAAAGTAGTGAACAGCTAACAACATAAGAGAAACCTACATCTGCATAGGCTTCCATGTCTTCCAGGAATTGACCAAGAAGTGTAATGGAAAAATTGAGATCTCTAATCCAAAATTGATGAAAGCTAATCAAGGCCTCAGATGTGTATTGTGTCAGGCTTTCCTTCTGAGTCAAATCAATGTGCCAACCAACCAAAATATCCACTGTATCCTAGAAAAAAAAAAAAAAAAAAAAAAAAAAAAAAAAAGCACAACTGCATTAATTTTACATTTACCAAGACATTATTTTCAGGAACAAATTGGAAAATAAGCTGGTATGGAAACTTTCATAAAATTTTAATTAAGTATGAAATTACAAACAGCATGTCTTAAACATGAAATTAAAATTAAGTGGTATCTTTGATTTTTAGTTTTTCTTTCACTCAAAAAAACATTCAAGTTAAATTTTTTGGAGTTGAAATGTAGCAATGAATCTACAAGAATATATCAATATATACATGCTTCAAATAAACACAAGTAAACATCTCACAAGTAAATAGTAGCCGTACTGAAGCCACTAAAAAAAAATAAAAAAAAAAAAATAAAGCAAATAATTTTTGATATGTACTATTTATTTGGATGCACACATAGCACAGCAGTTATTGGTAGGAAGTGGGATCAACAAGTAGAATTCAATTTTTAGTTGAGGCCACTTTCACACAAATACCCTTGGGAAGTAAGAATCAATCTCCTCTCCTCAAAGCTATAGAAAAAGCAGACCATGCTTTTGCTGTATACTGAAGAGTTCCCACCTCAACCGAGTGGGTTCTATTTATACTCATGCAGACATCACATCTGCTCCCTCCTTTGTATTCAAATTGTTTCCTCTCTTCTTCCAAACTGCTGCCTGCATACCTCCGGGGTTTTCTTATATGGCATTTTGTTTGTCTTAGAGCTATAGGGATATCTGCTTCTTCCTTCTCGCTTTCTCTCTCATGTTCTATATCTTTCTGCCTTACCTTTCCTTTTGTGTTCATTGCCCGAATGGCTTTTAACATGGTTGTGAAGAACCGCTTGCTATCTCCATTAGCTTGGGGATGATAAGGGGTTACCTTTCGGTGTTGCATACCCCATTCTTTGCAGAAGTGCTTAAACTGAGGATATGAACTGGGGGTCCATTATCTGAAATGATAATCGCTGGAACGTCATGTGTATAGAAACACCTTTGGATCATCGATATGATTGTATCAGCCCTGGTGGATTTGGTAACAAATGCCTCAGGCCATCTTGATCCCGCATCAATTATTCTGATTACATAATCCCCGCTAGGGAAATGCCCACAGATGTCTACATGGAGTATTTCCCAGGGGCCTTTCATTTCGGCCATATGCACCAGACGGTGGTTTCCCTTCGGGTCTAATGTTGTGCACGGGATATATCAGCTTATGGCAGCCTCTATGTCTGTCTATATTGGGCCACCATACCTTAGTTCTGAGCAGGGCTTTTGTTTTCATTATCCCCATATGTGTCTCATGTGGCAATTTCAGGATTCATTTCTGTAGGTTTTTGGGGTATGATGATTCTGGCTCCGCATATGACTAAACCTCCTTTTGTTGTTAGTTCATTACTTATGTGTTTAAAGGGTTCTGTTAACTTATTGGTCCAGTCGTTTTGTTGTATTGCTTTTTTCACTGCTGTGATGGTTGGACCCCACCAAGATTCCTCCATTATTTCCGATAAGGTAATTGATTTTGGAATGCTGTTAGCTACAACAGTGTTGATAAATCCTTTGGCAATCTCTTCTTCAGGTGAGATTACTTTTTGATACTCCATCGCAAAATTCGCGCAGAGGGGTTACCTTTAGGATTGAAGATAGTTGTTAATGCTTGATAAGAAAGTTCTTTCCATAAAGGTAAGTGGAATTTTTCGCAAGCCCATACAATTGCTAGGGTTTCTTTTTCTAATTGACAGTACCAGCATTCACCTTCGGTTAGAGTCCTGTATGCGCAGCTGATGGGGATGAGTATCCCTTGTTTGTTTTGGCAAAGTATTGCTCCTAGTCCCATGGGCCTGGCATCTACTATAACAGATGTTTGCAGTTGTGGATCAAAGTGCATGAATGATTTGCTCTGAATGACTGCATTCTTCAGCATGAGAAAACAAGATTCTTCTTCCGTCCACTACCATTCCATGTTTGCTCGCGTTAACTTTTTTAATGGGTCACTGAGTGTTGCCAGCCGTGGAATAAACTTTGCGAGGTAATTGATTAGACCTAAGAAACTATGTATAACCTTGATGTTTTCAGGGTTTTTGAAATTTCTGATTGCTTTTATTTTCGAGTCAGTCGGTCTGATCCCTGTATTGGACATTATAAAACCATGGAATTCAATTTCTTCACTATGGAATATGCTTTTGTGCTCTGCAATTGTGAGGTTGTTTTCTTTCAATGTACCTAATATCATATCTAGGGTTATGTCCTCTTGT
Organism: Acanthosepion lycidas; assembly: GCA_963932145.1. Lineage (NCBI taxonomy): Eukaryota > Metazoa > Mollusca > Cephalopoda > Sepiida > Sepiidae > Acanthosepion > Acanthosepion lycidas. The sequence continues at coordinate 76,091,328 of OZ010582.1, read as the reverse complement.
GTCTGCCCCAGATTAGAATGTCGTCTGCTCCATTGCAGCAGTTAGGGATTTTCTGAAGGATTTGTTGAAGTAATCATTGTCCTTCTTCGGCTGCAGATGTAATGCCCATAACCAGTACCTTACATCAGTAGATTCCGGAGTTGCATGAAAAGGTAGTGATGTCCCTAGATTCAGGATCCAGTTCTATTTGGTGGTAATAAGAGCTTAGGTCAATTTTTGAGAAAACTTTTGCATTGCCAATTTAACTCAGTAACTGTTCAACTGTTGGTATTTGATAGCGAGTGCGTTTCACCACTTTATTTGCCATGCGTAAGTCAGCACATATTCTAATTTCTCCGTTTGGTTTCAGTACTGCTACTAACGGCAAGACCCACGGAATGGGTCCTTCCACTCTTTCAATGATATCATTTTCTAGCATTTCATTGATTTTTTCCTCTACCGCTTGTTGGATATGAAATGGTGTTCATCTTGGCAGTTGTGTAACAGGTATAACGTTGTCATCTAGTCTAATTTTGAGTTGGAAATTTTTCATTTTTCCTCATCCTTCCAACGAGGTTAGGTGTTGATCTAGAATTTCTTTTGTTGATTTCAGGATACTTTTTGTTGTAATCGATTTCACCTGTGGGGTGGTGATAAACCCTAGTTCGATGCTGGCCCGCTTACTTAATATGTTACCACCTTGATATGCCTTTGTAACGAATACTTTGTGGGCTTTTCTTCTGGGACCATTTGTCAGCGTTATGAAAAATTCTCCTCTTAGTGGTACTGGAATATTCCCATAGGCTTTTGGTTTACAATTTGTTTCTTCTAATGTTAAGTTTGGCCGTAATTTAAGGATTTCTTGAAACGCTTTTCCATCGATAAGGTTGATGTCTGCTCCAGAATCTATTAATATTCTGACTGGCATGTCGTCAATATGGACAATTTTGCTATCTGCTGAATGAATAGGTTTCACCTGAAAAACGAATGCCTGGCTGTCTGAATTATTATGGTTGGCCGTAATTGTGGCAGTCTGACATCTTCATTTTCCCTTTACCACTGTTCCTTTTTTTAAAGCATGTTTTTTCGAAGTGATTTATTACTCCACAGTAGTTACACTTTTTCCCAAATGCTGGGCATTTTGTTTGACTGTGTATGTGGTCGGAGCCATTACACCCGTAACATTTTGTAACTGTTTTTAATGGGTTGTTGTCCCTGGATAGTTTCCTATACCAACTGTTATCTCGTTGTTGTTGCTGCTTGTAATTGGTTGTAATTTTGTGGATATCTGAGTGCTCTCTTTCATTCTCTTCTATTTGTTTAGCTTGTGTTTCAGTGGATTCAAATATGAATGCTCCGAAGTGCTTCCTCTACTGTTAAATCAGTTTCTTTCAAATACGTACGGCGTAATTTGCTTGACGAGAATTTTTCTATTAATTGGTCCACTATAGCCTTGTCCAGGTTGTATTCGCCAAAGTTGCATTTTGCTCTTTGTATGCATAGATGGGTGACAGTCATGTGTTGACTCCGTTTTCTTGACTAAGCATCCAGAATTTATGTCTATTTGTTTTCTGGATGAAATATTCGTCCAGTGCTATTTTTGTTGTTTTGTATGTAGGCTCTACTTGGCCTGGTGGTATCTCCGGTGTTAAGGTTTTGAGGATATCTTTCAGTTTCTTTCCCCCCATAAAATCGAAAGAGTGATAGTTGTCGTTTATCATCTGTTATATCAAACACTGTAAATGCATCTTCGATATGTTTACTCCATTCTTGCTCCTGGTTGGAGTCTTCCCAGTCTAGGGGCTCTATTGTTGGCATAGAGAGAGCCATTTCTTTCAAAATAATGTTATTTTCGAAGTTTGTTACTCGTGTTGTTGAATTTGAGTACTTTTTTTTCTTTGCAGTTAATTCGAAGTTTTACTAGTGTTGTTGAATTTGAGTATTTTTTCTTTGCTGTTGAGGGGATAGTGTTTCGTTAATTCAAATCTTGTTAAATTGTTACATCCTCGTCGCCAGGTTTGCTGTATACTGAAGAGTTCCCACCTCAACTGAGTGGGTTCTATTTATACTCACGCGGACATCACATCTGCTCTGTAGGCTCAGATGGCAGCCAATCTAGGAAAAGGAATACTATTAGGCTGCTGCAAAAATAATGACATAATAATGTAGTTTTTTGACGTCAAAAAACAACATTACGTCATTGTTTTTGCACCAACCTAATAACTTCAAAAGTAGGTGAACATGTGGCTAACAACTCTAAATCATAAAACCTACTTTTGTTATTGAAACCACAGTAGCACCCACTTAGCATGGTTTGGTTATGGCCCTCTACTCTACTGCATAGAAAAGGTTCAAAAATTTTTTAGCAAGCTTTTCACAATGTCAAACTCTTTACAGTATCTGGGATTCCTTAGGCATTCTTCATCAGCTTAACTTTTGTAGTAGTGCAGTAGCATAGACAGTAGGTATCCAGAGGACATGTTATTTGAATGCTTTCTCTTCTACAGAAAGCAATAACCTGATTGTCAAAACTTCCAGAAATTAGATTCAACAAAATGAAGCACAAATTAGCTTTATTGCTGCATTTAGCATGGCCTGAGATAAAAGATGTCTTCTTGATGCTGTCAACTATTGATATAGAGACTAATTATAAAGCAGAAGTGATTGCTCTGAATGGCAACTTTGTATCTCAATCTGTAAAGAGCACATTTTCTAGACAGTTTTTCTAACAAGTATTTCAACATGCTGAAACCATTCAACAGTTTGGTACATATCTATAAAAGTTCATTAGATTGTAATTATAGCACTTCTGCAGGAAGCTATAAAATGCACTTTGATAGAGTTCTAAATCTGTCTGCATCAAGCACAGGTTATTAAAAGGCCAACAAGACTATAACACTTGCATCACAGTTCAAGAAAACGGAAATTCCAAGTGTCCCAGGAACAAGTGCAGAAGCATGTAACAAGATTGAAAATGTGAACTATCTACAAATCCAGCAGAAAGATAAAGGGAAGAGAACCTATAAACATGAAAGAGATGTGTCAGTTACAGACACCCAAACCTATGAAGAGAAACTGTTACAGGTGTAGTTTCAATAAAGATTACAATAAAGGCCTCCAAATGACCTGATCAAAGAAAAAAAAGCATAATAAATATATCAGATTTGATATCTTTAAAGATGTGTAAAACCAAGCAATTGAATACAATAGTTAAGGATGAAGACTTTACATCCCAAACAATTATTTATATTGGAGGAGTGGTATTGCCCATATGCAAATGGAGTTAATGTAAATATTGTAAGCAGAAATACATGGAAAACATTGAAACAGCAGAAAATCAAGTGCATGAACAGTAAGGCCAGTTCAACAAAAGCACTCTTTGCTCATGGATGTTCTAAGTTACTAAAGGCCATGGGAACATTCGCAGCCAAAGTTACTCTTGGTAATCAGAAATGTGATGCAGAATTTTTTTTTTTTTTTTTTAACTGACAGCATTGTTGTTTCAATGTTAGGATATAAAACTGACACAGCACAGAGTTTTGAAGATACAAAATATCTCAAATACAAATGTTGTGGAGCATTAAGAAAACTTCCTAGTGAGCGAACTGAAAGATGTACTGGAGAATCACCAGGTTAAACTGAATATAGATTTATCAGTATAAATTGGTGCTGGATTACATTCAATTCTGAATACTGAAGTGATGGTACAATTAAAGATTTCCCCAAACTTGATCTAAATTGTAGATATGATCTGTTGGCGCAACATCAAGAATCCTGAAATTTTACCTCTATCACACACACAATTACTCGGGTATAAGCATCTCATGTTTGGTATGAGTGCTTCTGAAATATTTCAAAATCAAATTAGGAATGTAGATGATGCTGACAAGTCAAATGACATTACTCAGACACTTTTCCAGAATGAAAGCAAATTATTCCAAATGTTTAGAGAAATGAGTGTTACTTAAAACAGAGTTTGAATTTGATGAAAACAAGTTGAGAGAAAAAGAGGGGTGAATTCAACACTAGACAAACTCAAAGCTGCCATTAATACTGAATTCTGAAAATATCCATGAACAGTTTATTTTTGGTCATGTCAACCATAATGCAAGATAGATCTTCAATTTTGTAAACATTGCAGAACTCCTATGCAGGCTGACAAGAGAAAGACAACCATTTGTATTTAGCCAAGAAAAAAAATTATTTGACACATTAAAGAGATACTTAGAGACACTATTTTGACACTCGTGATCATGGCTGATATCAGGTCAGATGAATGGGTTGCCATCCCTGTTCAAATACAAAAAGGAGAATCTAGACTTATTGTGCATGCAAGCAGATATTTTAGCAAAGTGAAATATTGCTATTCTAAGACAGAATGAGAAGTTTTAATAGCTTTTGAGCATATGATTGAGGGAAACTCCAGAGAAATTGTAGTTCAAATGAAACATCACAGAAGTATAAGAGATTTATCAAAGAGGTAACTAAGAGAGATTAACACATCCACATATATATAGAAACCAATTGCCAGCTTGTTATCAATGATATATTGGTACAATGTGACCATTAATTTACATTCTAAGAAAAATACATGTCTAGTTAACCATTTGACTTGATGCTGGTAACCTACTTCTCAAAAACTATTCTCCTAGAAAACCACTAGTGAATGTCTTTATAAGTAGTTGGAGACTTTGCTAAATCACTGCTTAAGAAGCCAAATGGATAGGTTTTTATTTAAACAAATTGATCAAAATAATAATGAAAAAAATTGAGATTAAGTAAATAATTTATTACTTATTTGCACCTGACTTAGTAAGTTTATATTCAGGTTCAATTCCTTAAGTAACCCTCAACCTACCTAATTTCTCAAAAGTTAACTTACACATTTCAATAATCATTAAACATGGTGTAAGTTTTTTTTTTTTTTCCATGATTCTATACCATAATACTGCAACATTCTAGATTTAATTCTAGTGAAGCTTTCTTGAAGCTCTATCTGCTCTACACAAATGTATTCTTAAAAAAAAAAAAAAAAAAAAAAAAAAAAACACCTCATCACAAGTATGGTTCATTGTGAAATGAAATTGTTTTCATTTATTTGTCATGTGGACAAAGTTCCAATGACATTTTTATTGATAGCCTGCAAAATGTTAAATTGTAGACTTCATTAAAATCATAAAAGAAAACTTATGCTAATTTCTAGATTATAATTTCAGTAATTGATAGCTAATTTCAAAAAAAGGAGGATATAATAAAATAGTATCAATATAGCCTTATACTGGTAAATAGGTACTGCATATTGCATTATGGAGAAGGCAAATTTTTTTTTCAGAGCCCAAAGAGATAATCTGCAGCTATCCAAACACCCAGGGTATTACAAATTTGGGTATCAAGATGAAAGTAGCTTTCAATGTGACTTAACTGCAAAGCCAACTAGCACTTTATAAAGCAGATGCACAAAATGAAACACATTCTGAAAATTTATCCTTACAAAAAAAAAAAAAAAAAAAAATTATATATATACACACACACACATCTCCAATACCTATATAAAATAGATAAATAAATTAAAGCAACAACTTACCCTGAATTGAGAGTTGAACACCAGTGGGTAGACTGTTGACAATTGCTGAATGACATCAACTACAGCAATAAGAATTTCAGCACTGTCAGCATTTTCCAACAATGTTTGAACATTTGCCATAACATTCTGAAACAAGTTAAAATAAAACCCACCATGAAATTTTTCATTATTTTTAAAGATATACACTATAAATTTGAAATAAAAAAATAATTATTCCAAACCTGCATGAAATCTGCAAGAGTCTGCTTCTTTTCATCACATTTTAAGGTCTGAAATTAAAATAAATAAATAAGATTAAAAAAAAAAAAAAAAAATTAAGAATCTTTGAAACAGTTCCTGGTGACTGATCTGAATTCAAAATGTTCAAAATGAATAAGAATATATATATATATATATATATATATATATATATATATATATGAATGAAAGAAACACTATATTTTAAGTAAAACTAAAAAGGCAATAGGCAGGAATAGGTATATGTTTTATTTGAAGAATAAGCTTGAAACACTTTATCAACATGAGACAATTATTAACACAAATGTTCAAGGAAACTGTGTTGCACCACATATATCAATGCCACACCAGTGTGACAAAAAGATTAGTTAACAGTTTCAATAACTAATCAGATATATTTATAGAGTATAGATTTTTAGCACAGTTAAAAAAAAAAAAAAAAAAAAAAAAAAAAAAAATGCCCCTTCAAATAACTCAAACCTCAAAAAAAAAAAAAAAAAAGCTTTGAATAAACACACCAAGTGATTAGAAAACCATCTCCCTCCTCTATCAAATCACTGAATTTAACTTATAACTAATTTATCAAAGTCTCGCAAAAAGGGCTTAAAAATATGTCTAGGAGGTAAGTATAAAGTATACAAATTGTTTTCTATACATAAGTCAGTTCATACCAACTACAATAGTGAAAAATATAATGGTGAAAAGTGCAATTAATTTAACAAGACTAGTGGATTAAAGAGTTGTTGATATAATAATTGTGAATTCAATCCCTGGGCTGGACAGGGCTACTTAGACTCAATGGAGTGAGCAATAACTGAACAGTGCTAAATAAAGAACTAGATGTGATATCCCAAGACATGGGCAGTGAAATGAGCACAATCCTATCCTTGTAGATAGAATAAAAAGGTTCAGATTGATATTCCTAGATTGACATAAACCCGATGATGGTCAGAGGACACAATGGCCAAAATGTGGTAGCGAAGATGAGGACAATAGTCTATGTGTAAATAATGACAACTCCTCTTCCCAGAAATTCAGACAAAAAATGAAAACAGAAAAGCAAAAAGTTCAGTATACTTACTTCAAGTAACGCAAGAAGAAAAAGCTGTCTGATGTCATCATCAGGAGCACTGTTGATTTGTGCAAACAACCATTGGAAATACCTAAACAAAGAATTAGAAGAAACTTTTTTGCAAGAAATATTAAGCTGACAAAGTTAAAAGCTTCAAAATATAGGAATTTAAGCTGTTTTGTTTACAAGCTAATTGAGAAAATCATCCTATATATACTTGTGCATAAGCAAACTTCATGTATCATGCAACCCCAGAATTGTTTTTGCATGAATTTTAACCACTCTAGAAAAATTTACCTGTGCAACTGGTCACTGAAAATGTAAGAATTTTTAACCTCTTAAAAAAAAAAAAAAAAAATAAACTCTTAAGTTTAACACCCAAATTTTAAGTGAAGTAACCTAATATAACCAAGTATTTCTTGAATCAAATACTTCTTATTTTAGGTAAGTTTATACAAACATTAAATTTCCAATGCTCAAATGGTTTCAGATTTACATTTTAGATAAGCAGACACACACACACACACACACAAAAAAATACCTGTCTGCATTTGATCCCATGATACTTCCAATGGTACCAATACAAATAGCAACTTCAGATTTGATTTCTTTGAAGATTCTGCAAAGAAAAAAATAATCACATTAATAATAGAACAGTAAGTGTAAACATAAATGCCAATATTTTTGAAAAGAAAATCTTCTCAAAGCATTTTTATCTATATAAATATGAACATAAGTATGTTAAATAAAAAGAGCAAGATCATTACTTAAAAATTGTTTTAGTAATAACTATTTTTATTTCTTAAGGTTATTTATAATTAAACAATTTTTTTAAAAAAGAAAAAAAAAAAGAAAAGGGAAATATAAGAAAAACAAAATTTATTCATTTAAAGCATTCTCTACTGAATCTTAACAGGCTAGCTGAAGTCAGTTTCTTTGGGTTTGGCCAAGAGAGACAATTTACTGTTCAGACTGTTGCCCTCAACTTTGTCATATTCACATTTCAGCCATTGTATGGTCCAGCCTTCTTCCAGTGATATATGTTGGAATTTCAAACCAAACCCCTTATTTCGTCCACTGGGGTAAATTGTTCTAGTTCCATGATTTTTCCGGATATCTCCGTTTCAGTTATTTCCCTTTAGTAATTTAACTCTCCAAGTTCTGTTGCTCACCTCTGCTGTGGCCAGATATTGAACTCTCAACTCTTTAGGTGAAATCCCTGGATTACTTCAATCAACACTTATCTACTGGGCCATGTGTCCCAGACAATTTACTCCAGTGGACAAAATAAAGGGTTAAATTTAAAATTCCAGTGTATATCACCTGAAGAAGGCCGGAGCATACAATGGCCAACACATTGTGAATATGACAAAGGAGGACAACAGTGTAAACAATGTAAATAGTGTAAATGGTTACAATACCTCATCTCAGAAATATAGATAGATAAAGAAATTAATGTAGAACAGATAAGAAAGGTCATAAACTATGTTAAAATAAAAAGGACACCCTTTTCCCTATTGCACCACTCACCAATGTCTTTAGAGTTTTCTAGACATGTTAATTCTGGAGTTGTATTTATATATGCTTTGCAAGAGGAGTTACTTCTGAGAAACAACTTTGTTTGATACAGAGCATTTGACAAAGTTATTCCTTTGTTCGCTAAAGAAAAATATTTATTTTTAATATCTCAGCATAAAACTAAATTACCTATCATAAAATAGATCCTGAAGAGCTGCAAGCAACTCTTCTGTCACTTTACCAGCTGCCTGAAAATAAAAACAAAAGGAAAAATTAGAACACACACAAACTAAAAAAAAAAAAAAAAAAAAAAGTGGGTGATGACAAGACAAGGAGCACACATTCCAGATGAAATTTAGCATCAAATCCCAAAAATAAATAAAGTGAGAAAGAAAATGTACTAAGTAATTCCAAGATTTATCTAAACTCTTCATCTACTTTGAATGGAAACTGAAAGAAATATGTTCGTGTTACAAGAATGGATTTTGTAATTTTATATTAACTATGTTATGAAACTTCTATAGCATAAGTCACTCATAAAGGATTAGAATTTAATAAGTTTATTGTATGAAGATTTTCTTTTTATTAGATATCCCAAACTACCCCAGTTTACAGTGTTAACTTGTGTCAAGTAGTGAAGTTTCTTTTAATTTCAACTACTGATATCTTATTTTCTATGCTATTTTGATAAAATTAGTATGTAGATAAATTTTAATATTTTCTATTTCCAAAGATAGAATTTTTTTCTCATGCGTTATAATTAGTTTTTATTCCAAATTTCATGAAATTATTTCACTATTTAAACGATATCTGCATGTTTTTCATCATTTTTAAAGTTGACAATTTCATCATGGCATTTTTCCAGTTTCTTGCACTTCAAGTTAAAATAGCCCCACCCTAAAGAAAAAAGGACACTCATCAATTTGGTGGGATAATCATGAGGGTTTTAATTTGAGATTCAAAAAAAAAAAAAAAAAAAAAAAAAATCTCTAAGTTGAAAAATTTAGTGAATGAAAAAAAAAAAAACAAACCCAGAGAAATTTAAAATGACAATTACACCTTGTAAAGCAATGTCTCATCTTTAATAATCAGTTGGTGTCATATCTCTGTGCCCATACAACTCAAGACATACACGAATCAAAAAAAGAGTATATTGCGTTCATTTTATGCAAAATAATTGGGTGCGATGAGTAGAAATTTGCATTGCAGAGTAAATGAACGTCATCAACTGAACCCCATTTGAAATCAAACTTGTTTCATCAATGGATATTACAGTTTAAATCTTATATTTTCTTTAATGATGCATTTTAAAACTGTATAAAGTACTTATTGTGTTTTGTACAAACTATTATACTCTAATCACTTTCAACATTAAACAGAAAAACAAATATAAAAAAGTCGATATACTCTTAGTTCTTCAAATTTAACTCACATTTATACTTAAAAAAATATTTTTAAGAAGTAATGTTTTTCATTTAATGGTCAATTACATTTGTGGCTAGCCATACTTAGGGTTTCAAATTTATTAACATTTCCTTTAAAAAATAAAACTGGATACATTTTACATAAAAATGAACAGTGTAATAAATTCATAAAAATTGCAGAGTTTTTTGTTTTTTTTTAATGATTATTTGTTTACTAATAGGGACTCAGTCTTGTTTTTGAGGTTAAAATGAAATTGTTACATTAAAATAAAAAAATTTTTATTCATAGTTTTGCAATTTTTTTTTCTTTTTAAAGCTGTTACATACATATTTTTTTATTTTTTTAAACGGGCATCTGTTCCTTTTTTCTTTTATATAATAGTGCTTTCTACTCCAGAAACCCTGACCCAAGTGCTTAATAAAATTAACCTTCTGTTCAATGGATGATGAATTCAATACCCTAAAGTAGTTTTCTTCTAAGTTGGAGAAGCAGACCAAAGACTCCAAATTCCTTGCAAAGTATGCTGATAATGAAGGAAATAGACATTAAAATGATAATGTTTAAGGAAACTTCGTTTCCACCTCTAAAGGAACAAAAGGAAAAAGCACTCAGTGAATCTGAGTATTCAACTCTAACAATTGTTAAGAAGAACCACTTCAATTGACCTTCAGTTATGAGCACCAAGTCTAATGTCAATAATTGTAAGAATTTTATATCAGATTTTTCTCCATCTTGTCTATTTAATGAAAGAATTTTCATAATTGATTAAACCATGTTTGGCATTGAATAGTTCTATGTAAGTGAATAATCAGTGGGTACTAATTTTGAAACAGTTGTATGGCCACTGCAAAATCATCAACACTAATTTCAATAAAATCATTTTTATTCTTACTAATTATCAGAAGTGAAATTTTGAATATTCAACTTTATATAAATAAAAAGATACACCATTGTATTCTGGTAGCATCCAGTCATCATATGTGATACATGTTTGCCTTCAGTGTTAAACTTTGTTAGTTCTGTTTTACAAGAGCATCTACAATTTCATAAAATAATAAAACTGGAATAGAACTAGATATAGCAGTGTGAATACTTCAAGTTGAATACCAAGCTGATTGTAGAACTGCTGAATGAATGCCACAGACAAAGAGCAGTCATACATGCAAATGAACCAGTGCATCAATACAACATACATGTTCCAAAATTATAGCAAATTGGAATAAGAGGTACCTCAATGTTGGGTAATTGTTAGTAAGCTAGTATGATTGACCATTACTACTTAATAGCAAGTTTGAGTTTCACAAGGTATCCCATACTTGTTACCTTGTGCCAAAATAAGTTTAAATGACAAGAGTTAAATCTAAAATGATAGAATTGTCACAAAAAAAAAAAAAAAAAAAAAAAGTGGGGGAGGGGGGTATTTTACCTTCTGTAAAAAATAATCTCACATATACATGTGGTTGTATGTCATTCAAGGTATTCCAGCAGGTGTGTGCTTTGGATAGTCATCAAACTTGTTACTGACCTAACAGTCAGCAGTAGTAACAGAGTCAATCAACATTCAGTGATCACCGCAACTGATAACCCACTGGATTATCAGTGGCAACAAGGATTATTCAAAATCATGCAGGAAAAATTATAATCAAATATAATAGTTGTAACAAGGATTACTAAAACACTCTTGTATACAAACCCTCACAAAATAAGTGACATCTACTGACCAGTCAAACTTACAAAGGTCTAGTTATTCAAATTTATCCATAAAAAAAAGTTAAAATATCTGAATCTATATAATAAACACAAAAGAAATTTAAGATTCAAATCTACACCAGGAAGAAAAGAAAATTAAAAACAGTATTAGAGTATCGTGACTGTTGAGATTAATATTTTAGCAAATAACAAACTGGGAGTTTCCCCATTCACATTAGATACTATAGCAAATTCAAATGAATTTTGCTATAACAGAAAGCAGGAAAAAGATTTTTTTTAAATTTGGAGAGACCAAACTGATAAGGTATAATCGAGAATGAAAAGTTCTGTAATGTTATCTTATTCAAGTAAGATGTTTTTTTTCAGATATGGAAGAAACATTTTAACCAAATTTTTTTGTGAAAAAGCTTAACTTTATACCAGATATCAATGCCTACAGTTAGCAAAAAGTAGGTTTAATACAGAAACAAACAGTTTAAGTTAAAAGAATTAACAGAAAACCAACTTAAATACTTCATTTTCATATTTGGTCCAAAATTATCCAGAAACTCTGATATTAGATTGAGAATACTTTCTGAAATCCAGCAAGACCCAAAGATAAAGTTGCAATCTAGAATGTTTAATTAACCTGAAATAACATTGCTTGAAAAAAAGTTAAAATCTGTTAACTATCCATGTTACAAAGAAATAAAGACACAAAAATGTGAAAGTATGAAATAAATATTTCCCCAAGTGTTGGATTAGTGGATTTTGTTTAGCAACATATCAATTTCTATGGATTATTTAATGCCAAACTAAATATTTTGAACACAATTTTATGGCTTCAACTAAATATATACTATAAATAGGTATTGTTGGTATTTGTATTTTTTTTTTAAAAACATAACATTCATATAGTTTCAGTGTTGTATTTTTTTTTTTGCGGGGTTCACTATTTGCCCATAGCTGGGACACTGATAGGTGTTACTATAGTCCAGGTTAGGCAATTAAGGTGGTCATCCCACACTCCTCAAAACCTCCTGATCAGAGGTCTGCTACCAGATATAGTTTATTATCATACTCAGGACCAACAAGTGTTGGAAACACAGCACAAAGCATTATATTAAATGATCTGGTTAATAACTGAACTTGTCATAGAGTTAAGACTCAGAGTAAAACCAAAATGTAAAAAAAAAAAAAAAAAAAAAAAAAAAAGTCACAAAATAATTCAGAACAGACTAATATTGCTGTAATTTCAGCCACAGAAAATTTAGCAAAAAATTAATATTCCCATTAAACTACAATTTGATACTGGCTCCGATATAACTAATATCAAAAAAAGGTTAGTGAAATTTGTTTTGCACCAAGTTTTTTTCTTGGTGATAACTAGCTGAATTACCCACGCCTTGCTGCATGTCACAGATTTTTGTAAAAAAAAAAAAAAAAAAAAAAAAAAAAAAATGACTATTGATTTTAAATCATTATTATAATTTGTGGAGAAAAGTGATGCATATTACTCAATATCTCGCTGATGTGACCTCAATCTTCTAGCTTTTCTCTATATTTTGGATAGTAGTCATTCTCTTGTTCAAATTTAAATTTAAATTTAATTTAAATCAGAGGGAAAATTATGGTGCATTATGGGTAGTAAGTTTATTGTATTATTCTAACAGTCATTGGGTAGGCAGTAATGGTGGTTTCAAATTGAGGAAGAATAATTGTGGGCCTGGATGTGGGTATTTGTAGCTATTTTACAGAGTCATTTAACATTTATTTGTTGTTTATTATTGAGAACTTGATTATTTGTTATTGCTGTTTATTATTATTACATTTACTTATGTGTGTGCATTTGTAGTTTTATTTTTTTATTTTTATTAAAAATCGGGGGTTGGTTATCTTGTTTGTTTAGTTTAAGGTATTGGCTTTGCCTAAAGGTTACATTATCTGCATTCTATATAGTAGGTACCTCCACTAATTTGGTATACCCAAGGTTTAAAATGAATTTTCATAAATGGAAAATCTTTCTTGAAGCTTTTATTTTAGCTTTAATTAAATGCTAAAGGTTTAAATTTACTATTTCCAATAAGCAAAATACTCTGTAGTGTATTTCAAACAGAAATTCTATTGGTTGGAGTCAATTTTGGCTAAAAATAGCTGATTAGTGCCCTCCCCCCTTTTTAGTCATGCATCATCACAATGAATTTTTCTTTATTTAAAAAAGAAAAAAAAAACCCTGATTTACATTCTCCAAGGAGCCCTGCATACAACTAGTTTGTAGTATGGAATGTAATTTCTAGAAATTATGAAATTAATTGCTAACAGATGGAAAAAAAAAAAAAAATAAAATTTTTAGCAAAATTTTCTAAAAATAATAATTTCAAAAATAAATTCATTCATTTGTGAATAAGTCCTAAAAGCTTCATTAAAATCTGACAGTTACCTGATTTTTGCAAGAATTCCCAAATTAATGTGTTATCTTGCCGGAAAAAAATAAAATAAAAAAAAATACTTTCCTCTTAATAACAAATATTTTGATAAAGTTTTTAAGTTTTGGGGCCTTTTTCATCATGGTATGCTTTTTCTTTTTTTTTCCAGTGAATTAGTGGATAGTGTATATATATTTGCATTTATTATGTTATTTTACAAGGCATCAGATCTTAGGTTTCAACTCTTAAGTAACGTAGTAAAAATTTGTTTTTGTGCCTGCATTTAGTTCTCAGTGCAACTCTAGCTGATTTTTACTGTTTCTATTGTGAAGCGTGATAGAAGTGGTAGCATTTATGTACAAGCATAATCATTATCATTTTTTCATTTCCTGTGTGTGTGTGTGTGTGTGTGTGTGTGTGTTTTGTGCTGCATGGTGCATGTGACTTGCTGAAAATCCACTATTTTTCAGGGCCATTACATTATCTTTTTTGGTATTATTGAAAGAATTGTCAGATAACCTATGGTTAATTGATTGTGAGATGTGCTTCATTATTGTTGGCAGTTGGTTGGAAGATGTGCGCATGTATACTGGTTTGTTGTTAGGTTGATGTGACATTGAGGAAATCTACTGTCTGTTTTTGTTTATTACAGTTTCTCAAGATTATGAAACAGTTATGTTTATAGAGGTCTATATCACTTTTAGCAATTATTTAATTTGTTTAATAAATTACACCTATAAGCTCACATGTTTTACACCTTCAAAGCTTCCCAATTTAATATTGAAGGACCCTTCTTTTTTAAACCAATTATGTACTTCATTGGAGAAACTGCCTAATTGCCAAATCATTTATTAATTCAAATCCCCCAACCAAAAGCATTTAGAAAGAAAAAGCAGAGATTTTTTGAAACTGGTAATCAATATAATGACAAGTCAAAATTACTTTAGTTGGTCAGACTCATTCACAAGCCTGATTTTGTTGAATCAACTTTTCTTTCAGAATTGAAAGGGCAGCATCATCTCTGAATCTTTAAGAATGGATCCTATAAAGGTGGGTGATGCCATATGTTTTTGATGTGTGTTTATAGTTGGTAATATTCTTATTAACAAGGTCTCAAAGTACTTTCTCTGTAAAGAATTTTTTTTTTAAATTAGGGTGGCATTAGGAAAATCAAAGCTGTGGCCAGTTTTGTTCTTGTGTATTACATTTTCTGATGAAGCCTTAATAAAAGTGAAACAAGTTAAATTAATAAACGTTTCCTATATATATATATATATATAAAAATCAGGTACGATGAGAATGAATAGAGTACATTTCCAACATTCGTAACATTTAATTTAAAAGAGGGCTCAAAACAGAGTAGAGCAATTAAGTGGAGGAATTAGTAACAAAAGTAGCTGCAATTTTATCCAGTTTGATATTGTGGATTTTTACCCTTCTATCTCCAAGGAAAAGAGATCCTTGAAGATAGAGGGTAAAATTTTGAAAAAAAAAAAAAAAAAAAAAATTGGAATTTGCCTTAGAATATTCTAACATCTCCAGTGATGAAATAAATATAATAATGAACTGTAGAATATCAGTTCTCATCCACAATAATGAACACTGGATTAAGAACTGATGATTTTTGATATTTCACTGGGATCATTAGATTCTGCAGTCTTCTGACCTACTGGGTTTATTTATTCTGTCTAATGTTAAACAAGTAGATTTTCTTGATATTAAGTTAGATCTCATAAATGATGTATTCCAACCTTATATGAAAAATAATGCCAATCCAATTTATATTGGCACCAATTCTAACCACCCTCAATCTGTAATCAAACATACCTCCAACTGCAGAATGTAAGATTCGCAACCACTCAACTGACAAAGATGTGTTTAATAAATATAACAGCGTTTATAATGCTGTTTTAAAGAATATTGGTTACAAGTACACTGAAATGAAGTATAGAAAATATGATGATAGTGGTCTAAAGAAAAGAAACAGAAAGATAATTTGATACACACCCCCATTTAACCAATTGGTCAGTACCAAGTTAGGCCAGAAGTTCTATTTAATTAATAAACATTTCCCTAAAATTAACCCTTTTAGTAAGATATTTAACAAAAACACATTAAAACTAAGTTATAGCTGCACCAATAATGTTAAGATTATAACGTCACACAATAAAATTTTAAACCAATTTAATAATCTGGACCATAATGCACATTCCAAGATAAATATTATTAATGATACTATTTAATGTAATTGTAGGAATTCAAACCAATGTCCATTACTAAATAAATGATTAACTAAATCTCTTGTTTACCGAAGTATTATCTCTACAATAGAAAATCTGGTGGTTGAAAAATTCTATATTGAGAATAAATATACAAGAATTCTTTTAAGACTAGCTGGTATCAACATATCTTGTCCTTCACAAATAATACATCACTTTCTAAATATTTTTTGGAGTTTAAAAAGATAAAACTTCTAAGGTGACATGGAAAATTTTAAAAGGATTTGATTTCGGATTTGCTACAAAGTTGTGAGAGGAGGCATGAACATGAGTTTTTAGCCAAGAACCAATCAAGAAAAATGGTCAGAAGCTTGTATTCTGATAGCAAATGTGTTTCAATATCCATCAGTAGCTGTGTACCATTCAAGTTTTCCCTAGTGACTGTATACCACAAAACAATGATCAGACTTTTTACTAAACTAACATCACCAGTAATAACACTATTATCCATTGGATGTAACAATCAGATTCTTAAATTTTAAAATATTTACAAAAAATGCCTATCTGAATGTACATAACAAAAGAGTAGAAATGATAAAAAGATTGTTAATGAAAAACAGACTATCATTAATCAAATCTGAACTTGTTTATTAGTGTTATAAAAGTTCATTCATCAAATATTTGTATACTCACATATAAACAATGATGACAAATAGATTTGTAAAGTTACAGCACATTTTGCTTATATAATCTTTTAAATTACCTTTCCTAATAGTATCTGTAACACTTCTGGTGATAATGTTATTTTACAATTTCTGGGGACCAATAATATTTAATAATAATAATAAAAAAAAAACAACTTAAAACAAAAAAAAAAAATTAAAATGTTTTCATTCAAAAGATTGTGATCAAAATTAACATTTTTATTACAAAGAAAAAATTGGTACAGTTTCAAAGAATACGAATCAAATTAAGAAAAAGAAAAAAACTTACCAAGTAGAATGCTAAAAATAATCACGTAATGAAGTGGACAAATGTGTTGGTAAAAAAAATAAAAAATAAAAAAATGCATAAACAAAATTGTTAAAAATATGGTTAATCATAACTGGAAATTAGTACTTAGAAACTAACAGAGAAACAGGGTTCCTTGCAAACTTACCTGGCACTCTGCAATATCCTAAGTAGAAGAAATAGTAAATATATTGCAAAGTCAGTAAGACTTATTAAAAAATGCTATACTAAGCACAATAAACAATATGATAAAGTTATCTTACACACAAAAATTAAGAAAAAGCTATGAGGTTTGAGTTGGAGAACTACCATTATTATATGCTTTGCTATTTGAACCAGCATTCTCAGTTTGATTGTCATAGCCTCAATCTAGCTAATGTTGCAACCTCCAGCCTCAGGTGTCCGTCTTTGTATTCATTAACCTTCGTAGGATTTGAAACCAAACCCTTTATTCAATCCATGGAAGTAGCTTGTTCTCATTCTGCTTTCATGTCAATTAAGACATTTTTGTTGCTTGCCTGTTTCTCCCACAGAAATGAATTACATGACTTTTCAGAGCTACCAGATCTACAGATTGAGCTCACAACTGCTAGAGAATAAAATATGCTTTAACAAAGAGACATTAAAAATTTGGTATGGATATGGAGGAGAAAAAAGGTGGTCATCAACTACTGTGGAATGAAGTCAAGATAATAGAAAGAAAAGAATACTGGGGATCAAGACAACATAGTTTAAACACAAAAAACCTAGCCAGTAGACCTAGCATAGAGAAAATAAGGACAAAATAAATAAAAACAGGCACTTACCTAAGATTTAAGACAGGAGAATCTTAACGCTACATTGCCCAAGAGACAAATGGCCTCAGGTATTAAATTGTTAGCTGAAATATATCTAGTTCTGACATTCAATGCATGGATCTGATAGTGCAGAAAGGTTCAGTGGAAGAAATAAAGAAGCAACACAAAAGCAAATAAGATTGCTGCCTATTAACGGATACGAGATATACCCTAAGCAGAACAAATAATGTGCTCAGTTCAACAATCTATTTTCAAAGTTAGTTTTCTAAGAACAAATCTCTGTAAAGTAAATGCTAACTATACTATCAATACTAATTAGTAATATACAAATATCGTTTAAATCAGGACTATAGTAATTATTAACATTCTTCAGGGACATGCTAAAAGTTTGAATCTTGTAACCATCTTTGCAATATAAAACTGATGAAAAAAAATAAGGATTAATCAGAAAGTTCACATGTAAAATACAATTTCTCCAACCAGCGAGTATAAATTTAACCCAGCACATAAACAATATGAAATTTATATCAAGGGCTGACTGAATTGATAGGCACATTTTTTTTTCTATAAAAATGTGTTATGGCTAAACATTTTGTTGTTCTTTGTGTTAAATCTGACCAAACATGCATACTGCACTGAAAGGGGTTCTTATAAAATGTTCATGTCCATTACCAACATGGATATTCTCACAAAAAGCTGATAATGTCCCATTTAAATAGTTTGGATATAACCTTATATATACTTATGTATAATTTAAAATTTGTTACCAGTAACAAATTTTGAAGTTAATTAAGATTTTGTTTTTAGATTAAAATATTTCCACTATATAAAAAGTGCAATAGTTGTACAGTTTTTATTATGCTATATAGTAACAACTCAATCAAAACAAATAAAAGTACTTTTTCCTTAAAAGATATTAAAAAAAATTGTATTAATGCATATATATAAAAAAAAAAAAAAAATACAAATATCATATTTAGAACCAAAGAATTTTAAAAATAAAATTGAAAGCCACATATGTGAAAATCTTGATAGATCTAGTAAATAAAGAAATTAGTTTAAACTAACTAAAATACAAATATTTGCTAAATGTAACTGTTGTAAAGACTAAAACTAAAAACTAACATGAGTAGAGGTTAGTAAGCACATTTACCTTCACACCATCACTGGAACGAAGATAATCTTTCAATTGTTTGGCAGCATTGAGACGTCTATCCCTGTCACTCTCCTTTAAAAGGCGCCTCATCAGCCTTGACAATCGGGAATCATCAGAAAATGTTTTAGAAGGATCTAAAAGAAATAGATGAAGAAAAATATACAAAGATTTTTTTATAACTAACATTTCAAGTATAAAAGCATCTTAAATTTTGTACCAACATTATATAAAATATAAAGGAATATCAGATCAATAACTATTTTGAGACAAAAAAAAAAAAAAAAAAAAAAAAAAACTAAAATATACATAAAATATTAGAAAAACATGCTGTGAAGTATTCATGTCATGCAACACTTTATAAAATGTTAAGTGACAAACATTAACTATGTAATACTTATGTAGTAATTTTTTTAAATTCAAGGTCACAGATACAAGAAAAAGTTTTTCACAAGAACAATCTTAAAACTTCAATAAACTATGTTGAACAATACATCTCTATAAAACCATAAAATATGTTCAAATTTTTTATCAATTACATGGTCTGCAAAAATGCAGACATACATAATAGATACAAGAGAGAAAAGAAACTCATGCAGATGTACTTATTGCTATTTCATCTTAGCTAGATAAAGAAAATTCAATTTTTGTTTTTTCAAAGAGGAGCTCTAAATCCTACTACTTTTAACTAATTTTCTTGTTTTTCTTAATCACAGTTTGGCTCTAGTATCAAGTGCTTAATTGAGAAAATTTAGGAAAGTTTTAATCTGTAGAAATACTTTAAAGTAAGAATGATAATGCTTGGAAAAATAATAGAATGAAAACAATAATAGATAAGGAACACCAATGTTGAAAGAATCCATACTGCACATAATCAACAGGGAGAGAAAAGACATCAAAATCATATGAAAGCTACTCATCAAGAGGGAAGCAATAGGACCCCCCCCACACACACACAGGAAGTTTCAGCATATAATCACTGGCTGTGAGACAGGGGGAAGGCATATCCCATTAGAGCAATTTAAAAATACAGAAACCCAAGGAAATTCAGAGTACAGAAAAAAAAAGTAAAACAAACAAGAGAAGGAAATCTAAAGCTATATTTGTTATGCCTATTCAAAATACTATGGTAAACTTATGAAATTTAACTGTTAGTCAATTATCTGCTAAAATATTACTTTCACATACTATTAAATGCAAAAATGTGTTTATAAATATATAAAAAAGAATTCCTAGCTGTAAATAAGTGAAGACTATGCAAAAAAAAAAAAAAAAAAAAAAAAAAAAAAAAAACACTTTCAGCTCTATTGCCATCAATATTTTCATAAATGTTTACCATAACCATTAATGCCCACTGTCCCAGAAGCAGGACAGGTTAATGTTTGAATTTTATTATAAATGTCCGATACCAGATTTTAATTTTTATAACATTGAATTTTACAGTGGACATTAAAATGTTAAATGAGGAGCTATCGTCTTTACAAATTTAAGCACAGTACCAGAATGGCAGCTAGGTGTTATTTCACAGCTGAAATTGTTAGATATAACTATATAGATGTAACTAAGTTTTATGCTAACAGTTTCTTCTCATACTTTTCACTTTTAAAAGGCAATGTTAATCATTACCTCCTGTCTTAATTACTGTTCTTTTATTGTTCTCTCTCCTTAATAGTTTTTTCCTCATCTTCTTTCAGACATAGTAACCTCTTGCATCTTAGCATTATTGTTTTGCTTGAAGAGAAATGATTAAAAAAAAGACAATATTATTCTTATCCTTTCCCAAATATTTGGTTATATGGTTTATCACAATCCATTCATATACAATTACACCAGAATATAATGATATATGAATAAGTCCATTATAAAAAGATGAAAAATAGATTTTTTAGGACCAAATAAACACAAGTTCTACAATATTTTGATTGATGAATTTTTTAAATTATCTACAGAATGTTTCAGTGGAAACATGCCCAGAATCTTGAGTAACCACACCTCTCCTTATGTTATTTACACATTAAAGAAAACCCTTGGTTTCCAAGATTGAAGTACACATTTGTAGTTTAAATTAAGTAAGAGTCTTCTCTTCTGCATGACACACTCAGCGATCAAGCAATCGGCAAAAATCCTTGAAGGGGGGTGATTTCTGAGTGACAAAGGTTCTCCAGACAACAGGCAAACCACTGGCTAGAGAGAAAAAACACTGGCTTTTATAGATCTCCCTTAAATCTCTATTAAAAGCCAAAGTATCAACTAAATCCTCTTTTCCTTGGCACACTTTATGCTTAATGTACCAGTTTAATGTTTGTACTGGAGATTAAAATCTCATTCTGTCTGGGAACTGAATTGCAAGTAAACAAATCTGAATATACACATTATCAACACAAATACACACAGATTTGCTTTCAATACAGATTAACATGTCAGTTTTTGTAAATTTAATGTATTTACACCATAACAACTTTAATAAAAAAGCATTTAAAATAAAGTTTGTAAATATTGTAGAAAATCTTAGTCTCTGACTTTTCTAAGTACAGTAATCAAAAAGTTTTAAAAATTTATGCATAATTCTATTCATTTTTTCAGTCAACTGGTGAAAAAATAAAGTCAGTATTTTAGACACTATTCTTTCTATAGAAACATTTTAATGGTCAGGTTTACAAAACAGCTATAATGACCCTAATTTGTTAAGTAAATTTTTAATGAAAATTTTCTTGTTCTGCTACTTCAAATAATTTTATTTCACATTTGAAAGAAAAAAATATTTAATCATAAATATTTTATTATTAAATGCTCAATTTAAGCAAGTTGTCTATCATAAGCAGCTGAAAACACCGACCTTTATATAAGATTAATATGCAAAGCAAAAGTGAAAAACTTACACATTCTTTATGAATATTTATATTAAAAGAAACAATGCACTATTTTACATAAACATGCCAAAAAAAATAATTAAATATTTTTTCAGCAAACTTTTTTCTTCAAATTATGATCCCAGTTTTGTAATGCCCGTTTGTAAGAGAGTTTGTAAATCAGATATACAATAATAGTAATGCCTTTGAACAATACTGTCAGATGCTGCTAATTTCCATATATATATATTAGGTTGGTGCAAAAATAATGACGTAATAATGTCGTTTTTTGACATTAAAAAACAACATTATTACGTCATTATTTTTGCACCAACCTAATATATATATATATATATATATATTTTCTTTACCCATCACGTGATCTAATTATTTCAAGATGAGGTCAACTGTCCTTGCTCTCTGGCAATCAGTGTTCAAACCAAAGAGTCAGCAGTGACACTACCCCTACATGACATTGCAAACAAATTTACAATCTATTTACATTATTCGGCCTATTGTCCTCATCTCTGTTGCCATATTTATTACTACATTTTTACTATGCTCCAGCCCTCCTCAGGTGGTTGGAATGTCATACTGAACCCTTTATTTTGCTCACTGGGGCAGACTGTTCTAGTTCCACATGCTATGTCTTGAGGACACTTGGCACAGTGGATAAAGGCTTTGGTTAGATACAGTGACAGGACCCAAAGAGTAAGAGTTCAATACCTGGTTAAGGCGGTGGAGAACTTGGAGGGAAATTAACACGAGATAACTGGCATCCATTAGATATGGCACATGGAATTAGAACAGTGTCACAGTGAGTGAAATAAAGGGTTCAGTTCAACATTCCAACCACCTAAGGAGGGCCAGAGTGTAAAACAGCCGAAATTTTGTAATAAACATGGCGACAGAGATGAGGACAATAGTCCAAATAATGTAAATTGTGTACATAATACCTCATCTCGGAAATATAGTGTTATAGTGGAACACACCTATTCTATAGTTAATAGACTCTCCCACCTATAATAAGTAAGAGTAACAATTCAGTCGGCAGTGAGTGGGTCAGTCAGTTGATGTCGGACGACCGTTAGTCGGCTATTAAAGTATCAGCCACCCCCAACTAGATTACAGCGTCATTACCTATTATATCAAGTTCCTAACGTTTTGTACATCAAACCTATTTTAGGACTGACTTAGCACAAATACAAGCTTCCACTGTGAAACCACTACATAACTTGGCGACAAGGGATTCAAATTCATATAGAGGAAGAAAAACTTTTCGTACTCCATAACACACTTGCCCATGAGGATTCGAAATTCATACAGTGGAAGAAAAAAAAAAAAGAAAGAAAAAAGAAAAAAGTACAAGTTTTCAAACTCGTACAGGAAAAAAAAAAAAAAAAAAAAAAAAAAAAAAAGTGTTCGCCACAGTATTTGACTAAGGGATTCGGATTCATATGGTGGGAGAAAAAAAAAAAAATATTTCCCTTGCCACATTATTTGGTGACAAAATTCGTACTCATACAGAGGAAAAAGAAAAAAAAACTTGCTCATCACAATTTTCAGCGACAACATCTCGGATTCACATTTAAAAAAGAAAAAAAAAAAAAAACTTGGCAAAGTTTTTCGAAAGAAAAGACGTCAATTTAGTGACGAAAAAGTCAGTCGTATTCTCAACTGAGGAAAGAATTTTTTTTCTCTTGATAAGACAGTTTGCTCAAATAGGTCATGAATTGCAAATTCGTTTAGGACCCCCCTCTACAGTATTTGAGCATTGTATAAACTTTTTGCGAAGATGGAGGAATGCAATAATATATTCCAGGAATTTTTTTAAGTTCCAGACAGAACAACAGATGACAATATTGGAGCAACAGAAAACATTCCAGATGCAACTACAGGAGGAAACACATAATAGACAGATGCAGTTTCAACGAGAATTGGAACAGATGCATAAGGAGTTTCAAAACAAAATTCTGGAAATAACTGAGAAGAGGAAAAAGAAAAATCTACAAAATTATTCTTTCCCAGAGAATACAATATGGAATTCAATTGAATTATTCACATACAGTCCGGATGAAGAGATAACTTTTGAGAAGTATTATAAAAAAATATACGGATGTGTATAACAAGGAAAGAAGGTTAGACTTCTTTTAAGCAAGTTAGGAACTGCTGAGCATAACAAATTGGTAAACTACATTTTACCGAAAAAACCTAGCGAGTTGACATTTACCGAGGTGTTAAATATATTAAGTGAATTATTTAGTAAAAAGACATCTTTGTTTCACAAGAGGTGGAAATGTTTGAATCTGATGAAAGATGACGAAAAAGACTATATAATGTACGCAGGCAATGTGAATAAGCATTGTGAAGAATTCAAGCTAGCAGAGTTAAGCACTGACAATTTTAAGTGCTTAGTGTTTGTTCAAGGCCTGGTATCGGAAAGAGAGGCAGAGTTGAGGAAATTAGTACTGTCAAAATTAGAAAATGAACAAAGGATTTCGATACAGAAGTTGGCAGAAGACTGCTCAAGATATGTTAGCGTAAAGAAACATTTGAAAAAGATAGAACAGTCTGGCGTTTTGCATGTAAGGAAAATACGCTACAAAAAAAAAAAAAAAAAAAAAAAAAAGTCTACCAAAAGGAATTCTAAAATTGCGGATTATCAAACAAAAAGTGAAATACCAGAGAAAAATAAACAAAAACTCCCAAAGCCATGTCTTGCTTGCAGTGAACTTCACTGGTGCAGATATTGCAATTTTAGGAATAAAAAATGTTTCAACTGTAAAAGAGTGAGTCATAAAAGCTCGCACTGCAGGTCAAAAAATAAAGACAATAAAATGAGAAAATTAAAGTCCAACGAGGTGAATGATGGAATAACCAGAAAATTTGTTACCGTTGAAATAATAAAAAAATAAAAATGCAACTCTACACTGGTTCTGACCTATCTATCATAAATTTGCATACGTGGAAGAAGTTGAGGAAACCAACTTTAGTGAAAACAAATAAAATTGCAAGGTCAGTGACAGGAGAAAAAATACAATTTATTGGAGAATTTGTTACAAGCATCACGTTAAATAAAAAAACGCGAAAAGCTAAACTATTCGTCATAGAAAATACCATGAACTTACTTGGTACGGATTGGATAACAGAATTCCAATTATGGGATCTACCGATAAATTCTTTCTGTTACAAGGTAGATTTTTTAAACTACAAAGCCCAAAAATTAGTAAAGAAACTTAAGGGAACTTTTCTTACTGTTTTTTTTTTCCAGGTTTGGGAACGTGTACCAAGATGGAGGCAAAATTACAGCCAAAAGAAAACGCTCAGGCGGTTTTCAAAAAGAATAATGTGCTGTTTTCCTTCAATTGAACAGATAGATAAAGAATTGAACAGATAGATAAAGAATTGAACAGATAGATAAAGAATTGAACAGATAGATAAAGAATTGAACAGATTAGAGAAAACCGGTGTATTTAAAAAAAGTTGACTGGGTAACACTGACGATATGTGAAAAACAAGCTCCAAAAAGTAAAGATGAAACCGACACTGAGAAAAACTGGAGAGCGAGTTACCCGCAGCCAAGAACATGCAGTATTATTAAATGATTTAAGTCAACTAAAGTCACTACAGAAAACGTTAGGCACAAGATCAACAAAAGGGAAGCTAGAGGCTGAACAAACAGAACCAAAAGAAGAACCTACAGAAATTGTGACTCCATCCTTAAGAAGCTCAAAGTGGAAGGTTGTTTCTGGTAACACTATGGAGGTATAAAAAAAAAAAAAAAAAAAAAAAAAATAACAAAAGTGGATTGGCTATATGATGTACTTGGTGAAAGGCAAAAAATTCACGTGCAGTAACCAGATCAGACAACGTTTTTCAGACGTGGTTGACAGCGGTCCCACGGAAAAAACGCCAATGTAGGTGATTTTCAATACGTTTGATCTAACAACGCCTGCAACAATTTTACCCGAGGTTCGCCGATCCAGACGAAAAAAGAAAGGCAACTGATCATTTAAAAGTGGATAAAAAAAAAATGTAGAAGATACGCTATTTTCTGTAAAAGAATGAAAAATAAATAAAGAAAACCGTTTACTCCTATGGAGTAAAGTTTTTTGGGGGGATGTTATAGTAGAACACACCTATTCTATAGTTAATAGACTCTCCCACCTATAATAAGTAGGAGTAGTAAGAGTAACAAGTCAGTCGGCAGTGAGTGGGTCAGTCAGTCGATGTCGGATGACCATTAGTCAGCTATTAAAGTATCAGCCACCCCAACTAGATTACGGCGTCATAACTTATATCAAGTTCCTAACATTTTGTACATCGAACCTATTTTAGGACCGACAAATACAAGCTTCCACTGTGAAACCACTACATAACATATAGACAGAAACTTACAATCTGTTATATTTTGTAAATTCATCATAAAAGTATTCAAAGTTAAGAAACTGATAATACTTATTAGAAAATATAACTTGAAATTTTAATATGTTAATTTTTGTTACATTCTTGGTCTAATGTTTTCCACTGACCTAAAGTTGATTATATTGAATCAATTGCTAGGTCTACTGCTGGGAAAGTTGGTTCACTTTCATGATAAACTCTGGTGAGAAAAACTGTCTAACTTACACATTCTAGCATTTGTCCATGCATTGAATATTAGTGCCATATCTGGTCTGGTGCTTCAGTTATGCACTTGGAGATTCCTGATTAAATCCAAAGAAAAATTTGTAATGTCATAAGTCCTGATCTGGCATCTCGGTTTAAGTCCCAAAACTCTAAATGCAGATTCCCTGTGCTTTTTCTATTAATAATTTTCATAGTAATTGTTCTGATGAACTTTCCTCTTTGGTACCTCAACTTTACAAAATTAAGCAAGGTACTAGATTGGCAGCTAGGTCTCATCATTTTACAGTTGATATTGCAAGACATAGCCTAAGTTTCATGCTGTTTCTTATCTTACATTTGCAAATATGACATACACTTTTCTTAAAAATTTAATTGGTAAAATTACTATAAAATTTATACAAATTTTTGATTCCTAAATAATTCACAGAATTTTTTCGTATTTATTCATAAAATAAATATTTCCCTCCCCCAATTGTTTAAAATTTAAACTCAAAGTCAAATTTTTAATTAATTTTGGAAACTTAAAACAATTTTAGTAGCTTATTTAAATTCAATATTTCTGAAAAGAAAAATAGATAATTTTAAAGAGGTTTGTTTTCTAAGGAAATGTATTCTTCATACCTCAAAATTGCCATAATTTTAAATAATCTTTGCAATATTGTAAATTTTTAGAATGCAGAACCTAATTGCCTAATATAAAACAATGACATTTGACAGCCTGATCTAATCTTTTTGCCAATATCAACCATTATAGAAACAAGAGTCATTGCTTGACACCAATAAGCAAATATGCTACTATAATAAATGAACATCTCAATAAGTTAGAGAAATCAGAATTAATACAATGGCATCGGCAGGCCCTTTTGAAGGTTAGCGGATTTCTTCAGCTTACTTGTTAAGTACGTACCTTCAAAGATTCACTTAAAAAAAAAAAAAAAAAAAAAAAAAAAAAAAGGAAACATGAAGAAAAAAATGCCCGAAACTTAATAAAAACAAAGTTTTATCATCAAAATCTGTGTTATTAAGACACAAGACCAAAATCTATTTTCATGTAAAATATTTTTTTGTAAGTTCTTTTTAGAACATTTTAAATTTTGGGAAAAAAAAAAAAATAAAAAATCTTGTTTTTCTGGCATCAATATTGGGCCATAAATTTGTATGGGAAATTTGAGTCTTCTTGCAGTGAAAAATGATGATTTTGAAATTCTTACAAAAATCAGATTTTAATGAAAATTTTCAGGACCTATTCACAAATAAATGAAATTATTTCTTAAGCTTTTTTTTTTTTTTTCATTTATTATCCCACAATGAATTTTATCAAATTTCAATAAATTCATTTTAATTTTTATGTTTGTGGGCCTAAAAAAAGACTACCAGTTAATCTGCTCTGAATCAAATTAAGAAACAATAAAACCAAACATTTCACTAGAAATACTTTCAATTGATTTTATGAATAAAATAATGGACACTATTGTCTAAAAAAATATTTTTTCAAATGAATGTTTTTTTTTGTTTTGTTTTACAAAAATTGTTTACATTTTTTTAAATTTTAATTAGAATAATTTATAAACTTAAAATTCTCTATTAATTTGTAGCAGTGAAGTGAAATAGTTATTAAATAAAAAATATATTTACTAATCATAACTATAATATAGCAACCATCAGTATTTTAAAATTAATTTTGAATGTATATATAAACATGCCAACTTTTTAAAATATGGTTGTCCATAGATGACATTACCAAAACATAAGAGTGATAACTATAGTAAATTTAAAAATTTGATAATGTTTTAATATTTCAACAAGCATCTTCCTAAGTAAGATTATAAAACTAAAAACAGAGCATAGCAGGATGAAAAAGACACCAAACTTGAAAACAAAATTTTAGTGTCTAAATGCTTATGTTATTATTGAGAGGAAAGATCAAAGTTTATTTTTAAAATTTTTCCTTTTTAAAACATTCTAAATTTTGATTAAAAAAACCTTGTTTCTCTTTGTATCACCAGAACTAGTAAAATAACAAAATTTTAGCACGTTTTTTTTTCTGTATGACACACATTAATTTGGAAAATCTTGCAGAAATAAAAATAATTGTCAGATTTTAATGAAACTTTCAGAAACTATTCACAAATGATGGAACTTATTATAAATGTTTTTGTTTTTTTTATTGAAGTTATGGCAGAAATTTTTTTTTTTTTTTTATATGTAAAACTAATTGCACGAAAAGTTTATAATTTCAATTTTGGAAGATAAGTGATTATATTAGTTAAAAGCACTAGGCTTTGAGGAAACCAAATCATGATTTTTTTTTAGTTGAAAATAGTCTCTGAATTGTAACATACAAAACTCAATGAAACAAAAATATTATTTAATTTCAAAAGCTTTTAATTGTTTTTATTTATTTCAATGAACATAGACAATATTGTCTGAAAGCAAAAAGATATTTCGATGAAAAATGAATTTTTAAAACAATTATTTATTTCTGAAATATTTTATTTTTACATTAAATGTTGTTAATTCTTCTAAAATTAGGGGAAAATTTAACAAATGTTGTTATTAAGTAGATATATATTTACAGATTATAATTTCCAAAGCTTTTTACAAACTAATGAACAACAGTATATAAAAAAATATAATTTGTGTCAATGAAATCTACGGAAGTCCGGAAATATCATGCGTGCAATAAAAGTCACGAGGATTGAGTATTTAACTTAAATACTGAATTTTTAATACAATTATTTGTTATTTCTTTAATTATAATAGATTTTTACATTTAAGTTAAAATATAAAATTAGTTAAAAGCCGCATTCAGTTTCATAAATGTCCTTTTGAGATATAGATTTATTTTTGTGAAATATGTGTAGAGAAATTAATTTGATTTTTCAATTTCAACCCTTACCTACAAGTATCAGTATCATCTTATGAAATTTATATGATCTTATTTTTATATTAATCTCAGTTATGACATTTTTCCATAAATGAAATATCAAAATTAATAATAAAATGAATGGAAATACAAATAACACAGTAAAATGTAATAAATGTACATAAAATTATAGTATTTTATGTACACTTCTGATAAAATTTCATACCTATAAATTAGATACCATTCTTATGGAATATGAAATTTAATCTCTCTTAACAGTCTTATTTTAATTTCTTTATAATATATTTTCCATAAAGCATCGTAAACATGAAAGCAAAGTACAAAAAGCAAAAAAAAAAATTAGAGCGCTGAAAGTTTTCCTTAAAAATAACGAGGTAACTAATTTGTTCACTTAAATGTAAATTATTTCACTTTTCTCCTTCTGTACAACAAATTAGCCTCACAGAATCCGTCAATGTCATTCATCACCTGTCAAGTGATGCAAAAGTTTATGACCCGCTTTGTTTTATTTTCAAATTACATCTTTTCGACACAGAAGCTAAGTTAAGCTTTGTTCAAAATAAACATTATAATTTCTGATTTTCTTAAAATAAGTTTTGAAAAAGTGATAATTGAGATTTAAAAGAATTTCAAAGTGAGATTTCCAGTTTTTTATAAAATGAAAAAAAAAAAAAAAAATCAATTTTGCTGACTCAGCAAGATTTTAATGAAAAATTTTGGACGTGCTACGAACGATTAAAAAAAAAACAAAAATAAATAAAAATACCCCCAAAATACTTTGATCTTTCCTCTTAATATAGGTACTTCCACGAAATGTAAAAAGGAGCATAGCATGATGAAAAAGACGCTGAACTTGACGAAAACAAAATTTTATCGTCTAATGTTCATATTATTATTAAAGAGGAAAGATCAAAGTATTTTTGGGATATATTTTACATTTTTTAATCGTTCCTAGCATGTCCGAAATTCGTTAAAAATTTTTTTTTTTTTTGTCAAAAAAAAAAAAAAAAAAAAAAAAAAAAAAAAAAAAAGGACAGATAATCATTCTACGGATGGAAGGAAGTGAAATTATTTAGATTTAAGTGAACAAATTATTTACCTTGTTATTTTTAAGGAAAACTTTCAGTGCTCTAATTTTTTTCATTTTTTTTTTTGTACTTAGGTTTCATCTTTACATTTACGATGCTTTATGGAAAATATAAAAAAATTAAAAAATAAGACTGTTAAGAGTGAGATTAAATTTCATAAGAAAAAGGTATCTAATTAATTTATAGGTAACTTTCTTATGAAATTTTATCAGAAGTGTACATAAAATACTATAATTTTATGTACATTTATTACATTTTCTGTGTTATTTGTATTTCCATTCATTTTATTATTAATGCTGATATTTCATTTATGGAAAAATGTCATAACTGAGATTAATATAAAAATAAGATCATATAAATTAAAGTTTAGCAGTAGTTAAATTTCATAAGATGATACTGATACTTATAGGTACCCTTCTCAGTTGAAATTGAAAAATCAAATTAACTTCTCCATACGAGTTTCGCAAAAGATAAGGCTTTAACAGCGGAGAACAATGCTAAACTCAAATAATACAACTAAATTGTATTCTGGTTGGTCTTCCGTACTTTATAATTACCGCCCGATTATAAACACAAAATTACATTTCTTAATTACTGCGGGTTTTCTGATTGGTTCAAATGATACAATTTTTCAAAGCGCTAGACAATGACAATCACATAAGGACACTTTGAAAGGTTGACGTTATTTTAACTAATGTTATATTTTTAAAAAACTTAACTAACTTTGTAAAAATCTATTATAATTAAAGAAATAACAAATAATTGTATTAAAAATCTATTATAATGAAAGAAATAAATAATTGTATTAAAAATTCAATTTTCATTGGAAAAATTTTTTGCTTTCAGAAAATATTGTCCATATTCATAAAAACAAATAAAAGCATTTGAAATTAAATAGTATCTTTGTTTTATCGAGTTTTGTATGTTACAATTCAGAGCTGATTTTCAGGTACTGCAGATCCAATTAAAAAAAAACAAAAAAAACAAAACAAAACATGATTTGCATTCTTCAAAGCCTTATGCTTTTAACTATTGTAATCACTAAGGTGATGCGCTCGAATTTCTAGAGTTTTTCCTAAAATTAGTTATGGGGGTGTTAATAAATATAAAAAAATATTTCTGCCATGACTAATAAAAAAAAACATTTATAATAATTTCAATCATCTGTGAATAGTTTCTGAGAGTTTCATTAACATCTGACAATTATTTTTATTTTTGCAAGATTTTCCAAAGTAATGTGTGTAATACATAAAAAACGTGCTAAAAATTATCCATGTTATTTACTAGGCCCTGTTAGTACAAAGAGAAACAAGTTTGTTTTTTTTTAATCAAAATTTGGAAGGTTCTAAAAAGAAGGAAAAATTTTTTTTAAATAATTAAAAAACTTTGGTCTTTCCTCTTCATAAAAACACAAGCATTTAGAGACGATAAAATTTTGTTTTCATAAAGTTTGCCGTCTTTTTCATCAGACTATGCTCTTTTTTTTAGCGATTTCGTGGAAGTACCTCTCTTAATAACAAACATTTAGAGGTTTAAAATTTTGTTTTCGTCAAGTTTGGCGTCTTTTTCATCCTGCTATGCTCGGTTTTTAGCGATCTCATGAAGGTACCTATGAAAACAAAAATAGAAAATAATAATGCGTTCACTTAAATTTCGTTAATTTAAGTCAATTCTGGTCATCCATAATAGCTGTCATCACCTCGTAACTTATCGATATGTCAATAAAGATAAGAAAAAAAGGACCCGTCGTTAAGAAATGCTTGTATTACTTTCTTATGCTATAAGCAATGTTTATTTCAAATTAGATTAACTTTAAATTTGCTAATTTTATTTAACGTGTCACAAATACTTTATTTCTGGAAGATTTTTAAAACCGATAATTTTGTTTTGTTTACAAATTACTTAAAACTAAGAAATTGGTCGATTTTCTGAAATCGGCCAAAAAGTTGAGATTCCGATCTATTTGAAATATATACCAGAATATTTTTTTAAAAATTCAATTTTAAACCTTAGTTATCAAAAATTCAGTGGAGAGTTACTAATTTGAATAAATAGTAGCTCCGATCAACATCAAACACGTTGTTAAAAGAAAAAGAGACTAAAAACTAAACGTTTTTAAAGTTCTTTAAGAACTAAACAAAATATTTTCAGAGTGCGGCATAATACCTCCCCCCCCTAACGGTAAGAAGACATTTGAACGATATAAAGTCACCATTATTAATGTCTTAGCATTAATGTCTATTATTAATGTCTTAGCAATCCTGGGGTGGATTTCTGCCGTACTCTAATATTGAAACATATTTCATGGAATTAAAAAATGGGATAGCGAAATTTGAAAATAAGTAGTAGATTAACTGCAAATTTTACTTAAAATGCAAAAAAAAACTGAAAATAGTTGAAAATTACTCTCATTACTTCTGTTTGGAGATATTATTATTAGTATCAATATTTTTTAAATTGTAGAATTCCATTAAAATTTATTATTCATGCGGCATGTAGACGCAATAGTACTAAAAAAAAAAATCCTTTTAAAAAAGTGAGCAGTATAGAAAATGTTAAATAAATTGCTGTAATTTATTTAACATTTTCTATATATTTTCTAGCAGCAAGTTACACTATGACTCTTTCAAACTTAGGCTATGTTTTGAAATGAAAATATGTTTATTAAACGTTCTTAATCCCAGAATAAAATTCAAAGTAAGGTTTGCCGAGAGGTCGTACTAGGTTTAAAAAAATTCTGGTGTTTTTCAAAAGGATCGACGTTTACTGGTTGATCCGTTTGACAAAAAACACC
Source organism: Acanthosepion lycidas (assembly GCA_963932145.1). NCBI lineage: Eukaryota > Metazoa > Mollusca > Cephalopoda > Sepiida > Sepiidae > Acanthosepion > Acanthosepion lycidas. The sequence goes on along the minus strand of OZ010582.1, from coordinate 76,057,971 downwards.
AGAAGTGTACTCTTCAAAGCTTAAAGGAAAACCAAATTTAACTAGGTAAAAATGCGAATAAAAATATGAACATCTTAGTTTTTTTTTTTCTTTTTTTCGTAAAAAAAGATACTAAGTAACATTTCAGTAGGTTTTAATTGTTTCCAAATAAATTAAATTTTATATTTAAGTAAATATCTATTTTTTAATTCTGGATCGAATGTCAAAATAAGGTAAACTTGATTTTTGAAAAAAATAGGCAAATTAGCACTTAAATGAACATTTAGACTTGAAAGGCGCGAATAGTAATGAAAAAATAAGGTCCTTAAAAAGATTGAATTTTTAAAAATATCTCAAGTTTACGCATCTTCGAATAAGAAAATCATGAAAGCAATCAGCGTATTTAACAGAAAAAAAATCAGAGCTAAAATGTATACTAATTGGCATAAAGGTGTTTGAAGATTTCAGACAAAACAAACTTGCTGCATTACATTTTCTGTTACCTGCTTGCGCTTTCCTCTCATCGTCTTTAACCGACTTGATATTGTCGCCCCTCGAGTTAAAGGTCTTGTTGATGTGAGACTTAGTAGACTCTTTTCGCTCGACACTTTTGCTCTGTTCATCCAGATGACTATTTGGAAATGAAGGAGAAACACAGGACGAAGATGATGATGCAGAAGAGGAAGAAGATGAAGCAGGTATTCCTGTTGTGGCTGTGGTCATTGTCCCAACCATGACATTTTTAGTCAACGGCGATGGTGACGATACATTAATCTTGTTACTAGTACCACAACCATTGGGTGGGCTAGAACTTCGAGTTTCTTTCACATTGTTGATGTCTTTATCAGCAATGCTAGCTAAGCACTTTGCGACAATAGAGTCTTCGTTAAAAGGAGACCTGGAGTTTTCTCCTGTAGATTTACTATTCATCACACGGTTCTGAAACTTAGTTACCATTCCTAATAACCTACATGTTAACATCCGCCATTAACAACCTTTGCGGAAATAGTGTTTTATGAAAAGTAAGCGGAAAACGGAACTCGCAGAAAATATATAGAAGAAAATAAATGATTATTCAATTTTAAATAAGTTATAACATTAACAATAACATCCTTTTAAAGGAACTAAAATTGTTTATTTTAAATTAACAATTTAAATTTATTTTATATTCATATTTAAATGTAATTAATATTTCCAAATGTTTTTTTTAATTTTGTCTGCAGTACTGACAGTGACATGTTTACGTTCATTGCGAGACTATTCATTTAATAAGTATCATGGCTTTCTTGAAGGAAGCGTTTATACTGTGTAGACTACCAAGCGAAGAAGAATTGGTTGGTGTTTGTGATGGCAATAAAGAAGATCAAGTTATCGTCTCATGCAAATCTAAGGGTATCAGTATAATAAAGGTAATTATATTTCGATATTTAAGCCAAATATCATCGGTCTATGTGTATCGTGCTGAATAGCACGTGGGGATTTTTGTTGCGTCTGCGAGTTTGTGACAACTTCTTGCTAAAAGTGACATTTATCAATTTAAGTTTATAAATTTTCAATTACTAATATGGTAAAAAGAGACTGGAATCACGGCTGCCACATAACTAATTTAGAGAGTGACTTGGATATAGGACACATTACTCATCAGTGTGTTCCACTTCCAGTGAGTAACCCGTAACCGTTTTTAAGTTGGGAAATGAAAAAAAAAACAATAAGACATAAGTTTTTATTTATGCGAATCGGTTATCCTGCTTAGCTTACAAGTCGTTTATTAGAAGCAGATATCAATACATACGTTAATCGAAGAAAAAAATTATTAAATTAGCTTGAATAAACGGTGTTCGATTTTCCTTTTCCTGTTTCTCAGAAGAAGCAAACTAGGGGAAAGAAGTGAAATCTGCGAATAGAATTGTATTCTAAAGAAAAATATTGTTCAAAAAGTGGATTTGCCAAAAGTAAAACCCTCTTCTGTTTTTGTTTTTTTTGTTGTTTTTTTTCTTTCTTCCAATTAGGTGGATGCACTTTTTTTCTTTTCTTGTTTAACTAGTATTGAAAATTTAAAGTTTTGGGGTAATTTGCTTTTTAAGCCCCGCGCTAAGTATCTAATAAAAATTTCCGAATAATTAGATTTAGATGTAAATTTATATGCTTAATTCGAAAACAACAGAGAAATTTTGATATAATCTACCGTTTTGAAGTTATCGACAATAAAAGTTCGGACTCATTCGCGTTCATCCGTCCGCCATTACTGGCGTTGTTTATTTACCTCTGAACACTTTTGGGCTGAACCTTAATTAACGGCCTTTTTCCTAAATTAACTTGTTTCAATTACTGCGCAAAAAGTGAAGTTTGTATAATTTGGAAAATTCGTTTAAGTTGTATAGAAAACATTGACAATTGTTTTTTTTGTTTTTTTATAGTAAAGTATTTTGGTAAATTTGCTTTTTAAACCCTGCGCTAAATATCTATTAAATTTTTCCCAAATCGTCATATTTCCGTATAAATGAACATGCTGAACTCGAATTAACAATTATTCTATGTAATGTAAAACCTACCGCTTTGGCGTTATCGACAAGAAAAAAATCAGACTAATTCCGGGATATTCCGGGCATTGTTTTTACTAATTAAGCGCAGGACACTTCCGGGTATTTTCGTAGGCGTAAGCATAAATTTTGGACTATTTACTTCTTTTACAGAATTTCGTCGCAGAAATCACTATGTACTACCGTAAAAGCAATGTATTTTTTTAAGTGTAGTTTTATTTATAACAAAACTTTAAAGAAAATTAAATAATACAATAGAGAACCTTTTTTCCGTGTAGAATAGCTATGACTAATTAAAAGAACAAATTAAATAAATGCTCTTTACAAAGTTTTCACGCGCAAAAACTTTATAAAGAAAGAGCATGATTATCTAAAATAAAAATAATGCTAGAAACGAAATAATAATGCATGAACTTTGTAAAGAGCATGATTATTTACAAAATAAAAAAAAATGATAGGAAGGAGCATTTTGTTTTGTTTTGTAAATAAACGTTCTTTTCAAACTTCATGTAAAAGTTTGTGGCATTTAATTCGTTTTGTTTTTGTCTGTTTTAATTTTAATTTAAAAATGCTTTATTATATTAATTTGTCATTGCTATTCTACACGGAAAAAAAAGGTTCTATATTGTATTTGTTTTTTTGTTTAAAGTTTGTAGTTATAAATAAAATTACACTTATCAAAAAATTTAAGTTTCAAATATTATATGAAAATATTGATAAATTAAAAAAGAACACATTAAATAATAGTACAGTAAAGCATTTTTCTATTTATTAAAATTTAAAATAAAACAACAATTAATTAAATAAAACTACACTTATCCCCCTCCAAAAAAATATATTGCTTTACAGTAGTAGTGCATAGTTATTTCCCGTTCCGCAATGAAATTCTGTGAAAGAAGTAAATAGTCCAAAATTTATGCTTACGCCAACGAAAATACTCGAAATACATTTAAATTATAATTAAATACATTTAAATTATAAAAAAATACATTTAATTCAAATTTTATAAGACAAAAATTTTGTAACAATATTGTTATCTACACATAATTTTTTATTTTTTTTTTTTAATTAATTAAATTTTATCTCAGCACAGCTGTTTGAGGGTTCCTAGTGGCACTAAACTTAGTCAGTTCAGGTTTGATATTGTAAAAGTTTGTTTTTTGTTTAACACCTACTGACCCGGGTGATGACAACAACACTTAACAGATGACATTGTTTTTGGGTTTTTTTGTTTTTTTGCCATGTCTTTCATGACAAAAACAAGCATTTTAAATAGCTATTTTAATTTTAGTTATGAAATATTTTTTTGAGAATTTTTCCCAAAGACCCCTTTTTTTGTTGTTTCCATCCCTAAGATTGAATTAATAAAAAAAAAATAATAATTAATATTTGCAGTATGTCTCTCACTGAAAAAGAAATTGCTTATATGTAAAAAAAAAAAAAAAAATGAGAATTTGACATGTGCATCCAGGTCGAAAAGCTATGCCAAGCTTGATAAATTTCACTCAATCAGATATCTAATATGATTTTTTTTTTTTTTTTTTTTTTTTTTTAAATCATAAAAAATTATCTTAAAATATGCTGTGAGTAAGCATATAAGCTTTCTAATTTATGATCTATGAAAATAGATCTTTTTAATGAGCGAAAAACATGAGGGGCAACTGTTCTAATTTATGAAATATTTATCAATATTATCACTTTTTTATTTAGAAATGAAAAAAAAAAACAATTGTTGTAAAAATTTATTTTTCAACTGAAAAAAATTTTGACTTCAGACAAAAAGTCCTTAATATATATTATTGATAAAATCTATTAAAAGCTGTTTTCATAAAATAATGTCTTAGTTTTCTTGCATTTTTGTATTTTAAATTCAGAGCTAAAATTGGGGTTCTTGCAAGTCAAAATTTTACACAAAATTTGTGATTTATATTCCTCAGTCTTATTTATTTAATTAAAAAATAAAAATAGGGGTAACTGTTCTAGTTTTAAAGTTTTCATAAAATTAAGTAAGTGGGGGTATTAGACAAAAAAAAAAATACTTTTACCATGATTTTCTGAAAGACAAACATTTCTAAAATAGATTCATTCATTTTGGAATAAGTTCTGAAAGTTTCACTAAATTGTGACAATTATTTGATTTTTGCAATAATTTCCAAATTAATGTGTTTTTTAAGTGAAAAAAAACAATGCAAAAAATGAGGTGACCTTTGAGCTAAAAAAAAAAAAACGCATTCAAATGTGCTAAAAACGAATAAAAATTTCAAAAAATAATTAAAAAATACTTTGGTCTCTCCTCTTATTAATAAAGTTTTTCACAATAAAACGTTTTTAAGTTTGGGTCCTTTTTTTCATTAGGATATGCCACTTTTTTAGTGAAGTAGGTAGATTTTTCCATAATTTAATTGTTAATTTGAGTTCAGCATGTACATTTACATGGAAATATGATTTTGGAAATTTTTTAGATATTTAGCGCAGGGCTTGAAAAGCAAATTTATCAGAAAAGCTTTATTTTATTATTTGATTTTTTTTTTTTTTTTTTCTAAAGAAAGCTTTACTATAAAAAAACAATTTAAGTGCGCAGTAATTTAGACAAGTAAGAGCAGTAAAAAGACCATTAATTAAGCTTTCACGTGCAAAATGTTCCGCAGAATCTTAAACAAAACCTGTAATGGTGAATGAATGAACGCGACTGAGTTTGAATTTTTATTGTCAATAATTACAAAACATAAGGTTTTATCAAAATTTGGTCATTATTTTTGAATTCAGCATGTACATTTACACAGAAATATGACAATTTGGGAAATTTTTAATAGATTTTCTGTGCGAGGCTTAAAAAGCAAATTTACTGGGTTTTTTTTTGTTTTTGTTTTTTAAATTAAAAAAATTATTTAAGATAAAGCTTTTCTTAAATTAATAATAAAACAATAATTAATGCACAAACTTTGCAAGCAGCATGATTATTTACAAATTAAAATTACAAAATAAAAAATGCTAGAAAGGAAATAGGTTGGTGCAAAAATAATGACCGTTTTTGACGTTAAAAAATACGTAAAAAACAGTCATTATTTTTGCACCAACCTAATATTAACTTAGGTACCACCACAAAATCGCTAAAAAAAGAGCATACCTTGATGAAAAAGACACCAACCTTGCCGAAATCAAAATTTTATCGTCTAAATGCTTGTTATTATTAAGAGAAAAGTTTTTTTTAATTATTTTTTAAAAAATTTTCCTTTTTAGAACATTCTAAATTTTGATTAAATTTAATTGAACCCTCCTACCTGAAAATCAGATCTGAATTGTAACATACAAAACTCAATAAAACAAAGATATTATTTAATTTCAAATGCTTTTATTTGCTTTTATGAATATGGACAATATTTTCTGAAAGCAAAAAATTTTTCCGATGGAAAATGAATTTTTAATACAATTATTTGTTATTTCTTAATTATAATGGATTTTTACATTTAAGTTGTTAAAATATTATAAAATTAGTTAAAAGCCACATCGGGTTTCCTAAGTGTCCTCATGAGATAGAACTTTTTTTAGCATGTTGTAAATTGTATCATTTTGACTAATCAGAAGATCCACAGTAATTAAAAAATGTGGTTTTGTGTTTATAATCGGGCTGTAATTATAAAGTATGGAAGACCAACCAGAATACAATTAAGTTGTGTTATTTTAGTTAAACATTGTTCTCCGCTGTTAAGGCCTTTACTTTTGTGAAACATGTATGGAGAAGTTAATTTGATTTTTCAATTTCAACTGAGAAGGGTACCTACAAGTATCAGTATCATCTTATGAAATTTATATGATCTTATTTTTATATTAATCTCAGTTATGACATTTTTTCCATAAATGAAATATCAAAATTAATAATAAAATGAATGGAAATACAAATAACACAGTAAAATGTAATAAATTTACATAAAATTATAGTATTTTATGTACACTTCTGAAACCAGCTTCGATCAAGGATATGGATTACAAAATAAGTACTTTCCATGCAGGCAAGCAGGACTTCTCCAAAAGTGTATTTTTTCTATCACTTGCTCTGAAGCCACATTCCATTTTCCAGCTGTTCTGACTGGTATATTTGTTGTTCAGCATGCAGCAAGCAAGGCAAATGGTTTCAGAATGAGTGATAGAAAAAATACACTTTTGGAAAAGTCCTGCTTGCCTGCGTGGAAAGGGCTATTTCTTTGTTTGAAGCTGGAGTAACAGGACTATGTTTGAAAACTTGGACATTGCAAAACGCACTTCAGTCAGTTGGCGCTCATTCTGCAGTGATGTTTGCCAATTGATAGAATTAAAATTTAGGCTTCAAATGGATGAAAATTGTTGTAATTTTGGGGTTACAGACAGGAGATTAGCTATGAATTGCCTCAGAATACCATCAAATAGATTTTTATTATCTTTGCTGATTTTACCCAAAATGCAGCAATTTTCTTGCTCTAATTCATCAGATACATTAAAAATGGCTAAGATCCGTACACCATAAGTTACCAATATCACAGGTGTATTGGTAAATAAACCCTTTCAGAATTTTCAAAACCTTCCTCCTTCAAGTCAGTCATTCATGTTAATTTCCTTTGGGAATTTCCCTGTGAAACCATTGTAATGTTAATGTTCTTTTGGCAATGGATAGAAAAAACTGGACCACTTGGGAACCATGTTCGTAAATCCAAGGATCAAGTTCTTGAGAACATTCACCAGGAAACAGGACTTTATTTTGTCAATCAATACAGCTGATGGAAAAGGCAGGACTTTAACTAATGGATCACAAGGGAGGTGATTTTTCTCTGAACAGGTGATTGAAGCCATAGAGAAGTTAGCTTATCAGAAACACAAGAATAACCTTCTTCTCTATCATCAATTATCTACAATCCTCTCAGTTGTATCTTCATTGCATAAAATTGGGTTGAAAAAATTCAAAGATCTCTGTGACTCGACTGCTCTGTAGAACTGATTGGTTTGAATGTTGGTTATGGTCTTGGGAACCTGTCCAAAGAATGTTTGGAGGCAAACAACAAGGACATTAGAAATTACTTCAATTTTTATCCAGGAAAATCTCCTGTTGATCAGCTCACTGATGTTATGTCAAGACTCCTTGAACATTCTAACACTGTCTTAACCAATCTTATAACTCAGTATCAGCTAAAATAAGTACTGTATAGAATGTGATGCCACAGATAATACCATATGCTCACATTCTCAGCTGTTCAATTTACCAAAGAAATGGTATGCCAGTCTTGTTGAAGATATATTTCTCAATTAATAACGGTATGTACACCAAATAGTCATTTTGAAACTCATGAAACTTTAGCAAGTAAATACCAAGTTACCTAGTGCTTTTTAATCTCACAATTTGTGGGAGAATTGAGCTCCAATTTCACATTTATTCGTATAGATTCCATAATATAGGTTTTACTTAATTAGCTATTATGTTTCTCTAACTCTTGAAATGTTGAATGTACAATGTAACCCGGATATAAGAGATTTTCTCTGGTCCCAAATTAGAGCTATACTTACCTAAACAAAATAGACCAAACCCGGATATAAGAGACTTCTCCTCCGGTCCCGACAACTCTCTTATATCCGAGTTACACTGTATAACTCATTCTAATTTCTATTTTCCCATCTTTACACCATATTAATTTTATCTTAAATTGTCCCCTGTTCAGTCACTGTGGCAGACATGAGACAGAACCTGGGATGAGCACAACTGGTCGCGACTTGCCTTGTCCCTGCCAAAAAAAGAGCCCGTATTTGTTTAGCATGTAAAGCTACTGCAGTTGAAAAGAGGGAGAAAAAAGCACTTACCACTCTGCCGTAATCCGTCCTCGGCCAGATAACGTAAAAGAATGATGAAGGACTTGCATTGCATTTTTATGAACGCAATGAATTATGGGATTACATGACGACGCAAGGGATTATGGGTATATGGACAAATATAAAAGCAACTACTTTTCCCAGTGTGGTGAGTTCTTCGAGTGACGTTCATGGTTGGCGGCATGAAGAGTCTGTTAGTGCGATTTTAAGACAGAACACAAGAAGGAATGACTCAAGGTTGAAATACCAGCTGGGAGAGCTTGAATTTACTCGCTAGTTGCTGTTTTCTTATTTGCCACAAGCTATTTTGGCATATTGATTCTTCAAAATGGAAGGCAAGGTCTTTGACGTCCGTTTGATTCCAGAATTCAGTGGCACCCCAACGGATATGCCCATTGTTGAATGGATAGAAAATGTGGAATTGGTCTGCGAACTTTGCGCCATGGACAAGATCTAGCGCATCTTGCCTCTACGACCACGAGGCGGTGCCCTTGCTGTGTATAGACAACTCAGTGGAGAGCAGACGCAGAACAAATTAAACAGGCCCTTATGACTGGATACGCGACTGACAGATTTCGTGCGTTCGACCAATTTATGGGATGGCGTCTTCGCCCAGGGGAAACAGTGGGTGAATTCCTGGCTGAAATACATCGTTTGGCACAGCTAATAGGAGAACCGCTGCCTGATCGGTGGATGGCATGTGCATTTGTGTCAGGGCTGCCACATCATGTTAGGCAGCTTCTCGAAGCTTCGTCCAGGATGGACGACATGAATCTAGAACAGATTCTGACCCGAGCAAGGGCTATTATGACTGATGACGAAGGGTGCCAGGTATTGGCCGCCGCATCCGTAGAGCTACTGCGCTCAGAAGCTGAGGTTCCCCCTGCCAAACCTGTTAGCAGAACAATTACCTGCTACAAGTGCTCTGGACCCAACCATATGGCGAAGGACTGTACACAAGGACGTCAGGAGAGGTCAAACAGAATGCAGAGGTCTGGCCGCGACAAGCAGTGTTTTCGGTGCAATGGCATTGGACACATTTCCTCAGAATGCCAGGGAAATGCCCAAGGGGAGAAGGCGTCTGTGCCAGCCTTCTCCCCGAGCAAGTAAAAACCCGGAAGTTACCCACCGTACAATTATTTGTAAATGAAGTAGAGTGCACAGCTCTAGTGGATTCGGGATGCTCACAGACGCTGGTGAGCAAGGCTGTGTGTCGCTGCTGGAAGCAGGAAGAGGTGGGAGTGTTGACTGCTGACGGTAGGACCCTGAAGTGCCGTGGATACGGTAAAATTAAGTTGGGCATCGAGCAGGTTCAGCCCGTGACAGTTGAGGTTCTGGTCGTGGATGGACAGTTGCTAGGGTTCGATCTTCTCGGGATTGATGCAATCAAAGTGCTCGGAGGTGTTCACCTGACCGAATCGGGCGAGGCGCGTTTCGGAAACCTGAACATATGTGCTGCCATTGTTATCAACAAGCCTGACTTTAGAGTTACGTTTATCCCGAGCATGAAAACGTGGAGCTTGGTCCACCCATGGGATTAATTCCCTTAATGGCGGTCGTACAAGAACACAAACAGAAGGTCCGGCCGGTACTTGACTATCGGGAGTTGAACGGCTTTGTAGATGCATTCACAGTTGACGCAGAGATGTGTGCGCAGAAATTACGAGAATGGCGACAACAAGGAGCTGATGTATCGCTGTTGGATTTGAGAAATGCGTACCTACAGATTCACATTGACAAATCGCTATGGCTTTTCAAACAGTGGTCATTAAGGGTAAGCAGTTTTGCCTTACGCGTTTGGGTTTTGGCCTGAATGTGGCACCACTTGTCAGGAAGTCAGCGATCGACACGATAACGTCCCAGGATCAGGACATTAAGAGTGCCACGTCGGCATACGTTGACAATATCTTCATAAATGAAGGCCTAGTTTCTGCAGCGCGTGTAAGACAGCACTTTGCAGATTACAGGCTAGTCTGTAAAGATCCAGAGCGATTGAGAGACAGAACTAAGGTCCTGGGTCTGCAAGTCTGGGAAGAAAGCAACTCCCTTCGATGGAAGCGGGGAGGTCAGGTTCCAGAAATTGCTCAAATGATGACCCGCCGAAGCGTATTTTCCTTGTGGGAAACTCGTGGGTCATTTCCCTGTGTGCGGTTGGCTTAGGGTGGCAACTGCATTCATTAAGTGTTATGCAAGTACACTAACCAAAGGATGGGACAACGAGATAAAGTATGCCCCTCTTGAACGTATGCTGGAGGAAACGGTGGCCAGAGTGCGGGAATCAGATCCTGTCGGTGGAGACTGCTGTGGATGATATCGCTGGGAAAAGTGAAATTTCACTTACTTCCAGTATGGAGGCCAGTAATGGCAATAAGAAAAATGAAAATACGAAATCTGAAAAAAGTACAGAGGCCAATAATGGCTATAAAACCCTATTAGACACGAGAACCAAGAATGACTCTAAAGAGAAGACTGAAGCTGGGGAATTGCCCTCTTGTTGGAAGTCCCCCCCCCCCTGAATTGTATTATCAATGTAGCAGATTTCTTGGAGCGAGCTAAGAGCTACGCACACCTTGTCATAGAAGGTGGACTCTTAGAAGACGCCCAGGAACTAAGAAAAATTGAAACACGAATAGTGTCAGTTTTCGTCGTGGACAAGCGTACGCGCAAAATTTGTCGCTCTACGAAAGACACATTGATAAAATCACTGGAGTCGTTGGGGTTCAAGCCCCTCAGAGTTGTGAAAGGAGCCAGCTTTTTCATGTGGGACGTATTGTTACCCACACCGGAAGATTGCGTGGCAGCTTCAAGCTGGGACTTGATCACAAAAGATCTGATCCTGAGAACAGAGTACCTAGGCCGAAGAAGGACCAGCGTTTCAATATATGAGGCCTACTTGTCACAGTTCGGTGAAATACTGGCCGCATCTTGCGATAGCCTGAGCAGGGGGTGGAGTTTCGATATTCGTTTAGATCAAAAAGCCTTCTTCTCCATCCACAACTCTCTGGTAGTAGGGAAATTGAAATTGCCGGTCATTGTGACCGGCCGTAAACTGGTATGCTGGAAGTGTGGAAAGACTGGTCACCTTTCCTCTTCCTGCCCAGAGAAGAAGGCCTCTGGAATTCAATCTCCCGTTGACCAGAATCCCCCTCTGACCGAGTCTTTACCTACCGCCTCGCCTGTTATGGGCATGCCAGCTTCTGGGACTGGTAAGGAAAATCCTCCAGTTGGTCAAAAGACCACATTCTCCAAAGAGCCTTCGCCCTCTGCTAGTGCAGTTGCGGAGAAGAGGGAGGGGGAACGACTAGAGGGAAGTGCCAGACAGCGGGTCCTCAGTCCCCTGAAGCCCCAAGGACGAAAGGCACTAACAGCCCCACTCCCCCTGGCAACAGTAAGGGCAATACCCCGGCCTCTCGATTATCTTTCAAGGACAAGCAAAAGAAATAATACCCCAGATTTCACGTCCTCTACCCGGTCCATCCCCTCTCCTAAGAAACGACCCACACCCCAGATATCTCCTTCCAAATCGCTTCCGCTCAGTCGAGATCCCAGCCCTTACAGACATAGATCTTTTTACACACCCCTCAACACACCCACCCCTTCCCCTGTTAAAGATAAACCCTCCAGCACTCCTCTGCATACTCCCAGTCATTCCCCTGTTAAAATGCCACCTCCTGCTTCCAAGCGACTGAGAAGCCCCTCACAAGAAGGAAAAGAAAGAAAAAAAAAGAAGACACAATTGCCTTTTTACAATACAGGAGAAGATGTCTGTCGCATTTCCCCTGCCCAGGCCGAGGGAGCCAGGGATTATGGAAACCGTATTAAGGACTTAAAGTATTTGCTATCAATAAGGAAGTTCGCCAACCAGGACATTGAAGAGCCTCAAAATTTCTCTCTGGCCCAAAGGGTTCTCACGGTGATTAGAACTGGCACCGGAGCAAAACAAATTTGGGCAATGCTTGAGGAGGCCATCAAATCTTGTAAAAATGACGTTGCCAATCGCAATCACCCAAGCATTGACCTTCCCCTGGGATATCAGCGGGATCTTCCAAGACGGTACCATCAAGACTGAGATGGGCCATGGGTCAATGGGAGAGGTGGTCGGTATCCTTACCCCGTCCATGTTCAAACCAGTACTTCAACCCTAACCGGTCTTCACTATGGCTCTCTGGTTAGCTAGTCTAAATGTCCGGGGCCTGAGGTCCGAGTCTCGCAGGGCGAGGCTTTCTCGTGACCTTCAGCGCCTCGGGGTGAATGTGTGTTGTGTACAAGAGACCCGGTTTTCTACTCATGATCGTGAGGTCATACTGTCTAAGGGGTTCGCCCTTTATTCAGCATGTTTTGATGGTCGTTTGAGGGGTGTCTCTTGGCTAGTGAGCAGGTCTTTGAAGGCTGCATGTACCCTTGTCTTCGCAGATCCGGCGGGCAGGCTTTGCGTGCTGGATGTTACCATAAAGGATAAGGTTCTACGTCTCATTGGGGTTTATGCGCCCAATAACCGAGCAGCCTGCTTTGTTTCGGCAGATCACGCCGTACTTGACATCTCGTCGGGTAGTTTTAGCGGGGGATTGGAATGCCGTCCTTGACCCCGATATAGATCGTATAGGGCAAAAACAAGGTACTAACAACCCGGACGTGAAACCATTTCGGGACTTTATCGATGAGTTTGATCTTGTCGATAAGTACCGGAATGAACACCCTCGGGAGGTAGCATGGACTTGGACAATTAGTGGCAACTCGGCTCCTGGGACACTTGCGAGCTACCTTGACCGAGTCCTAGTTAAGAGAGTCGATGTAGGGCTCTTAGGGTGTCCAAGCTTCCACTATATAGTTTATACAGATCATAGGCTTGTCCGGGTCCGTGTAAACTTAGATAAGCCTAAGGTTAGAATGGCTGGTTACTGGAAATTTAACTGCTCATTATTTGGTGAGCAGGATTTCCGGGACCAGTTACTACTAATCATTCAGAGGGAATTGACGGGGGCAGTTGTGGGAAACGCCTGGTGGGATAATTTAAAATGCAAAATTAGAATGTTTGCTGCCGATTTTAGTCGTCGACTCAATCTAGATAGATTAGTGGCGCAAACGGTTTTAGAGGAAAAGGTTGATTGGGCCGTGAAATCCCGTGTTAGTGGGGATATAGCCTTAGCTAAGGCAGAGTTGGCCTCCTTGCTTATCAAGAAGGATCAAGCTCTGGTAGTTAGGGCTAGGCTAAAAAGAATGTCTTCTGAGGCGACGAACATGGCCGCTGTACTGCGTGCAGAGGAGAATCGGAACGCGTCCAGGCGACATGTAGCGTGCGTCACATTGCTGGATAAGCGGACAGTGACTACAAATGCGGGCATATGTGAGGCCTTTCGGGATTTCTTTCAGGATCTTTTCACCAGGGAGCCCGGTCTGAGCTCTGCTCAGTTCGACACCTATTTAGCTGACTTTCCCTGCCTTGAAGCAGCTGAAGCGGCTAGGTGCGAGGGTCCCATTACAGAGTCGGAAATCTGGGAAGCGCTGAAGCAGGTTGGCCTGGATAAATCTCCGGGACTAGATGGTCTTCCCTACAAAGTTTACTTGAGGTTGTCGCCCGTTTTTGTTCCTTTGCTGGAACTGATTTTCAACCATTGGATGAAGCAGGGGTCTTTACCTCAACGCTTCACCAGGGGTGTGATCAAGTTGCTGCGTAAGGACAAGAACGGTGGGGATGGGTTAGGGAACTTTCGCCCTTTAACGATGTTAAATACTGACTTAAAGATTTTGGCGAAGATCTTAGCCAACCATTTGCAGCTTGTCCTGTCTCGTCTGATTGGCCCCGAACAGACTTGTGCTGTGAAGGGCAGGACTATTCAGGATAACCTTCTGAATGGGGTAAGATCGAAGCCTTTCGTATTGTCTCGCTCCATTCGTCAAGGTTGTCCTCTCTCGCCTTTGCTTTATGTTCTTGCGTTGGAACCATTCCTTCGCAAGTTAAAGGCGAATCCGGTCCTGCGCGGAATTTCCCTGCCTGGGGCATCCACCTCAGCCAGGTATTCTGCCTATGCTGACAACGTTTCGGTTCTTGTGTCGAGCAGAGCCGAGATTGACGAAGTCAGCAAAGAGATCAGTGGGTATGAGATGGTGACAGGGGCCAAAATCAACCGCGATAAGTCTGTTGGCTTGCGGTTGGGTGCGTGGAAGAGAGTTTCTCTGCCCGGACCTTTCCTCTGGACCGATCAAGATTTTTGGCGTCTGGTTTGGTCCTGATCTCCAGTTGGATATGAATTGGTCGGAGGTACAAGGGAAGGCCGTGATCGCGGTTAATCTGTGGTCTCGGAGGAGACTTTCCCTGAAGGGAAGGGCGGAAGTATGTGTTTCTCACATATATCCAATTCTCCTGTACCGACTCTCTGTGCTTCCACTCCCGTATGCCAAACTAATTTTACTACATTTTTGTAGAGACAAGGCCCCTATGGTATCTCGCGAGATCTGTTGCCTTCATCCCTCGGAGGGTGGTCTGGGTATGCCTAGCATTGAGATTCGTCAATATATGCTTCGCATCACCTTTCTAGACTGAATGTGTCGCGGGTCGAATGAGGAGGGTGCCTTTTGGAAGGAAGACATCCAGAAACATTTCCCGTCCCTGAGAAGTGTGCACTCGTGCGAAGAAGAGGCCGAATGTCGTCACGCTCTGAAGCTCCTCTTGCGGGCTTCGGATGGCCTTTCCAACGCCCAGGCGTTGTCTCAAGT
The DNA here is from genome assembly GCA_963932145.1 of Acanthosepion lycidas. Lineage (NCBI taxonomy): Eukaryota > Metazoa > Mollusca > Cephalopoda > Sepiida > Sepiidae > Acanthosepion > Acanthosepion lycidas. The sequence continues at coordinate 76,042,906 of OZ010582.1, read as the reverse complement.
ATTAGTTAGGGGGGCCGTACAAGATGATCTAATTGGCGAGCTCGGTCTTACGAAGCAGGAGGCTCGCTCGATATGGCCTTGGGCGCCGGGGTTGAAATGCCTCAATAACGATGAGGCATCACTCACCTGGCTGGTGATTCGTGAAGCCCTTTGGGTCGGCAAGAGACTTTGTTCAGCAGGCTTGGAGAAATATCCAAACTGTCGTTGCTGTACTGGCGAAGTCGAGACCATTGGTCACGCCTTTTTTTCAGTGCAAGGCGGTAGTGTCGTTGTGCAAGTTTGTTGAAGGCCTCATGGTCCGCATGTTGCAGGGAAAGTTTTTTGTCCTTGAAGCTAGCTCTGTTTGTAGCAATGTGGTACCACAATTGACGAAGGCTGAACACTATGTATTCTGTTGCTTACTAGGGGTTATGAGAGTCGTGATTTGGACGACGCGTCAGAAGGGATTCTATGAGGGGGAGAGGTTCACTTCTTCCCAACTGATCTTGTACTTTAAGCATCAGCTTAAAGTCAAGATTAGGACGGAAAAGCGGCAGCTCACCTCATCTGAATTCAGCAAAAGGTGGGTGAATCTTGCGTGTTTGTGCCGTGTAAAAGGGGCTGACTTGGAGTGGCATTTTGATGCCGGTTAGGCATCAGGATATTGTTTTCCTGGGTTGAACATGGGCAACCCTTCCGGAGAGTAGTTTAGTATAGGTCTGTTTGATTTTTAGTTTTTTTTAGCTAGGGTGTGTTTGCTCATTGGCCCCTTTTATTTCCGTCCCACCTTTTTTTACTTTAGTTTAATTCCCCATCCCCTCCCTCGTTTAGGTGGTCAGTGATGTCAGTTCTCTGGTGGATGCGGGGCGCCTTTCGTTTCGCGTGTGTTTTTTGGTATTTGTTGTTGTGTATGAATGTGTCTGTGCCTGTGTGAATGCCTTGGACGAATGAGTGTTACCTTTATTTTTCATAAGCCCCGCGTCGATTTTCGTCCGGTTAACTGATATTTCTGTCACATATAAGGTTTGTGGGGGTTTTTATTACTAACACTCTTTTTGTTTAGTTTCTTGTAAATATATTATGTCTTATTGTATATGCTCATTGGGGATCTTTTAAAAAATATTGTTATTTTTATGCCCTTCCCCCCCCCCCCACAGACAATGTTTGTACATAAGGGGACTAGATAGGATTTTCATTGAGACAGAGGTATTTTGGTGGATGTAGTATGAAAGGTATGGTTAAATGTGTTGTTTTGGTGATAGGAATATTGTTTAGTATGATAGGGTCAGTGGTTGTGGCTAGCTAAGTTTTACTTTAAGACAAGTGATGACCGTCCTTTTCCCCAGCCCCCTTTTTGGCCTTGTGCCACATTTGTTGTAATTACAGCAATAAATATTAGTTCTTTGAGTGACGTTCACGGTTGGTGGCAAGAACAGTCTGTTAGTGCGATTTTAAGACAGAACACAAGAAGGAATGACTCAAGGTTGAAATATCAGCTGGGAGAGCTTGAATTTACTCGCTGGTTGCTATTTTCTTTATTTGACACCATGAAATAAAATAATTGTTTGAATGGAAAATAAGGATCTACATCATTTTTAAATTAGATGGCAGTAGAATTATCATTGAACTTTTAAAAGGTAAGCTTAAACATTAATTCAATACTTAAATGCAGCGATCAGTTTTAAGTTCTTCTGTAGTTTATTGATGCCTATCACATATACTCCTCCCTAGCTATTGTGGTGATGGCCAAATTAAGTCCTCCACAGGAGCTAACTTAGTCAACCAATAGGGCGGCTCTTAAGCTAGTTTATAATAAAATGTACACTGAAATTTTGGATGCAAAAGGAAAATAAGTTACTTCCCTTGAAACATGAAAGCAATGATAATGACTAGTGTTGTGGATTCTGTGAATGAAATCCTGCACAAATAAATAAACAACGCCAGTAATTGAGATAGAAAAATATGTGTATTAAACGTAAGAATACAGGCTTGAAGTGAAGATTAGTAGTCCAGGAATGCGGACTAGTAGAAAGTATATGTACAAGACTCTGTAAGTAAAGCCATAATTTTCTCTCTCTCTCTCTCTCTCTCTCTCCCCCCCTCTTGTATAACTCTCTGAGAACACCCTGTCTCTGTCTCAACGTATCTCCACGTATCTCGATATTTAACATTCCACCAGCAAGGAATATATGTGGCACAAAGATGAGTTTAAAGTGGGTTTCTCTGAGCCCATAGGCTCAGCTAAAAAATATCCCTTTTGAACCCACATAAGCAGGTTTGGGAACTGTCTACCTCCCCAGACAAAACTTTGCCCTTCGGCAAAGCTTCATCCGGGTTCCTCTCTGCCAAAGCAGAGAGTTCGACAGACATCACACACAGTCAGAGACTGTATCTCGGTATTTAATATCCCATCCATGAGGAAGATATGTGGCACAAGGCAAAGTTTAAAGTGGGTTTCTCAGAGTCCGTGGGCTCTGCCAAAAATATACCCTTTGAACCCGTCTACCTCCCCGGACGAAATCTTGCCCTTCGGCAAAGCTTCTTCTGGGTTCCTCTCTGCCAATTGAGAGATTTCGGCTTTTATGGCCATACACTTCCAAAAAGACCTTAATCACTCATCAGAAACAGATTGGGCCAAGTTATACATCATCATACCTCTATTTCCAAAGTTAGCCCACTGTGTGTAGGAGGCAGTATGTTTGCCATGCTGGTTTTCCAAAGTGAGGCCCCTCTGAGCTTTGGTTTTGTAATTGTTTTACTGGAAGTGGTGGGATATGCAGGTCTGGCACCTTGTTACTTAAGGCCTGCCTTCTCTCCCTTCTCCACATTTCCTTTGTGACCAGCTTCTAGCTACCCTTAGTCTAAAAGGAATTTTCAACAATATATACATGTTTATAGTACTTACATTATGATACTGGTAGTTACTATAGTGGTTTCATAACTCATAAATAATCCTTTTCCTTTTGGACAATCAGCTTTAACTGACCCCTATTAGTCTGTTGGTGAGAGTTTGTGTGTGTGTGTGTGTATATATATATATATATATCTATATATATATAGATATAGACTTGGTATCACAGGGCAGTTGTTTGTATGCGTGTGTGTATATTATTGATTTATTAATGATTTTTCAGCCATCTTATTTCCTTTTTTATTAATAATTTGAAAAAGGTTAATGACCTTTTATCTAAGTTTGATTTGTTTGAAAACAACATTAAGTGTTAGTATTTAAATCGAAAAGTGAAGTGTCTTTTTGAATAAAAATATGGGGATGCTAAGCCTCCTATGACACCCCCCATTAGTGTGTGGTATTTTCCTAAATTTAGTTATTTTGTAACAAACCAAAACTAAATTGAATATCAAAAAATATAAATTCATCACCACTCGTGATTTTCCTTTCAATTATTGGTTGATTTCTATTCTAATTTAACTTCATTCTTACTGGTTTGATTTTTTTTGGAAGCAGGTTTGGGGGTGTGGAGGTGTTATGAACTGGTAAATGTACTGCAATTCTCCCTTTTTTCTTTTTTTTCTTGAAAAAAGATAAGCAACCAAAAATTACTGCATTGTTGGTCCCCACGTCAACTCCACACTATTACATCACCTGTTATTTGGGATACTTCTCATGAGCAACTGGTAGCTGTTCATAATTCAAAGGTAAGCTAAAGTCATTATTTCTAGACTGACTTTAAAATGTACTATAAAAATATTTTAGTCTTAACTCTCCAGTTTACGAATTAATAATTTGATATTTTTGCTTTGTTTTGTGCATATGTTTCTGAGGTTGCAATGTTCCCAGATAAATGAAAGAAATAGCAGAACATAAAATAAAAATATTGGTAATAACTATAGCAAAGCAGTGATTAACAAGCTAATTTTGCAAGTTATAAGCTCAATCTTATCTTCTCTACTATAAGGATTCCTGTACATACAATTAAGCCAGCAGAAATGGCAAATAATCAGTTTTCAGACCTAACAAAGAATGAACTTTATCTGTTGTGTAGATATTATAATGGATCTATCCCCAGTCTTGACCTCGGTGAACAAAATGTTTTTGTTCTATTCACACTATAGGTGCAATTTGAGTAAGTCTATGTAATTTGAGAATTTCCTGAATGAAAAAATGGCTTTTATGGCACAGAAAAGAAGTTTATAACTCGCAAATTATTCCATATTTCAATCCTATCCACCCCACCATAAAGTTGGACAGTAAGGCATTTAATGTTATAAACATTTTTCACTACTTGCTTTTAGTTTTAAAAATGTTAGATACTTCCAATGTTATATATGTTAGTTCTTTCATTTTCTGCTTTAACCAATTAACATGCACCAAATAATCCTGTATCAAATATAAAAATTTTCAAAAAAAATGTATTAATTATAGGTTTCTTGGAAAACAAAAAGATAAACTTCTCAATATGGTAATCTGAGTTCAAGCAAAAGAAAATTTAAAATGGACTGTTACTGCTTCCTTTACAGTTTCTACTTTTTTTAAATTGATTATTTTCATTGCTTTTATTTAACATTTATTCAAGAAAAAAGTTCTGAAATCTTTTACTCCATGTTAATTCTGGATTTTACTATTCTGTTGCACACTTATTTTTTTTTGTCAGGTAATTCGACGATGGACTTTAGAAGAAATGAACTTTGAAGAAGCAAAAAAGAAAAATGTAAGTGAATGCATTCTTTTTTGTTTTGTTTTTTATAAAACTTTATTCCATTTAGATTTTATTTTCAAAAGACAGTTGTTCAATCCATATTTAAAGACAATGATCTCTCTCTCTCTCTCTCTCTCTCTCTCTCTCTCAATACTTGTTAAGAAATGTTTGACTTTACACAACTTATTTTTTCCTTAGGTTGAGCAGTTAATCTACAAAGTATTTCCTGTAATGTCGGGTCATGTAATAGTTGTCTACCACAGCGGATGCATTGAATTTCTTGGGAAGTCCATCTGCTATAAAAATCTATTCCCAAATGAAGACCAATTAAAATGGTGTTGGGTCAATTCTGTTGAAGGCAAATTGACAGTGTTTTTCCTTACAAAAGTACCTAATGTAAGTTTTAATTATTAATTTTCAAGTATTATTCTTGCTTTCTGCAGTTATCTTCTATTTTTATTTAAATTTCTAAAAATATTTTGTGTAAATATTTCATTTAAAAATTGAATATATTTTTCAAATTATTCTGCAAAAATTGTTTAACTTATATTTTCCTTTAAAATTATTTATAACTGTCATGTCAGCTAGTTTCAAAGATGTTCTGAAGAAATTTATTTGTATCTTATCAATATTCAAAATATAAAATAACCACATGTATTAATTTATCTCATTGCCTTATAAAATATTGATTGCTTTTCTGATTTTAGGGTAATCTGTTAACGTTGAGATTGGCATACTACACAACAGCCACTGACACTTGGGCAAGCAACAGCATTGAACTGCCAGTTTCTGAAGGAACTTTGCTTGATTGCTGTTATATTAATAGTGACCAGACAAGCAGTACAGTTTTTTTCTTATGTGAGTAATTTGTTTTATGCTTCTCTTTGTCTCTTTCCTTTGTATTTTCAGTAAAGATTCCCTCTATTATCAGTATAGAAATAACTGAATACAGCTATGTATCTTTTTTGTGTTAGGTACAAAGCATTTGAACTTTAAGCAGACTGTTGTAAAATATAGGTACTGCCACAAACAATTTTAAGTATTGCAATAATATGAATATGTATAAAATTGACAAACAGCCATTCTTCTTCGTGCATACAACCTAAAGGTAAAAAATACCAAATCTCATTGAAATTTGACAACTGATTTTTGGTAGATTTTTAAAATCAGTGTATAGTTCACTGTTATTCCTACAGGTAAACAATGTTTTAAATGTAAACAACTTTTCAATGACAAAATTCTATTCTTTATTTTTTTTAATGCAGATTGTTGGTGATGCCCATTAGGAATAGTCTATTTTTGAGATCACACCTAATTTTTCTAGTCTGTCCAATTCATTATTAATTGGATATAATGCTGCAAAAGGGACACTCCTTTTTGGCTTAAATGTCAGTGTTACATTCTCTTTTAACTCAAACTTAGCTTTTGCTTTCATGCATGTCCCTAGGCTTTCTGGAAAACTCTTTTTCAATTTTTCAGTTGCCATATTAGTACTGGTCGTAACAACATTTATCTTGTTGCAAAAAGAGTTAATTGGAAGGTCCCAAAGATCAAATAATGCAATCCAGTCTGTTCCGAACAAATTAGCAGTATTTTTTAAAACAAACACCACCACTTTGGGGGCCTTTCCCACAAGAGAAACATTACTGCTGAATTCACCCAAAAAATTCAATCTCTCTTCTGAGATTCCATATGCAACTTTATCAGAAGTCAATAAACTGGGTTTACCCATTTTTCTCTGTCTGTTCATTTATGATAGTGATATCAGATGCTGCATCTAGTTGCAATTTTATTTTTACATTATTAATTTGTACACACAAAAATTTCCTCTTTTGAGATTTTCTTGTTAATTTCCCTTTTAGGCTTCTTGTTACTCCATGTATTTATCATGTTCATGTAAGGTTTTTTTTTTTTCCCTCTGTGTGTGTATCTGCAACACATATTTTTGTGTCCTAATCTCCCACATTCAAAACATTTTTGTTCTTTAAAAAACAGTCACTTTTAAAATGCTTATCCCCACAACCATGATAAGTATTAAGTAGGGGGGGGGGGCATTTATCATCTTTTTTTTTTTTTTTTTTTTTTTTTTTCTCCTGTCCTATTAGGAGTTGAAAAAGTTTGTAGTTTTTTCTACTAGATGGGTTTTTTTCCTCAATCCTTGCAGTATCAAGTTTCAAATTCACAATACATTGGCATTCTTCCGCTATTTTCAGGAGGGTTAATTTGAAATCCATTTCTAATGCCACAAGTACAATGGATTTTATCTTTGCATCCTTATTAGAAGTTAAACCCTCTATAAATATCCGGCATTTAAATAAATCAGGAGTTAATTCATTTAACTTTAACTTTTCACATTCTCAATTCACGACTCTTGCATAAGTGACAAAATCTTCATTGTCAAACTTCAGTAAGTTAAGACATTGTCATCGTGTATTAAATAATGAGCTTCCATCACCAAAAAATCGATAGTATTAGAACAGTTTCATCAAAATTTATCCCTCCTGGTTTTTTTTTTTTTTTTTTTTTTTTTTTTTTGGCAAAATATAATTCACATATTTTTCATGTTGAGCAGGGGACAATTTCCTTAATAATAACCATACTTTCTTTTCATCATTCCAATGTGAACAATCCCTTTTGAAGATCCTTTCATACCTTCTATAATAAGCTGAAAATGTTATCCCTTCATCTGGATTCTATACAAATTATCTGATTGAATTAGCAGCAGCATCTGGAGTGAATGAATCTGAAGTTTTTCCTTCCATGGTTTTAGTAAACAACTCAAAAAAACTTCTGTTTTTGTAGTTGCAATTGTAATTGATGTTCAGTTTGTTGTTGCAGCTGTTCTTGTTGTTGCTTCTGTAGCGCCAACATTTCAACAATGATAGCTTTTAGTCTTTCATTTTGCTGAACTCTGTTGAAAGAATCCTTGTGTAAGTTCAAGGAATCCTTGCAAATCCTTGTTGCCACTTTTGTGATGTCAGCAAACACTCCTTGCTACTTTTGTAATGCCAACAAATGCTCATTGTCATTTTCATTTTCATAATGCTCGTTGTAATAGACTTTATAATCGCTGATACAACTAAAGTATGCTTTTGAAGATACCGGTGTCGGACGACTTCAAATAGCACTCGCACTAATAATACTTGCTCGATAACACTCGCTCAAATAGTAGCCACTGAGTAGTTATCCGAATAGAGAAATGGTATAGTGGATAAAGTAGAGAAAAGAATAGCAGTCAATAAAGTAATAGAGGATAGAGTAGAAATGGTGACCCAGATAGTAATAGAGAATAGAATAGAAATAGCAAACAATTGGATGTTACTCCACTTCCTCTATGGTCACATGGTCTACTTAATTCAATAATGGGATCACCCATGTTTGATCTTTGGCGATCTATGTTCAAACTCAAGTGTTGGCAATGACACTTTATTCCTATATAACAGATATATCTTCATTTTTTTTTTTTTTTTTTTTTTTTTTTTTTTTTTGAAGTTCAAAGAGCATGTAGCAATCTTATTCTTTCTAAAATAAATTTCATAAAAGCTAAAGTACATTTAATTACAATTTAAGTTATATTACTATTCTTCACCCAAGGTCTAACTGCCAGTCAAGGTAGAGGGTTACTGAGTGAGTATGTTGTAATGGTGTATAGGGAGGGAGCAAGGAATGCATGTTAGGATATATAAGATAGCAGTTGACACTCAATTTGAAGTGGTTAAGATAGTAATGATTAGGGTAGCATCCCTTTGTGAATCTGTACCATATTGCAACATTTCTAGGAAAGAAGCTCTCTCTTTACCAATGGAATATGAAGAGGATCAGGATGAGTCAACTCAGTGTATTCAGTCTCATGGGTCTGAGCTGTGAAGGTTTGAACTTGTGGAACCAAAGAATGTAGTTTGTCCAAACATCTGCCATTAAAATAACAGTAGAGCAGCTAGTAGCTAGCAATGTTCTGTGGGAAAGAGGTTGAAGGGTGTAAAACAATTCATCACCCACAAGGCCATGCAAACCCTTTTGAACCATACTGCTTTTGTATAATAGTTACCAAACTGAAATTTTAGTTCGTTTTTAATTTTTTTTTTTTTTAAATCAACACTAAAAATTAATGTATTTTAGTGAAATCCAAAGATGATCTTTTTTTAATGGTTTTTCTTTCAACTTTTGATGAAAAGGAAATTTTACCCAGTGATAATTTAAAGATATTTTAATGATTCATTTTCTATCTGTTACTCTATTTTAAAAAACTAAGATAATACGAAAATCTTCATTTTGACAATCTACTTGAAATTTGCATATTTTCATTTCCCTCTTATGTATTTCAATATTTTATGCATATATTATTATAACTTTAACTTAATGTGTGTATATGGTATTTAAGCTTTGTAAATTTCAGGTTCATTGGGATTTGTGAACTGTAAAATTTACATGGCAGACAAAAAAATCTTATTGTGGTATAAAAACTCTCAAGTAACAAGATTTGTACCTAATATCCATCATATATTTGATATTGAAACTTTTTTCAAAAATATTTAATATTTTATTTTTCTATTTTGTATTTTTATAGGGTCCAACAAGAACATCTTGAGAATCAAAATGAATCCAGAGAAAGATGCTGAAGTGAGTAAGATGTATGCTCTGAGTTCTGTGTCTTCTGAAGCTGCTTCCATTGTAAGTCTCAGTTCAACTCACATGGCAATTGTTCCAGTCAAGAAAAATGGACAAGGTATTTTCCTGTTGCATTATTTTCCCACATTAATTTGACTAACATTTTTAAAATAACATATTTTCATAGTAATTGAATACTCTTTTCAAAAATTAGTTTGAAGTATTCATAACATTTGAAAGGGTGTGTTTTTTTTTTTTTTTTTTTTTTTCAATTTAAGCAAGGTTTTGGAGCTTATTTTATACATTTTGCATTTAAATCAAAATAGATTCAATAAAAGTATGTATTCAGCACCAATTTTGTTTAAAACCACAGTAGTACAATCAGAAACAATGTCCTCATAAAAAGTGTACATATAAATTTTCAACTGATTACAAAGATTTATGAAATCATTATCCCTTTCTCTTTATGTCTTCATAAGCTAACATGCTAGTTTATATAATGGTGATGCAGCATATCAGATATCGAGATATGTGATCTTGTGTTAAAAAAAAATAAATGTATATTGATGAGTCTCATAATTATTTTCATTATTTACATGTGATGCAGGTAACCTACAGAGAATTTTAAACTGGACACATTATTTAATTTATGGGGATAGATTGTTCTCATTCCACTGCCCATGTCTAAGGATATCTTATCAACTTATTTTAGTACTGCTCTATTATTGTCCCATTTCCAGAGTCTAAGTACACTGCTTGGCCCAGGGATTAAACTCATAATTACTGTCACCAAATTCACAAACCAACCTTTTAATACCCTAGTCTATTGCCCCATGGAACAATTCTATGTGGAGCCTTAAACATAACCTGCTGGCTAATGAGTACTGCTATTTGGCTGTATTCATTGAAGCTTCTCTTTTCTCGCAACTGCTAACTTACTGTCATCTGTCTGTCTTTATTAGCAGCTCTATTTATTTCTATGCTAGGCCTATTAAGGAGTTCCTCATAGCCTAACATATGCACTGATTCTTTCAAACGTCTAACTATCCAGGATGTTTTGCATCATTCCATTCAATATCTGGGCAAGGGTTAAACTGAGTGGAAACAGGACAAGCAATACGTGAACAGAGCTAAAATAAATACTAGACTAGATATATCCCTAGATATGGGCAGTAGAATGAAAACTATCTATTCTTTTTGGATAAAAGTTTGGTTCAAAATTCATTGTAGGTTACTCAGATTGTCATGCACCTGATAAAGGCCAGATCACAAAATGGCTGAAACATTGAGATAACAAGAAAGATAAATAGTGAAAATAACTACTCCTCATCTTAGAGATTCTCATAATATTTATATATCCTTTATATTATCAATTAATGTTCTATCCAATCAAATATATTTTCAATATTTTGTGCAGTTGATCTTATTGAATAGATACAAAATATGTGACAATAATCTACAATAAATGTGCTAACACTGTGAAAGTATATTGAGTCTCTCTAAAGAAATTTAAAAAAAAATTTCTCAATTTGACTCTTATTAATCCTTTGCCTGTCCAGGGCATTTTCATGTGTACTATCCAAACATCCACATTTGTTTTCAGATGTATAACTCTTGCAAAGCGGCTCAGCTTATTTGACAAATAGGATATGCTGATATATTGTTTCACATAATAAAAACCTGTGCATCACATGTGATGCACAGAACATACAAATCATAAGTTATTTACACTCCACTCTTTGCATCACATTTCAATAAAGTGGGAAAATAAATGTCTTTCATTTGAGACCTTACATTATTAGTCAAGCATCCTGTGGTCATATATGATATACAAATTATTAGATTAGACTTTTCCTTAGACGTCCTGCTCAATGGTAGACTCTTTTCTTAAATGTCCTTAGTTTTAACACTTTCTTAAAATCATGGCTTATGTGCACCACATATGATGCATGAATGTGGAAATCACATGTCTTGTACATCCCATATGATGTGTAGGACAGGCAAAGGGTTAATCTGTCATCTCTAATTTCTTTAAAGTTCATAAGATTTTGATTTGCATCTATTTAAAGGTTATTTTCATTTTAAAATAAGAATGTGTTTATGATTTCAGAGATTAAATCCTGACCTGACATTAACCATTTGTTTTCTCTCTGCATTGTGGCATTATGCCTAAAGAGTGAAACTGTATTTTTTGTTTCAAAATGTCTTCAGAAAATTCTAAATTTCATATAACTATTGAAATCAAAATCCACATTGCTGGTTTATCAAGCAGAAAATTTTTATCTAGATATTCACAAACTTTAAAAATCCAAGTATATCTAGAGTCCATTGATTGTTATTCAGAGAATTGTCCATGCATTTCAGCTGACAGATTCCATGGCATGGAAAGTAGGTTCTAGAAGTGATAAACCAAGATGACAGATGATTGAAAATTATTCGTGAAGTATCATAAAAACTCTTACTTTTAAAATTGGCATAAGAATTTACAAAAAAAAGAAAGAAAAATTATCTTTCAAGAACAATAACTTAAAGAAAACTGAAGATGGTTTTTCATCAAAGCAGTATGCAAAGAAACCATTGCTGTCCACAAAGAATGTAACAAACCAAGTCAATTTTTTCTTCTCTTCTGGGCCACCTTAATACTCTGGTTTCAGTATGAGTCACACTTTGAGCTATTTATCAAGGCTACCAGTCAGATCATATATACAATTCAGAATGCCTATTTACCGAAATTAAACTTAGTTGATATGGGAGTTTTCTACTTCTAGCATTGGAATTATAAAAATGACAAAAGAGCTGCTTCCAATTCTGAATAAGTTTTATGGTGGAAATACAAAGCAAGAAATAATTTTTGATACAGTGCTCCAATATGCACATTAAAAACAACAAAAAATAATTTGTGGTTTGAACAGCAATCCTTGTCCATGATGTTTTGGCCAGAAGAATGTACATTTTTAGGTTACAATATTATCAAAATAATTATATGAAAATTTGTTTCTCTTATTTAAAAATGCAGATGGTGTGGGAATATTTGATCTCCAGTTTGGTACCCTGAATGCATGGCAACTATTACCACAAAAACTAAAGACCCATCCTAAGGTCAGTTCTACAGTTTTTTTGTTTTTTTTTTAACTTATTCTTTGATCTATATCCTTTTTAGTAAAAAGGATTCTTAAAGTGTTTACACTTCTTTGTGTAAATGTAAACAACCTATTCAGAATTGTTCATATATGTTGACCATTACAAAAATGAGATTGTATACATTATTGGATTATAGGTAGAAACCTATAGTTGGTACCAGACTTTATTTTTTATAATGATACTGTATTTCTATTTTAATTTTTATAATTAATGGTTTTACGTATTAATCCAAAGCAATTGATTTTCTTTTGTTTTATTTTTTATTCAATACTTTGTAATAGACTAAAATACCTTTCTTTCATAACTTTTTCTTATTAATTTATATTTTGAACTATTTCCATTATTGTTTTTATCTTCTAATGATTCTGCTTTCAGCTTTTCTGCAGTAACAGTCATTTATTTATTGCTTGTGATAAGATGTTGTACACATATGCATATGAGTTGCAATCTTTCACATTGTCCAATCTTCTGTGTAATACACAACAGTTGGCAGATGATGACCATCTTCTACAGACCATACCCATGGTCACATCCTGGGATACCAATGAACCAGTAAGTTAGTCTTATTTTATTTTAGATTGTTTGTTGCACTATCAGTAATAGGAATTGTGTTCTTTTAAAAGACAACTTACAAAAGATTACACTTTAAATTTATTATAGAATATGGAATTGGTTGTAACTAGGTCCTTGCATGAAAGTGATTAAATCACCGGTCATTGTCCCAGCTCATCAGCTGGAACCTGTAAAATGTAGACTTAACAAGGCTAGTTGACTCTACCCAGTAGATTGCTACAATGACATAATTAAAGTTGGACAGGGATGCCTGGAGATATGAGAACAGTGAGATTCAGAAAATTATGAAAAATAATAAAAATTTCATAGAAAAATGAAGAAATCAGATCCATGTGACCTGAGTATTTCACTATAGCCTCCTCTCCTAGACCTAAAATGAGTTTTATGATAGAGCAAAAAATCCATACATTTGAACCTATCATGCATGTATTTCAAAGTTTTACTTTTTGAGCAGGTACTAGTTTTTGTAACTGATCTAGCTCAAACGAATTTATTATCTCAAGTTTTATCTATCTGCATAGCAATACCTTGCCTACCATTTTACGTGAAGCAGCAAGTGGGAGAGTATATGATGCAACTATCAGGGAATCTTATCAATAACAAACATCTACTTTTGAAACACAAAACAAGTAGGACAAAGGAGTTCTGATAAGAACCTCTTTAATATTAGTTAATGCTGTCTGTTACCAAAATTGTCAGACTCTGAATGCTGAAAACTGAACCAGACTTTCAGAACAGAAGCAACCAGACTAGGGTTCAGGTTGTTAATGAATAAAACTCAAGCTGGAATTAGTATAGATACCAAACTCCAATAAAATTAGTAATTTAAATTCAGAGTTGCTTTCCCAATATCATTAATCAGTTAGCCAATCAATACTTTTATCAATTCTTATCATCTTCCCTATTACTTTCCTCCCTGTTGGCTAGGGCTTCAGAATACAGCAACTGCACCTCTGCAGAGGGGTAAAACCTCCTCAATGAGGCCACCTGTTGGCCGTGGGTGGAAACCCATGATCCTGGTGATTGAGGGCTTCAGGAGGAGAGATGCTTTAACTCCTGAATCCAATGCATCACTGTAGTGATACTAGCAAATTAGTATGCATAATTTGCATAGGCAGAAGTGAACATTCTTATAAGTGGTCACTGGGAATAATGAGTCAGCAGTACGAGCTTAGCAGCTGACTAGTGCTAACTTGAACTTCACAACAATGGTGTCGCCGATAGGATTTCAATTGTCTCTGGAAGATCCAGATTTTGTGGATACAAGGATTCGTTTCTCTGCCACTGCGAGAACAAAAAAGTTGAAAGACAACAAGGAAAAGGGAGGCGAAAATGAAATCACGGATTTATTTTTGGCTACAGCTGGATGCAAGGCGGTAATGAAAGTCTCTACCATGGCATATCCCTTAAATTTGGAAGACCTGACTTTCGAAAAAATTAAGTCAGATTATAAAACAAATATGAGACCCAAGAAAAGGCTGGTAGTGGCAGAAAGAAATTCATGTCAATGAAACAAGAAATTGGCGAACCAATTATAAAATATTTACACCGTCTACGAAGTGCAAGTAGATATTGTGAATTTGAGAAACTCTGACAAGATGGACAGACCATCGAAGAGGACGTGATTCAATTAAGACTAATTGAAGTTATGTCCAATGCGTCACACCGATATAAAATAATGGAACAATTACAAATGGGAAATATGTCTTTAAATGCTTGTATTGAATTTATGCAACAACAAGAGCTAATACAGACATACCACCATTATAAAAGTCAACCCAGCGAACAAAGATTCGCTGATACATACGCGTTAAACAAGATAAAAAAGTGTTCGTATTGTGGACGTGAACACAAAAAGGAAAAGTGTCCAGCATTTGGGAAAACTTGTAATAATTGCTTAAAAAAGAACCACTTTCAAGCAGTGTGTAAATTAAAAAAGAAAAAAGTTGAAAGAGTTGAAGAAAATGACACCAACAGGGAAGTTTTTACTGTAAAAAAATAAGACTATTGCACAGAAGAAAAACGACATTAAAGTTAAAAAAACGACATTAAGGTTAAAATTAATAACTGCAATTTAGATATGCAAATGGATACTGGGAGTGAAGTAACACTGATACCAAAAAATTTTTGGGAACACATTGGTAAGCTACCTTTACGAAAAAGCAATTTACAACTCCGCCAGTTTGATGGGTTGGTTATAAAAATATTAGGATACTTTGAAGGTTCATTGGAGTTAAAAGAAAAATTTGAAGTAATTCCTGTAATTGTTACAAGTTGCAAGAAAAACCATGGCCTTATTGGAAATGACGTGCTTAATATGAATTCTACTAAGTTAATTAATGAAATAAAAATGGAAACAACTGGAAAGTTAAAAAACTATGAAGCAAGTTTAAAAGAAAATGTTTCACCCTCTTATTATGAGGCACGAAAATTACCAGCACATTTATTGCCGTTAGTAGTGACAAAACTACGTAAACTAGTAGAACAAGACCTTCTTGAACATGTTCCGCCTGGAGGTAGCAAGTGGGCATCACCGATTGTGGTTTTGAGGAAAACAGATGGTGATTTAAGTATTTGTGGAGATTATAAAATAGGAGTAAATCCCATACCCAATGTTGAACTTGCATTACATGCACTGGCAGGGATGTCTGTTTTTTCAAAAATAGATTTGAAAACGACATACCACCAAATACCAATAGACGCAAACTTCAAAGAAGTAACCACGATAAATACGCCAGTAGGGTTACTAAGATGGAAAAAAAATGCCATATGGTATAAAAACTGCAAGCGCCATATTTCAAAGGGCCATTGAACAGGTTTTAGGAAATGTACAAAATATGATTTGTTACCAAGACAACATATGTATAGGAGCTACTAATGAAAAGGAATTAAAAGAAAAAACTGATTTAGTCTTGAATAGATTAAGAAATGCTGGAATGACGATAAATGAAAAAATGCGTAAGCAATTCTAACAAAATAACTTTTCTAGGTTATTCCATTTCAAAAGAAGGTATATCACCAGACCAAGCATTGATAGAAAAAATACTAAAAGTAGCTACACCTTCAAATAAAAAAGAATTGGAGTCTTTTTTGGGATTGGTAAATTTTTACAGGCGATATTTACCAAAATACACAGACTTGATGGAACCATTTGCAAATTTAAGAAAAAAGAATGTAGAATTTATCTGGTCAGGCGAACAGCAGAAAGCTTTTGAAACATTAAAAGAAATAATGTCAAAGAAACCTGTAGTGAAAATTTTTGATTCAAAAAAGGACATAACACTCACTACAGATGCAAGTAAACCTTCAATATCGGGAATATTATCATAAGAAGGACATCCGATAATGTATTTATCGAGAAGATTAACGAACACTGAATTCAATTGCTCGAACATAGAGAAAGAAGCATTGGCTATTGTGTGGACAACTACCAGAGCCCGACAATTTTTAATTGGAAAAAATTTCTATTAAGAAGTGATCATAGACCATTAGAGTTTATATTTAACCCAAGGAAAGAATTACCCAAAGTCACGACATCAAGGATTCTACGATGGGCGATAAGATTGATGGCATTTGACTTTGATAGGAAATTCAATTCCACATATGGACGCACTATCAAGATTGAGGTTTTACAAGGAGTCAAAAGACAAAACGGAGGAAGAATTTGAAGATTCATTCCTACATTTGATAGACTGATGTTTTGTCTTTAGATAGAATGGCTGCGGAAATGAGACATGATCCGGTGCTAAGTAGGATAGTGTTGAGAATAAGGAAAAACTCGTGGGGAAGTTGTTCTAGGGCAGAAAGACCCTATAAAGAAATAAGGCACAAGTTAACAATAGAACATAGAGTGATTTGCAATGGGGACCTGGTAGTTCCCCCAGAAACACAAAGAAAACAGATAATAGAAAGTGTACATAATGATATACACTGTGGAGTAGCAGCCACACAAAAAAGGATAAAACTAGAAGCTTGGTGGCTGGGTTATTCAAGAGACGTTGAGGAATATGTAAAGAAGTGTAAAAAATGTAAAGAATTAAGAAACTTTACACAAACCAAGTTGCATTCATGGCCCAAAGAAGTGGAGCCATGGAGTAGGGTCCATATGGATCATGCATACGTTAATGGAGTGGGACTCTTATTAATATTAGTAGACTCCTTTTCAGGTTGGCCTGAAATAATAAGGGTTACAAATAAAAGTTCCACTATAAAGCAAATTCTAAGAGTCATTCTCTAGAAATGGTGTACCGAAAACCTTGGTATCTGATAATGCACCAGAGTTTTGTGAGGAAGAACTTAACATATGGCTGGAAAAAATAGGATGTAAACCATATAAAACTCCTCCATATCACCCTCAATCAAATGGACTAGCTGAAAAAATGGTTCAGACCGTAAAAAAGGGGCTGAAAGCATGCTCTCAGGAAAAAGAAAAAGTAGAAGTTTTTCTACCGAGGATGCTTTTAAGTTATCAGATGATACCACATGCAGGAAGACTCGAAAGCCCATCAGCTTTAATGGGAAGACAGATTAGAGCTCCACTATGTCATGCTCTACAAGTGAAAAGATGTGGTATAAAAAGAGCAAGGATGCAGATCCGGAAGGAGCCGAGTTCATAATGCAAAAAGGCCATAATACAGCCATAATAAATAGAGAGAATGGCGATAGTGTGTTGGCCCATGCTGACCAAATAAGGACCCAGGGTGAAGAGAAAGAACAAAATGACGAAGAGATGTCAATTTCATCTGATAATGAGTTGGTAGAACAACCATTACAGAAAGAAAAGTCAGAGGAAACAATGCAGGAGGAAGAGGGACAGAAGGACTCTGAAAGTTCAGACGAAGACCAGATTATGCAAGAGAACACATATGACTACAGCCTAGACTGGGACAGATCGAGGTCTCCCAGGGAAAGAAATACGGGAGAGAGAGAAATAGAGCAGAGTGATGAAAATAGCAGAAGAAGGAGTACAAGATCTGCGAGAGGGATAAAGCCCTTAAGTTTCAGGGAGATGTAGTGATACTAGCAAATTAGTATGCATAATTTGCATAGGCAGAAGTGAACATTCTTATAAGTGGTCACTGGGAATAACGAGTCAGCAGTACGAACTTGGCAGCTGATTAGTGCCAACTTGAACTTCACAACAATCACTTTGGACTTTACCTGGGCTAGATGGACATGCGGTTGATCTGATCAACCAGCTGGTCACACCAAGCTGATTCAGATTCTTACAAACTCTGGAAAAACCTGAATCAAAATGTAGTGGCTGTAAGGTCAATCATGCTAAGAAGAGGCAATTGTTTCAAACTATGCCTGAGCAAGAAGTTAACTTGGGAACTAAAATTTAGTTGGTTAAACAATTATTACCTCATTATAGTATACTGTGTAGGCTGATCTGCCAAGGTGAATGGGCTTCCCTCTTGGCATTTCCCCTTGTAGTGTTCTGTGGTGAGTTGGGAGCACAATCAGTAAAACACACTTTTATTATATGGATACAGAAAGAAAAACCCAAGCTAAGACTCCACATAGAGTAAGATTTTGATCAAGAGCAGTTCCCTTTCCTAGATTCATAATACAAATCTACAGAAGAGGTGCCACTAACTAAATTATCACCATTCCTGATACAGAAGGTTATATCCTCGTTTGTTAATCCTAAGTCAGTAAAACACTTAAAAAAGTGAAAGCATCCTGGTAAAAATACAAAATAAAAAAACTTGCAAGTATACTGCGAGGATGAAAAAATTCTTTAACATTGTGAAAAGCATACCCACATGAAAGCTTAAACACCTCCAGATGTCGTTCATAATGGAGATCTATCGCTTTGTACAATAGATTAAAACTGAGTTAAAAAAACAAAATATAACTGACATCAAAAGTATAACAATTAAAAAATCAGATAATACATACATACACACACATGTATATATATATAATGTTTTGATAGTTGGACACCACCATCAAGATATAGTCATCTAAAGGAGTATTGAACAAGAAAAGAAATGTGTAAGATGTGAGGAAATAGAACCAAATCATGATATGTTTTGGTTGATTTTTTTGCATGTTGTATCAACTGTAATGGAGATCACAGAGCTGATGCTAAAGTATGCAAGATCTGGGGAAAAAGATAAACAAATAAGAATGAAAATCACTGAAAACATTACATTCCCAGAGGCAAGAAAACTTATAGAAACCTCTTTCTCTAATGCAAAAATCAACAAAACACTAGCAAATGAGAATCTAGGAAATAACCTGACGAAAAAACAAAACAAACACAATTAACAGCATTAATAAATGAATTGCAAGATCTCATTAAAGCCTTAAAACCAGCATAACAAATATGAAAATATCTCTCACTGCCAAATTAAACCATAATGAAAAGGAAAAGAACGAAACAAGTCAGTAAGAAAAGATATAGGTCTATTTCAAAGATGAGAGAAAAAGACAAAAACCAACCCAAAATATCCAAACAATGACAAAGGAGAAGTCTGAAAAATTTAAACAAATGAAAATCCAGATGGATTCTATGCTCTCAATCCATCATAAACAAGATGGCATAAAACAAAAATCTTACAATGGCAAGAAAATATGAATACTTAATACAAAAACCAAAAACATAGTCATCTTTAAGATCCACTCACAAAAATAAAAACAATTACAACTCAAATGAACAAATGGAACACAAACATACAATGGAACTGTAGAGGTGTTAAACCAAACTATGAGGAAATCAAATAATTCCTTACAGATTACAATCCAAGTATAGTCTGCTTATAGGAGACATTTCTCAAAGAAATGACAACATTTCCTTTAAAGGATATGAAACTTACCACAAAATAAATGTATCAACAATAGAGAATAGGCTAAATGGGGGTAATTCAATATTGATTTAAAAAAAAAAAAAATCAATAGTCCATGAAAAACTACAATTAAATATTAATTTACAGACCATGGCAGTAAAAGCTTCAATTCATCAAACAATAACTATATGTTCAATTTATATTCCTTCAAAACACAGACTGAAATAGAAAGGCCAATTTCCCACTCCCTTTCTACTAATTTCTAGCAAAATGTGGGGCTGTAGGAAGCCCAATCAAACTAGTAAAATTATAGAATCTCTATTAGAATCATCCTATCGATGTATTCTTAATAACCAAATGCACCTTTACCCAGATACCGGATCAACATCAGCCATCAACCTAACCATGTGCTCCCCATCAATTTTTATGGAGTTTCAATGGAAAGTACATAATGACCAATGCAGTAGTGATCATTTACTTATTTTCTTAAATGTAAGGAAGTCTGACAGAAGAAAGGAATTCAAAATGACAAAGCTAACTGGCCAAAATTCAATGAACTCTGCTCACCCCAAATCAACATGGAAATTCTCAATGAACCAGAACCAATAGTCTCCTTTACAAACAATACCTAAATCTTCTCTCAAATCACATATCAAATCAAAACCTATTTCACAGCAGAATGCAGAGAAACAGTTAAAATCAAGAAAAAAATGCTAAAGATATTCTTACACAAACTACAAGTAAGCTCAAGCAAAAGCATGCCATATAATTAAAAAATCCAAAAGAGAAACTTGGAAAAAGTACATCTCCAAATTAAACTACAAAACCCCGATAAATAAAATATAGGAAATAATAAGGAAAATTAATGGGAAAACATCACAAACTGCAACAGTCCCCTTAACTAAAACAAATTAGGGTCCCAGCTATGGGTAAATAGTTTCCCCCCTGCTCCTTTGATCTGGAGTCTGAATACTAGGAAAGTGTAAGAATGGGTTTTTTGTAATAATACCACCACCAACACAAATTGCAGTATATAAAGTGCACATTCGCAAAACCCGATTTCAAAAAAACTAAAATTTCATCTAAATGGGGCCACCTGTTAGCTGTGGGTGGTAACTTGTGATGCCTGGGGGATAGTCCTGGTGATTGAGTAACTCCTGATCTGGTATAAAATCACCAGGAGTTTCCACAACACGTCACTTCAGTCTCTACCTGGGATAGATGTGCAGATGGAATAGCCCAATCCATTCCAATGGGATTAGTCCCCCTTGATAGCGTCTCTTAAAAAGGAACTCCTAGATGGTTGGGGAGCACACCGAATACAAAAATTAAAATTATATGGCTATCTCTTATAAGCAAACCAAGAGACAATATGAGATTTCTGAAAATGAAATAGAAAAAAAAAATCAATTTCCACTTGTTGTAGAATCAGTAGAGGGTGATCTATCAATAGTGTCTCCTTTCATGTTGCAAAGGGTTATTTCAGACATGATCAAACCACAATCTGTTAAAAAAATAAAGAAAAATAATACTCTATTAATTCAAGTGATATCCAAAAAAGACAGAGAAATTGCTAAAAATCAAGCAAATTGACAACAATAAAGTCAAAGCCTACCCCCATCAATTTCTTAATTCAACAAAAGGAGTAATAAAATGCCCAGAACTGTCACTTTGTTCATCAGAATAAATTGAAAATGACTACACCCTAAAAAAGCAAGGAATAACAGATGTTAAAAGAATGCAAGTAAAAAGAAATGATACAGTAATAAACACCAACATGTATATTTTGACATTCGACAAACTGACTCTACCAAAAGAAATAAAGATAGGTTACACAATAGCCAAGGTAGAGCCATACATTCCTAATCCCCGTAGATTTCATAAATGTCAAAAATTTGGTAATCTTCAAAATGTTTGTATGATAACATCAGTCTGTCGAAGATATGGGGAACCGGAAACTGAGCATGATGAATCACCTTGTGAAAGGCCTCCTTTATGTCCAAACTGTAAAGAAAAGGATTCAGCAGACTCCAAAGAATGTAACATTTAGAAAAAGGAAATAATTAAAAGAAAATACATGCAAAATATTTAATTCCAAGAAGCCAGGAAACAGGTTGAATCTAATTCACTTCAAGCATCATATGCAAATATCACTAAAATATCAAATCAACAAAAAGTCATCCAAGAATACAATGCATTAAGAAGCCAAGATCCTATAACTCTTATTAATGAATTAAGTAGTTTAATAGAACTACTAAAATGTAGTATATCACACATAAATCAAACGTCCATAGATAAAAAAAAATCCTGAGCTGCCAACCTCAAACAAGTCTCTACATGTATAAAACAATTAAATCCGAAAATTCCAAGCTAAAGTACAAAAATCCAAGAAATAGAAACCTCTAAATATTCTCAAGAGAATCAAAAGGTACATAAAAAAAAAAAAATAACTCAACTTTTAATAAAGAATCAAGAGAAACGGACATAGAGGAACAAAACTTTAGCCCATCACAAACAAGGGAATGGTCATAAGCCATACAAAGATCATTAAAAGAACCTAATGGAAAAACTAAGGGAACAAAATCAGACAAACAAGTAAACAAAAGTTCAAAGAACAAAACATAACAAGAAACAAAATGCTAATAGGCTGGAGAGCATAGAAAGTATGGACACTTCACCCACGTAATGTAAATTTCATTAAAAAAAAAATTGGGCTCTACAGAGAAAAAAATAGCTTACTAAATCTGCTTTTTTGTTTTCCTAACCTAGTTTGAAAAAATAAAATTATTTTCAATACTTTTACGAAGGAAAAATTATTAACAGCTATTTATTGTTGAGGAAAAATTATTACTAGCAATGTATTTTTGAAGAAAAGCAGTACGTTTTTTTAAGAAAGTTACTACCAGCAATATAGTTTTGAAGAAAAAATTGTATCGGAGATAATAATATAATTTCTCTTTCAATTTTGAAGGAAATATCATATTATCAGCAATATAGTTTCGTAAAGGAATATTACCAGCAATGTGTTTTTGGAAAGGTTTTACCGGCAATACGTTTTTGGGGAAACGTTACCGGCAATACATTTTTGAAAAATATTACTTGCAATCGATTTTAAAAGGAAAGATATTGATAGAAATAGTTTTTTGAAGAAAAATATTACCAGCAATAAAAATTTTGTTGGCATTAAATAACCAATTGAGGTTGATATGCCGTAAAACTCAATCAATAAATCTGAACAATTCAGTACGCTCCCAAATTTCATTAATATAAAAATATTATGGAACAAGAAAAACTTATATTCATTTAAAAACAATAAAGAATACAATATTCTTTTTACTATGACAGAACTAAAAGACTCCATAAACCAAACTAAAACTCTGCATGGAATCCATTACCAGTTTTTAAAACACCTGCTAGAAAAGTCTCTTTTAATGCTTCTCCAGATCATCAATGCTATAGGGTGTTCAGACAAATTTCCAAAATTCTGGCTTTAGTCTGTCATCACTCCAATTTCTAAACCCAGCAAAGACCATTTCAACTCAACAAACTGTCGACCTATTACACTAACAAGTTGCATTTGCAAGACGATGGAGAGAATGGTAATGTCATGCTTGGAGAGAAACGATCTCTTATCTAGTTACCAAAGTGGATTCCGGAAAAACCAAGGAACCAATGATGAACTTGTATAACTAAAATCCTTTATTCGTGATGGTTTTGTTCAAGGTCATCATGTGGTATCAGCATTCTTTGATCTTGAAAAAGCCTATGCAACCAGATGGAAGTATGGTATCCTAAATGACATGCACGAGATGGGAATTTCATCCAAAACTTGCTATCATCAAATTGAATATTCAAAGTACAAAATGAAAACAACATCAGACATGCACAAGCAAGAGTACAAGGTAGCATTTTATCTATTCACAAAATAAATAGTATTATTGCAACCATTAATACAGGAATTGAAAAATGCCTATATGTAGATGATTTCTCAACATCATACTCATCACCAAACATGGCTTTCCTTGAAAGTTATATACAACAGAGTTGGTCGGTTTGGCAATTTATATTTCAGTCTCGGTTTCCGGTTTTGTTTTCCTTGATACCATGGTTTTCAGTTTGGTTTTTCAGTTTTTAATTTACTATTTTTGCTTTCTAAGGAAGCCATTCATTTTCTTGTGTAATGATAACATTTCCAGTCGATATTTTATTCAACTTGCAATATCTTGTGTACTTTTGGTCCAATCTTAAAAATATTCATATGACTGGAAAGAAAATAATATAATATTTCTAAATATGTAATTTGTATGTGCTCTTGTTCATTGAATTATTTTTTTACAGCAAGTTAAAACGGTATTGCTTCAACC
Source organism: Acanthosepion lycidas (assembly GCA_963932145.1). NCBI lineage: Eukaryota > Metazoa > Mollusca > Cephalopoda > Sepiida > Sepiidae > Acanthosepion > Acanthosepion lycidas. The sequence continues at coordinate 76,018,789 of OZ010582.1, read as the reverse complement.
AGCTGAAAATGCAAAATGATTTTTTTTTTTTTTTTTTTTTTTTTTTTTTTTTTTAAGTCTAAATTTTACACATTACAAAATCAAAGTGACCAGTCTTTATCAATATTCTTGAAATTGTACAATCAATTAGAAGGCACCTTAAACTACAACCAGGAAAATGTTCATTTCTTCTCTGATCCGAAGAAGTGATTTCCTTCAAAAATTATAAAGTAAGCAAAAATTAAAAAAAAACATACGGCAATTTTTTTAGTACACCAGTCAACTATTATTGGGGTTTTGCAAATAAATTTCTTCGAAACAAGGAAAATCAATGAGTTATTTTTCCCCTCTAAATAAATTTGTTTTTATCTAGTGAATACACCTATTTGTCGCAGATTACTTCCACAACACAAAGGAAAATCACTGTAAGTACAGACTCGAATATCGGGGACAGAAAGAAATGCTGAAAACTCGATTTGCCTGTACTATCTCAAATCACAATGCGTGTAACCAGTCAGAAAAATAACTCGCTCTCTAACAAATGCCGTAGCCAAAAATGCCTGAATTTTCTGCCCTCGAATCAAGAACAGCAGAGTCTATTTTTTTAATTCGATGACAACTGGGATAGGATATTCAGTAATTTGCATATCAAAATACTTTTATAGCAACTCCTGCGATGGACTTGTTTTTTTAATTCAAATATTCCATTTTCAGCATGTTATGTGGAATGCATACCCTTTTGTTTGGTAAGTATTAGGTTGGTGCAAAAATAATGACGTAATAATGTTGTTTTTTGACGTATTTTTTTACGTTAAAAAACATTATTACGTCATTATTTTTGCACCAACCTAATAATTTTCTTTTTCACCACTTTTTCCGTCGTAGAATACATGCGACACGCTGTTGCTTGGTTTGACGAGGTAAGTCGCCGTTTTCTTCACTACACTCCCCTCTGATCTCACTATCACAAATTGAACAACCTGGAGCAGGTCTCTTTATCCTGGTGCTTCGTTGCAATGGCACTATTTCCCTTACACGTGTCGGAGAGTCTCTTGAGGAGTCATCAGACGTATCTTGAGTTTCCAGAAGTTCTGTGTCTGTGGAAGCATCAGGGTTGCAGATCTCAATTATCCGATCACTGTCAGATGATGAATCATCGGATTCGCTCAGCAATGTATCAGAATCAACGAAAAGGCAAAGATCTTTTACATGCCATGGCATCCCGTCAACTAGTACTGTTTGTGGACTTACAATGTCCATCACACGACCCACTTGATACCTGGTGGTACACCGGCCATGGGAAGCTTTCACCCATACTCTGTTCCCAACTTTGTATATATTGTGATACCTACAATTATCAGGTGGTAATGTTGTAGTAATTCCCTTCACTTTCAGTTGGTAACGGTGAATCGTATTGGCAGGCGCATTAGTCGACGATATATCATCCTTTGGCGTGATATTATGCCAGTATACTGCCTCCATTATCGAACACTGCTTTCTTGCTGCAATTCACTTTATACTCCGATGAGATCTTTCCACTGTACCGTTTCCTGCAGAAACATAGGCGCAGCAAAAACGAAGTTGGGCTCCCCAGTCATCCAAGAAATCTTTAAAGGACTTACTGCGAAATGCAGTGTCATTGTCGGTCAGGATTTCTGATGGTGGGCCTCGTTCAAAAAAAAATACTTTCTGTCGAATGATACTTGAGTCTTGTTGAAGCAGGCGTCGCCATATCGGAAATCTACTAGGGCCGCAATCCATTAACGTAAGGTAGTGTTGCCCACCGTAATGTGTAATGTCCATTCCTAAGCAGGTCCAGATTTCAGTCACTTAGGTTGCCACGAGGCCAACGACTTGAGGCTGGGTCAATTGACTGGCATTCTTTACATTTTCTGACCACTGCCTTGACGGCCGCCTTGGATGTCGTAGGGTAGACTCGTCTTACAAAATATAGCGTCCACCTGACACCAGGGTGTCCACTCTGGCAATGTATGGCACGTATCTGTCAGGAGAGGTTTCGTTCACCATGGAAGCGCATATCGGGCGTGTTGATTCGGTTTCCTTCTTTATCATATCATACCATTGTTGCAGTACTCTGGTGAGCTTATCTGCTCGATTCTCACTCGACGTTACTAATCTTATCGTGATCAATAAGTTATACTCTTGAATCAGCTTTTCAAGAGTACTCAAACGCCTCCGGATCAGCATCTCACTTGCCACCTTAGTTCGTATTCTGGCTTTACCAGTGAGCATGTTTGATACCCACTGGTGCACATACGTGGAGTCTGGGAAGAGGTGTAGCTCCGTTGCGCTCCACTGTAATGCTAAATTGACGCCCTTCAGAATAGCATCCAATTCTGATAAATTGATATGTTGGGCGTCCTTTGCAGGCCACAGCCAACATGCGTCTTCTACAATGCTTCCGTCAACCTCCAACGAAACCCCTGTGGCGAGAGAACTTGCCTCGACCCATACCTCATAAGCATGTCTGCTTGTGCACCACTTACCGTATGCAGGGTCATTCTGGTGTATTCTTTCCACTATGTCCTCAATCATGTTCTTAAGGGGAGCATCTGTCACTTCGTCGTCCCAACTAGACGTGATCGATACTGTCCTGCGTTTTACAAATGATGCCGCAACTCGAAGCCACCTACATACAGGAACGTGACCCTCTAGTTTTCCACACCACGAGAAGATGTTACGTCGTGTCAGGACCTCAGGAACTTATGGAATGCCATTTTCACATGTCCACTTAAGCATGTTGTTATCTTCTGCGACGTGCAAACCCAGCACACGTGTGTCGTCCCGTAACCGTTCCGGATCCTTACATGTCAAACCAAACAAAGCCAAGTGCTCTTTCACGCGAGCTGCTGAAATCATGCTCTCGTCAACATAAATATCATCAATATATGATGAGGTTGCCCGTCAAACTGACTCATCTTTCGCTAACGCGACGTCAACAATGGCCTTCATTATGGCTGGTGCAACATTCAACCCGAAACCCATTCGGGTCAAGCAATATCTTCGCCACTTGAAGATTACAGTTTGAAAGGGCCAAAGTGAGTTATGGATATGTACTTGCAAATAAGCCTGCCGTAGGTCAAGGATAGCGACTTCCGGTCCTTTTTTACGCCACTCCCTCAGTTTCTGTGCGCACATGTCAGCATTAGCTGTGTGTGCGTGGAAACACTCATTCAACTCTCGATAGTCTAATACTGGCCGCACTTTATTTTTGTTTTTCTGCACCACTGCCATCAACGGAATTAAACCTTTTGGAGGACTGAGTTCCTCTTCAGGATACGGCTGCAACCAACTGTTATCAAGCCAGGTCTGCAGCTCACAGTCGTATTCCTCCATGACTCCCTTTGGTATTGGGTACTCGGGCATCCGATTTCGTAAACTCTCCGGTGACCGACCATTAGACCACTTCCATGATGCGACCCATATCTTTTGGCTTGGGTCGAATTCAGCACCGAAATCAGGTTCTTCTATTTTAATGGCGGCACGACAGACTATTCCACGCTTGAGAAACCGTACATCGCCACTATCTGTTATTTGGATTCCACCCAACTTTTTAATGGCATCAAACCCAAGCAACAAGTCGAAACCCAATAGCTCTCCATCCACTACCAAGACTTCGATCTTAAGGGGGTTTGCGTTGTCCACGTCAAGCTTGATACTTCCAACTCCGCAACATTTGAGAGTATTTCTGTTTACGGTTAGTACGTCCACCTCCGTCTCCCGCCAGGATTGACAGGCTGACTTACTCACGAGCGTCTGTGAGCAGCCAGTGTCCACCAGTGCCACTCTCTTAATTCCGTCCATGTAAATACCGAAGACAGGTAGTGCCTCATTCATAACTCGCTTAGGGAAGAGACCGGCGCTGACATCTTTTCCCGGACACGATGAAGCAATGTGGCCTACCTCCTGACACCAGAAGCAACGCATTGTTGAACGTGATCTGCGTGGCTGGTGGGCATCTTCTCGTTGAACCGGGCAGTCCCTGGAAAAGTGATTCCACCCAGAGCATCGATAGCATCGCATACCCTCCTGATGTTTAACATATGGAGGTTTATCAGCTCCGCCTGGTAAAATGGTAGCTGCAACCATTTCCTTAGTTGCATTTTGATCTTTCATTATGGCTCAAGCTCAGTCCAACAGTTGGTTTGTATTCATGTCTTCCATCCTGGAAGACGCGCACAGTAGTTGCTTGACGTGCGCTGGTAACCCTGCTATGAACGCACATGCTAGTCCTTGCTCGGATATCCTGCCAAAAAGACCTAGCTTCTTCAAGTCGGCTAGAAACACATTGACGGATTCGTCTGGGCGCAGTCGGCGTTCCACGAACTGCTCGTAAGCCAAGAAATGATCTGCCGCAAAGGCAATCCGCAAGGCTCATTTTATCTGCTCGACATCTGATTTTTGCTCTGAGTTTAACTGTTGGTAAACAGCAAATTCTCCGCCCGTCAACCTCAGAGGAAGATCACGTTCAACCTTTTTAATCCCACACAGGTCACAAACAAGTTCTGCCTTCTTAATCCATTCAGTAACTGCTTTTCCGGTCGCTGACCCATCAAACTTTGGTATTAACTTTACTTCAAATGTCTTATCCGTCATAGTGCCGAAATAGCTTGTAAGTGTTCTGAAAGCAAAGGAAGTATTTGTCACAGATTACTACCACAACACAAAGAAAAATCACTGTAAGTACAGACTCTAATATCGGGGGCAGAAAGAAATGCTGAAAACTCGATTTGCCGGTACTATCTCAAATCACAATGCGTGTAACCAGTCAGAAAAATAACTCACTCTCTAACAAACGCCGTAGCCAAAAATGCCTGAATTTTCCGCTCTCAAATCAAGAACACCAACTGCTTTTATCGGCAGAACCTATTTATTTTTTTTCTTCAACGGCTGGGATAGGATAGTCAGTAATTTGCATATCAAAATACTTTTATAGCGACTCCTGTGACGGACTTGTTTTTTAATTCAAATATTCCATTTTCAGCATGTTATGTGGAATACATGTCCTTTTGTTTGGTAAGTAATTTTCTTTTTCGTCACTTTTTCCATCGTAGAATACATGCAACGCGCTGTCGCTTGGTTTGACGAGGTAAGTCACCGTTTTCTTCGCTACAACCTAAAATTAAATATTAGAATAATTAAAAGCTTTTAATTTCATTTTTAGAATGTGTAGATTTCCAAATCTGCGAGCAGCACCTGTTCTTTTTTTATATACACATTTTAAAACTAATATTAAAAACTATTTTAATGATTTTAATATAATCTTAAGTGTATTATTTGCCAGATAAAACCATAAAGTAAAGATATTTGTAAAAATAAAATGAATTAATTTTTCTTGATTAGAAGAATTTTATATGCAGAGCAGTAACAAACACCCACCGACCACTAGTGGCTAAAAAAGAATAATTTTTACTTTGGGTTTAAAAATCACAGATCACATCTATTATAACCACAAGTACCTAATTCTCTTCACATGGGCTTACTTAGTGTGATTTGATATCCCACAAAAATATGTTCCATTGTTAAGCATTAAATGCTATTAGACCTCTTGATGTTGGCTGCTGGGAATAGCTAATTGTACATTGCATGATGAATATTTCAGTTCAAGTTCATACCATTGCTTACAGTTTGGTCACCGATTCCCATATGGTCCATGTTCCCAGATGTTTTTTGTTTTTTTTGTTTTGTTTATCTGTTATTTTGCAGCTTCTGGTATCTGCTGTATTTACTACTAGCTGATGCCTTTCTGGTTATGCTAAACTGCTCACATGACTTCTTACATCTGTACTATGTTCTCAATTTAATTTATCTCATCCACTATCTTCCATTTGTTCCTAGTTCATGTATTAGGCTGTACATTCCAGATAAGATTTTTTTTTTGGACTCTTTGAGTATAAGATAATAAGATGTGCTTAAAATAAAGTTTTTCTTCTACTGGATTGTGGGCAGGGGTGTTTAAATATTTATGCAGTCATGACTTTACAGTATATATTTAACTTTTTAATAAAATTTATTAATATTATATAAACATAATGTTAATATATGTATGAATATTATTAAGCAAGATATTTTTTTACTGCTAAATTAGTTTAATAATTCATGTCATTTGAAATGCAAAAAAAAAAAAAATGATGAATCCTTTCTTTCATTAATTACTTAAATGTTTAAAACCTTACAAATTGTTTCATCAATGCTGCCATGCTGTTTTTTTTTCTTTATTATGCTGATTTAATTATAAAAATGTAGAAATGAAAACTGATTTTTTTTTTTGTGTGTGTGTGTATATATATATATATATATATATAGTCTAATTTTCAATTCTGCTATCTTTTTATAGTTGCAAAATAAAATCAATGATGACAGTGGAATTCTTATGATATTTTCCAACATATTTAATAAGATGATTGTAAGTATAATTCTATTATTCATTAATTTGAAGTTAGAATAATCTATTTTGTAAGGTAAGCTTTAAACATTGTTATTTTCTGTATCTTCAAATGCTGATTCTTATTTTGTAGACTTATTTCTTAGCAAAGGTCAAAAAATTTGAGTTCTGTATATTTACAATTTTTGAATAAAGAAAATAAAGCTTTTAAAATCAACATTCATTATTTGCTGAAATTGCAGCAAATATATCCTTAAGGAAATTGTTTATGTTCAAAACAGTATCCATATGTATCCCAAACTACCCTACTGCAAAAATATATCAAAATAGTGAACTTTTCCTTCAATTTCAACTGCTGATATCTGCTTATATTTTAGGCTATTTTGATAAGATTAGTATATAAACAAAATTTTCTCTTTTCTCTTTATAACGTTTTTTTGTCATGTGATGATTAGTTTTTATTCCATGTTTACATATATAAAAATTATGTCACTATTTCTAAAATGGGCACTATTTTTTCTATTCAAAGCAGATAATCTCATCGTGGTGCTTTTAAAAAATTGTTGCTCTCTAAGTTGTCTCCCTACACATCAAAATAGTCCTACCTTAAAGAAAAAAAGTGCACTCATCAATCTGATGGGATTAAGATAGTTTGAAGTTGTCTTTCATAAAAGATTTCTAAGTTGAAAACTTTTACAAGTAGACTATTGTGTTCATCTTTGTTATTTGCACACATTTTGATCATTGTGCCCTTCTGCCTTCTTTAGGCCTATGTTGATCCAGGTACCCTACAAGGAATTTTGAACTGAAGCCATTATTTAATCTGAGATAGTTATGTGCCATGCTTAGGCAATCATGTATCTTTTGATACATGACTGACGAGGCAGATTTTTTTTCCTGCAGTAGGTTGCCATTTCTCTGTGTGTTAGACCAGTTGCCATCCAAGGCTATAGAAAGCAGGTCTGTCCTGCAATTTACCCATAACCTGGAGGGAGAAGAGGATTCATACTTTTCCCAAGGGTATTAGCATGTAAGTGAATGTAATGGATTCAGCTGGAATTCAAACTCAGCTCTATGATTCCTCAATCCAAGCCAATATCCATTACTCCACTGTGCCTCCTCTGAGGTAGACTGTTCTCATTCCACTGCCCATGTCAAGGGATATCTCATCTAGTTATTTTTTGTTATTTTTTTCTGCTGAGTCTAAGTACACTGTTTGGCTCAGAGATTGAACTATGTCACCAAATTCAGGAACCAATACTTTAATCCACTAGGCTCTTGTCCTGTATGACATTTTCCTGTGTAAAACTTGTGCTACTGCTCCTCAAGCTTGACCACACTCACTGAATCTTTTGTTAGAGCTGATACTGTTGAAGACTTACTGTCATTTGTCCTTCTTTTATTATTAATGGCTCTCATAGTGTATTTTTTCTATGCTAGCATATGTGTGGATTCTTTCAGAAATCTAACTTCCCAGTGTTCTTCCTTATCCAGTATTTTCACATCATTCCACAGGTGCTGATGACTATCCTTATCCTTTCCATACAGGATCAGCCATGCCATATTTCATTCTCATACTACAGCTTTTCAGTGTACCTTCAGCATTACTTTAGTTCTTGGTCATAGAGAAATTTCTCCATAGAGTGGAGTTGTTTTCTGAATATCACCCCCATTTTCTGAATCTTTACGATAAGCCTTTGACATAAAAAAGACTGACAGTGACAGTCATCCTCTGTGACTCTCTCATCTTTACCTACAGACCACTTATGATATGTTTACAAGGTAAACTTTTCTGAAGGATATTCTTGGAAGGAAAATTGTGACTATCAGCCCTTGTCGAATGAAATTAAAAATACAAAATAAATAAATAAACTGGTTATATTTTTAGTTTAAATTTCACTCCTGTTTGTCCATAAAAATTGAAATAACATTTTTGAAGTGTTCAATTTTACTTTTAATGGTCATTCATTTTATTTACATTTGTGGCTGACAATTAAATTGAAAATTTGCATACATTTTCTTTTGTAAAATGAAATTGGATGCATTTTATCAAAAATGAACTGGATATATGTTTTAGCATAACTTTGATATGTGGGTCCATAAAACAATTTAATTAATTTTCAAAATGAGATCAACTTTCTCTTTTTCATTTTTTTTTTTTCCTCTAATAAAATTGAATTATATTTTCTTAAAAAATGCATACATTTTATAGTAAGTGGGTACCTGTTAGCTTTTTTTTTTTTTCTTTTAAGTATTAGTATTTTCCCCACTGGTGCTCTACCCAGGTGTTTAAGAAAAATTAGATTTAATCTTCTGTTCAGTAAATGATGACTATCCACATGTTGAGAAGTAGTTTTCTTCTAAGTGGAAGGAGCAGACCAAACAAGACTTCAGTTCCTTGCAATATATGCTGATAAAGTTAAAAATTGTGTGATGAAAGAAATACACTACTGTGATATAACTTTTAATGGAACTTCATCTCCACCTTAAAAGGAACAAAGTCGCTCTGTCGGCTGGGAGAAGCCCGATCCAATCAACTGACTGGTCATTGTGAGCACTGGTTCAATTTTGTGAACCTCACTATGTAAAAACCTGAATCAGAAGGCGGTGATTTGTAGGGTCAATCATACTGAAGAGACTAACAATTTCTTACTATCCATGGGTGACTAATTATCTTTGGAATGAAAGCCTAGGGATACAAAGTAATTGGTTACTTCCTCCAAGGTGAGGTCACAAAAAAGCTGTTGAGCAATCACACCAGGATTGAAGTTCTGAAAATGATGAGATAGAGGCCCTGGCATTCCCAAGGTTTATAATCTTGGAATCTTTGGAGAACATTTCAATTATAAACTTATCTCCTTTTGTATTTGAAAAGATCATTTCAGCAATTAAGAAAATCAAAAATGGAACATTTCTTGTTGAGGTTGAACAACTTCTTTTTATTAAAAATGAAAAATTTTCACACAAACTGAATAAAAACATACCCACATGAAACCCTGAATTCGTGTAAAGGATTTGTAAGAAGTCGAGAACTCTCCCTTTGCACAATAGATGAAATTGAGAGCTGAAGAATCAAGAAGTAAAGGTGGTGTAAAGAGAGTCGATCAAAAGAAATGACTAAACTATCCTAAGCAACACCTATATTATCACATTTAATGTCCCCAAAATCCCTGAAAGGCTTAAAATTGGATATAGTATGGAAAGAGTTGACCCCTACATTCCTAATCCCTCAAGATCTTATGATTGCCAGAAATTTGGGCACCATGAGGACAAGTGCTCATGACAAATGGTATGTCCAAAGTGTGAATACAGACTCCAAGCACCCACCAAATGAATGCCAGGAAATATTACTTTTTGCAAATTGTAGAGGGGGATAGAAGTGTGAGAATTGAAGAGAAAAATAAAGTCTTTCAATTAAATTTACACAGAATATATCCTTCACGCAGGATAGTACAAACCGAAGCAACATAGTCAAATCACAAAAATAAAACCCAAAGTGAATGAATCTCGAGGGGGAAAATAAGTATATGGCTATACTTCAGGAATTGCTGCTACTAGAACCAGACCACTGTCCTAAACTTATAAAAGAAATAAGAGCAACTTTAGAAGAACCTGAAGACTTACTATTATAAAAAGCTCTCACAAGCCAAATGTCAAAGGAAAAAAATAATGAAAATGTAGCCTTATGTATTAAGTTGAAGCTACCAACCAGAGAACACCAGGTCACTAAAAGTAGGAATACAAGTTTAAAAAAAACAAAAAAATAAAACACTAACTCAATCAGGTTGCTCAACTGAAAGCTCTTCTCCACCCACCTCTAGAGGAAGATCTACCAAAAAAAAAATGAAACCGAACAAAGATTACAAAGAAAATCACATCAACATTCCTCCTCAAAACAAATGAATACCAAAACATGAAAAACCAAAAATAAGCATAAACTGCTCAAGAAAATGGACACCAAGAACATACAACGCAAATAAACCCCACTGTTTTCCACCATGGATTACAAAATCATAAAGTGGAATTGCTGTGGGATAAAACCCAACTTTAATGAAGTCCTTATACTCCTGGCAACCTTGAACACTTCTATTATCTAAATGGAAACATAAAAATTAAAAACTACACCTCATATAATTTTATTTGTAACAGCAGTGATGGAGCTTCAAAAAATGAAGTACCCCCAAAGCCAGATTGCCTTGAAGACTACAAGCAGTTGTTACAAGAGCCTCCTTTCAAAAAACTATCACTATATGCTCCATTTATAATCCACCCATTATAGATGAAAATGCTTTAGATAATCTACCTAGACAATTCCCAAAACCATATATCCTAATGGCGGATTTTAATCTGGGGTTGCAAAAACACCAATAACAAAGGCAAACATATGGAAACCTCCATAAATAGGAACAATTTGTTTACTCAGTAATAATGCATACACTTACCGTCACCCAGCAAATGGCAATCAACCTAACTCTAAGTGATTCCATAACATATCTTTAGTGTAGTTGGAAAGTCTATGATATCTGCGACAGTGACCATTTCTCAGTTGTATTAGTAAATTCTGACCACTATTGGATGAGAAAACTCGAAGTGGGAACCTTAAAAAAAGCAAACTGGTAGGTCTTCAAAAACTTATGATTACTCAAACTTATACAAGAACTCAATACAAATCAAAAAGATCATATCACCAAAACACTACTAACAATAGGAAGATGATCGATTAGACAGTGTTGTGCTGCTCTCTGCAAATTTAAATTGCATCCAACAAATGAAAACCTGAACTCCAACAAAATAAACAGAGCTATGACACAAAGAACAATAAAAAAAATTCTAAGCAAACCTGTTGGAAGAAATTTATATCCAACATCAACACTAGCACCAAAGCCAAAAACATTTGGAATATGATCTGGAGAAACAAAGAAACCTCTGTAAACACTTATCACAAAACAATATGAAAGCCACAAACAACAAAGATATTGCAAACCTGCTAACCAAAAACCTTTCAAAAAACTGTTCCTGAAATAACTATAGTGTACACTTTCAGAATATTAAAAGAAGAAAAGAAAGTTAAACTTCCATTTAAACAACAAGGAAGATTATAACCAGGCTTTCTCTATTTCTGAACTAATCAACTCTCTAAAGTAATCATACAACTCCAGCAGTCAGTCTTGAAGTTTATTATGAACTCTTAAAAAAAAAATTGCCACTTACTTGAAATATACAATAACATAGGGATTAGTGGCAATATTCCCAGTCTTTCAAAACAAGCCATCATTATTCCAATCCCAAAGACTGGTAAAGATTTGAAAAATCCTTCAAATTACTGCCCAATTGCACTCATTAGTTATCTGTATAAAACTCTCGAAAGAATAATAAACAACACATTCATTTGGTTCATCAAAGTCAATATTATTTCAGATTTTCAGCCCGGCTTCAGAATGAATATAAGCCCAATAGACCAACGAATCTGACTAGATACATTTATTAAAAATGCAAATACTAAAACGGAACATGTAACAGCAGTTTTTATGATTTATGATTTAGAAAAGGCCTATGATACCACATGGCAGTGTCATACAAGACCTAAACAAAATGGGCCTCAAAGAAAGATTGCCATCATTAATTTCCTTACAAAACACATCTTTAATGTCTTTCTTAGCAACACACTTTCTGATTTACATAACCAAGAAATGGGAATACCACAAGGAAGCATCCTACTAGTCTCCTTTTTCAATATAAAGGTTAATGGTATAGTCAAGTGACTAATTCCTGGAGTAGGCTTCTTGATGCTATAGGTAAAAAAAATATCCAGACAATTGAGTGCCAACTTAAACAGTGCCTCAAAGTTAATAAGTAGACTACAAAAAATGGGTTTAAGTTTTCCAAAATGAAAGCACAATGTGGGCATTTTTGCCAAATTCAGAAGCTGCATCACAACTATGACTTAAAACTTGATAGCTCAACTATACCTGTGGTAGATCAATACAAGTTTCTAGGTGTTATATTTGATAGTTATCATTTATACTCCACATAAAGTACCTCAGAACTAAGTGCATTAAAGCAATTAAATTGAACTATGGTTGTCTCATTTATGGTTTCTACTAAATTGCTGTAACTTTCAGCAAACCTGAAACAAACTCTACAAATTGGATAATTTAAAAGACCAATTTGAAAATAATAGATCCAAGTAACATCATAAATTTCATTAAAGAAATTAGGCTCTACAGGAAAATTAAAAAAAAAAAAAAATCTTTACCAAACCTGCTTATCTACATTGTTTTGTAACCAATTTTATACAACATACAATACACAAGAAAAAAAAAAACTCAAGGAAATTTTTCCTCTATATATTCCCCTGCTCCCAAAAGGAAATAACTCAAATTATTCACCTGAAAACCATCTTCAGCATTAAATGATCCACCTGGGTTGATGTGCTGTAAAACAGATCAATTAATCAATCAATTTAATGGAACAAAGGAAAAAAATGACTAAATTTTAGTTCCAACCAAAAGTAGAAATTATTTTTGATTGCCTTTGTGTCAACTGCCTTTGTGTCAACATTTTGTCTTGAGATGGAACATTGATATAATACCACTTTCAAGTGATGATAGGGTAGGAAGTGTTCCAGGAATATTGGCTATAACAGAGGCTTATAAATAAATTCAGACTGCAAATCACTATAAAAAGAGGATAACCATTCCAATTGTCCCAAAAGTTTTTATCATCAATTCCAATTAGTGAAGTTTTAAAAAATTCAGGCTTGTATGAGGTACATTGCAGAAGTTTCAAGACTTTTTTTAAGAGAGACTTTTATTAATTTCAAAGTACAAAACAAATCTCCTTCAAAGTAGGATCCCCTGACTTCAATACCCTTGTTGTAGCACTCCAGCCACTTCATGAAAGTCTCATGGAAGTCGTCCAAAGCAAAGGTGTTCAGAATTCTTGTCACCGCCTCCTTCATTTTTTCTATATCTTCAAAATGACTGCCTGCGAGCTTATCCTTCAACTTCAGGAACAACCAAAAGTTACCGAGAGCAAGGTCTGGACTGTAGGAAGGGTGAGGTCAGTTTTGACTCCCATCAACTATCACACTGCTGTTACCAACATGTCTTTCTTTCTATTCATCACTGAGCACCCTGGGAACAAATTTTGTGCATGTTCAGATGTACAATTGCCACACCAGCTCAAAACTGTTTATTGTCTTTATAGACACGAGACAGTCTTCATCCAGAAAATTGCAGATTTTATCAACAACCTCTGATTTTCTGACGTCCCTTTCCCTTCCACATTTCGTTCTCTCTCACCTCCACTCTACCATCCTTGAATCCCTTGTGCTAGTGAAAACAGATGCTTGACTCGTACCATAAGTAGTTTGGAACATTTCATGAATTTCTGTAGTGTTTTTGCCCAGTTTGCAATAAAACTATTGCATAACAAGCTTCCACTTTGTCTTCATGTCCTGACTGCATTCTGCAAATTAGTCAGCCATGGCAAGCAGTGATTAGTAGCGTGTTGCAGAAGTTTCCTTCATTCTGGAATAACAAAAGTTTGCAGGTCAGCTTATTAATGTATAGTAATAATATACTAAAATTAGAATAATCTAGGACATTTATAACTCTTTGCAAAACTTTGCAATACACATTGTACATCCAAAGGATACTTTTTTAATAGTAAATTCTGGATGGTATACTTTTGATCTACTGACATTGTGTTTCTGGCAGTTTTTATATTGTGTGAGTTTTTAATTGATGTACTAGTAAAAAAGAAATTAGCCTTATCTCTGTACTATGAATACTAGCAAATTACATGGCATTGACTGCTGAAATGAAACTAATATCAAGTCAAAATTGTCCTTCTACCTTGTGTTTTAACCATTTAATTTTTGAGAAAACACAATTTTCCCCAATGTTTAGGTTGGCCGAATTTAATAATTGTTTCCCTCAGTATTATCTTTCTTGTAATTCAAGACTATATGACATTTAGAATGATGTTTCACTTATTTGAAACCTGCATCTTTAGTTAAAATTGGTTTGTCATTATAGCACATGAGCAAAAGATTTTCTGATAAAATTTTAATGGTCATAACTTTGTTGCTAATACAGCTACAAAGATAAATTTGTACCATTATTTATGTTTTGTCGGGCTCTCTCAGTCTGTATCAAAAGTTTTTAGAGATATTAAAAAAATACAATTTTAGTTTGGGATAACTTGTTAATAATGAATTTTTAAACTGAACAGTTGAAATTTTTCTTTAATAAATCAAGTGAAAAATTAAATGTTTGGAGGTTGACAAACATTCAACTGGCAGTTATTTGGAGAAAATTGATAAAATGATATCCTATAACAGTCTATTTTCATTGTTTTCAATATTGCTCTGATGTAAATGGATTTTAGATTATTTGTAATATTTGGCTAATAATGTCAAACATGAAAGGATAAATATAACTTGAAAAATGAAACAAATTAATCAATGTTGTAGAATATTTTTCTCTCTTTTGACTAAAATTTATTTCTTCTAGTTAAATGGGATAATGTAAAACAGCTTTTACTGTTTCCCATTTATGAATTGGTCTTTATTTTTCCATTAACAAGTCCTAATTAATTTATGAAAATTGAAAATATATAGGGTTTTGTTAGGTTTTCAATGTTTACCAAATAGCCATAAATACTACTTCATAAGCTAGATTCAAGGTAAAAGTAAAACTAATAAAAATACTCTTAAGTGTATATTTGCTTTTGAGATATTTGACGTAATTTATCATTTTTCATAATTTTTATGTTACTTTTCTATTTTTGTAAATTCCATCAAAAAAGTAGCTGTGGTAGGAATAAGCACTATGTATTGTCAACAGTTGGATAAAAATGATTCCATTATGAATAGGTAATTAAAAATTACATTCAATCAAAGCAGAATATAGGATCTATCAAATATTCATTTGTCCTTTCAAATATACAATTAACTATTTTGTCTTTCAGGCTTCAAATCCTGCTACTTTTCATAAAGAGGTTGAGAAATTGCTGAAACTTCTAACGCATGAAAGGAACCAACACTGGTGGAACAGCATCCATATGGTGAAATTGATTTTGTCTTTCTGCAATCAGAAGGCTCTTTGGTCATCAAAATTAATCAGGATGCTTATTTATTCTGGTCATTTTTCTATACAGTAAGTTTTATCTTTCATTTATATTTATAAAAATTATATATTTTTCTTAGTTCAATGTTTATTGTAATAATTCTTTGTGGAAGCCAGTTTGTGTGTATTTAAATATATGCAAACTGATTTACACAGCTGTAAATTTAAAAAAAAAACAACAGACTATGACAGCTTCTTTTTTTTTTTTTTTTATTGTGAAGAAAAATTAATACATTGAGATATATTTATGGCATGCTTTAGTAAAAACTAAAACCTTGTACAAGTTCATAGGTTCACAAAGATATAAATGTAAGTCAACACACCAGTTCGTACACTTACATGCCTTTTAGTCTACAAACTGGTATGTCAACTTACATTTATATCTTGGTCAGCCGATGAACTTTCCAGCCAAACTTCATGTTATAAAAATTCTAGCTTTTCATAATTTTCTATACATGTTCAAACTAGTGACATCTGAGTTTTATCTTACCATTAGCAGCAGAACAGCTTGGCTTGTCTAGATCCAGGTCTTTACTGTCTTATGACAACTGGGGAAAGACTTGCTTTGCTATTGTCAGAGATTTGGTGTCTTGTGAAGATATTCACATGGCACATTTTGTTCCAGAAGTTGCATACTGCCCTTGCTGTGATTTTTCAAGATGTGGCCACACTAATCATTACTCAGTTTTATTTTATTTCCTCTCATCTCTTTCCCTTCTCTACCTCTTCTCCTTTAAGTGTTAAGAGAACGATCTATTAACCCCCCCCCCTCCAACACATACTTGCAATCATGACTTTTACTATTGTAAGATTTAGACGTAGAAGGAAAATCTCTGAAGGACAAGAACTCTCAGTCAACACTTAAGTATAAGGAGTTAGTCTGTTGAAAAGGCTAAGAGTTGAATATTTAACAATTTTAGAGTAGATGGAAAGGGATATGTCACTCTTCCCCATAAGCATTTAAGTTGAAGAAGTAGCAGTTTTGTATGCAAAGCAAAACTATATAGTTCTTCTCTCAGCAGTTGAGACTTGTTTAAACTTAAAACACTTTTCTCTTTTCTAGAAATGTATGTTTAATTTTTAGAGATTTGATTTCAGAACTAGATGCCTGTAAATGTACATTCTAAAATGGATTTGGTCAAGTTCGAGGAATCATAAAAATTGATGGACTCATCCTTTTAAGTATTATTCTTTGTGAATTATATTTACATAGTTATTTTGAAGTAATCTGAAAAACACTTCAATTCTATTAAGCCTTTTTTATAATGTATGAATTTAGCTAAATGCAACAGCCTGTTGATAATTTATAGTTAAATTTTAAAGTCATTTTGTGTAGAGAGCCCTTAGGAATTATTAGTAATCCTATTTTCAGTTACTGATTCCATTAAATCCAATAGTTTTTTTTTATGCCTAATCAAGATAAGGATGTGGGAGCAAAGGAAGCAGCAGCTCAAAAGTTTGAACTATTATTCTATATCTGCTATCTTTTGGATATCAGGTACATTATCTATTTTATATTTATTTCTCTTTTCTAGATCCTTGCCAGACTTATTCAGAGCACTTATCGACCATAAAGAAGTCCATCTGCTTGACTTAGCATTGCAGAGATTGACAAACATCCCTGAAATATGCTTAGCAAAAGCAATTGAATTTTATCTTAGGTATTTTTGATATTTTGTGAATTGTAACTGTTAATGGAGAATGCTATATAGGGATAGTTTTGTGATATACATTTTTTTTTAACTGGAAATATCCTTATTTTACTTTTCAACAGTTTAAGCCTCTGCCTCTTGTATACAACTTAAAATCTCTTATTTCCTGACTTTTATTCTGATTAATTTTATTTGAAGCACTTTTTTTATTAAATTATTTGAAGCACTTTTTTTATTAAATTATTTGAAGCACTTTTTTTATTAAATTATTTGAAGCACTTTTTTTATTAAATTATTTGAAGCACTTTTTTTATTAAATTATTTGAAGCACTTTTTTTATTAAATTATTTCAAGAAAATGTTGACCCACTAATGATTCAGATACCTAAAACAAAAAAAAAAAAAAAAAACTTGATGTCTGTGTGGTTTCAGAAGCAGTCTTAATATTAGTCTTTCTATTATTTCTTCAAACATTGCAATAAAGGAATAGAATTACTGTATTTGATAGCTTATCAGACACTTCTCACCTCTCACTTGCATTTAATATGTCCTTTATAAATTTACACAGACCCTTTAGCCTACAGATTCTGGGTAACAGTCTACCAGAGACTTTTGTTGAGAAAGAAAAGGAATCTTGTATGCCATCAAATTCAGTAGGAAATAAGTTAAAGTTCTTTTATATTGAACTATTTTTTGAAAATTGTTTTTCAGCTTGGATAACAAAGAGAAACTATCTGAAAATGGCATTGAAGAAGAAAAAATGGAAGTTGATGAGCCAAATTGTCCTGTCAGTCAACAAACAGCTCATTATCTGTATCCTTATGTAAACTTATTTGGTCCTAAGTCATTGTTTCACTAACAACAATTCCACTATGTCTAGAACAGTACCCATCGGTATAAACAGAATGCATACTTGGTGCTATGTAGCCTGTATATAAGTTAACATCCCAGAAATTTATACTTTGAGTAATGAGTGCTTTCACTCACCAAATTTGATTGCAGGCACACTGAAACAAAGTACAGAAAAAACATTGTTTTACCATTACAACCTTATTGAAGATAACCATCGCACTCTTTACTTTCATCCCAAGTTCTTTTTACACTTATTGGGAAACTTCTAAATGTAATCAATTGTTGTTTTGACTGTGAAACTTAAATTTCCTCAATGTTTGTATAAACCATTGTACTCAAATTGGGAATTGTATAACAAAATCTACTCTTGGCTCCCTGCTGATTATCTATCAGACAATCTTCCCCACCCATATTATGTTTAAGTTTTAGATGAAGCTTGTTGAAATACCCTCAAGAATGATGTGGATAAGTCATAAGAAAAGCAATTTTCAGGACAGAAACCCAGAACTTGCTTTTAGAAACAATGACATTGTTTGTTTTTGAGGGTTGCACTGTGATTTACTTACCTACAATTTCACTGTTTAGAGTTATCAGCACTATTCACAATATATCACAAAAACAACAGCAATGCCCCAGACTGCTATCTGGTAGATGATTCAACAATTCATTCAGGGAACTTTTTCTTGGGTCTGCAGACAAAGTTGGTTTTCAACTCTTCCACTCCTTCATCCATTGACAAATGAAAACTTAAACTAAGAAAAATGTTTTCAGTCAACCAATTCTTCCTTGGGAGTATCTTGATGTTGACTTCATGGCTGCAGTTTCTGTGGCTGTCTGCTTGGGACCATCTATTTATGGAAATATATTTCTTTCAGCTGTTGGGTGACAAATCAATTTGCATAAGTGCATAAATTGATTTGATGATTTTATCCTCTGGTTACATATAAAAAAAGTTTCACCTTATTTATTTATATATATATATAATTATTATTTAATATATATGTGTTGAGGATTGGTTTATGAGTGTGTAATACTTTTAAAAACCTGTAAAAGAAAAGTACCAAAATTTCCTTAATATTTATTTAGGTGCCAAATTCTCACATGCTCTTTTGGTAACATATTTCTGATAGAAGCTTTAAAAACAATTCCTTTTCAATACATTGTGGTAAGTAAAATTGAAAACTTATACTGTCTGTATCATTTTGATTTAACACATGACACATTCATTATTAACTTACCTAAAACAATAAAATATAGTAGTTATCTTATCGGATGTCCATACTGAAAAACCATCCAATAAAAAGAATAAAATATCTATAATATAAATGCACATTCCATGATTAGTTTTTATACACACGCAATTATTTTTATAAATATTAAAATGTTTCCACATATCTTGATATTTTTTCCAAAGCATACCAATGCCTGAATTAAGTTTTATGGGTAAGTCTAATTAGTCTTTTTTGATCAATTTAATATGTTCAATACAAGCTGTTAATGTATTTTACTATTGGTCATAAAATCACCCCACCTCTCTACCTTAATTTTAAAATTAGCACAAATATTAGCTTGTAATTAAAATTTATTTGATCTGCATCCATTATTATTTTAATAAAATCATTTTCATGCTTTTACTCCAGGTCCTATTAAAATTCTTGAACTATCAACTGATGAATGCTTCTGCCTTGCCAAGTATTAGTGAAAGTCAACCAAGTATGTTACAAGTAAGTTAAATTTGTATTTGACAGTTACATTGCCAAATTTTCAAATATTGCCACCTCTAATTTTAAACAAAGAATATTATATAAAGGATTGGGGTCTTTTCTTGCTACTTATTGGTAATAGATTATTCAATTTGTGTTCAAAAATCCTAACTATTCAGTTATTCATATTAAAAAAAAAAAAAAAAAAAAAAAAAAACCTGACAGTAGTAATAATAAAAATACTTAAGTGCTCTTACGCCATCTTTTTACAAATATTGTTTAATTATAAATTGTAATTACTCTCATTGCTAACACTATTTGCTCCAGTTGCTACCCAACCTTATTTTATGGCTAACAAACTTATTTGAAAAAAAAGTGGTTTGAGATTTGTTACAAAATATTCCTTAATCGGTTTAAGATCCTCCATTCTGTCATAGAAATAGTGTTGGAGCAGTTAGCATTCCTGAAATTGCAAGTCATTTAAATGATTGAAAGAATGGAGGATGGTTGGCATTGGAAAACACAAATAGGGACTTCATGACCAGTGCTGGCCATTGTTATGTGGAGACAATTTATCAGTCTGTTGCCAGACTCACAAAGTACAGAAATTATGAGCAAATTTTGAAGACCGCATCTATGTAACTATGACATATGTCTCAGGCTATATATATATAGGCAGCATATCTTCATTCAATATTATGTCTTCTTTTTTTTAACATAGTAAATTAAAAGAAAAAGATGTTCACATGAATTCCAGTTGTACATGACATGTGAGAGCTTAAAATGAACTCTCCTTTTCAAAAAAACAGCACAAGCATAATTCATAATGTAACAGTCAAATCATGAGGGGGTGGGGAATAACACCAGAGACAAAATTCTTGAAAATGGCTATAGAAGTGAACGAAAGTGCTTGGGACAATAAAAATTATGCACAATTTTTATATTCCTTAACTCCTACAAAATGGAAAAATTTTAGGATGCTAGAAAACTTAATAAAACAATTAATTCAATCTTCCTTGTCAGTCACATTCAAAATATTATATATATAGTGGGCACAGACAATAAATGAGAGCTCAGTAAAATAAAGACTTCTATACATTAGCTTCTTTGTCATAGATGCAATCTCCCAAGGGACAATTAAACTGATATAGTGTTGGTTTTCAGCAATATGTCATTTAGTAGGTAGCAGTTATTACGGATGGTTGGTTGTAATAAATTTGGTATAGTATATAATTCATTTTATTCTTCTACTGGGATCTGTGGGGGATATATTAGTACTTTTTTTTTTTTTTTTTTTTCATCTTGTTTATATTTAGAATGCAGCTGATTATGATATAGATTGATATGCTTAGGGTCATTTGAGGACACATTGTTTGATTTATATTAAAATTTGTAATAGATCACCTTATTTGTTAGTCAACAATGTAGTTATGAAAGTCATTAATGAAAGTTTGTTTTAATGTTTTTTAGTTCAGTGTAGAAAGTCCTTTTTGTGGATGAGTTAACTTTATCACGATTTATTAAATTTTGTATAACTGCTATTTTGTAGTAGTTAGGACATTCACTCCTATAATTAAGGGTGCATGAATTTGTGCAAGTAGGGTTTTTTTTTTTTTTTTTTTTTATATGGGGAGGTAATAAATGTATTATTGATATCTATCAAGAAAAAGGAATTTTATTAGGTTCATATCTAAGGTAGACTGATTAGTTTTTAAAATTACTAAATATATCATGTTCAAGGTTAGCCATATAAAAGTTACACAAAGAACTGAGCCCATGGAAACACCACATTGTGTGTGTATGTAATATATAGTTTTTGTGGTCAAAGAATGGAACTTCGGTTGTATAAGTTAAAAGTTTCTGTAATATGTTGGGTCTAATTTTTAATGGAGGGAGAGATGGATCATTGTATATATTGTTTATAATTATGTTTATCGTTTCTCTAACTGGGACATCTTACTTATTATAAAACGCAGATTGTGTGCGTGTCTGTACGTTTATATATTGGATCGGATTTCCTACATTTTTCAACAAAACTTCACAGGGCTACGTAAAGTTACCTTGCGGTGGCTCCGACAGCACCAACAATTGGAAAAACAATTGTTTTTGTATGAAATCAATTTGAAAACACGATGAAGAGGTATTAATGGAAGGGTGACAACTCATATCGAGTTTTACTTATTATAAAACCCAGGTTGGTTGTTTGTGAATTCGTTTATATATGGGATCGGATTTCCTACATTTTTCAACCGATTTCAACAAAACTTCACTTTTTTTTGGCAGGTAGTGTTTCTTATTGTCTTGCACACTTTTTTCTTTATTTTTACATTCAGAATGCTTTAAAAATTCCATTTACAAGACAATTGTTTATAATAAAATTCTATTCAATCAGTAGACTCATAACGATTGAAAACAATGTTTTTGTTTGAGTTTGACCAATTCGTAAAAAAATAAAACTAAGATATGCGTGTCCGTCAACCTTAAACAATAATCAGTCTTTATGATGGTCGATACTTGATCTATCTCTTACTGTTACATCCCCGGGCAACACCGGGCTCTACTGCTAGTTAGTGAATAAATTATCAACTTCAAGTGAGGCTTGTGTCTAGAATTTGGATTAATTCAAGAGTTGATTTGATGCCAATACCCTAGTTATTCCCTATCCAACATGAACCACTCAGTCAAATCTAATGACTACCAACTATCACAGCTTAAAAATAACTTAGCTGAACATAAAAAATTTTTACAACTCCTCAAAAAAAAAAAAAAAACAGGGATTTACTATTTTGCCTGTAATGATTACCACAAGGAATACATGAGTAGGTACTAAAATTTGTTTATATTAATTTTTTAAAATGAGAAGGATTAAATTCCAGTAAACAAAAACAGAAATTATATGGATTGGGATTGGTGGGGGTATTTGCGAACACAAGTTATTCTTTTAAAAATAAAATATACTTTTCTAAAACTGATTTAAAGTATAAATAATCTGATTTGAAACATATTTACTTTGTTTAAAATAACTCAAATGCATTTTTAAACCAAACAGTAGCTACATTTAAGTGTTTGAGCAATAAGGTGATGCCAAATTTATTGATGTTCTACAGAGACTTTATTTGTAAAAACATAATTTAAGAAAATGACGTGACTAATTTTTATGTATGCAGTAATTTTCAAAATTTTAGTAATATTCTCAGTAATCTAATTTTAGGCATGTTGACTTTAAATTTACTATAGTCTTATTTCCTGATAATAGGCACATGTATTATATACATAAAAAAATTAAATTCTTTTAAAAATATTGGTGTTCAATGACTGGTATTAAGCTTATTCTTCATAATAATCTAAATGGATGAAATCAATACAGAATTTTAAGATTTAAAACTTAAGTTTTCTACTTAAAATTTAAAAAAATATGAAAAAAAGGAAAAGAATTCTTGTAAAAATTCATTATTTCTTAAAAAAAAAAAATGTTTCTTAAGACAAATAGTGTCCTTAATATATCTTGTGTATAAAGGCAATTAAAAGCTTTCCTAATGTCAGTTTTATTACATTTTTTATGATTTGGAGATTTGCAGTAAAAACAAATTTGTGATTTAAATTCTCTAAGTAATCCTCCTTTTTAACTAATATGAAGAGGATGAAATTTTAATTTCTCAAAATTAAGTAGGTAACAGATGTAAAAAAGAGAAAAAAAAATTCATTTGTTAATAAGCCATTAAAAACCAACAATTATTTTTGCAAGAATTTCCAAATTTTTACTGGGAAAAAAAAAGATGCTAAAATACCCATATTAATCTTGACCCACCACTGATGAAAAAAAAAAAAAAAAAAAAAAAAAAAAATATACATTTCAAAATTTTGGTTATGCTAGAAAGGATTAAAAAAAAAATTAATAAAACAATATGAAATTTGATCCTTCCTCTTAATAATAACAAACATTTTGATAAAACTTTGTTTTTTTTTTTTTTTTTATCAAGTTTGAGACTTTTTTCCATCATGTGTTTTTTTTTTTTTTTTTTTTTTTTTTTTAAGAGAAACTTCAAATTTAGATAAGATTATATGGACACAAAAGATTTTTTACAAAATATCGCAATCGATGCATTAATTTCTGACTGTAATGATTTCAATTTTTAAAAAATGCTACTTTTAATTAAGAGAGAGAAATTTACTATGGCAAAAATGTTTTGTTTACTAAATCATCCACAGTACATTTGCCTCTACATTCGTACACCATTTTACCTTTCTTGGCAAATCTGTTACCTTATTGTTGGATACTTAAAAACAAAAGCATAGGAAAACTGAAGGAGCTAGATTATATATCTAGATACCTTAAAAAAAATTCAGTGTTTCCACATCATCCATTTCTTGTTGGTACATAATTATAACTGATACTCATGTTTTTACATCTCCTCTCCACATATAATTCCATCAATAAAAACATTAGTTTAAGTCCTTCTAGTTTGGTTATTATAGATATAACTTTATGGATTGAGTGTACCAATAATTATGGCACTAAGGAGTTTCTTTTAACAGCTAATTCCTTTGTAGCATTAAAAATTCAGGTTATCTTATTTGTATATTTCCAAATACTATTTCTATTCAAGTGTTTTTTTCATTTTTCTTTTTACAGATAGTAGATTGGGTGTCTGTTACCATAGATGCTCATGTGACACAGTTGGTTATTTCACCTGACACGAAAGATTTATTACATCACTTATATTATACAGTTGGAAATGAGGTAAAAACAAAATCTTTTAGAATTAAATTTTAAGTCTAATGAATGACTACCACAGGTTAAAAATGTTATCATGCATCTGAAATAATTTCTACTTGCAGGTGCAATTTGTGGATGAACTTGCACATATAGAAGCCCATCTCACACAACTGGAAGTAAGAAATACATTTGTGAGCAAAGATGAAGAAGTTGGACAATATTGTATTCGCTTTTTACATATTCCATAAGACAGTAAATAAAATTAACATTCATTCCCATTTCATTTTGTTTTGAATATTTCTTCATATATATATATATATCTAGGTAGATCAGTAGGTTTATACTATAATGATGAAAGCATATATTTTTAATAAATCTTTTTCAATGTACTCAACTTGGATATTACACTGAAATTTTCATGTAAAGATGTGGACTTGCTAGAGTTTTGCTGTACTAAATATATATTAAGTATAAAAACAAAACCTATTTAATACAGCAATATGTTTGTGTCATTTCAAAGGTAAGAGCAGTTGTCTGTAACTTAGGCTTTCAAATCAATTTTCCATAACAGTTAAACAAATCATTCTTAATTCATTTTGTAACTCGGATTATGAATTTTTGCAAAATGTTAAGTTTCTTACTATTTTACATACTATAAAATCTCATAGAAATAAGTCCTGTCAACATTCTGAACTACAAATCTTCAGATGTAAACTTTCTTTCCCAATATCAGATATTACAGGCAACTTTTTAAGTATTTTTTTTTTCTAAATTACTAGCCAATAACATAAGACAGGTAATATAAGGAAATTAGCATAGAAAACATATGAAAGAGCTGAATATTTTAAAGAACATACAAATTATTCTTTTAATAAAGGAACATTTAAAAAAAAAAATGAAAGACTGACAAAAACATTCTTGCAGAATTTTTTTCTTTTCAGTTCTATAAGTTTCAATGAAGACCAATTAATTTCTCAATGGGAGGATATTGCCAATCATTCTCTGCTAATGCTTTAGCTTTTTGGCGTAGCTGCTTCATTCGTTTCTCATGTAGATCTACAAACAAGCAAAATAAATATATATATATATATACAAACATACATATTAAGCAATAAAAAGTTCAGTTTAACTGCAATTAGTATGTTTGTCAAACTTGACATGTATCATATTTGACAGCAAATGATAGGGTATCTGTCTGCTACAACTATACTGAACATTTGTTTACTTTCAGACATAATAGAAAGAAAAATTTTAATGGTGTAAAAAGAATTTACTACTGGTACTGGTTTTCTGAACACATATCTGTTGCATTTCTCTCATTCACTCACAGAGAAAGCACAGCAATAATCCAAATAGGTAAGTCTCTCCAACTGTGTATAACAGGCAAGGACGTTCTACTCGAGAGATTTCAGTATCCCAGCTTTAGCCAATAGATCCATTTGGAGTGCATCATTTGCTGTTCCTCTGACAAGTTGCTCCTTGATGTATATGTTGGGCAGGTCAAGCTCACAGTAGAGACATGAGCAGTCAAGGGCCATAGCCCTCAAGTGAACAAGGTATTGTTGTATTGGCTTGTTTTCAACCTGCAACATAGATGCAATGGACCATGGGATTCAATCTCTGAGTGACCAATGCCTCTATCATTAGCTTGTCCAGGTCAGTGGAAAAAAATTTAGGGTGAGTGTTAATTATTGCATTCTGGACAGACTCGTCAGTTGTATAATTGGATATTGGTCTGAGAAGTTGGCATGCGTGTCATTTTTGTGAATACTCTCCAATCAATTCGAAATTTCCCGACTTGTTTGGTGGGGGGGATATTCTGCTGCTGCTTTAGCAGGGATTGTTTGGTGGGAGAGTTCCTTAGCTTGCATAAGGATGGACAGGGCTTCTCCCATTGCTGTGCTTCCTTCTATACTGCAACATTTGCAAGTGAAATGCTGACAAAAGATAACTTACAAATGATGGATCTGGCCAAGTAGGCAAAGATTCCTGCTTTGATAAGGTAGTTTTCCCAATCTTCAGGTTTAATTCCTGTTCACAGCACCATGTAGATTTAGTTGGTCAGACAGACAAGTACTCAACCATATTGCAAATTGAGTCCGCTATGACAACTTGTTGAGATTTATTGTGTGTATGAAATACAATTTTGACACAAGACCTAAAATGGGGGAATAGGTGGAGGCTGGTCGACACACTATCTTATATCTCCAGCTAATCAGGGGGGAGAGCTCCACAGGAAACCACCTTGTTGTGAATTAGTGACTTAAAGAAAATCAAGCTTAGCCCCATTCACACGAAACAAGCTTGCCACAGTTACCCACTTTTTGCTGAAATCTGTCAATACCAAATACTTTCTATCAGTTCTAATCTTCTTGAGCTGATGCTCAAAGAATCAGATTAGATCCTGATGAGAATAGGGTTCACATCGCAAAATTTCCTCCATTCATGCCGTCCAAATCACCATTCAAGGTCACATCGTTCAGTCTGGCAAATCCGCCAAGCTCCATATAAAGGCCATGTCATTGAGAGATACCTGGTGATTGGTTTGAAATAGGCTAAGTGAAAACTCAGGGTTGCTGAGGTAATCTGCCACTGGCGCCCAAAACCAAAAGGAGCAAAACTTGTCCGCCGACAAACCAAGCTATCTGCATAGTGGATCTTTTGCAACCCCCTCAACTAGTTCATAATAGAAGACTTTCCTAGGCTGAGAAAGGTTACTGGGCTGAGGTAGATTGACACTCATGGAGGAAAACTCTATTGATCCCAGGGTTTACAAAGCCCGCAAGATGGGAGGAGTGATAGAAAGGGAAAGCAACCCTTTGACTCCCTGCCAAGATAAATCACTCACTGTGTAGCAAAGTCATCCTCAAGGTGAGTTTGTGACTCCAATCCCATGACACAGGCGTTGGGCACAAATTATCTGTCAACGTGATGCTTGCATCCCCCACACAAAGCGCTCAATCACCTTCTTACATTCCTTACAGAGAGGAAGTACAGACAAGTGGTAAATGATAAGGTGTAAATGGCACATGCCTCAGCCCTACCCTTCACAGACTACGTCCTTTGAAAGATTGACCCCCTTCCAGGCACCTAACCGCAAGCCAGATGACTTGTTGCAGTTAATCTTGGCCCGTGACCTTTTTATACCATTTCAGTGGCCTTAGTACCACCTAAGTCATCAGCATATGCGGAAACCCTGGTTCAAGCCCCCACCAGAGACAGCAATTCCCTGTAGGGCTGGACTGCACACCCTGTCCCTCAGCTCCAACACCAAAATGTAAAGTAGGGGCAACAGTGGGCAAACCTGACCAAGATATTGCGCAACCATTTTCTATTCACCTGGACTACACCACTGGAGGCATGGCTGTTTAAAACGCTTATTTTTGTCATATAGGAAAACCCAACATGATGCATAAACGAAATATTCGGTGAAAAACTGCATTCGTCAGTAACATTTAAAACACCTCAGAATGTAAAGTTCTTAAAGCAAACCTATGCCAAACTGTTTTCCTGCATCCTTGATGACTTGGCTGTCTGAAAATAACAATATCAAGATGAAATAATGGAAACTGACCATAAAAAACACAATTAGGCACAACAAGTAAATCAATCAGTAAACTTCTGGACCTTTTCAGGTGACGTTATAGGATCCAGGCGGCCATTGTTTGCACATGGAATTATTCACTGGTAATTAATCTTCGATTTGGCTGTGGAAAATGTCACTCGGTGGTTAGCATTAAGAAATTATGCCCAATTTTCTGAGAAAAATCTCCTTTTTGTTTTTGATGAAAAAATATTTATTTTCACTTCAAAATAATATATCAAACTTCATCTCTTTCTCCTTAATTTGACATGAACATCATTGAATAAAAGGAATGGCTAAATGGCCTAGTGATGGGAAATATAAAAGATATGCAGCGAAAAAAAAACAATGTCATCTGCTAAGTGTCGTTGTCATCACCGGGTCACAGTTTGTTAAATACAAAACAAAATTCACTAGCTTTAGCTAGGCAGGCTCCGCAGCATGAGGCTAGCAAGTGCTACCAGGGTCAGGTAGTTAGACATAGGTTAAGCAAGCTGTGAACATGGGCACAGAATTGTACAAGAAAGAGATCCATTGGGGTTCCTATCATTACATTCACGAGGCCAAGACCCCCAAGGGGCGTACTCTGAGGTTGACCGACAACGTGTGAGGTGTTTCAGCGGCATTTCAAGAGCCGTTTTACTAAGGAGCCTGGTCTCTGTGGTGATGAGTTTTGCAACCATTTGGCTGACTTTCCTCAGCTTTCACCGACTGAAGTGGCTAGCTGCAAGGGTGAGATCAGAGGGCAAAGTTCACTTGGCATTGAAGAAGGTCAGGGGACTGGGTCTGCCCTACGAACTGTACTTGAGGCTGTCACACATCTTTGTTCCAATTTTGAATGTTGTGTTCAACAACTGGTTCTGGCAGGGGTCCATTCCTGACTGGATCTTCAGAGGTGTGATCAGACTATTGAAAAAGGGTAAGGCTGTTGGGCGAGATTTAGACAATTTGTAAGTGGATCACACCCCTAGTGTTGTCGTACAGGTGAATGGAAAGTGGTTGGATACTTTTGCACTGTCTCAATTGGTTCGATTGTCACCCTTACTTTGGTGTTGGATCCCCTCTTTCGCCTGCTGAGGGACAGAGCATGCAGTCCGGCCCTATGCAGAACTGCTGTCCCTGGTAGAGCTTGAGCCAGGGTTTCTGTGTACACTGATGAAGTATCCATTTTTGTGTAGTGTTGCAGCAGCATTGAGGTGGTACAGAAAGCACTTTAACAGTACAAGAAAGTCATGGAGGTCAAGTTTAACCGTAACAAGTCTTCCAATTTGCAGTTAGGTGCCTGGAAGGGGTTGCATTTCCAGGGCCCTTTGGTTGGACTGATGGACCTGTCCATATTCTTGGAATGTGGCTCAGGCCCAGACACCAGCTAGATTATTATTGGTCAGAAGTACAGCAAAGGTCAGAGTGTCAGTTGGGACTTGTCTCTGAAGGAGGTTAACCTTGAAAAGTAGGACCAAGGTGTGTGTGCCACTTATGTCTTTTCTCTCATCCTTTACCACTTGGCATTACTTCCTCTTTGCAAGGACTGTAGGATGGCGATTGAGCACTCTTAGCGTGGTCGCAAGCAGAAGGTCCATAAAGAAGCCTGCACCAGCGCCCATGCCATGGGGAGACTGGGGTTGCCACACTTGGTGAGTCAACGACATGCCTCAAGGTTGGCTTTCCTATGACGCTTTTTGACAGAGGGCTCTATTTTGGTGTTAGAGACACCTTCCCTAGCCTTACCATCATTCCTTCCAGTAGTGGCTGTAGAAATCTGTTAAGTTTCCTCAGGGAATGTCGAGTGGCCTTAAAGGTCTTTCTTCAATCCAATGACCTCTAATAGGTTATTGTATTGTGAATTAGGAGGGGCTTGCGACGGACCCATTTTGTGGTTGGCTTGGCGGCATCAGAGTTGTGCTCTTCGGTACCAGCGGCAGACTATCTCAGCAACTCTGAGTTTTTGCTTAGCTGGTGATTGATTTGGAACATGCTACCTCTCAATGATGTAGCTTTCAGATGCAGCGGGGCGGATTTGCCTGACTGTCATTGATGTGACCTTAGCTTAGAGGAAACAGCTGTGCACACCTATCATTGTCCTCTGATGTGCCCTTTCTGGTACTATGTTGGCATTTGATTAACTAGGATAACTAATGAAAACCAGCCTCTCCCCATTTCCCCTTCAGCCTTGTGCCACAATTTGTGTATGATAGCAGGAATAAATAACCTGTATTGAGTTACAGGGACGCTAGTTGTGAACTTGCTTGGGAGGGTGAGTATTTTTTATTCTACACTAGTTGATTGTTGATACCTACTGAGTAGTTACCACAGATCCACAACCTTGGCTTCAGAGTACCCGAACTATGAGCATAGCAAATTGGTACCACAGGCATTCCATATTCACTGAATTGGACTTGCTTCCAGGCTCTTTGAAGATGCTTTTTTTGTAAGCTTTGACCAGGTCATCCCTAAGAGCAAATGGAACTGGTTGTGCTTTGTGAAAAACCAGCTTCGCATCAGATTTGAACTTCTAGTTTAAAATCCTTATGACATCCCAATTCTTTGAAAAAATCTGATTGTGGCAATATGTAAGGAAGCATAAGACTTGTTAGAGGCCTTGTGATGTGATGTTTTTACATCTTCACACATGTTTTGGTTTTCTATGCATCTCAGTCCAAGAGCATTGTCCAGAAATTGCCAGTGTTTTGATAGCATTTTGCCCCAGGTTATCTTGGTGACAATGTAGGGAATTGAGCTTTGTTTACCAGTCCTTGTTTACTTGGTTTGGCCCATAAAAGTTCACAGCACAGGCAACTTGTGCTTGCTGGCAGACTTATAACTATATCTGACATCATCCAGTTTTGTTTTCCTAGTTGTTTCCAGACTGGCAAAGAAATGAAATTTCCCATAGTTGTAGTGTCCAGTTTCATTGTGATTGGCACAACCAACCTAGAAGTATCATCACCAAGGATCATTTTGACAAGCTCTGCTTTTGTTATTTTCTTCACAGAATGTCCTTTCTTGTCACAAAAGTAGCATTTGACTTCTTTGTAGGGGTAGTCTTTATGAGCCTTTTCACATCTGTAACACCTATATTCAGGATCTGTGAAATTAGGCTGCTGGTACTTTTTTGGTTGACCTTTGTTCTGCCTCTGCTTGACAGACCTGGTCTTGGATCCATAAACAGTTTCCTTAGCAAACCTCGCCGCATCTTCGGTCTCAGTAGCGACCTGGAAAGCATGGGCAAAGTCTAGCTCTGTGTCCTTAATCTTGAAAAGAGCCTTCAAGACAGCTTCATTGTTGACAGAATATGAATCTCTGTCTAAGATCATCTTGTGGGTCAGTGATCAAAGGAAAGTCACAAGTAGCAGCATCGTGACATGTACACTGACAGCTCCTGGAGAGTTTTGCCTGGCTTCCGTTGCATGTCACTCCAGAACTTGAAATGTTCCTGCACAAAGAAACATTTTCAGTCAAATTGTTCTTTCATAAAGCTGACAATTTCCTCTATCGTCAACATCCTTAGGCAGCCTGTTGAGTAGCCAAATTCACTAATTGTTTATAGATGGCAGCAGTTTGATCAAGCAAGAAAACCTGAGCCTTGTGCTGATCAGGCAGAGCATTGGCTACAAAAAAAGTGCAGAGTCTTGACCAGTAGTTAGGCCACAGAAATGATGGGATAGCAGCTGAAGAGGCTAAAAGACAAGAACTTTGACTAGAATCCCTTTCAGATGTTTGAAATTGGATCAGCCTTCTCAAAGATTCCATGTCTTCTGTGCCGCTGTGCCTGTAATTCCATTTATTCCCTCTGGATTTGAAGTTTTTGTGCAAATAACTTAATCCACTCACCACTTTGCCATTGCTGTCAAAGTAAACAGCCCACTCAGCAAAGATAGTCTTTCTCATCCTATCAGAGACTCCAATTTATCATGCTTCTCTCATTCACTCACAGAAAAACACAATAATTCAAATAGGTAAATTAGCTGTCTCTTCAAAAGGCAAAAAGACAAACAAACTCCTCAACCTACATTGCTTATATAGCAGTGCAATTAGATCATTCTCCAACTTTCCATTCAATTCTATTGGACTGATCTCAACAGCATCATAGCAGCCAACTCTAATTTGGTTAAATAGTTCTTTTAGAAGAAAAAAAAGAAACGTTGGTCAGCATGAACTCCATTTTACTGGCTACAACTTTTAAACTATGATAACTGTTAAGACAGCCTGAACCGTAACATAAAAAAACAGTTACAACTGAGTTGATTTAAAAAAAAAAAAAAATTACTGATACTTGGTATAATAGTCTTTTATTGGTACCTTCTGGCAATTCTTAAGGGAAAAGTGGTACATGTATACATTTTGGCTTCTCCCCACTTGTTACGCCCAAAGAGTAATTAAAGATTGTTAAAGTATCCCAAGAACCTTTTGCTACAATTATGCTATTCCAATTGTTCTGGTCTAGTGTGAAAACAAAAATGAATTCAAATAATTTGGGGGTGGGGTTGGGTATAATCTTAAAGAAAAGATGTGAAAAAAAAATTAACTAATTTTTGAGATTTTTTTAATTTTCATTAATATTTAAATTCATATGAAAAAAAATTCTATTCTCATAGCTGTCTTGTTAAAATGAAAAGTTTTATACATTAGTATTTGGAGTGGGGGAAATGAATAGCAACATTCAAAGATTTTAGTTACCTACCTTTCTGAAGGCCTTGATATGAAAGTTCCAAATCATGTTCCATTTGTAATTTAAACATCAATGCAGAATTTCCGTCTAAAAGAAAAAAAAAGTTCTGAAATTTGAGATTGAGTCTTTATTTACAAAAATGTGTTAGGGAAATGAATAGACCGTTTTATACTTTGTTATAACATTTCAATTTCTTTTTTTTACTGCATGCTATACTATCAGTATTTTAGATGAGAATTCATTCTTGAGAGAGTACACCAAAACTCTTGGTGTTTTCAAATATTTAGCAACAACCCACAGTCAAAAACGTTTTGATTTATTTACACTTACATTATTTTTCTTTCATATCATTAAGCATGTCCTGGTTTAGGCAAGGATGATAAAATAAGTCTATTTAACATTCTGGTCTCAAAATAATTTGTTTTACCAAGCCTTTTTTTATGATTGATATTGTGCTATCAAGTAGTAAATGTACTGTGTCATGTTCCACAGCCAATTCACTCATTTTTTTCAGTGCTAAAGTGTGTGGAATTGCAGAAAAAAAGTCTTGATACTGCTTAATAATATGAATAATTATTGAAGACATAATTTTTTTTCCTTGCAATTGATAAACCAAAATGTTTTTTGTCGTGAAGAATTGGTCTAATAACTTTTCCTTGCATTCCTAAACACATACAATTGTATTTTAGTTTGCCATTGGTATTATGTGAGCAAATATAGAGGGACAGTAAATAAATATTGTAAAGTACCATTATAATAGCATGCTCCTGTATAAAAAAACTTAGTTTTGGTCTTCACTAACATCAACTAAATTTCTGTACAAAAAAAAGTTATGCTGCATCCATACAAATGGTGAAAAATGGAAAGATGAGTCAGCAAGAAGCTGTAATATACCAAAAGAAACCTCTGTTGAATGTAGAGAAAAATACCAGGACCAAAAAGGTCTATTCAATGAGGAGAAAAAAATGCTAGTGCATGCTTTGCAATACACTGCTTTTTAGATTTCCCCAAGATAGTGCTGACCCGAAAAGAAATTAAAAGTTTATTAAACAGACACATTTTAAAAGCATCTCTACTGAATCAGTGAAAGCCAGGTCAGAAGCCATAACTCATGAAAGTAACTTTCACAAAACCTGGGACAAAATATTGTTTCTGACTTTACGTTAGCAAAAATATCTTAACCCCAAGTGCACGTAAAATATAATGGATTCTGTTAAATTTATATAATCAGTTTTGTTTTGTGTTACAACAAATGAGAATTTACTTTCATCTTTTATTTTCAGGGGGTAGTATTTGTACAAAAAATGGCCAGAATGATGCCCACCAGATTGCTGATATGTATTTTCATCCAGCAAGTGAATGCAGGATATCGTTTTTGAAAACTGGTGTACAAGTCATTTTATTCTTTTTTTTACTAGTGATAAAAAGCCTACGTTGATAATTCATGATGGTCATGGAATTTAGACATTCAAAACAGCGGGAGTAGCAATGAAAAATGATATCAAAATTCTATGTAACTTGCTGTGACAGTCTTCAAGCTATTAATAGTTGAGTGGAAAAAAAACTTTGAAATGATCCTGAAGAGAATCCTGTTGAAAGATTTTTTCCTGGTTTACTCAAGCAAATTTGTTTAAAGACCAATTGAGAACATGCTATTGCTAGTTTCATAACCTACACATTGTCCCTCAAAAAAGAAAGTGGAGTGCATCAACACATTTCCATTTCCAATACTAGTGAAAACAATTATGAAATCATTGGCACCTTTTTATTACCAATTCAAAATATCAAAATGATCAATAAGAAAAGCTGTTATTTTGCCTAAACCATACCATCAAATTTTTTTTTTTTTTTTTTTTAACTTTATTTTTAAAAAAAATAAATTCCAAAGTAGGAACAGTTGACCATAGATGAAGTGAAGGAAAGGCTGAAGTTGGAAGAAATTGAAAGTTTGAACAAAAAGGTGTTGGGAGAAAGAACATGTTAGTGAAACTAGAGATCAATTTGATGACATCACTCCACTTGAAGAGAGCAACATTGTTCATTGTAATAAAGCAAAAGACAGTCTGATGGAATCACAGAAATTTTTGAGCTCCAACAATATTTGAAATATGTTTGGGTAAGTTTCTATTCTGTATTCTTTCTCTGTGAAAGAGGGAAAAGTAAAAAGCTACGAGCTTTGAAAGTAAGAAATGTAGTCTGCAATATGTCAGTCAACTAACAAAAAGTATTGAGCTTGAAGAATTGACAAGAAAACCAGTCAGTGGCAAAGATCTTTATGCAACCTACACCTAACCACAGATAAATGAGAATCTACAAAACAGGACATAATTGCAGCTCAGTTTAAATTATTTTCAAACCAAAAAGTGGATATAAAATTAAACTATATTCAAATTGCATTAAAATTTGCACTAGCATCAAAGTTGGGTTTCTAACAATTTCTTTAAAAGGTATTTTCCTTTTTTAATCATTTTGCCCCAAGCAAAGCAATAAAAATCACTAAGGCACAATGGGTTAGTGGATCTGACAGAATCTGAATAAATATTAAGAGAGAACAATAAAAAAATTAAAAAAAAAAAAAAAAAACACAAATTAATAAGACAGAAGATATGATTGACATTGCATTTAAATTTTTGAAGATCAAAGTTGACTGGAGAGAGTTCCACAAGTGAAAAGTGCAAGTGAAGAAAATTAGAGATCTCACGATTATATCTATAAATTTCAACTGTAAAATGATAAAACCTAGCTGCATTTAAATTTGTAAAGTTATGGTACCAAAGAACAATTACTATGAAAATATTTATAGAAAAGGTACAGGGAAGCTATATTATAGGAAAGTGTCTGAAGCCAAGATGCCAAGTCAAGACAGATAACATTGCATAATCACCAGACCAGATGAGGCAGCAATATTCAATGTATGGATGAATGGTAGATTTAAAACGGTAAACCAACTTTCCTATCAGCAGATAATTGATAACTGATTCAATATAATCTTTCCACTTCATGTCAGTGAAAAATGTTCGCCTGAAAAGGTGCATCGAGACTCTCCTGAAGGTTTAGCATCAGCTATGCTAATGGTTCTTTAAGACTATTTAAAAGAGAGCACTTTCATTTTGGAAGCATTAAAATTAGCAAGCTATTTTCTTGTCCCAGTTAACAAATAATTGTAGGTAATTTTTTTTTTCCATTAGCTATCAATTTGACCTTATCAAACTGATAAGACTTACAAATTTAGATAGAAGTAAATAGTTGTCATCAGCATAGATAGTCATTGATGAATTAGGAACAATGTCAAAGTCCAAGGTTTGGAAGAAATTAGTGAAAATGTCATAATTGGTGTACTTTGCTTGGAAATCAAAAAAAATATTTCTAATGTGTTCTTTTAAATGTTCAGGTCAATATATAAATGTCTTTTAAAAAGTTTTCCTGTTGAAATTCACAAGTTTAAACTGTTGAAAAAAAAACAACAAAAAACTTCTTTACTTTTAAAACAAGTGCCTCATTAAAAAAAAAAAAAAAAAATCATAGACCCATTTTATCCCATGGATGGTGGAAACTAAGAATTTTATTTATATAAAAATAAATGCTTCTTTTTTAAACTTAGATTTCGGTTCTATTTGCAGGATAATGACCTAATCCGAATTAAGAGAAAAATTAATTTCTGTACATAAATAAACTTTTTAGGCATTTAAAACATTAGCACGTTTTTTCGTTACTCATCGATTCATCGAGCTGCTAGTATTATATAAATTTAAAAAAAAAATGTAAACAAATTTAAAATTCTCTTTAAAATCCAATATTTGTCCTAGAGATAAGTTCCTAAGTCTATTAGTAAATTATGACTTAACAGAATTTTCTAAAACTAAAAGTAATGCTTTATTTCTTAAAACGGAATGAAAATAATTTTTCTTCTCCCTCTCCATGGTTGCCTGCGAGGAAGCACCATGGAGTTGTGAATAGCGGCTTGGGTTGAGGAATTGGAGATCGAATTCCAGTCGAATCTACATTCACTTACGTGCTAATACCCTTGGGAAAGGGTATGATGAATCCTCTTCTACTATCTCAGCCTTGGATGGCAACTGGTCTACCACAGAAATGGCAACCTACTGCGGGAAAAACTGTGCTTTCAAGACAAAAACTGACAAAACAGGAGGTAGATTCATATACTTTTCTTCAGATATTGAATAGTAGTCAGTCAACGCTAGATATCAAAATTAATTATCCTTTTTGCACTCGATTACCGTTTTCGATTTATCATCAATGTAAGTTCGATCTCTTTCACGTTGTCGGATTTTCATTAACTGGCGTTGTTTACATTTTCCTCTAGTAGTAATGCGTGGAAGCTTAACGGCCTTTTTACAGCTTTTCGTATCTTACTGAGCATCATAACATCATTTTTTAAATAACCAGGCAATTTCATGCCAGAATGGAACATTCTCAATACCGGGGGTGGGGGTGCTTATAATGCAAATTAAGATTTTTTTTTCTGTCCAATCTGAAAGCAACGTGTTTTGCTTTTGATTTTTGATTCTTGCAAGCATTCTCAAAAACTTTTTTTTTTACTTTGAATTGAATTATTTTTGGTATGAAAAAGAAAGTACATACAAGGTATCGAAAAGGATAGGGTGAAACATACCCCCACAAAATATTTTACCAGTTTTTTTTTTTTTAAGAAAAATATTCAGTTTTAGTTCATTACTAAAACCCTAACCCTTAAAACTCTCTAAAAACCCCAACCTAGGGTTGGAGTTAGAGAGTTAGTTTTTAAAATTTTAGTTATCATGCTCTTTTCAAAGTTAAATTATTTGTTTTATTTTTAATTTAAAAGAAAAGCTTTATTTTATTATTTGTATTTTTTTTTAATTTAAAGCTTTATTTACCGCTTGTCATTGCTTTCCGACAGTGCGCAGTAGTTTACACGAGTAAGATCAGTTAAAGCAGTAAATAGGCCGTTCGTTATGATTCCGCGAGTAAAACGTTCCGCAGTGAATGTAGTTAAACAAGGCCTGTAATGGCAGACGAATGAATGCGACTGAGTCCGAATTTTTATTGTCGATAACTTCAAAACAAAAGGGTAGGTTTTATCAAAATTTGGGCGTTATTTTCGAGTTCAACATATACATACATTGACAGATGACGATTTGGGAAAGTTAATAGATTTTCTTTGCGTTACATATTTTTTTTTTTTTTTTTTTTTGCGTTTTGCAGATTTTCTTTGCCCTGCAAAGAAAATTTACGTTTTAAAAAATTTCAGAATGTCTTTCAGGTTTTTTCTCTTTTCATTTTCTAAATGACCTAGCCTACGTTGCGGTAGAATGTGATACAAGGTTGGAATTTAATAAAAAATGTGAGATTTCGGAAATGCCGTACAAAAATTGCTCAAGCCCCCACGTCACTACTCATACCCGCTAAGGAGAGGTACTGTCTGCAGAGTGTCTCCTTGAAATTAATATTTTAGTTAGCACAATTTCAATTAGGCCAGGGAAGTATTCTTCCTGGTATGCGGTCACAAGAGGGGTGTAGTGTAAGTGACATCATGATGAAGTTAAAAATATGGTGTCATATGTTCTGCGTTAATTATAACCATTTTTTCAGTTGAAATTTTAAAAAACTGTATTTTTTTTTAATTAAGAAAGTCCTATTTCATTTATTTTATTTCTGAAAATTGATAAAAAATGTGATCATAATTCATATAGGTAATCTAAGGGAGGTAATTGTATTTAAAAAACTGACAAAGTCGTTTCACACTCAAAGTTCACGCTTGCAATAAAATAAAAATCATTTTATTAACCTCCCCCCTTTTTTTTTTAACACAAAGCATATGTTTTAATAAAAAATAGTTTTCTTTTTAGTTTTTATTAACCTCAAACTGGTTACTATTTTTTAAATTGTCTAAGCAGCATTAATAAAAAAAATTCCTTTGTCACGCTTTGAATGTGAATATTATTTTCAAAGCAGTTTTTTGTTTTTTTTTTATAACAGTTGCCATGAAAAATCAGCTAGAGAAAAAAAATGATAATTTCGATTTACTTTAACCGACGAGTTACTAGTACTACTTACCTTCATTACTGGGTGATCTAAAGAGTTGTTTCCTTAACTCCAGCGGTACATTTGACATGGTGAAATCCTGGATTATTTTTTTTTTTCAGTATTTATGTGGGGAAACAAGAAACGAAGACTGAAAATTAAAATAAATTCTTTGAAAGAATATAAGAATAAGAGAATTCGTGAAATAATTAATTGTTTATTCTGTTATTCTTTTGACTAAGCCTCGTTTTCGATAATCAGTCTTTTTGCCGGCGTGCGTATTTTGAACATGCAGTGGAGTGAATCTAATTACGATCCAGTAAGCGAAACTTCAGCGGTATGCAATTTTTTCTTTTTCGTTATTCCTACCAGTAAAATATTATTGACTTATTTTATCCCTTTGATAATAAATTATTTCCTTTAATTGCACATTGTTGTTAGGTCCTATGGTTTGCTTAACTTTACCGGTTGCATCCATTTTTAAAAATGGAGGCATTATCCTTGCTCGTCTTTACGTACCCAAGTGCTTGGCACTAATTATTTCACTCAATATCTTGAGGTTGTGCGTCAGTGTTTAAGCACATTTAACTAGTTGAAATCTCTGATCAATATTATATAAGGTTTAAACTGTACCAAAGAAAGTTTTTGTTACAAGATAATTCTATCTCGAATTTTAACTTGTGCTTGAAAGCTTGGTTTTTTTTAAACCATTTTTAGTCGTAATTATTTTTTTAAGCGTTAAAATGTTTAAAACACTTCAGAAATCATCATTTTCATAGATTTTTACCTTTTAAACCTATTTTCCCCTATGCTCGTCTATTCCCTATGCTCATCTATTCATTTTTCTTGCTTTTTCCGGTTAATGGTCTTTATTGCGAAAAATAAATGCATGCTGTGATTTTTCTTTTTTTTAATAAAACAATTTACATTTAATTCGTACTTCATAATTGTTTAATTTTAAACTGATACTTTTAAAATCGAGTCAGAAGTTATAAATTATAATTAAGCATTTTTAATCAACATATAGCTCACACCAAAAATGTTTTTATATTCATAAAAAATTAAGAATGCTGTAAAAAAATAAATGTAAAAAGACCAATAAAAATGGATGTCGGCGATTTTGTATGTTAATATAATTTCTAGAACAATAGTGTATATTTTTCTATATGAAAATGTACTTTTTCGGTGTAATTATTTCTTAAGTTTTGCTTCGGTACAAGTATGGACACCTATTAAAAGGAAAGAATTATTAACTATTATGCAGTAGTAATGGTTAACCATGTCTCGCTTCTCTAACGTAAGAGTCATCTTTTACATGTGTGTTCTGAACTTGAATTAAATTTTGAGAATTTTTTTTACGTAGTACCTCCCAAAAAAGAGATAGCTAAGTTTAAAATACATTTCTTAAAATGAATCTTTAAATTTTTTAAGATGAAGCTGGTGTATCTCAAACCGAAACTGATTTGAATCTCTTTTCTTTTTTTTTCCTCCTTATCAGTAAACTAAACTATAAATTCGTTCATATTGACAGATCTATCAACACAATTCTCTTTATTAATAAATCTTTCTAAAATAAAATTAATTCCATCTAATAACCATTCATGAGATTGCTAAAAAAAAAAAAAGAAAAAAAGTATGATAGTCTGATGAAAAAGACGCCAAACTTGACGGAAACAAAGTTTTATAAATGTCCATGTTAAGAGGAAGGACCGAAGTATTTTTTAATATTTTAAAAATGTTTTCCTTCTTTTTAGAACATTCTATATTTTGATTAAAAAAAAAAAAAAAAACTTGTTTCTATTT
Organism: Acanthosepion lycidas; assembly: GCA_963932145.1. Taxonomy (NCBI): domain Eukaryota; kingdom Metazoa; phylum Mollusca; class Cephalopoda; order Sepiida; family Sepiidae; genus Acanthosepion; species Acanthosepion lycidas. The sequence goes on along the minus strand of OZ010582.1, from coordinate 75,978,268 downwards.
GTATCACCAGAACTAGTAAAATAACAAATTTTTAGCGCTTTTTTTTTTTTTTTTTTTTTTTCTGACAGACATTAGTTTAGAAAATCTTGCAAAAAATAAAAATAATTGTCGGATGTTAATGAAACTTTCAGAAACTATTCACAAATCATAGAAATTAGGTAAATTTGCTTTTAAACGTACGCGCACTAAATATCTCTTAAAATTTTCCCAAATCGTCATATGCTGAATTCGAATACAGAATTAAATTATGAAGAAACCTACCGTTTTGGAGTTGTATACAAGAAAAAAATCGAACTTTTTGGTCATTTGTCTGCCCTTACTGCCATAATGTTCAGTAATTCAGTGTGGGGTATTACTATTAATTTAATAAAAAAAAAAAAAATTAATCTATTTTCTGAACATGAAGTATGAAATGATCTAGAAAATCATGCTTTTCTCAATAACATTGGGCATTATCAATCTGCTCATTGGACTAGAAGATACAAAACTCACTTTTTTAAGGAACACTTAAACTTACAAGGGAATTTTTTTACTGAGCTTAGTTTTGCCACAAGTATGGAGTACCTAGTATTGAGTATTAAAGTAAACTCTAGTCAACCAGACTAGCTCACTATTACCTTATGGCATGAGACAATAAGCTTAACTTAGTTTTGACACAAGTTACAGGTTTTGCATGGGATACCCTGTGACACTACTAAAGTGTTACTGGTAGTCATTGAAAGGAATGTGACATAGGATCAAGAAAAGGGTTCATGTGAGAACCTCGGATAGAATTGGAGCATTAGAAGAGCTGCAATGTGGAAATTATTTAAGTGAAAAGATTGCAACATGAGGTCGGGAAAATAATTATAAAGCATGATTTTCTTGACCATGCAGAAAATTATTTAAAAGCCAAAGTATAAAACAATGGGATTTGAAATTGTTTGTTTTGGAAAATAGCATTTCATAGTTATTTGTTAAAAGTGGATAAATTCCTTTAGCCAATGTGAAATTGTTTTTGATTGTTTTGAAAATAGACAAAAGAATTTTTCAAAGCCGAGAAAGGGCCAGAAGACATGTCAAAGAGAATTGCCGACTGGCATTCCCAATCGACATAATTCTGCACTGTAATGGCTAGCTTGCTCCAAATTTAGAAACAGAAGATTCCTTATTACTAGATTCCACAGGAAGGGTTAATTCTGTGTATCAGCAATATATAAAACCAATTGAAAATTAACCCGACAACTTTCTTCGTCATTTATTAATGATTTGTATTTTCGCCAGCGGAGGTATTGTCCTTTAGTTACCGTAGCACGGTTCTGTCAACTTCATTCACTGCTTAAGTGCGGATGAAAGTTCAATCTTCACTAAACTGTGATCCATCAATCACTACATGGGACAGAGTAGATAAAGAAACATAGCCATTATTAGATAACCGTCAGTTGACTGGTGCCAGTACTGACCAGCATGGGAAAGCCTCCAGATCACGTTAGACTCCTCATGTTATACCCAATGAGGATCAAAAGTGCTGTGAGGTTATAGGATGCCTGTGACCAGTGGCTAAAACTAGTGGAGATGCTGCTTCAGGAAATTTTTAGTCATTGTTTTAATATTGTGTAAAACAATGTACATAAAAAGAAAATTTATACATGAACTTGATAAAATATTAAACGAAAAAATATTTTATACTTATAAATTATTACAGTTGATACATTCTTTTTTTACTTTGAGTGAAATTGTTAATAATTTTCTCCTTGATGTCTGGATGACTGTTGAGAAAACTTTTAGATCAAGATGGTGTTCTTAGTCTTTCAGGATTCATAGTGCTCCTTAGAAAAGTTTCTTTTCTTTTCAGTGTTGAAAAGCAGCATTCTAGCTCTGATGTATTCATGGGAATTGTCAAGAGGATTTTTATGAGTTTCATAATTTCTCTAAGAACACTATCCAAGATTATTTTCCAAGATAAATTTCAGCAGCTCAATTAATTTGCAATATTCATGCATATCAGATCTACAATAGAATGCTTTTTGTTCAGTTTCAAGCTTTTCTTTGTCAATCATGGGATATGCTTCAGAAGTCAGTACTATCTCTTCTATAGTCAGTTCATTCTTTTCTTGTTGAACAATTTAGCAGCTACTTAGTGTTTAGTGGAAGAATATCTGTCCATTGTATCAACACATAATCACACACCTCCTTTGCTGCTGCCATGAATGTCTTTGAAGGATTCTTACAATATAGCAGTTTTGAAATCTGTTATATTCATTGACTTTAAACACTAATTTCTTGAGATTCCATTTGGTTGTAAATTACTTCAACATGAAGCATAATCTGATGAAAAGCTCTAACCAAAATATAAAATTATCCTCATTCGGGCATTGTAAATTTCCTGTTACTTCTGCAATGGTTTGATCTGTATTTGATGTTGATTGGGTTTCAGTAAGGCAGCTTTTTGAAGGTTGAAAATTTTCATGAACTTGTTACAGAACTACAGCCTCTCTGATAATTCCACAAATATTTAAAAGAACACAGTAGAAATATGAAAATCAGTTATTGAATCTTATAACAACAATTTTTGTATTTGATGAGTGGCTATAAAGTTCTTCATGTTCAAAAATGTCTGTATGAGTTAGTAAGATATATCAGATTAATTTGTGTTTTTTTTTTTTTTTTAATATATATTGAATATTTTTGAGAAAAAAAGATGTGCATATGAGAGGAAAAACTGTTTCTATCAGTTGAGAAAAATCAAGTCCTACATGTTGGGTACTTAATGTATCAAGGAAATGATTTTAAGTCAAAAGAAATGGAAGTTCTGTGTTGAGCCTACCTGCATACGAACATGTATTTGTCATTCACATTTTTGACTCTGAAGCATTAACTTCCTGTTTGATAGGTTTGTGTCTCCACAAACTCTGTTCATGGTCTGTATGTTAGTTCCACCTTGTAGATGATAGACATGGGATGTTGACATCCATATGCTTGAGAATGGATATATGTGGTGATCTTGAGAAGAATGTTGGAATAATCAAAATGTTAGAGAAAAATATTCTTGCATTCTGTGTAATACTTGCTGCATTTCTCATTAAATTAAGTTGATGTGCATAACAATAAATGAAATGTGCACTACTATAAACTGCTTTTATTTCTGCTTGAACACCTCCTTTTTTGCCTTTCATAATATTTGCACCATCTGAGCTATCAGTTTTCATCCATTTCCTTGAAGGATTATGTCTAATTGTTTTAGAATACATTTTGATATGCCATCTGCAGTTTGATTTTCTGGAACAAAAAATCCCCCAAAATGCTCCAATATTTCTTCATTCAACACATACTGTAGAACAATAGTGTGTTGCAAAACATCTGTTGTGTCATCAGCCATGACGGCTACAAACGAAGCTTCCCTAATTTCTGTCCTTCTCTTCTCATGATATATTTATAGCAAGCTGTCAATTATCTCATTCTGAATGGTTTTAGAAACACCTTGATTGAAAGTCTGTATGCCTCACAAGGTTTCTTCCTATTTACATTTCCTAAAAGTGACAGTGAAATCAAGTTTTCAATATCCTCCTTTGACTTCTCATGCTTTCAGATTTTTTTCTTTTATTTTGTTTATATTTCTAAATCTGTCTTTTGTCCACATTAAGTCACCTCCAAACAGCAAACACAGGATGCAAAACAATGCATTTTTAACTTTATAACAAAGAGCCAACTTTCAGAATTAAAGCTACAAATATACCTCTTGTTGCTTTATTCGTTGCTGAGATATTTGAATGTCAGGTGTTGAATGGCCTCTTTTCTTAACTGTAACTTTCTCGTGGAGAGACAACTGGAAAAACTTAAGCTGATGAAGTTCACTGTCACAGAACATATTTCTTTGGTCTTCAAGTAGTTTATGGTTAAATTATTAAAATTTTCTATATAATGAAACAACCAAAAAATAATGAATTAAATAGAATAGCTGGAAGCACGAGTCATTTACAGTTTATCACATTCAAGAATATGATACATGATTTTTAAGCACAATACACGCAGTCAAAAATAAGCACTACCTTACGCCTGGACAGCAAGGTCGACACCATGTGAGTGACGGTGCTTTCTCTAACCAACATTCAGTTCTTTTTCTCAGACATGAGTGCATGCACACAACAGCCAAACAATGCATTACTGGATCTCTGAATGAGGGTATGGCTACTGACATTTTAAGGATTATATAATGTACAAGAAAGAATCAAATGAAATAAAAACAACTCCTGTATTGAATGTTATCAACAATATTAAGTAAAAAAAAAAATCGTGTGTTCTGCAGTGCCTATGACAATCCTACTATCTGGCAACAAAGATAGGATGATAGTCTGAGCAATGTAAATAGTGTACAAACTTCTGAGGTGTAAGATTTCGTTTTCTTTTAGATCTAATAAATGTTTGAAAATTTTTCTAAACTAATTTAAAAAGGTGTCTTTAGAATAATGAATATAAAATATTTTCTTACAAATTTTTCTTGTATAGTTTATAGTTCTCATTCAGTGACCTAAATTATTGCTGATAAAAGTGGGGCTTGTTTTGTTTGAGGCAAAGATTATTTGACTGTCTATGGGCTTTGGGAAATACTTTTAAATTGTTAATAACAAAAGAATGTTGGTTTGTCAATGATCATATTGCACAAAAAAATGATTTGTATCTTAAGTACAGTTTATGTAAAGGTGACCTATGCATGACAAATATTAACTGAAAAGTTATTGAACTAATCCAATTCTGCTAACTACTGTTGCCCTTTACTGAAACCAAGAAGTCAATTGATGTTCAGATTAAGAAAATCTATTTACAAAGAAAACTTTAGTGTCTCCTGGGTGGTATTATTTTGGCTGCTGTTCAATTATTCTGAAAGCTGAAAACCATTTTGTTTGGCTAATCTGTTTCTCTGTGTGTGTTTGTTTTTTGTTTTTACTTAGATTTTTTTTTGACTTCCATTTTTTTCTTCTCCAGGATACTCCTTATGGATATCCAAGTGGGTATTCTGATTATGACAGCCACACTGGTAAGTTTTATTTGTTCTCTTTAACATAAGTATAATATATGAATGTGGACCAATGACATCTACAGGAATCAACACTGGTAATTGTCAGTTTCATACCTTAAGATAATAATGGAGGAAAGTGGAGGCTGATAAACACTATTCTGTCATTGAACTAGGTATCACAAACTGCACTAGTTTACATTGCCAGAATGTGTCAAAATAGCAAAATTTTTAATTTCAACTGCTGATATCTTGTATATTTTCTAGGTTATTTTGATAAAATTAGTATATATAAATTTAATCATTTTACTTTATGAAGATACAATTTTTTTGTGTGTGTGTGATGATTAGTTGTTGTTCTATGTATCTTTTAAATTGTGTCACAATTTCAATGATGGGCAGAACCTTTTCCATATTTTCAAAGTTAACAATTTCATAGTGGTGTTTTTCAAATTTTGTTACACTTTGATTTGTCTCCCTACACATCAACATAAGCCCATCTTAAAGAAAAAATCAATTTGGTGTGCTTAAGATTCAGACTGGATATATTTTTAGTTCCTTAAATTTCACACTCTTATCTGTAAAAAAAAAAATAAGATATAATTTTTAAAGATGTCTGTTTTTTTTATTTTTATGATCATTCATTTCATTTATATATGGGACTGACAATATTTTCTCTAATACTCAAGATTTGAGAATTAAATTGAAAATTTATCTTTCTTTAGAAAAGAAAAAGTGAAACTGGATATATTTTTAGAAAAAAATGAACTGAACATGTTTTAGCTTTACTTTGGCACATTGGGTTCATAAAAATTGAAATGTAGATAATTTTCAAAATGTAATCTATTTTTAAAATTTTTTTATTTTTGTTAACTAATTCTATTGATTAGGTCCTATTTCAGAGATTAAAGTGAAATGGATACATTTAATAGTTTTTTTTGGGGGGGGAGTTGACATTACTTTTTTAAGCTAAGCTAGTATCTGTTCCTTTCTTTTGTGTATTAGTGCTTTCCATGCCAGTGACCCCTACAAAGATGTTGAAGAAAAGGCATTCAGTGAATCCGAGTATTCAGACAACTCTAACATTTGTGATGAAGAACCATTTCAAATTCAGTTACAAGTGCTAAGGCTAATGGGGTGCAGTGTACTATTACTCCAACTTTTACATTGACAGTCACTGATATATTTACATTCAGTGCTGTAATAAAAATTTTTAGTTCTGACAAAAGGCAGAAATTATTATTTTTGATGGCCTTTATTGCACAAGTTGAAACATTTGTCTTTAGATACAGGGTTCGTACAGGTGCTGGAAACCTTGAAATGTCCTGGAAAAATAGCAATAGCTCAAAGGCTCCTTGAAAAATCCTGGAATTTTCTAAATTGGGTTGCCACACATCTCAATTCATGAAAATCAAAATGCTAAATCCCAGAAATCTGGCTTTTTTACAATCTGAAATTGTCCTTTAAGAAAAATGTTTTTTGCATCGTCAATAACATGACCTCATAGGTACTTCTGTATTTTCTTGTCTAGGTGACTAGAAAGAATATGAAGGTGTATCTTCTCCAGGTTGTTACCATCAATCAACAAGGAAAGAGGAAAAGCAAAAATAACAGGTGTCAGAGACAAGTAAACATTTCCATCAAAGATAAATTAATTCACATTAATTGAATTTGTAGCTGAAAGGAAAACACTAAATTATTTTACCATTATAAAATACATTTTGGTAGAATCTCAAAAAAAACTTTAAAATTTGAAGAAATTTTATTCCCATGTCAATTTCAAAAGTAAAAATCCTTTTGATCTCTAGTCATTGGTTGGTGAGTTCATGTTGAAAAAATAGAGATTTTATGCATAATTGTCAGTGTGTGAACTATGTTTGTCTAAATTTTGCCAAAAGTAACAAGTTTGAGAAAATGTAGACTGGAAGGATGATAGAAAATGTGCCTTTGATGTGTCTTAGGATAGAAAATGCATCTTTAAAAAAAAATAAGAATGTTTTCACGGTAATAATGACCTGTATCTCTAGCTTTTGTAAGTTTTAAAAAATGATGAAATATATTAAACTTGTTTGTCTTTTATTGCTTGGCTAAATTAAAATTTCAGTCTGGCAACTCTGTGCCTTTAATTTTGTGTTTCTGCCATAGGCTAGAAAATGTACAAACATATGAACGACTCCTAGACATTTGGCTAAATATCATCAAATTGGTGAACTTAATTTAAAAAAAAAAAAAATGTCCTCAGGCTAAATCCTTCTCTGCTGTGTGGTCAAACATGAATGATGTTTTATTTCCAGTACAATTATAGGTTTTGAACCATTTCTGATAAAATATCAGAGCAATAAACCGTTACTTTCAGATTGTCTTTTTTTAGCATGATCATGAAACTTAAGATTTGTAAAGGAAGAGCATACTAAAAAGATAAATTACATTTTCCAAACTGAATGAGATTCTAAGAATTTTGTCAAACCCAAAGATGTTGCAAAGATGGCTGAACCCTGAAACCATTCGCAAAACATCTGTCACTGAAGACAGTCTAAAAAGATGTCTTTCTCGTGTGATGGACAGTAAACAAATCAACAAGTCTGACTGTGATTACATCATCAGTCAGTACAAATAGTTCGAGGAGGAGGCTACTGGAAATATTGCCTTCAAGAATTTCAGCAAGCATGAAGACCATCTGGACACTGTCCTACTCTTTGTCTAGCAACACAGAATATCAAAAACTGGAAAGTTGTTCACAGATTGCTGGTATTCTCATGGACAGGCCTCAGTAGAGAGAGGTTTCGTGGTCAATAAGAATTTCCACTGACAATGTGAAACTGCAGATTCTGGTCACACAGTGCATTGTCATGGATTATTTGGCCACAGTTGGAGGTGCTGGAAATGTTCCCATGACTAAGGCTCTTCTCTGCAGTGCTTCCAATGCTAGAACAGCATACGACCAATACTTTGAGGCTGAGAAGAAAAAAATGGTAGTAAGATCCATCTGGACAAAAATGGAAATCCATGCTTATGGAATTTGAAGACCAAAAGAACACAAGCTTAAAAGTTGCACACAAGATTTTCTCAAGTCTGCTGAGCAGACTCAGAACTTTTACACTTATCTCAAAGTCCAATGCCATGTGATGATATGCTAAGGACATACATGTCCATAGAAATATCAAAATTGGAAGAGAATCTGAATGCTAAACTAGATGAACTGAAAAAAATGTTATGTTCTGTGCCATGTGCATTAGGGGTAGCTAAAACGAGTAGTATTTTTGTAAAAATTTCTATTGTTAGTTCTGTTCGTTAAAACCATTATACTTAACTTCGCATGAAATGCACAGCATCAAGAATTTTTGTGATATTCACAAACCATGTGTAGTCTAGATAGCTGAAATGTGTAGCAGTAAAAATTGAAGTGTGTAATTCAAAAATTTTCAAGCCTAGTAGAACTCCAAACTGTAAAATGCTACAAAAAATATAATCAGGTCTGCATTCAGTTGTGTTTTAGCCTTCAACACTTTGATTTCTTCACTGCTTTCAATTGATCCATGTGACATGAATTATTGGAACCAACTGTAGCCTTTCTTTGAACATCTCATCTGCCAAACTATTAAAAGATAAATCATAAAGTTCATGCTTTTTGAAATTGATGATCATTCACTTTGTACGCAAGTCAGTTTCAGTCCTTGAAACTTCTTAACATAGTCCTGGGAAAGTCCTGAAATTTTTTTTATACAGATCTGTGGGAACCCTGTAAATAGAACTTTGATTAATACTACTTTCAATTGTTACGGTATGAAGTGGCTTCTAAACAAATTCAGACCGTAAATCACCATTAGAAGAGACTATTTCAACTGCCCAAAAAGCTTCTTTTTTCTTTTCTTTTCTTTCTTTTTTTTTTTCTTTTTTTTTTTTTTTTTTTTTTTTATTAAATGTATTTTGGGATTTTTTTTTAGTTTGAAAATAAATGAGCTTAAAGCTTTACAATAAGCATTTGTTTGAAAGAGTGACCAATAATTCATTTCATAAAACAAATTTCTTAGTTTTGTAGTCACTTTTTGACAGGGAAATAATTGCACAAAATTCTTTAAAATTAGATACATCTAAGACAAGAGGTATTCACATTACAAGAACTTTCAAATTCCTCATGCCAAAATTAGTAAAGTTTTGAAGTTTTTGGCATGTACCTTTTTGTTTTATGATGGTATACTTTTCACCTGTTTATGTGCTTACTGGTTGATTTTCAATATGAATTTATTATTTGTGAAAGAATTGTATCTTCAGAAAGAAAAAAAGATTAAACTTAGTTTACATTAGGTACCTCCACTTTTTCGGCATAAATTTCGATACCCAAGTTTAAAATACATTTTTTAAAATGAAAAAACATGCTTGAAGATTTCATTTTAGCTTTACTTGAAAGTTGAATCATTAAATTTATTATTTCCATTAAGTAAACAATTCTGGTATATTTCAGATAGAAACTATATACATTGGAATGTCAAATTTAATTTTAAATTTTTAAATTTTCAAAAAACCCGCCATTTTCTTAATTTTAAGAAATTTGTAAACAAACACAAATTTATCGATTTTAAAAATATTTAAAAAAATTTCTGACACGTCATTTTAGTAAAATTAGAAAATCTAATGTTAAATTAATCTGATTTAAAAAAAATATTACTTAATTATAGCATAAAAAAGAAATATACAACGAATTATTAACGATTGGTACCGTAATTTTGATCCCGATACTTGATCCACGTGTTGATTGACAAGTGATGACAGCTACGACGGATGACCATAAATGAAAATTACTAGAAATCTGAGTGAACCCTTTTATTTTTAGTTTTACTGTTATGTCTATTTATTAGAATAAAGGGACAAAACTCTTTTTATAATAATGGCAATTTCAGTCTACCGTACATGGAAATAAGGAATGTATTAAGTAGAAAAATACAACATAAAAAATTATTTGAAAAAAAAGTGGAATCACTAAATTTATTAAACTTGGCAATTTTGAACTCGTAAATTTTGTTTCTACTTAATTACTAATTATCAAAAGGAAATAAGCTAATACAGAGTTTTGCACGATTTTTAAACTATTATAAATTATTATAATCAAAATGTAAAACAAATAAAAAATTCTTGTAAAATTTAATTATTCGTCAGAAAAAATTTATTTCTTCAGGCAATAATGACCTTAATATTACTTATTTACAAAAGCAATTAAAAGCTTTTCTAATTAAGTAATATCATAGTTTTATTGGATTCATTATTTTTCTATTCAAAGCTCATTTTAAAAAAGTTGGAACAAATTAGAAAAAAAAAAGTAGGTGATTTACCATCTCCAATGACTCTTACTTTAAACAAAAAAAAATTGTAAGGAAATAAAAAGAATTGAAAAAAATTTCGGGAAAATAAGTAAGTGGGGTGTAACATATTAAAAAAAAAAATATTTTTTACTAAAATTTACTAAAAAGAAATATTTCAAAAATAATTTCATTCATTGGTGAATAAGTCCTGAAAATTTCATTAAAATCGGACAATTACTTTAATTTTACAAGAATTTCCAAATCAATGGGTTTTCAACGGGAAAAAAGCGCAAAAAAAAACAATGTTATTTTTACAGCACCGCGATGACGTAATAAAAAGAAAACTTTAACCAAAATTTCGAACGTGTTAAAAAATCTTAAAAAATATCAAAAAATAATTAAAATACACTTTGGTCTTTCATCTTAATAATAACATAAGCGTTTTGACGATAAAAATTTATTTTCGGTAAGTTTGTGGCATTTGTTTATTACGCTATGCTGTTTTCCCGCGAAAAAGTGGAGGTACCTAGTTTACATACTAATTTTATTAAAATATCCTTGAAAATAAACAAGATATAAGCAGTTGAAATTAAAGAAAAGTTCGCTGTTTTGACATGATTTTACGCTAAATTCGGGCAGTTTGGGATACCTAGTATGAATGGTTAAAATTGTTCTTCTGTGTCATGTGTTAACTTTTTGAGAATGTAATTTTTCTTAATGCTTAGGCTGGTCTGATCTAATAATTCATTCCATCGGTATTATATTTTACTTCAGGATTACCTATATAACCAGTGGCATAGCTAGTGCTTTTGCCACACAGGGCATCCCATCGCCAGAAGTAATAGAATATTACAATGTACATGTAAACCCCTTAAAGTTTACACACACACACACATATATATATATATATATACACACACACACACACAATTATTTTATGTGCGCATTACACATATATATTTGAATTTTTGGCAGCAAATCTTTGCCTCAATGTGCTTAACAAGACATAAATATATTATTTGTGGTCCAATCATTAAAAGAATTACATGTATGGAAAGAGAATAAAAAAAAAAGAAAAAACATTCTAATTATGTTAATTTGTGCCTTCAGACACATTGAATACTTTTATACAATTTTTTTATGAGTTTGTCGTATTTTCACACGTAGTCGTGGGATAACTCCGGGTTTCCATTAACATGGTATTTATAACTCCTCACTGATGAATTATGAAATAAATGTACAATTGTCCTTGTTTTTTTTGTTTTTGTTTTTTTTTGTTTTTGTTTTTGTTTTTTTTTGTTTTTGTTTTTTTTTTTTGTTTTTGTTTTTTTTTTTTGTTTTTTTTTTTTTTTTTTGTTTTTTTTTTTTTTTTGTTTTTTTTTTTTTTTTTGTTTTTTTTTTTGTTTTTGTTTTTTTTTTGTTTTTGTTTTTTTTTTGTTTTTGTTTTTTTTTTGTTTTTGTTTTTTTTTTGTTTTTGTTTTTTTTTTGTTTTTGTTTTTTTTTTGTTTTTGTTTTTTTTTTGTTTTTGTTTTTTTTTTGTTTTTGTTTTTTTTTTTTGTTTTTTTTTGTTTTTGTTTTTTTTAATAAAACTGGGGATATGTAATAAAACGAAGACATTACTACTTTTTTTCCTAAATCAGGAAGGCTTTAAAAAAAAAAACTTTTTATGATATTAAAAAAAAAAGATAACTTGTTTTTGTTTATGTATCCTCTGTTTTATTTAAAAAGAAAAACAGAAAGAACATTGTACTTTTAATTCATAAATTTAATTCATAATTTATCAGTTTTTTTAATTTATTTCTAACAAGTTTCACTTTTAAAAACTGAAATAAATGTTATCATACTTTTAATTCTTAGCCTATTTTGCTTAATAAAACTTCAACTATCTAAACAAAACAATATTCCATTGTTTTACTACTGTGAAAAGTTATAAATTGAAAAAAGCCCATTTTTGAACTTTAAATAAAGTTTCTGCACTTTTAAAAATATATTAATTTTCAATTTTCTTTTAAATTTCCATTCGATATTTCCAGAAAAATTGGAATGCATGTGATATCCTTAAGGTATTGGAATTATTTCGGCTTATCTGTTTTATAATTTATGAAAAGTAACAATTTTATATTTGTATTAAAGGTAGGCCTTTAATAAGATAAAAAAAAAACAATTGGCTCACTTATTTATTTTGACTAACAGTTCATAGACATGAAAAATCAAAATCAAAGAACTGATGCCAAAGTCTGGACTTCTCATATTGGTGTGAAAAAACTGGATTGACTAAATCTATTTAATCCAACCCCACATAAAGCTCTTTAAAAATGTTCAAATTTTTTTCACATCACATCTTTTGCTCACTTTCTTTTAAGTGGGGTTTATCCCCATCAGCTGACAGCATTTTTTGAAAACACAGCAGGGGAGCAGAGGTAACACAAAGCTATCATTCATCCCTCCCAGCTATGCCACTGTCTATAACAATTTTGATGACTTTTAACTAGTCTAAAGTCAACATCTTCAGTTATACACTGTTGAGATCTGACACAGTAGCACATGAGATAGAAAACTGACCAGGTTTGAATGACCATAATTTGGTTGCTAATACCATAATAAATTCTGGTACCATTTCTTTTTGTTTTGAGACGTTCTATGCTATTATTAAAGTGTTTTTTTTTTTTGTTTTTTTTAATATATATATGAGAGAGAGAAAGTAAAATTTTAATTTAGAATACCTAATTGAACCCAACTAGCCACTCAGTGACCCATTTACTGGAAAACCTTTCCTTTGGTCAAAAATTTAGTTACACTTCTTGTTCATACATCAGACACCATAATGCCATAATTTCTCAATGAAATTTTAACTAATCATATATGTACAACTTATTTTTGGTAAATGAGTGATATTAGGTTGGTGCAAAAATAATGACGTAACAATGTCGTTTTTTGACGTATTTTTAACGTCAAAAAACGACATTGTTACGTCATTATTTTTGCACCAACCTAATAACTTAAATTCCTAATTTACAATGTATAAATTATTTACAAAAATAAAATAGAAATTTTGTTTGTATCAGTACTCCACAATCTAAACATGGCAGGAATAAGTTAACTCAGCAGAAATAATAGTACAAGATTAAATAATAATAAAAAAAACCCACATGTACTCATTTAGACACACTAACATTTATGAACCAAATGAAAAGTAAATTTAAAAGAAGCCTTCACTTAATAGAGAAATTCAATTTCTCTCACCTAATGGGAGATTAAACTAACAGAAAAGACCAATGAACAAGTTAACAATTGATTAACTAAAAAATGAAATTTAGTTTAACCTATCATGGACTGGGCTAACATAAAACATCACCTAAAATCTTCATAACCAATATCCTAGAAACTTGAAGTCTGCACCTTGATGCATTTGCACAACAGATACCCACTTTTGCCAAATTTAACAGAAGAGTTAATTTGGTGCTTAACAAAATCAGTTCCTCTCTGAATTTCTGGAGGGAGTTGTCATTATTCAAACACTATTGTCCTCATTTTTGTTATTGTCACAGTTTCGGCCGTTATTCTCTTCAGCCTTCATCAAGTGCGTGTTGAACAAGTTAACTGTCAGGAAATTTTGAATTGAATCTTTTTTCATCTACAAGGATAGACCATTCTCATTCTACTGTGTCTAAGGATATCTTTGCTATTTCTTATTTACTAAAATTAGTTATTGCTTGTCATGTTTCCACAGAGTTCAAGTCTGCACTAACCGGTCCAGGGATTGAACACACAATTATTAAATCACTAAATAACACTTTAATCCACTAGACTATTTCTGGTGAAATTGCCAGTACACTTGTGCAAGGCTTTTTGCCCAAGTCCAAAGAGTGATATTTCTGTTTTGTCAAACCAAAGTCAGTTATCAAATTAGCTTTGACACCCCTCTCACTAAGACATTTTTCTCGATAAAAATAAGAGTTCATTTTTGAACGCAAACACTAAAACAAATTCCTACTTTGCTACCAATAATCACATTACAACTCGAGATTCAATAATCAACATAAATCTAATAAAGTTTATTTCAAAGAAACAGTTTAGAAATCTATAAAATGTATATATGTAAGTGATAAAACTATATTAAATGTCTCTACCACTTGTGTTCTATGTCAGTTTTAGTGGTATTTCATTTGTTTTATCATTATTTGTAGTTTAACAGTTTTAAGAAAACATATTGGAACAAAGTATTTTTTCTCTCTCTCTCTTTTTTTTTTTTTTTTTTTTTTTTTTTTTTTTTTTTTTTTGTGTGTCTTGAAATATAAAGCTATTAAGAATTATACCCTATTTTAAGTTGGTTTTCTTTTTTCAGCATTTGATATAGTTGTAGATTTTATGTTTATATTTCTATACTTTGTAAATAATTAATTTCACCTTTTTGTTTAGATAAGTTTGGGAAAAAATTATTAATACTTATATGAAACAGAATTTCTAATTATTATTCATAGCTTTATCTAATCGACAAAACGATTTTTTTTTTTTTTTTTTTTTTTTTTTTTCCTCTCTTCTTTCTCAAGGAAATCCTCGTCAGGACCAAGAGTATGCTGAGAGTCGCCAACAGTACTCTCAACCAGGATATATCATCCCTGAGTTAATTAAGAGCTTCCTAACCTACTTCCAAAAGTGCATCAATGAACAAAATGTCTATGAGATCCAGAATGCCTATGAAAATGAGTAAATACCTTATTTTGATTAATTATAACTGCTTGTACTGATTCTCTCATCCTCTAGCATGGAGATTTGATGACCTATGACATTTCCTTATGATATTACTTTTATGGCAGCTATTTTAATGACTTGTAAGTTATCACAAGGTCTACTAATATTTGAATGACCTGACCACTTCCTGTATTGTGAAACACCTGCCTAGACCTAGCAGATTTGGTTTCAAATCAAGTAAAGAATAGGTACCAAAATCAAATTAATCTTCTGTCTGATAAAGTGTCAAGGAAATTTTGTCTCTAAATAAAAACAATCTTATTACAAAAACATGTAATGGCTTTATTGGCATTCATTGTTTTTAGCTTTGTGCCAGTTTCATATTATATTAAAAATATTGCAATAAAATTGATGCAAAAATACTTTGTAGTGAATTTTTGAAAAATAATTTTTAAATTTCATGATGTGTATTGCAAAGTCATGAAATTAAATTATTGCTCTGGTAGATATTTTTTATATATTTTCCCCATGACTTTAGCTTAATGGCTATATTGTTCTATTGATTGGACTGTTTGTTTTTTTTAGGAGAATGGGACTGAAAAGTTTTCACATTGCCTAAGTTTGATGTTTGATCAGATATTGGGAAGTCTGTGACTCGTGTAATTGGCTTATATTTAATCATCAAAGTCAATGAATGTATGATTCTGTACTGTTTCCTATTCAGAAAATGCTGTTAAAAGCTGAAAATTCAATGGAGCATGGTTAAGATATTAGGGTTGTGTTAGATAAATTTCCATATTCAGAGCTAGATTCTTTTCTTATGTACATTTTGTGTTATTCAAGGGCAACACACTTTTCTGATTGATCAGAAAAGCACTCTTTTCCAACAAAGATTGGCATATTACTTTTGATAATCTCAGAATTGATTGCTTTTTACAATTCAGCATTTTATACCAGATGACTTTCTTTCTCTCTCTCACTTTTTTTCCCCATATGAACAGACTGAAACATGTATATACATATATAAAGAATGGTGTAAAAGGTCAATTCAGGCACTTATGTCAATGTTACAGGTTTGTAAACCAATCTCAAAAAACATTAACTTCTTTCATACTGCCTTGCATGTTCCCTTCTATGCACATCAAGACTTGTTGTATGGTTTATAGCTCTCTACAGCAGTTCGGATTATGTGCAGGACTAATCTTCTAGTTGAATGTCCTTGCTGTAAATTGTGGCCTAGTGGATAGGAAGATATTTCAAGGATGAGCAAGTTTACTTAGTTATCAGTGTCTATCTTGATTGTGACATGTTGCTCACCTATTTTTCAGGAGGGGTACTGGTGACTTGTTCAGTTAGACTACCAGTGACAGTTGGTTATGTGACTTGGGATTCCCTAGAATGGGATAACTCATGTGTTCACAATGTAGGAGGTGGAATGTGTTTTCATGGACCCTGTTGAACAACTATTGTTAGCTTGTCTCCGCTTAGATTTGAGGTGGGCAGGATTCCACACATTACAAATAGGTATATCAGAGGTGGGGGTTTAGACTGGATCATACTGCTAATCAGTCCCAGGCAGTCATTCAACTTTTCTGATATGTGAAATATGGGATCACAGTACTCTGCAGCTGAGAAGCACAAAGCTAGTGCATCAGTCATGGAAGTCTGATATGCAATTATTTCCTGCAAGGCATCTGAGTAGAGTGTAACCAAGGTAGTTTCGTGTCTCTTTGAAAGGGATTTGTGTATCACCAATGTTAACATGTAGTTCTTACTCGGCAAACTTGTTTGCAAGGTGGAAGAAGCTCACAAGTTTTCAGCTTGTTCAGCTTCAGTCTCCATTGATGGAAGTAGGTACTTAGTGTGGTTAAGTCAGCAGGCTGATTGTCTCATGAAAAAGACAGTTATCATAGCAAAACGAGCAACAAGACTTTTCAATGTAATATTCACTAGTGCATGAATTTTGTTGCTTTAAACTAACAACTTGAAGAATGAAATAATTTTAACTAAATATATTCTTCAATTGAAATAAGTTGAACTTAATAATTTAACTTACTTTAATTTGCACTCTTGTCTGTTCAAAGTATAAATACTAATACTCTACACTTCTTTATTTTCCAGGTTTAATAAATTAACTGAACGTTTCTTCAGGAACTCACCATGGCCTGGTGCAGATGATGTTTCTCCTATTGTCAATGAAGGTAATTTCTAAACATTTCACTTTAAATCCTAAAATTTCAACTTATTCTGAATCTGCTTAGGATTGAGATCTGTAAGAATAAGTTTGATACAATTTTCTTTATGGTAAAACTTTTCTTGCAATAAATTAATCAGTATATGATAGTAATTTGCATAAATTTTCAACTTGAATTTTCTGGCAGTATAACATTTTTATTTGACATTAAAATTCAGAAATATTTTGTATAAAATTTAAGATATTTAAAAATATGAAATTGCTTTTACCTTGTCAGATTAAACCAATATTTTTATTATAATCAATTGAAGTGTTTCTATATGAAAGAATTAAGTTTTATTCAATTTTGTACAAAGTCTTCATATTTTACTCTTTTTCAGATCAAGTTTTTCTGATATTGTACAAGGAGCTGTATTTCCGGCATATATATGCTAGAGTTCAAGTGAGATCTTTGTATAGTATATACTTTTAATATTGGTAACAAATAGTTTGACAGATGTTTTTCTGTAAAAAAAAAAAAAAAAAAAGTTAATTGGCTTAATTCTAGTTGAATATTGTATGATTCTATCAATCAAAAACTTTTTAAGGCATATGAACGTGTTGCCCCTATTACCAACACAAAAAGTAAAGTGAAACTTGCCTCAGTTAATATCTTAGGGTGTTCAGAAAATAATTGTCTTTCATTGCTATGAATTATAAGTCAACCAACTATAGCCAAACCACAGTTGAATATGAGGAAACTGAATCTAGAATGAGTTTGTCATCTCTATCCAACAGCATGTCATAGTTCATTTTGAGTTTAATTGAGGAAATTTGTGAAGATGGAATTTAGATACTTTATGAACTTTTGCTTGAGAACCAAACACAATGTTCTACCATCTATAATAGTCTTTTAACCAGGAATGCTAAACAATTTTGTGTCGCATTGTTGCGAGTGATGTAAAATGGGTGTTGCTTGTTAACAATATGAAATGACAAAATGAGAAATCACTGCAAACACCAAAATCGGCATCCATGAGAGTCCTTGCTTTGTGTATGGTTTCATATGAAAGATCTCATCCATTACAAGTGACTGGAACAAAAAAAAACTATCTCTTCAAGCATTTATTACGAGTAGCTTGATCTGGTAACTGAAACATTACATTGAAAGAGTCCTGCTTTGGTAAAGAGAAATGTTATTTTTCAGCATGACAATGCAAAGACACATTCTGTGGAACAACTCTCCCAAAAAATAAGATTGTTAGGATGAGAGGTTGTTCTACATTTGCCATACTCAGCAAATTTAGCATTTTCATGGATTTTGGTCACTAGAACATTTCATGAGTAGCAGAACATTAAGAAAAAGTTGAAAATGGTCTTTCAAACATTTTTTCAGTAGGAAAAATCCTGATTTCTTTAAATGTGGAATTGAAAATGAAAGATCTTAGTTTTGATAAATAATATTGAAATTTTATATATCCTTTCTGATAAAATATAATTACCTTCTGAACACTAGTTAAAATGTACTTAATTTTCACTGAATATATTTATATTCAATGAAAATTAACTATTAGTTTGGTGCAAAAAATGTCGTTTTTTGACGTATTTTTTAACGTCAAAAAACGACATTACGTCATTATTTTTGCACCAATCTAATAGATTTTGCATGATAATTCAGAGGTCAATTCTTTCAATTATACTAATCTTAAAACGAGACAAAATGTTATCTATCCACTACAAAATGTTTCTCTTCTTTTCAGTCTGGACCATCTTTGGAACAACGTTTTGAGTCCTATTACAATTACTGCAGCCTTTTCAATTATATTTTGAGTAAGTTTGTTTTTGTTTCTGAAATAAAGTGTATGAAATGCAAGTGTAAATGTATTTTTGGTTTGTCTTGCAGGGTATTATCTATTAGTTTGCTACACAAATACTGTTTTCCCGTATATTTGATAAAACAAAAACATTTTGGACTGGAAATTAATATTTAATGCCTCTATCGATATTCTCAGGAATATATATATATATATATATATATATATATATATAGAATTTGTTTATCATTTTACCATTTGGAGTGAGTCCTGCTTTGAAGAAGTTGACATGAAGGTTTTCTGGCCAAAGTAAATGGAATAAAATATGCAGTAAAATTGTTCACCGGCTTTTTTCCATAACACTTTCATAAAATTTTACATGTAGCTATTTCAATTTACATTTAATATTACTCTCAGCACATTGAAATAGTCAAAAAAAGATATCAGGAAATTTTAGAAAACAAAAAATTGATATGAGGCAAATCCAAATTTCTTTTATGTTTCTCTAATAAGTATATGCATTGATTGTGGATGTATTGTAATTCTCTCAGATGCTGAAGGACCAGTTCCTTTGGATTTGCCTAACCAATGGCTGTGGAATATTATTGATGAATTTATTTATCAGGTAAGACCTTTCTGCTTGTTGTAATTGAAAGTGCATTATCAGTAGAATGAATCCCTGATAATTTTTTATTTTAAAAAAAAATAAAGCACAATTGCTGTATTTAAATTTTTTCTAAATTAGCAGCTTTTAAGAGGTTGGTGAAAAGTTCTGAGTCCAACCAACATCCTAAAATCTAAGAACTTTTTGACACTCTTAATTGAACATACTGACATCTGTAAGAGGTGATTATCCTTTGAGCTTTGAAAATTCATTCATAAACATGGTAAATAGAAGTTGTATAGTGCTATTACTATACATAATGATTTAGTCGAAATAAAGATTTTTGTGAGTCTTTCATTTTTAAAATTTAGCATTTGATGGTCAAATTGTACTCTTCATGCACTTCAGGAAACAATTTTTTTATTTTGGTTTACTTTTTATAGTTTCAGTCATTCAGCATCTATCGCTGTATGCTAACCAAGAAAGACGAAAATGAAATCAAAGGTCTCCGTGGCAGTCCTAAAGTAAGCAAAAATGTGTACCTTTTTATATTTTAGCATTTTATAGTTTTTTGTTGTTTTTATGTTAAATTGTTCATTTGAAAACAATTATTCTATGCATTTTTTATCGGAATCATTTAAATAAATAAAAATTGGGTATGCAAATAAGTATATAAACACTTTTTTTTTTTTTTTTTTTTTTTTTTTTTTTACAAGCGCATAACTGAAAATTAGTTTCCTTACCCTATTTTCTTTATCTGCATGCCATAATGGTTAGAACTTTAAGCAGTGCTTGCCTCTAAGAATGCTAATGAGAATTCATAGGATCTAATAATAGATTTTAAGTTTTTACTTTCTCTTGTAAGATCTGGAATGTCCATAGTGTACTGAATGTACTACACTCATTGGTTGAGAAATCCAACATTAACCGTCAGCTTGAGGTCTACACGAGTGGAGGTAAGTATAACAAAACAATCTCTCCATAAATAATCTTATTCTTAGTTTTAGCAAAAGTAAATTTTGTCGTCCTTTCTGTTTTATGCATCTGATAGGCTATTATAATAAATACTTAAATTTGTTACAAAGTTTGTTAGTTTTGGGGTTTGTTTTTTGTTTTTTCTTAATTCTAAGGATACAAGCAAGAATTAATGTATTCCCAAACAAGACAAATAACAAAAGTATAGCCTTATTCTATATAGTGCCACACAAAAAGGAAGCACTTTCAGTAAATATATATGTATGCATGTTATTTAACCTTGCTGATTTCTATCATACAGTAAAGTGTTAAGAACATAGATGATAAAACTTCTTTTGCAATTTGAATTTGCTTTGTGCAAATGCTCTCTGGAAAATCAAAATCTATTAAATCTTGCCTATGAATACATTTGATAGAAGGTATATTGGCAACATAATTATTGGTTAGCTATAACATTATGGTGCTTTTTATAAAATCTGTCAATTTGACATGTCCATATCTATCTGAAAATTTTTTTGTAAATTCATTTTCTATTTTAATGAGAGATATTAAAATTAGAAAAAAAAAATGTTAATTATTAAATGAAAGATTACTAACTTATTAAGAGTAGGGTTCAACATGACAGCCTTCAGTATTTCAAAACACAGCATGAAGCTCTGCATCATTTCAAATGACACCATGTCAGCTGGGGCTTCAGGATAGGCCAACTGCATCTCTGCACAGTGGTCCCCTCCCTTCCCCAATGAGGCCACATGTTTATCATGGGTGGTGACCTGTAATGTCTGGGGATGGGATCCTTGTGGTTGAGGGAGTCAGGAGTTGAGGTTAGATACTTCTGAATCCCAACACACCACTTTGGCCCTTACAAGGACTAGATGGGTGGGCAGAGAGGTCCAATCTGATCAAAATTGAAGGAAGAAAATTTAGCCATCATTTAAATGTATCTCAAATGTAAATGTATAAATTATTTGAAATAGAAGGTGGCAGTTGTAGGGTCAATCAGTTTGGAAGGAAAGAACTATGATGTATCATAGATACTCCAGACATTTCACTAGTTCTTGGGTAGTGAAATCAAAGGGGAATTAAAGGCTCATGGCCTTCCTACAAATATGTGTATACTGTTGCTGTAGCCCTGTCTTACCAACAGTAATGGGTTTCCCCCTTGGTATTACCCATTAAATTGAACTCCATGGTGGGTGGTGAGCAAGGACCATGAAGATCTCAAAAATGGCCCAATTTTGGTTGAGGTTGAAGGAAAGACATTTGGAGATATTACTGAGAATAACAGCATTTCATAATAAAAAATAAAACCATTCCCTCACAAAAAAATGGTATAGTACGGAGTAGGGGATTCTCCCAATGTACCATTGATGAAATAAGGAATTGAAGATGCAGGGAGTTAATGGATATCACAAGAGTTATAGTTAAAAGAATGATGAAAATATTGTCACCAATGCTTACATTCTGACATTCAATGTACCAACTAACAAATAACTAATGTTCCCAAAAAGATAAAATTAGGATATAATGTAGAAAAGACTGAACCCTTCATCCCAAATCCTCTCCATTGTTACAACTGCCAGACATGAGGACATGCTATGGTAAAGCAGTATGTGGTCAGTGTGGATAAAAGAACCCAGACCACACCATAAATTATGGAGAAGAACATCCTGCATATGCCAGAGTATGTAAGATTTTGAGAAAAGAGAAATAGTAAAACATATCAAAAGCACTTCTTTCTCCAGAGCATGTAAGGGATATATGAAAGAAAATGGATATGTCGAAATAACAAAAGCTAATTTGCAAGGAAATCATCAGAAATAGGATAACTTGATGAAAAGATTAATTCAATTGAGGCCAAATGACTGGCTAAAATTCATAAATAAAATCAAGCCATGTCTGAATGAGAACAATGCAATGATATAAAATGAAACCAATGACAAAATAATAATGCAATGTAGAGCCTCCCCGCAGGTTATCCAAAAGTTGACAATTAAAAGTAATATAATAAAACAAAGATCATCAATCCACCCTCCAACACCCACCAAAAAAACTCTAGAGAGAAATCTCCCAAAGAAAATACAAAAAAGTCAGCAAACACACTCTTGAAACAAAAAAATAGATTTGCAACTCACAGAAAAAAATGGATATAGATCCTATAAGCAGTTCTAAAAACAAACATAAAAAAATAAAATACAAAAAAAATTTCTATATACAACTAAGCAAAATATAAAAGCTATGACAAACAAAATAATACAATGGAGCATAAGAGGTGCTAAAACTAATATCAATGAATTATCTTCACCTCGACTTTTAACTCGGCTCAGCAGTTATGTTTACAGGAAACTTATTGAAAGAAAAGGATGCTCTCAACATAAAACATTACTTAACCTGCAATTTCACCAGACAAGCCTCAGGAGGCTCATCAATACTCATAACAATAGCATACATCATAGTGAAATAATAGTCAATACAAACTTACAGGTGGTAGCAATAATAGCTACCTTTCACAAAACAATAACCTTCTGCTCCATATACATACTACCCGATGAAATCCCTAATGAAACAGAATTACATAAATTAATACAGCAACTACCAAAACCTTTCATATTAATGGGGAACTTTAACAGCCATACATAATATGGGGGAGTAAAGAAACAAATAAATTAAAATCTTAGAAACATTATTAAATCAAAGACATCTATGCCTCCTAAATGACAAAAGTAACACATCCAGCAACAGGAACATGCTCTGCCATAGACTTAACAATCTGTGAAGAGAGTATATACATGGATTCTACCTGGTCAACTCACAATGATGTAGAAGTGATCACTTTTCAACTATACAAGAAAACACAACCCCCAAACTAAATGATAAAACACCCGACTGGAATCTTCAAAAAAGTAACTGGACAGAATTGCAAAATGCCTGCAAATTCAAACTGATACCAAACACACTGATATAAATAAGGAAGAACTAATAACACATTTTACCAGTATCCTACTTGCAATAGCCAATGAAAACAAAATACTCCTGCACCTCAAAATTTAGTAACCCATGATTCAATGACAATTGCAAGAAAGCAATTCCATACATGCCAAACCAGCTTATGAAAATTTAAAAGAAACTACTTATCAAAAAAAACACAAAAAAAAACACTACAAAACATTCCAAACCATCTAAGAAAAGAAAAAGAAAAATCTACTTTCATTCAAAAAACACTGAAACTTAGAACCAATCATTTGCAAAACTAGAACTACAAGAAGTGCTAAGCAAAGCTCATGACACCACTGAATTAAATACATGATCAATTTCTAAAACAATTACTTCAAGTATCATTATACAACCTTCTCCAAACTCTCAACCATATATGGATCAGCAATGACATTACCAAATCTAGGAAAAAGGCCTACTGATACCCAAACCTGACAGACAATACAAAACCATCAAATTATGGTACCTGGGAACTAATAATCTCATAACAGGCAGGCTTCCAAAACAAAAGAAGCACTATTGGTCATCTAATTTGTCTGGAAACAACCATATGAGAAGTCTTCTTTAACTTAGAGAAGGCTTATGATACAACCAGGAAGTATGGCATAAAAAGGGAACCTACAAGACCTAGGACTAAAAGGCAGAATGCCAACCTTTATCTGTAGCTTTTTGGAAGACACATTTTATGGTGCATTTACATGAACTTAGAAACTGAATATATAAATTGAATCAGTATTTTGAAAAAGTTCTTTTAAGTTTGTTTGGTAGTATTTTAAGGAGATTGAAATAAAATTGCTGCAATTTATCATCAGTTACGTGTTTTTATGGTGGATGGCTCTTATGCCACACGTACTGGAGGATTGGGTTTTTTTTGGGGGGTGGGGGGGTTAAGAATATATGAATGGTAGTATATTGCATTGGATTCTTTGAGAGTTTTACAGGCTCTAATTTTTTTTCTTTTGCCACAATTTGCTAGATGTCATTCTGCTGAGATCAATCCTGTAGATGTTTCATAATGCTACTGAATGATTTACTGAGACTGTTTCCTGAAACTCTCCTCTTCATAATTCAATAAGTGGTGTTGCTAATATTTTATTCTATACAGGGTGTTTCAAAAGTTTCACATTCTAAAAACTCTTATGGACTACAACTGGTACCATTTAAAAGCTAAAAGTGTCAGGTTTTCTTCTGATAATTTAATTAAATTTGATTTTTGAACACCACTCTGCCTAATAGATGGTTCAGACATTCTGGACAGACTGTGTGTTCCTGCAATAGCCCCCTAGGTTTCCCAGACCTCATGGCATATGACTTCTTCCTCTGGGGTGTATATGAAAGGCCTTATATACTTCCCCTTCCCAGAGACATGGATGATCTGAATAACTGAAGCCTTGGCAACCATCAACAATGCTATGCCTAGTTGCGTTTGGCAAAATTACATTATCGTTTGGATGTGCCATAGAATCCATGGCACTCAACTGAACCCTTGTAAAAACCTGTACAGAAACGTGGGAATATTAGCTTTCAGGAAATATAAATTGTTTTGATATCCTCAATAGATACTTAGATATACACTGTCATAATATGGCAGATGTTTGAAACACCCTGTATATCTTTTGTTATAATTTCAGTGTGTTTATAGATAGGGACTTTGATATCTTCGATTCTTTCTGGGTTTTTTTTTTTTTTTTTTTTTATTTTGCTGTGGTGGTGGGACTCTTTAAAAATGTGAAATTCTTTAAAGACTGTTAAAATGCTGCTGTAATATCTAAGAATAACCCTTACTGTAAAGGCCTGTACAAGAAACAGACTTTATCAGGTTCTAATATTCCTATTCTTTGTTACTGTTATTTAATAATAGAAGACGAATTAAAGCTATTTTTTTTTTTTTTTTTTTTTTTTTTTTTTTTTTTAAATGCACATGGGAGTGCTTCAATCATTCAACCATCATAATTGTTTTGTCTATATTTAAAAATCCTTATTGTAAAATAAAATTTTAATCTTTAAAGTAAGTTAGCATTTAGCAATCTTTGTCCATTTAAATATTTATAAGGAATTTTCATGTGTTTCAGGGGATCCTGATAGTGTTGCTGGAGAATTTGGCCAACATGCTTTGTACAAGATGTTGGGATATTTTAGTTTGATTGGCCTGTTGCGCTTACACTCGCTACTTGGAGATTATTACCAGGCTTTGAAAGTTTTAGAGAACATTGACTTTAACAAAACAGTTGAGTTTTTTTTTTTTTTTTTTTTTTTTTTTTTTTTTTTTTTTCATTACCTGTCATCTTTCAAAGAAATATACTTGAAACAGCTGCTGATTTTTTTACTTTTTCAGCATAATAGAAACATTGCCATAACTTCCCTCTCATAATTGCTTATATATTTTTCTTTTTTTTTTTTTTTTTTTTTTTTTTTTTTTTTCATTATTTATTGCAATGTGGAATTTCAGTTGTTACTATGCAGCTCATTCTCATCAGTTTAATTTAGGCAGATTTATAGATAATTGTATTTTTAATCTTTGGTAACATTAATAGTGACTTTATCAAGTTGTTGATAGTTTCATATTATAAAACAAGAAAAAAATCAATGACTTCAACTGATATAAGATTACTTTTTTTAATGGTAAATATGTATTTATTAATCATAGTAATGTGAATGGCTATATTTTAGATAATCTTTAAAAATAAAATTTTTTTTTTTTTTTTTTTTCCTGATAACTAAATGGAAAAATTAACTTGCAATTTTTAGTGGCAACCAAAACTGATGGTTAATGCTAACTTAATGTATTCAGTTTGAACAAAAGAAACTAAAATAAAGCTCAGTTTTATTGAAAAAGAATGATCTATTCTTGGTCTATTGTAGATATTTATATTGTGCAAATTCATCAGAACTTCCCTTATAACTTTTTTAATTAAATTTTATTATTTACATGTTAACTCTCATTTATACTTTAAACATCTTTCAGAACAAGTACTCTCGTGTTCCTGCTTGCCAGGTCACAACATTTTATTATGTTGGATTTGCTTACATGATGATGAGACGTTACCAAGATGCTATACGTACCTTCTCTAACATCTTGCTTTACATACAGCGTACTGAACAGATATTTCAAAACAGAATTCAGCTGTACGATCAGGTAAATTGATGTAGTTAAAATTCATTTGTAGTCGATTATTAATTAAATGATAATAGCAATAAAACCTATAAATCTGATATTCATCAGCGTATTTGTCATGCCTGTTTAAAACCTTGTTTTTGTCATATAGGAAAATCCAATATGGCATCTAAATGAAATATTCAGCGAAAAATCCCATTCATCAGTAACATTTTAAACACCTCATAGAAGTAAAGCTCTTAAAGTACACCTGTGCCAAACTGTTTTCCTGAATCCAAAAGTTACAACATCAAGATTTTAGGATCCAGACTGCTATTGTTTGCACATGGAATTATTCACTGGTAATTAATCTTCAATTTGGCTGTGGAAAATGTCACTCGGGGGTTAGCACTAAGAAATTATGTCCAATTTTCTGAAAAATCACTTTTTTTTTTTATTTATTTATTTTCACTTCAAAATAGTATCATTCAGACTTCATCCCTTTCTCTTTAAGTTGGTGTGGACATCATATGTCGTCTGCTAAGTGTTGTTGTCTTCACCTGGGCCACAAGGTGTTAAAAACAAAACACATCAAGCCATTGTTCAAACATAGGTTTGAAAAACCAAAAAAAAAAAAAAGTCCTACCAATGTTGTCGCTATTTTTTTTTTTCCTTCACTCTTTGCTCTTATCTGGGAGTGGTGAGTTTTATTACAAGCTGACAACAGCTTGTTCTAAACGTTTATTGCTGGCTGGCTGACCTTTGACCCGGACGTGTCAGTCAATTTGGCTTAATTTTCCTTATCACTGCTAATTTTTGGGGAAAAACAAACTTTTGGTTTCTGGTGGTCAGGAATTGCAGATAAATCTTTTGCCTTTTACTAAAGATTTCCATGACCAGGTGTCAATTTTTTTAACCTCTGGCAGTCATATAATTGAAAATTACCAATGGACTTTGTCGCATTTTGACCCCCTAGGAGTGTTAATTTCCTTCAAAACTCTCAATTTTATGCCTGAAATAGTTTCATTATCATTTAAGCTTTCTGATCCCTTTGATTTTTGCGTTGATTTTTTACTTGGGATAGAAAATTTTTACCATAGCAAACCTGAATTGACTTTAAGTTTAGTGGGGCTATAAGGAAACCTCAAACAGCTGTGTTGTCCTGATTGTTATTAAAAGAAATCTGTCTTACAAGAAATTTAAATGTGTTTCTGCTTTTTAGATTAACAAGATGAATGAAAAAATGTACACCGTGTTAGCTATTTGCCTAGTGCTTCATCCAATGCGTATTGATGAAAGTGTACATTCTCAACTTCGAGAAAAGTATGGTGAGAGAATGCTGCGCATGCAGAAAGGGTAAGAAAACTGATCTTTGCTAAATATAGTAAATTTTTGACAAAAAATTTACGCTTTTTTTTTTTTTTTTTTTTTTTTAATGAAGAGATAAATTTCATTACTTGCTTTTCATCATTACTGTGGTTGTCAGTAAATAGTGTGATATGCTGAATGGTAGTCTGTTTAATTGCAATGAAAAATGATTAAAATTAAGATTGGGAAAAATACTAATTAAAATTTATAATAGTGATTTCATGTCAAAGAAAGGTCTGATATATTTTTTTTTTTTTTTTTTTTTTTTTTTTCAAATTTGGTACACTTAGAGTTCATGATACTAATTGAATGGTACCCTATTTTACATCTTTAGGTTAAAGGGTTCCTGAGATGTGGCCCTTTGACCTTTACCAAAGAGGTGAATTTTGGAAAATAACCAATTTGAATTTGTCTTTTTTCACATACAAAGCTATACCAAAAAGTGATTTTTTTTTTTTTTTTTTTTTTTTTTTTTTTTGCAACAAATTTGTCTGCCTTGTGGCAAGATATGTTCAAAATTCTGTCGAATTTTGACTGTGGCCTGGGTTACAGGTGTTTTACTGAATTTGGCCGATTTTAGTATTTGCCCCATATGCTAACATTTTCCTTTCTCCCAATATTGTCAAAGCTATTTGAATACTGATTAATATTCACATTAGAATTATGATCATAAAATCAACAGAATTTATTTGTGGTTAAATAAACAACCCTTACTTTTGTTTTTGTTTATATTTTTATTGTACAACATAGATTTTTGTATGAAAAAGTGATGTGATGAAAATAATTATTTAAAAATGTGTTATGACTGTTATAAAATATGAAAATATTCAACAAAAGATGTTAATGGTTAACAAATTTTTGTTACATTTGACATAGTGCACTAAATGCATAAACAATTATTTTTTAGGATTTTAAAAAATTAAGTATTGATCTGAAAAAAGTAATGAATATTTAAAAATAAGTTTCTTAACATTTACCAAGCCAAAAACTTGTAAATGAACAAGGAATATTAACTCTACCAAATGCACAAAAATATAGATTCCCACAAGAGACAGTTGAAGTTGTGCTGTTTTATGAGAGTGAAGAAGTTAGCAGTGATGCATGGAAAAATTACTATAAGATAATAAAGAATGGTAGAAGAGTTAAGGAACAAAAAGTATCTTATACTCTGAAACCTGAAATATAGGTATACCAATTATTTAAATTAAAAAAAATCCAAACAGTATTAGTTTTTCAAAATTTGTTGGTCAGACCAAAAGAATGTATACTAGCAGGTGGTGCTGTAACACAGTGTGTCTCTGTACAATACATCAAAATATGAATCTGATGTTTTTAGGTACTCATCTTGGTACACTGACTCACAATGAACACTATAATTTAACAGATTACCACAAATGTATAACTGCTGTTACATGCAACGAAGGAACATCTAACTACTACTTGGGTGACTGCTCAACTTGTAGCAATTTGATGGTGGATTTTGTTATATAGAAGAAATTCTAAATCAAAAATTAATAGATGATTTTATCTACAAATAGTGGCTATCACAATCTGCAGAAGAATTTATTGAAACTTTGCAAACCTTGAAACCTTTTCTAAAGATATACAACTTTACCATATTGGGAGATATGACAATGTTAGCATATAGTAGCAAATACTAAAATTGGCCATTTTGAATTTGGCCAAACTCGGTAGAACCCTTGTAACTTGGGCTACAGTCAAAAATCCACCACAAAATTTTGTACATATCTTGCTACAAGGCAGACAAATTTGTTGTCAAATTTAAAAAAAAAAAAAAAAAAAAATTAAAGATATACTTTTTGAGAAATTAAAGGTCAAATACTTATTTGATCTTTAAACAAAAAATAAATAGGTCACCTTTTTAGATTTATCCAAGTACTTTAAAATGGTATATAATTTAACTTTGTAGTTGAAGAAAAATTTCTATTTTCTAAAAATTTACCTTTCTGGCAAAGGTCGAAGGACCATATCTCGGGAACCATTTGACCTAGAGATGTAAAATGGGTACCATTCAATTCATATCATGAAGCTCTATAAGTGTACCAAATTTGAAAAAAAAAAAAAAAAAAAAAAAAACAACAACCCATCTCTTAGAGATGGTCAGGCAGACCCTTGTTGATTTGACATGGAATGACTCTGTGCTTCACTTACCTGGGTGTGTACAGTATCAAACTTCAGCTACTAAAATAATTCAGTTGTCTTTTTCTAAAAACCAGTTCCTCATACTTGCTTATATTATAATTATTGTGCATTATCCATTTATTCAACATAAATGAACACTGACTGTGAATGTAAATAATTAAGCAATTACATCCCCCTAGTAATTTTACAAAAGCCATTTTAAAAATGACTATTGTTAAAAAAAAAAAGTTAAAAAAAAATTAAAAAAAGGCCATAAAAATATCTTGGTACTTTTTTTAAAAAAAAAAGTTTGCTAAGTTATTTTTATGGATTTTTTTTTTTTTTTTTTTTTTTTTTTTTTGTTACCTCAACATATGGAGAATAGTTTTGATTTTGATATTTGTCATAAAAATGAATTCTGATTTCACCCAAAATTAAAGATATTATCCTTTTGTGAATGCAATGCAGTATATTATTAAAATTGATTTTCATTTGCGACTATTTCTGTGTATCAATCTTCTAGAAATATATAAACATTGTATTTCCAGGGAGATGTTAGAATTTGAGCAATGTTTTTATTTTGCTTGCCCAAAATTTTTGTCACCAGTTCCACCCAATTATGATGAGACTACTGTGAATTATCACAAAGTGAGTATTATCTCTACATAATAATTTATAATTTAAGATTTTCTTAATTCATTTCTCTTTGAGGAGTATCATGAGGCCTTGTTTTTATTTAAGGTGGAGAAGCATTGTGGTTAAAATTAAATAAGATTTTTTACATGCTCTAATCACACTGAAATTTTGTAATGCTTATTTCGCATCAATAAATTCAAAAAAGCATAACTTGATGGATACAATTAGAATAAACAAAACAAAATTCACCACTAAAGCTATCCATATCACAGATATGTAGATAATTTCATAATCTGGCCTCACTAGAAAAATGTACAAATCCTGGACAATGTAAACTCGGTAAGACCTTCAAGACCTAAGAGTAAACCAAACATCAACTAGCTTTCCTGGATGCAGAACTTGTGCAGAGAATGAGTTCAAAATATTTGTATATCACGAGCTAACTATCAAATGGGATTTTGCTACTAAAAAATAAAATATTCCGATGTTAAATTCCTGAGCTGGAACTTAACAGAATCATTATTTTGCATAACTGTGCCATATACAGTGAAGTCGGTCACTTATGCACAAGCATTACAACCTATATTGCTGGAACATGTCATCTTATAAATAACATGGAGTATTTTCCAGTACCACATAAGCACCATACCCTAATTCATATTAACCTGACCAAACTAGTTGCCACAGGGCAAATACCCATGGCGCACACCATCAAGGGTAGTAAAAATAATTGTTGTTTGCTTAGTAATTAAATTAGATTTTTAAATGCTGGTTTGTTTATTTTTCATTATGAGTAAATGAAAAGCTAGCAAACTTGGTGGGTGTACACTTTTGGCAAAATACAGAGCTGAAGAGCCAGCTTCCTGTGATGATTTTTATCATGGTGATAAATTATTTTGCAGTTTTTGTCAACATACTGTCAATTGGACTCGACGGGACAATGCTTTTGAATCATCAGAAATTTCTAAAGCACCAAAAAACTCGAATGTCTATATAAGTAGGCTACATATATTGGTATATTTTACTGTTTACACACAAGTCTGTTTTTCATGTATTTTTACGATTTTGAAAGAAAATGGAAAATTGAAATTTATCATCATGGAAGAACACGGAATTTGATGTTTTAGAACATGGAGATCTTGCCACTCTAACTTAACGCATAAGAAAAAGGAATTGTCTGATGCCTCCAGCATGCTGCAAAAGTCATAAGTGATGACCCAGACCTATGCCAACAGATGGTCAGCATCAAACATACCCTTCAAGTAATGACTACCCTGCAAGCATAATATAAGCTTCTGGAGGCTGAGATTGGAAGATACAAAATGAAAACTGTTGTCTATCACTCTCATGTAAAGCACATGTATGAAAGGATTGAAAATACCTGCAGTTCATAAAACATTAGGACAAGAAGCAGTTCAAACACTTGAGAACATGACCAATAGTTAATAACATTGGGGGGATAGCAAAAAGAAGGCAGTACAAAAGAAATAGCAACAGAAGAATTCAAGTTGTTGTCTCAGGATTGTCCCACATTGATTAGTGAATTTGCTAACATGATAATTGTGATATCAATTGGATCTTCTCAGATTTGATGGAAACTAAACTGGCAATAAGTACCTCTATCTATTGAATAAGAGGATCAGAATTCTTTGAAGAGTAAGAGGATTGATTGACACCTGAAAAAGGACAGAGGGCACAACAGGTGAAATGTGATTGTAGCAAAAAAGATGAGGACATTAGTATGACTAAATAATGTCAATAAATTCAGTTTTTGTTGAAATCATGTTGAAAGTTATAAAAACTATTTCAAGAGTTGTTTATCATAATTATACTTGAATTACAAGTAAAACATCAGAGTAAATATGATTTGCAAGAAAAATTTAATCCCTTAAATTGATCATTTTAATTGCTGGTTTATCATTTGGGATAATAAATTGTTTAGCCTCAGAAAAATTCTATCAGTGTTTATCTTTTTCAGGATCCATATTTTCTGCAATTGAAAGTCTTTATGCAAGAGGTTTCTCAGCAAATAAATTTGCCTATTATTCGAAGGTATTGCAACTCGAGTTTTTTCTTTTATTTAATATAAACCTATGATTGAATTGATGATATATTTAAAACTACCACCAACTTCCCAAAACAATGAATCAATTTAGTTTTAAATACTTGATTTTTACTTGTGTATAAACAATTCTGAAAACTATTTTACAATATAAAACTAAAATATAATTTTAATTAGGCCTTTTTCTTTTTTTTTCTGAACTTTAACACTAAATCTTTGCATTTTCATAAGTTTTTAATTGGATTTCTTTTCCATAGAAATTTCACTTTTTCATTTTTCTCACCCACCTCCATATGAATAATTTAAATAAAATTGTCAAATTTAATGCAGGAAAATAACATTCTATATATGAAATAATACTGATATTTATTTCCCCCCCACACATGATTTTAAAAGTAATTTACACTGATGTGTTAAATCATGAGAGAGCCATATGTAGATGGCAGCACAATACCTTGAGGTCATGAAAATGCCCAGGATTATATCAGCTATATAGTGAATCAGTATTGAACACCAGATAGATTGTTCATGGCAATGTGGTGTGAATTATTAAAGTTAAAACAGGGCTTGATAGAGGGTGCCATTCCATTTTTGCAATTGTCGGCATCTCTCAATTTACGTGCCTACAAGGAATGCATGATAGAAGGCATTACTGTTCATGAATAACAGTGGCCAACCATGGGTTTCCTATTATGACCAGGGGCATCTGGCTGCAATTGTCAGCAGTAACACAAGTGACCTACATTCAATGTAGGAGATGCATCTTGTACCATGCAGGTTGGTTCTATAATTGTGTAGGGGGGGTTCATGTGATATAGGTTCACAGATCTGCCTTGAACACCTCATTGACTGCTGACCACTACATTGCATGTATTCTCTATGTAACCATAATGCATAGTGTTGTCAGGTTCAAGTTGGCCGGGGGGGGGTCATTTTGATAAATTGTATGACCACTGTGTTCATGACATGAACTCTAGCATTTATGGGATGTCATGGAAAGGTTTATTTGATCCTGCATTGCTCTACATTTCTCAAGGGATCTGACCACTTGTGAAAATAGTGCTACATTGAGTTGATGCAGACTAAAAGAGGAAGACCAAAATGATACTAAGCACCTATCCCATGACTCTTGGCATGTAGGTGTAACATTGTATTTCAAATTTAAAATCTTAATGGCCAATTCAATTTACTCTTTCAGTTTCCTGAAGCTTTACACTACATTACCCATCTCTAAACTTGCAGCATTTATGGAAATGGTAAATATTCTTTTTTTTTTTTTCTTGTAAATTCTTTAAGATGAAAATGTTGGTTTATTTGTTCATTGATATCTACAGAAATAATTGTTTTCTTAAATGTATGAATTGTCCCATTGAAAATTAATTTTTTGCACTTTCTTGTAAAGCATTTGTATTTGGACTTCTTACTAATTAGCATCTTCAGATATCTTTTCTGTGTTGAATTCTTTTTTGTTAAAATAGAAAACCTTATTTTAGTTGTATATTGGATATTTATCTTAAATTGAAATGTGAAAATTATTTTAGGAATGTTCTCATTTATAAATAAACTAATTGCTTTTTATATTGTCAGTGTTTGATATATAGGAAGTTCAAAATAGATTATAAAGAATTTTTTATCTTTATTCAGTCAGAAGATGAATTACGAACACAGCTCATGTGCTTTAAGGTAATGAACTTGATTAAAATTCCAAAACCTGTTATGCAAATTTGTTTTACTTTTTTAATTTTATGAATTTTTGTAAATTTTTCTTTCATAATTCTTAATATTTTTTTAAATGGAATTGTAGTTGTTTTTGCCAAGTTGAAATTTTCCAATCATTTAAATTTTAAACATTTTGTATATTTTCTTTTCTCTTATTTTGTTTTTGTAAATTGTTTAAAATAAAAATGTATTATTAAACTGCATAAATAAAGAAAAGGCCTAATAATATATACTATGCAATATCATTTTATGCAAACGGGGCAATTGTAAAAACTTCATATTTTTAAAGAATTTTAATAAATTTCTGGGAATTGACTTTTCAAAATTTGTATTTAAGCCATCATTTTAAATGTGTAGATATTTAATAATGTTAGCTGTAAAGACATTTTATAAATAACTCTATAAGTACTAAAATACTTGTATTTCTATGAAGTAGTTTGTATTTTTTTTACACTTCAGCACAAAATGAAAAATGTAGTATGGACAAAAGGCACCAGTGGTTTGGATGGAGAATTTCAGTCAGCCTCCGAAGTTGATTTCTACATTAATCAGGTAAGAATATTGCAAATCAATTGGGAGATATTTAATATCTATATATATATATATATATATATATATATATATATATATATATATATATGTATATATATTCTTCGTTCAACCCACTTCTGGCCAATAAGAATTTACTTGTGAATTTGTTTTATATCTCAGGACAATGTTAAACAACAAGATGATAAAGTGGAAAATTTCTGTGGAACACTTTCTTGCACTTTAAAGATTAGTACAGGAAATTTTAGTGTCATTTTTATGATAAAAAAAACATTGATTTGGAAATTTTGGAA
Source organism: Acanthosepion lycidas (assembly GCA_963932145.1). Taxonomy (NCBI): domain Eukaryota; kingdom Metazoa; phylum Mollusca; class Cephalopoda; order Sepiida; family Sepiidae; genus Acanthosepion; species Acanthosepion lycidas. The sequence goes on along the minus strand of OZ010582.1, from coordinate 75,942,863 downwards.
ATCAAATTTTTCAGATTTTTCTTTTCACAATTGAATGAAAATTTTAGAAAAATGTTTTAGGAAATTATTAGTTTTTTTTTTTTTTTTTTTTTTTCTTCTTCTTCTTTAAACATCTGTTACACTCCAACCTGCCTTACCAGAAATTCCAGTACTCCTTGGAAATTTTTTTTTTTTTTTTTTTTTTTTTTTCCAAAAAAAATGTAGGTACCTCCATTAGGTCACGTAAAAAAGCGGCATATCACGATGAAAAAAGACTCTTAAATCAACGAAAACAAAGTTGTTTAAATTATGTTTGTTATGAAGAGGAAATACCAAAGTATTTTTAATATTTTTTTGAAATTTTTTACTCCTTTCTAACACGTAGAAAATTTTGGTTAAAAATTATTTTTTTTTACGACAGTGCGAGAAAACTAAAAAAGGTTAGTTTTATTTTGCGCTTTTCCTGAGGAAGACACGCATTAATTTAGGAAATTCTTGCAAAAATCAAATAATTGTTGGATTTTAATGAAACTTTCAGGACTTCAGAAATGAATGAAATTATTTTTAATTTTTTTTTTTTTTTTTTTTTTTTCCAGAAAATCTTTTAAAAAAAATTTTTTAACATGTTTCCACCCACTTACATATTTTCATGAAATTTCGAGAAATTAAATCTTCAAGCACGGGATTTTTTTATTAGTTATAAACAGGAATCTTTGTAGAAATTAAATCACCAGTTTTTTTTTTGTTTTTTTTTTTTTTTTTTGTTTTTTTTTGTTTTTTTGTAAAACATTGCCTGGTTTGTAGAAAATCTGCTTTGAATTATAAAAAAAAAAAAAAAAATGTAAAAAAAGTATGACATTAATTAATTAGAAAAGCTTCCACCTGTTTTTGTAGATACGTTATACTAAGGACATTATTTTGTGAAGAATAAAATGTTTTCGATGTATAATGTATTTTTTGTAAATTTTTTCCCCATTAAAATTTTTATCATTAACGTCTTAATACTTCAAAAATCATTTAAAATTCTTTTTCTTTCACGCACGTAATGCAATGATAACCTTAATGAAAATGTAAATTTACAAATCGAACTTTGAAAAGCACATAAGTCGTTTAACCACAAATATTTTTAAAATAATTTTAAAAAGAAATTTTTATTGAAAAAAACTTTCATAATTTCTATGTATGGAAATGTATGCGCGACACAATCCTTAAAAAGGTCACGTGATTTGTGTCGTCTGATTATTTCTCTTCTCTGTCCAGTTCAGATTCACATCGTTAACGTGTTTCTAGAAATTCTTTTCAAATTTTAAAAGTAAAGGTTAGGGTTTAAACAATTGTCTAATTAAGAAAGTATGAAATAAAAAAAAAATAAATAAATAAATAGTACATAATTGCTGAATAAAAATGTTAATATTTAAAAAGTACTAGTTAAAAACGAAAAACCGCGTTCACCTACTTCTAACAATAATTAGAAATAAAATGAAAAATATATTAAAAAAATATAAATCAGTTAGGTACCTCTACTATTTCAGCATAAATTTAGAATTAATTAAAAGCTTAATGATTAAATTTTATTATTTCCATTAAGTAAAAATTCTGGTGTATATCAGACATAAACTATATACATTGGATTGTAAAGTCACATTTAATTTTGATTTATTAAATAATTAAATTACCATTTAATAAATTATTAAATTACTTCTATCATGGTATTTTATTTTATTTTTGCATATTCGAAAGGTAAATAAAAGTCAATAAAAATTGTGGAAATGTGTTCATTTCTAACAATTACTAGGTAACTAAAAACCCATCAAAAAAACTGTTAAATCAGATTTTTAAAAATTATGTCATTTATGGTCATCCGTAGTAGCTGTCATCGCTTCATCATTCAACAATCCATCAATAGTTGCATTGGATGAACAGGACCGATCGCTAATAATTGGTTGTATATTATTTTTTTATGCTATAAGTAAGTAATATTTCTTTCAAATTAGATTACTTTAACTTTAAATTTTTTAATTTGAATAAAATAACGTTTCAGAAATTTTTTAAATATTTTTAAAATCGATAAATTTGTGTTTGTTTACAAATTCCTTTAAAATTAAGAAAATGGCCGATTTTAAGAAAATTTAAGAATTTGAAATAAAATTTCACATTCAAATGTATATAGTTTCTATCTGAAATACACCAGAATTGTTTAATTAATGGAAATCATAAATTTAATTATTAAACTTTCAATTAAAGCTAAAATGAAATCTTCAAGAATGTTTTTTCGTTGTAAAAAATTCATTTAAAAATTAAATATAGAAAATTTATGCCGAAATAGTGGAGGTACCTAAACTAATGCATTTAACAAAAACCTGCTCTAAATCATAAAATAGACAATAAATGCAACAAATCTAAGACAGTATTTAATTAGAAAAGTTTTTAATTGCTTTTATAAATAAGGTACATTAAGCACATTCAATGAATAAGGGATTTTCACGGGATTCATTTGTTTTTAATATTTTTAAATTCTGTATTAAATTTAAACTCTTTAGATGGTATTAAGTGAAAATAATTTACTAATAAGAAATTGAAATGCTTAGTGCGATTCATCAAACAGCAATATTTAAAAAAATTTTTTTTTTTTTTTTTTTTGTAAAAGTTTTAAATCTTAAATTTCTGTATTAATTTGTACCGGTTAGGTGATATTGTTATTGAGTAAAAACTATATTAATAATAAATGGAAAAGCTTACAATTCTGTCTGTTTCTCTCAAGGTTTTTGTGTGTGTGTGTGTGTAAAAACTGCTGCTTTCTGTAAATACAAATGTTCATACAGGAAATTATTAAAAAGTCAATTGCTTTAAGGGTTGTCTCAAGCTTTTTCGGCTGTGAGCAGCTTTCGTGTTTTGCCATGCAAATTATCCACTCAAAATTTTGAGGTTGTGTTTTTTTTTTTTGTTTTTTTTTATTATTATTATTCCAGTTTCACTAAATATTTTTAATTTATGTATTTATTTTTGTTAGTCATCCTTTTTTTTTTTTTTTTTTTTTTTTTTTTTTTTTATTTATTTATTTATTTTAGTTTCAATTAAGAATAAATAATCTACACAAAGCCAATACTTACTAAACATTTTTATTTTATAATTTTTATTCAATTTACATTTAAAATACTTTTTATTTGTGTGCTATTTTGGAAATTCCTCTCAAATTTTTAAAGTATTTTAAATTTTTTTCAGAAACCTTCTTCAAATGTAAGCTAAAGTACGTAAAATTCAATAAAATATTAGATTGCTGAAAATATTTTAATTATTGGTTTAAAAAAAAAAAAAACAAAGCTTTCTCTTAGAATTTGTAAATTTATGTCACTTCTGCTCCTTGCTTTTCCAAACATCAGGCCATCAATAGATCAATCATGTCAGACTAATAAGTTGCCATGGTTAGGCAATGCTTTTTTTCTTAGTTTTCAACTAGGTTTTTCATGCTAAGAGTAAGTAATTGTTACAAATCAGAATAATTAAATTTTAAATTTGCTAATTTCCTTCAAATAATATTTCAGAAATATATATTTTATCTTTGCAAGTTTTTCAAAACTGAGAATTGTTTACAATTGTCACAGAAATAGATGATGACGTTGATTTTGTAAAGAAAAGATTTTAATGGAATTTTGTACGTACTAGGAAGGATTAAAAAATTTAATAAAATAATAAAAAATACTTTGGTTTTTCTTAATAACAAAACATTTTGGCGCTAAGTTTTTTTTTTGTTTTTTTTTATTTTTTTAATCAAGCCTTTTTCCAGCAAAATATTGGATGTACCTAATTAAAACTGACTCTTGTATTTTTATATTGACCCCTTTCACTTTCCTACACATAATCTAATTTCATGAACAACGATATTACTTTAGCCCGATGAAGTCCTAGAGGACAAAATGAAGACATTTTTTGTCTTTATTATTCATTTACTTTTTTATTTTCATTGTATTGCAAAACTAAATTGATTCGAATGGTTTTGTTTTTTTTTGTTTTTTTTATTGCTGATTTTAGCCATGTTAACCATTCTCACAGCACAACATAATTCTCTTTATTAAATAATCTTTCAAAAATAAAATACTTTTCTGAAAATTTTAGTTGAGAAAGATTAGCTGATTTAAAGTTTGATCAATCTGATTTGAAACAAATATTACTTTGTTTAAATTGTCGTAAAGCATTTTTTTAACACGGAGGTTAGTGATTTTATGAAGTGTTGACAGCCTGAGCTTCAGGAATATAACTAATTTTTTCTGTGAGGGACATATCTGCAAAAATTACTTGACAAATATAATGTGAACACATTTTTTATTTTTTTAAGTACCTAGTAATCCTAAAAAAAATTTAGGAAGATATTCTAAGTAATCTAATGTTTTATGAATTTTAGGTACTTCAACTTTGAATTTACTATAGTTGTTGCTCTTATTTTCTGATAATGTCATGTATAGACATCTGTATTTACTAAAATCTGCACATTCATCCACACACAAAAAAATAATTGTTTTTAAATACCAAATTGTAAGCTTTACCATTTGATTTAGTAAATATAATTTTTACTCAATAATAATCTCACCTAACCAGTACAAATTAATATAGAATAACTATAATTTATTATAATTAAAATTCTAAAAAATGAAAAAAATTTCTATAATATGTCTATAATATATCTTAATCATAAAAGCAATTACAATGTTTTCTAATTAAATAATATCTTAGTTTTATTGCATTTTTTTTTTATGATTCAGAACAGATTTTCAGTAACTAAAAAAGAAAAAACAAAAGATTTAAATTCTCCAAAGACTTAATTAATATAAACATTAAGCCATACAAAAATGAATTTCTTAAAATTAAATGGGGGAGAGAGGTAATAAATGACTGTGGGGATTTGTCATGATTTAGAGGCTAACATGGATTAACAAATGCCAGTATAAAGGAATTTAGGATTCAGACATGGGGATTTTAAAGTTTAGAAAATTAAATTTATCCTTTCTTGGGGCTGGGAAGCAAGTAGAAATTTAAAACCCATACACAACACTGGTTGGTGTAGCTTAAAATCATCTAAATTACAGGTTAATCTTCTGGTCTTTTATGGTATATTTTTATTAGCATCCCAGTCTCAGGAAACCATAATAGATGTGTTCCTGAAGTGATATAGGCTTGGAGTAATATCTGATATGACTGCATACCAATGTGCAAGAGGCCAGGGTTGCAAGGATTGCCCCATTGCACTTCGTCTGATCCCTTGACTTCCCTTGACACCCACTTCTGTCTTCCTCCACAATGTCTCTATGGACAGTATGATGCCAAGCAGCATGAAGAACAGTGGTTAGATTTGCTGAATTATGACAATAAAATTTTCTGACAAAATTCAGATTTCATTTTGATTAATGTAGCAATTGAAAAAAGTTACATATTTTGTTTTCTATTGTGGGGAGCTTTGGATCCCCACTTCCAGTGTAAATATTTTACTTGGAAATTTTTGGGAAAAACTCTTTCAATTTACTATTCATTTTTTATTTATTTAAATTTTATGAAGTTAACATAAATACTTCACTCGCTTTACTACCAGTGTAATGAAAAAATAAAAAACTGGTTTGTTTTCCATCTTTAAGTAATTATGGAGTTCCAAAGGATTCCAAATTGCTTCACTAGTCAGTTTTATGTTGAAGTTAAATAGTGAACTGAACCTCCTCCATTAAAATCTTTGGATAATTGGGTGTGGGTCAATTACCTCCTCTATAAAATAAGATTATCTAAAGAAAATTAACCAGTTTAATTATTTTACTTTTTTTTTTTTTCTTTTTTTTTTTTAATATTAAACTGGTTAATTTTGTTTTACATTTTTAACAACAGTGCTTGTCAAATTCGGCAAGATTTTTAAATACCTATAAATAATTTGATTTAAAATTTTTCTAAAAATATGTTTGTCTTTATTAAGAATAATATTATAGAAAAAATAATAAATTAAATTTTTTTTCAAATGAACAGATTCTGTATAGTACTTTTGAAAAATTAGCTGTCTAAAATTTTTTTTTTTTTTTACAAGAGTGGTATCAACATACTATGTTATAAAGAAAAAAAAATTTCAGTAAAAAAATTAATTTTATAATCAAGATATGTTATTAGGAACAATAATATAAAGGGAAAAATTAAATTACCCTTCAATGTCAAAATTCTCAATATTTCACTGTTTAAAATAATTACAAAAATGTTAAAAAAAAAAAAAAAAAAAAAATATTGACAAGGTAGCATCTTTCCCATTTTTATGGTATATTTTTAAGAATAGTTGCAAAAACAAATTTATTGAATTTAATTTTTGACATTAACTTTGTGATAAAATTTTTAAGTGTCGTTTTTCATTAATTTCACCATGAAAAAAAAATTTAAAGATACAATATGCAACTTTAAATAAAATAAACATTATACTTACTTCAGTATTTAAAATAATAAACTTACAAATCCAAAGATAATAAGTAAAAAATTTCCTTTAAAAAATTAAATTCTTAATTCAATTCCAGCAACAAACTTTCACATATTAACTGTTCAACTCTCTATACACACTGTACAGACCTGGTTAAGGATCACCTTGGTATCATTTGATCTGATTGTCCCATGACTTAAACAGTCAACACCTGTTTATCATTAAAGACAAAATGCTACCAAACCATTTCTGGAAATGATTCAACAATTACGAAAAATAGATAATTTGTAATTATATATAATTTGTACAATTCAGTGGCGATGATAATGGTTACAAACCAAGGAAAATCCAGTTCCTGTAACAAAACCACGGTCACATACCAAAAATGTAATGTGTTTAATATGTGAAAGATGTTATCTGTTATAAAATGTTAAATTGTAATAAAACAATCAATTCTGAGACTGTCAATTGGAAACACTATGCCAACCTGTGTTAAAAGGTGTGTCACTGTTCAAAACATTAATATCATGCTGCCTCAATGAGGTAATCATTGAAAACAAAGAAAACTATTGCTTCCCTTGATTGAAATTGTAACAATATCTCCATAGATATATTTTTTGGATGTTTCATTTTGGTTAGATTTAAAGACATTTAGTTTCCATCATATGTTCCTGCCTGGTTTTACTTTGTTCATTTTTACCCTTTGAATTTCCCCCACTCTGCAAATGTCTGTTTACAAAATAATTTATTAATCATGTCAATAATATACAATTGCTTTTTCAGAGCTAAATAAAATTTTTAAAAGTTCTTAAACATTTATCTATTTAGCCAATGAAAAATTCTTATACTTCAATATGATTCTGGGTAATACCTGAAGTAGCAAAACCTTAAACAAACTTCTCATGTTGCCAATTCTATGATTGTTAATAAGGACACAAATGCTGGAGAGTTGATAGGATGACTAGACAAAATTTATCCTTGATAATGTTTTATCTAAGAAATTAAAATATTGCTTATAGTGTTAGTGATTTTTTGGAAAAAGTATGAAATAAAAACTATTGTGTTGTCTGGAAAGTTCATGCCAATTTTTAGTCATTCATGTTCCAACACATCAAATTTATCAACATATATATATATATGCTTACATTTCTGATTAGAGCACACATCAAACTATTTCTTGAGAAAAAAGTTTAAAACTGCATAATTCATGTCAATTTTACATCCCTATGAAAATGGAAGATTATAAAATGCATTTTAGACACTTGATGCTATTTTTCTTTTTTTTATTATTGCCTCACAAAGCAACAAAAAAGATATAAGGTGCTTCAGCTGACAAAACTGTACAGAAGTGGTTTGCTAAGTTTAAGTTGGTGATTGTAGCTTTATTGATGGAGAACTCTCAGGTAGCCCAATGATGACCAAATCAAGACATCAGATAAATTTAGTTTCTGCCAATTCCAACGATGTGGGAATTGACAGAAACTGAATTTATCAAAATCCACCATCCATGAACATTCAAAGATGAAAGAAAACTATCCAAATATGAATAATTAAAATGCTTCAAAAAAAAATAAAATTGCAGGTGTTTTTTACAGGTTTGGATTTACAGATTACCTAAGAAAATCTGTTGCGAACATATATGCATACGTGTGTGTGTGTATGTATGTATGTATATATATGTGTGTGATGACGACTGAAAACAAAATTTTGGAAAAAATGATGAATTCTGTTTATGGTGAGCAGCTGAGGAATGCTAGAAAACATGTCAGCTAAAACTGATCAGAACTTCATAAGAATTTTGAATATTTTTTTAATTTTCAAAATACTTATTTTGTATAATAAAAAAAAAATCAGTATTTTAATTGCCTAAATATACTCTCAACAAAGACACCTTTTTTCTAATTCATTTTTCTTTCTTTGCTAGGACATGATACATATAGCTGATACAAAGGTAGCTCGGCGTTATGGAGACTTTTTCATCAGACAAATTCACAAGTTCCAAGATGTGAGTTCAGTTTAATGTTTTTTGTGTGAGCTCAATTTTTACAATTTCAAACCCTTAAAAAACATTTCTAAGTAAATTGAAATTACTAAACCTCTTTGAACAAATATGCCTGGAAGTAATTAGTTATTACCTAAACTTTGTTGTCTATTTTGCTGACCATTATACTAGTCACTCAGCCTGAAAGTAATTGACAAATAAAGAGAATGTTAAGCGTTATATTTAATGCAAATGTTGAAAAAGTAAAATGTGATGGAAATGTTTCTGGAAAAAAACTTAATTTTTTTTTTTTTTTTTTTTTTTTTGTCCGTTTCAGGTAATCCAAACGATGAAGAATACAGGAACTAACTAAATGTGCTGGATTATCTGTTCTCAAAACCAAATTGTTTATGTAAGGAATCTTGTGTTCAGTTCTGATCTTGAGCAGCAGTTAACAATGGCTACAGACAGTGTTTACAGATTTCAGATATTTCTGTATTGTTTAATCTTCATTAAATAAAAAGTAAACTAATTTACTCTTTACTTTTTTTTTTTCTCTCTCTCCTAATAATTTTTTTGCAGATTATTTCAATTTCTATTCATATTTAGGTGTTCAGCTATTAGATTTTTGTCTGCATGTACAATCTATTTTTGAAAAACTTCAAAATGCCAATACTCTTCAATTAATTCTTTCAATAATAATCCTAAGATTTTAAAGCGTATTTAGAGCTATACTGCAAAATATAATTTGGAGTTTTACTTGTAATATATGAAGACACTCAGATACCTTGGCAATTTTTTCAATCTCATTACCTCCAGGCCAGGTGAGAACTAAAATAAAACAATGCATCTATTTAGTAGTAAGTAAATTAATGTATAGGTTATGTTTTCTTTATTGTTTATGATTAACTGCAGATACAATCAAGTGTACAGTTTCAAAACATTTAAACTACCTAAAAATCTATCAAAATTCAGGGAATTATCAAATTTCTATGAAATTTTCAGCACTCATTTGTTAATGAAGTTTATTAGGTGAGAAATCTTTGTGTGTGTTTTGTTCTTCTCAGTTCATTTACTCTTAAATCTACATACACTTTTAAAATAAAATTGTGACTTAATCAGATGTTTAGATTTCATTAAGTACTCGCATGTCAAATCAGTTGACATTTTATTCAATATTGCATGCTCTTACTTAAAAATATGATCTTAACAAAAAGATACAATAAAACTTTGAAATTACTTTGAACAAAAACTTGTTAATAGGTTATAGATAAAAAAACTATAATTAATATTAGATTTTTATTTTCATAATATAGGGTTTTATGGTGGGCATAAATGGGTTAGATAAAATTGTAAACTTTTGGTTTTGATAGACACAGTGGGAAGATTAATGAATGAGGACCTTGTCATTGCCTGAATGACTGGCCAGTCTACTCTAAAAAGCATAATTACTGTACATCCTGATTCAATAATGCTCACATATGTACCAGCTTGAAAACCATATCCCATGTACAGATTTGTGCAAGGATGAGCTATTGACTGTCAACATGATATATCAGCAATGTTCTCATATCTGCTTGGTGCTATCTATTAAGCTGGATCTCTTGTTTTGCTACAAGCACTACACTATATATCAACATAAAAATGATGCTATAAATCTTGGTCACGATTTTCTATAAAAAGTTATTTTTGATATTTGGTCTTTGAAATCGTTGAAGCTTTGTGCAAGGCCACAGTTATGTTCTTACACCTGTAATCAATACTGGTGGTTTATTCTGTGTCAGCAGTCCCATGTTGAAACCAATTTAGTCTGTACAAAAAGGAATTCAGGAGAGAATATTAGGAAAATATTGATAGAAAAGAATGAATAGGATTTCAAAGACCAAATATCAAAAATAACTTTTTATAGAAAATCGTGACTGAAGTGGCATTCTGAAATATTTTTCTCAAACATCTTCAGGTTTTGTTTGCTAAAACTATTTTCTTTCTAATCAATTATAATCCATTCCTTACTTTCTGAAAACAATATTTTTATAAGTTTCAATTAATAAGAAAAAACAATTAAATATAAAGGGTTATGAATTACCAATACTACACAATGTCCAAATTATGTACAGTATGAATGAAGTGTTGACTTTCTGTCATACTAAATATCTTCTAATCTGGCTTGCTATTCATAACACCATGAGGTTTTTTTTTTTTTTTTTTTTTATACTGAAATAGAATAATGAATATCTTTGGTTTCTGCACACAGTCAAGAATATCCATTTGGCTTTCAACAACTTTTGTTTATTATAAGGATATGTGTAACATATAACTGGTAAGAAAAGACAAGAATGCTGAGATCTATAGCATAATTTTTATGCAGATACATACTATAGTCTATATTGTCTATGGGGCCTACAGACTTTCACCGCAGTTGGCAACTCATCTCGCACATGTTTCTTAAATAATCCTTTACCATTACATTGATGTGTGGCTTAATGATCTTTTGTTAATGCTTGAAAATGCTTTATACAGATTTGAGATGGGTAGGAATCTTAATTTACGAGAAAAAACTATGCAAAAGTGCTACATTGATTAGAATAAAATGGTGTAAAAATGAGTACATATTTTGAAGCTGATGTCTATAGGTATTGAACTCCCTTCATGTAATCCATTTGAATTGAGTATAGTAACTATATCAATTTTGCTGCCAAATGTTCTTTTGATTCTGTCTGATGATTCCGCTTTTGTGAGAGTTGCTGAATGCAATGCATTGAGATGTTTAATAACTATCACTTATTTCTGCCTCTTCTAAGTTGATTCTCCATAATTGATGGTATATTAGGGTGGTTGCCCTACACAAGCTGAATTGGACTATATCCAAGGTGATATTGCATTGACTGCCCAGGCAAGAACATTTATTTCCATTTTGGGATCTTCCATCATTTTCTGTATACAGTCATCTATGATATAGTAGTTTCTCTACCATATATCATTTGATCATGGTGAGTATGCAGCAGTGGCACAAATCTCTATATTCTGCATTATCAAATTCCTTTTGAGGTCAAAAATCAGCAGCTATCCACTCAGTTGCAACATTATCTATAATCACTAGTTTTTCTTCTAATCACTTTTACTTAGTCTAGTGAAGAGATCAATAAAATGTAAAAAGTAAACCTCTTTATATTGCTTTACATCCATTGCCACTACATCATTAAATTTCCTAGCCAAGAGATAACTTTGGTATTGAATCTCTTACAAATTTCGCACCTATTGCTAATATCGTCAACTAACTTTTCACATTCTTCAAATGCATCAGCATTTATGATGGCCTTTAGGTTTTTAGCTGAAGGATGTGCATACTGGCAGTGTAGTTTATATTATGTCAATCTTTTCTTTGCATGGTTTCTGTTTAGCCACCATGTGCACCTTTTCAATTTTTACTTTCTTTTTTTTTTTTTTTTTTTTCAGTGGAATGTCTTTAGTAATGTCCAGAGGATGTTGTATCCAGTTCAAGAGATCTTTCATTGACTTCCAATGTGACATTCTCCATGTTTTAAATTGATTCCCATTCTTTTCATATCTGGTTCACTTATCACTGTCTACTACTTCTGTTCTTAGGGTTATCTTTTGACTACCAATAATACAAAGCATCTCTATTCCTTCATCCAACCGTATTTTGCCTCCTGCTCCAAACTCGAATGTTGTTCCACCTAATAGAAGTTTTAACTTTTTTGCTTGCCAATAATGAAGCCAAATACATCCAACATCTAAGCAATTGTTTTACTGCAAGCACACTACCTAGAACAGCAGCATTGATTGTTTCAATTATGTGAGTAAGCTCTAACTTCAGCATTTTCCTGTACTTTTGATGTTTCAAAAGCACTTGCTTCTTGATTTCTTTTTCTATGTGGACAATCCTTTTTGAAATGCATAATTAATTTGCACACCAAACATTTAAGGTTAATTACTGGCTTCATCATGTGGGTGATAAATGTAAGTTGTACTTACTCTTTCCCAGTATGCTCCGCTTCCTGATCTACCTCTTTGGAAACCTGTACTCTTAAATTATACTTCATCCAGTTTAGACATCTCTCTCCCACCATAACTATATCCTTTGACTCTTGTTCCTCTGTTATTATTTCTACTTCCAGAAACGTGTTTCCTCTGAATTTGCTGTTTATGCAGGTTCTTTGAAGGCTATCTCAGCTGATCTCAGTCTATATGACATTCTTTGATTTCCAGAAAATTTCATCAAGGCATTCTTCATTTGTTCATATTTCCTCTTTCTTCATCTAATCAACCACTGTAAGAATAATTTGTCTTTTTTTATTCAATCCAGTGCTATCCATAAGTCTTTGCACAGCCAAGACTGTCAGGTAAAATGAAGCCTTGCATTTTTAGCTCTTTGACATATTTCGCATAAGAATTGAGAAATGTATCCATGATATCCAACGCTTTTTCCAACCGCAAACCAACCTGTCACTATCTCTTTGCCAACTTCATCAATCTCAGCTCTGCTCAACACACAAATCAAAACGTCAGCAGCATAGACAGAATACCTGACTGTGGTGGCCCGAAACTGGCAGCAAAAAGGACAGCCTCCAGAAATCAATGGTCAAATCTATTGAATACCTTGGACTTATCTAAATTGATCAGCACGACTTCACTGTAAACTTGCTCAATGATCAAGTGTACCAAATGAAGGTTGTCCTGATGAACAACATTGTCAATGGTGATAATTACTTCTCCTATACCCACTGTTTTTGTTCTTGCAAAGCAACTTGATCACACATCTGAAGCATTGAAGTATAGACCTCTGCTTTATCAAGTTGTAAATCGGTGCCAACAGAGGGACAAAGACAGACGACTGCCTCAAGTACAGTTCATAAGGAAGATGATGTAATCCTGGAGTTTTGTCTCGGCCAACCAGCTTCAGCATATCCTAGATATCATCCTCCGTGATAGGACCTTCATACACAGCCACCTCATGTTGGTGTAACAAGCATTGAACTGAACAGGGCTCAGTCCAGGCTCCTGGTAAACAGATCCTGAAAGTATCAAAAGGCCTCACATATGCCCGCGTTTGTCAGTTGGATACATTTTGAGCATCCTCTGCATGCAATTAAGTGGCCATGTTCGTTGCTTCAAAAGACATTTTTTTTTTTTTAACTTACCTCTAATTGCTAGAGCTTGATCCTTCTTGATAAGCAAGCTCTAGCTAAGGCGACTTCCCCACTATCATGGGATTTCATCGCCCCTTCAACTTTTCTTCACATGCCATTTGCACTGCTAATCTAGCTAGACTGCATCAGCAACTATAATCAGCAGCAAACAAAAACAAAACTGCTCTCTATTTCTCACCACAGAGAACCATCCCTGCTCCCCATTAGAATGTCTGCCGCACAACTTCTCGAGATCTCCTCTTTGCAACTACTCTGCCTCACATTGAATGCTGACCTGAGATGTTACAAATACATTGAGTCAATAGCTTCGTCCACCGCAAGAAAAATTGGCTCCCTGTGCTGCGACAGGAAATTTTTCTTGCCAGTCGATCCTTCAAATCGACAAATCAACCATTCGCCCTTGCATGGAGTATTGCTGCCATATATGGTCTGGTGCCCCTTATGTTTGATAAGATCCAAGACAGATATGCAACATAATTGGCCCTGATCTGGCATCTCATCTGCAGTCGCTCTCTGAGACGTGTCATCACCTCCCTCTGTCCTTTTTAGAAATACTTTCATGGTTACTGCTCAGAGGAGCTGGTTCCCAAACTTCATGAGCCTAGTAGAACGCTTAGAACACATTTTGCACCTGGAAATGTTTGGGTGGGGGGGGGTCTTCTATGTCTTTATTGACATTTTTTTTAATAGACATCAAGTATTTCAGTTCTTTTATGCGGTTCCCAGGCTCCCATAGTTTTAACTCTTTCAACCTGGGCCAAGGAAATATGGCAGTCATTCTCCCCTAAATTATACAGACCTTTGCTGATCTTTTTCCTTTTTTCTTTTGCCTCTGCAGACGGACTTCTTTGTCTAAATTCTGTTAAATCGGAAAGACAACAGTGACAACTAGCTATCCTTACAGAATTTACTTCAGATATAGCACATGTAAAATGTAGTCAAAATATAGATGCTGATTGTCTGTCCTACTCAACTCTTGCTGTACAAATCGATACTTGTGACTTACCAGCACTTAGTGATGCATAATCATTTGACACTGGAATTCAATCCTTCCCATATTAAAAAAAAAAATTCCTTTACCCAGAGATAACCAGTTTGTATTGTGTGATATATCTACATCATACCACAGACCTTTTGTTTCAAGTAAGTTGAGTAAATCCTTTTTAACAGCATCCATTCAATATCACATCCTGGAATTAGATCATCAATTAAAATGATTAGCCTAGATACTACTAGCCTAACAAGGATAAATCCATTAAGAATTTTGTGCATCATGTGAATCCTGTCAACAAGCAAAAATATACAGTGGGCTATAAGTTTTTAGCCACCCTTGATTACAGCAATTTTGGCTTGTGTAATAACGTCTCTTTTTGTTCAGACAATACTGTGTTAGTATCAAGCTATTCTCATCTATGAGCAATAGTTGACTTATATTTTGCAATGAAGGTTCACAGAATAAGAAAATTGGTGAATTTCATCAAGGGCAAATATTAGGATGGCATCAGTGTGGAAAGTCATATAGAGAAATTGCTAGTTTTTTCCAGGTTAATTAAACGGTTAATAATATTGTACAAGAAATTTAATGAAGAAGGCCATTGTCATGTGGAACAATGTTCAGGAAGACCAAGCATCATGTCTGAGTGAACGAAAAGGGTGCTGAAGAGGGAAGTCATCAGAAACCATCGTCAGAGCATCAAAGATATCGGCAACAGCATGGAAATGTTGCTATATTCAGTGAGAAAGACTCTGAAAGAGCTAGGCTATCAAAGAAGAGTTGCAAGAAGGTTTATATTTGGAGAAATCAGAATGAGACTTGGAACACTGAATGTCTGCAGGTAACCGTGAAACATGGAGGGAGTGGAGTAATGGTGTGGGGCTCTGTCTGTTTTGGAGGGAAGTCTGAATTGATTCTTGTTGACGAGCAGTTGAATGGTCCAAAATACTGTCATATATTAGAGAAAGGACTACCACTATTTAAAACCAATTGGATTGACAAGAATGGCTACTTTTTCAAGAAGATGGAGCGCCATGTCATACGAGTAAAGTAGCAAAGGCCTGGAAGGAATTGCAAGGAATCAAGTCACTGCTATTGGTAGCCCAAAGTCCTGACATGAATCCAGTAGAGCACATTTAGGAGCACCTTGACTGAAAACCTTGAGAGCCTGCAACCAAAATCATGTCAGTGGCAACCCTTAAACCAACATTGTGTCAGGAGTGTCAAAATAACGAATTTGACGATTGTAGGTAACTTGATCAAATTCATGAAAAATCGAATACAAGCACTGAAACTAGAAAATGGAGAACCTACTCCATAGTAGTTCTAAATACTGTTTATGTTCTTATGTTGTTTATGTTTTGGGATTATGTAATTAAATTTTGAAATTGGATGTAGTTTATATCTGACTAAAAACCTTTCTTCAGCCACTGAATCACTGATATAAACATTAGAAATACCATCAGGAAAATTTCACACAGTACATATATATATAGTAGGGCCACTATCACCAGCAAAAAGCCCAAATAAGCCTTACATCAGCTCATATCAATATATTCTCATGTGCATTGGTCACACCACTCGGATAGAAGTGTAACATATCTGTAATTACCCAACAAAGTGTGGCTGAGGCCTTTGTCAATGCATGGATTACCCATATTGATGTTTCCCTGCATGCTATAAAAGAAAGAGGTACACAGTTCAAAAGCGAATTTTTTTTGGAATTATCAAGATTAATTGGTTTCTGTAGATTAAGCACAACAGACTATCACTCTCAATGTAATGGTTTGGTTGAGAGAGCTCAATGGACCATTAATGCAGCTATCATAGCTCAAAAGCTTCAGCTCTACCAATAGTTCTTCAGGGACTTTGTAGGATGCCTAACTGCTTAGACTTTTCTCCCTTTTATGCTGTCATAGGCACCCAAATTTTATTACCAGTTAATCATAGATACCACAAATAATGAGACTGTATTTCGGTATTTTGCAAAGGAATTATATAAATCAATTGCACAATTTGATCTTGGAAATTTCTTTAAAAGATCAAATAAATTCCTAAAATCCTATGTCCTAAACAAACTTCAGACTTGTGATAATGTCTAGATTAGTATAGTCCATGTTCAGAAGGCTATTAGAGAGACCCTATTCAGGGCCTTGTACAATCCTTCAATGGACACCCAAATATTTTCTAATACAAACTAATAACGATGTTCATACTCTAGTTTTGGAGGACTGATTGAAATCATACAAAAGCAAAACTTAGACAAACTTAGAACAGAAATATTTGATAAAAACAAAATGTATAACTCGAGTAACTACCAAAAAGTATATGAGATGCTTCCCCCAACAGTTGTTAAATCATCTTCAGGTAGTACAGTTTCCTGGAAAAAACAAGTTATTTTTATTGTTAATACACTGCTCTTAGAAGTGAACTTCTGTAGTGGTCTCTAAGTGATGATATTTCATCACAGCTAGAAATAGAAAAACTTTCCCTTCTTTTACCACCAAAACCTGTGTGATAAAAACAGGGCACAGAATTAATTTCAACTTCATCCATCGCGACACGAATGAGTCTGAACTTTTATTGTTGATAACTCCAAAACGTTAGATTTTGTAAAAATTTCCTTTATTTTGAATTAAGCATGTACATTTACACCTAAATGGAACTATTTGGGAAATTTTTATCAGAAACTGAGTGTGTGGCTTGAAATGCAAATTACCCTTTTTGAGGTTCCGAGTTGAAATTAGTTCTGTCGCCCATATAAAATAATTTATGGGAAATAAGGATAAGAACGGGTAATGATGGTCAAGCTTAAGTCAGCCTTGAACTGAGTTGGGATGACCAAATCACCTACTTCATGAGTGGGGCTACTAAAACACGTCCAAACATCAGAAAGATTCTGCCCTTTCCGGAAGTAGTGTCATAAAATGGCACGTCACCAGAAACCCTTTGCATTTTTTTTTATAACTTGCATCATGGGAAAATGATTTTTTTATTTTTATTCCTTATTATTTTATTTACTGGTTTTATTTAATTTTCCCACGATACATCCCACCCAGAACTGTGCCGAGTTGGAATAACCAAATCACTGTATGTCACCTCACCAACGCTCCTCTTACCTCCATTTCAAAATCCAGCAATGAATAGGAGCTTCACTTGGATTGTTTTGATTGAGCATGCAGGTCCCACAAGCCCTAAAGGTCCTCTCAATGTCCATGTCTAAATTTGGCTACCACATATAATTTTGAGCTAGAGCATTCATGCGCACAATCCCTATGTGTGTCTGGTGGAGCTGCTGCAACACCTTCAATCTTAATTTATGCAGTCTGACAATCCTGCTTCCTCATAGTATTGCACCATTCTCACACATCAACTCCTCTTGTTTGTTGAAATAAGACTTCAATATTTCAGTTGAAGTGTAACTACTCCATCCTTTCATTGTATACTCGGCTCAAAATGGGGTCTTGCTTTGTTTCTGATCTCATCACTGCCACAATCACCAGAGTGTCAACCAGGTTCATCATGTATATCCAATTTGTGGATGGAGAAAAATCCTGTTCTTGTGCACTCAGTGGGAGATGACTAAAACAGTCTGCATTTCTATTAAGAGACCCAGCTCAGTACACTTCAACTTATAGTTGTGTGCTAATAAGAAGAGAACCTAGCATTGAACCCTGGCAGCAGCAAGAGGGGGAATGGGTTTATATTCTACAAAAAGTCCCAACAACAGCTTGTAGTCGGTGAATATTGGGAAGCAATTCCCATGCAAATACTGGTGCAGCTTTTTCATGGCGACAACCAGGACCAACTCTTCCTTTTTGATATGGGCATAATTCTGTTTGGCATCAGAAAGCATTTATGAAATGTAGCATGTCGACTTCTCACTCCCATCTTCTATGTATGAGCCATTACAGTTCCCAGTTCATAGGGAAAAGCGTCCACTTGTACCAGAATGGGTGTGGACAGGTCGAAATGAGTTAAAAGTGGTGCAGAACATGGCATTTTCTTTGTTTCCTTAAAAGCTCTCTTCTGACTGGTACTCCATCTCCTATCAGTGTCCTTTCTTATTAAACTATGAAGCGGCTCCAGTATGCTTGACAAATAGGTTAATGACTATGATAGTAGTTCACCGACCCAAGATAAGCATTCTTGGGCGTAGGAACCCCTATCATAGCAGCTACTTTCTCCGAAAGAGAAGCTGTGCCCTCCTTGTTGGTTTTGAAACCAAGATATGTTACCTCTGGTAGAAGAAATTTGCACTTACTCCTCTTCAATTTTAATCTTGCCTTATCCAATGCAGCAAATATGTTCTGTATGTTCTTTAGATGACTAGCATCATCATGACCCAAAATTAAGATATCATCCACAGAAGGGAATATTCTTCAACCTCTTATCCATCTCTCATTGAAAAATTCTGGTTGCTCTATGCATCTCAAATTGTAATCTGGTGGGCTGGTATAATCCCCAATGTGTGTTTACCATCAACAATTTCTGTGTTTCCTCATGCAGCTCTAATTGCTGATAGGCATGGCTTAAGTCTAGTTTGCTAAACTTTTAGCTGCTTTTTAGTGTAATGAATAGGTCCTCTGTAGTATTGGGTAATTATCACAGGGTGCAGCAGCATTTATTGTTTGTGTGTAATCACCACATATCCAGATGCCTTCATTATTGTTCTTGACCACCAGCACAATGGCAACAGCCCACAGAGAATACTCTTTTAAAAATGCCCTGATTTTTTAGATGGTCCGGATCTTTTTCCAAGTCTTCCTTTATGGTGTAGGCAAAACCTTAGACTCGACATTTTATCAATGGGTATTTTTATTTTGAAGTCTTTCAGGCAAACTATTTCTTTGCTGAACACGGAATCAAATTCCGTGAGTAGATTCTTCAATTTTAAAGGGACCTTCTCCCCATTTAAAGGAAACAATTTTCCAGTCCAACTTCATTTTTTTGCAACCAGTTCTGACTTAGTAGCGTTGGCACATCACCCTTCACCACTAGCAAAAGCAAACGATTCTCTGTACTTTCATATGATACCTTGACTTCTGTTGTCCCATGTGGCTTCACTGACTCGCCAATGTATGTTCTCAGTTTCATCACTTTCTTTTAAATCTTGCAGTTGTCCCAATTCCTTGAATTTAGTCAAACTCATTACAGAACATAAAGTCCCCGTGTCTACCTCCATGAGAACCTTTTTTCTTGTTTATTAACACTTCCACTCGTACATGCAGTGTTTGGAGAACAGCAATGGTGTGCAGATCCAATTTTTACATGCTTATCTCCCTTTCTTCTGCCTAACTCTCATCTACATTATGCACTGTTCTTCCTTCTCATTATGTACTGTTGTATTAGAAGGCCTGCCCTCATCTTGTCTACACTTTCAACCAGTATGTCCTGTCCGTCTGCATTTGAAACATTCTTTGCTTTTAAATGGACATTTGTCAGCAAGGTGGCTGGTGCTCCCACAATGATAGCATTCACATCTCTCTTGTAACCTGTGTATGAGTCTCTCAGTTTCATTTGTCAGTGTTCCCTGTATTGCTTCGGAATACTTCCTTGCAGATTTCTATAGTCACTGCTATTTCAATAGCCTTTTCCAATGTTAGTCTTTTTTCACCTAGTAGACACTCTTGAATCTTCACATTCTTCACTTCTACAACCAAACAATCTTGCATGTGCTCCTTTACTTTTTTGACAAAATTGCAGTGCCCCAACATTTTTCATGCAACTACATATTCACTAAAGGACTCATTGTCTTTTTTGTCTCTTGTGTTGAACAAAATCACTCATGAATTTAATTAAGAACGGTTTAGTATATTTCCATTTAAATACATAACTGCTCAAAAGTTTACTCCTCCGGCCAGTTCTCAGCGTGGTCTCTAAGAACAGCATAATGTTTAGTGCTAATTACAGGCAAGTACTTGCACATCTCTTACCTTCAGTTAACACATCGTTAGCTGTGAAAAATAATTTAATTCTTTTAACTTAATTCACCCATTCTTCCTTCGCACTCGTCCCATTCCTTCATTGTTTGCAGCAGTGCCATTTCTTTGTCCGTATTTCAGAGCAACCCGTTAATCCGCTTTGCAGAGTTATTTTCCCCGATGCTGTTACTGCATTTTACTGATAATCATTGTTCATTTTTAACTCGTCGCAAATTGTAGTGTACTATTCAAACATGCTGAAACTGATAAAGACCACAAGACATAATTTACTTAAGAGAGTAGAAATATGCGTCCGTCCAACACTGCTGCCATTTGTCAATGTCCCTTTATTCTTAGGTACCACGAAAAGATGCCTCCTAAGAGTAAAGGACAGATAACGCAACACACTGAGTCACTCAAAACAAAGGGATGCAACTCCACATCTTCGTCCAATATATAACAGACTTGATCCGTGTTTCAGTGGTATTTTCTTGCGTGGTCTGCATAGGTTTATTTATGAATTCTAGGTGGTATCCTTGAATAAAATGAGCTGTGTTTCAAACTTATTAGACGAAAGTCATATTTTTCTTTTGTTGAATTTTTTTTTTAAGTCATGTCTGCCACTGGTAGTAGAAATCAGGCGTGATTGTACCTAAGAGAAAGAAAGGGTTCTTAATGGCAGTCCAGTAAAGTGTTCATCTCCTGCTGATTATTACTACTATAGTCAAAGTAGTAATTATGATAAGATAGATTTTTCACTGGCTCTCAGTATTGAAAAGTGTCTAAACGATGCACAATTGAGTTTGTTTATATAGTTGTGTGTGTGTTTTTTATCTAGGAGAAAATATCACACTGTGGTCACCAGTTGTTAGGAGTGGCAAAAACAATGAATACGAAACGAAACGACAATGCATGTATTAATAAAAGGAATTGCATATGTAGACCATTATAATGGCAGGAAAAACATTAAAACAAGTTATAAGAAGAATGAGCTTGTTTGTCTCTGTGTGTGATAGACACCTGTGTGTAAGAGTACAAAAGTCAAAGGATGATTAAAGAAGCGATTGCGGCTTGTCGGCAGCATTCCTATCTACACGCAAAATGAAAATCAGAGCTAAAATGACCAAAAAGAGGGTTAGGTATTCATGGGCTTAAAGAGCGCCCCACCCCCCGCAGGTGTTTTGGAACAGTCAAGTGGGGTGCAATTTAAGAAATTAATTTAAGAAAAATACACTGAAAACAGTTCAATATTTTATTTTTAATAATTTATGCAAATTAGTGTTTCTTTTTAAAAATGTCAAGAAATGTTCTTTTTTTTCTTTCATAAAAAAAAAAATTGGTAAGTTATTTGCTGTTACTATCTGGTCATGTTATCCTCTGATGGTTTAGATTTTAAATTATTTATTTATTTTTTTGAATGCTCAGACACCCAAGAGGTGTCTGGGGAAATACGTGCGCTTTTAGATAGAAAGTATTGGGACCTCGTGGTAGCTGGGTGCCCAAGAAAATTCTCCATCATTGAATGACATATATTTTTATTGCTGAATATTTTGAGATGGAAATTTTTTTTTTTGAAAACTAAGAACTTGGGACAAGTTCTGAGTTAAAATGTGGGAAATTTGTCCCAGCTTTCCCCACATGAAAGGGTTATGAAAGTAACAAGTGATAAACACAACAACGAATTGAAAGTTTATAGCAGACAAATCTCTCTTTTTAGACCGAAAAATAAAGACTCAAATGTTCTTATTGGAGTGTAATAAAAGAAGTAAATGTTTATTTATAGTATAAATTTTATACACAAAAAAGGTAAAGGTATATGTACAAAATATGAGAGAAAAAAGGGAGAAGAAATTTCCTTTAACTTAAAAGAAGAAAAAGCGTTCATAAAAGCTTGCTCAAAAAAGTCTGAGCAAAGATCAGAAAGGAGGCTAGAACATGAACTTGTAAAACATTGTAGTAGTGGTTCTCAAATTAAATTCTAATTAAAAAAAATCAAAACATTTCAGCATTACCATTATTGAGTGATAATAAGGAATTTTTATATTCCAAATTTATTTAGTGTAAGACTACAAAAATGTCGCTACTTATTTTGTAGCTTCTGCGGAGGAGAAAGCGACATATATGAGAAGGTGATTTATTTGAAGTTTTTCTGTCTGTGAGGTTGGCATATGATGCTGAATTCAAGTTTTTAAACCAAACTATAGATTCCTGAATGTTCACAAAGAACAAGGTTACTGATATGGTTCTTACTTTGAAACAACATTGAAAAAAATAGTGTGAAGAAGAAAAATTATATCATACAGTGTAACCCGGATATAAGAGATTTTCTCTGGTCCCAAATTAGAGCCTGTGTTAATGTAAGACCAAACCCGGATATAAGAGACTTCGTCTCCGGTCCCGACAACTCTCTTATATCAGGGTTACACTGTATATAATTTTATATATACAAAAAATATAACCAATTAAATATATATAAAAATAATAAAATCTAATTATAATTTAATTTAATTAAATTTAAGTTTTATATTTTTTCAAAACTGCCGATTTTGTTCTCGGCCTCTTCACAGGAAAGTAAAAAAACAAAATGACTGAATGAAGCAGACGATTATAGAAATAATGATAATAATTAATAAGACCAAAATCTGAAGTTCAGATAAAATCTTTTATTTTAACACAAAAACAATTTCATGCATATTGTTCCATATACTAAAAAATACAGCAACAAAACAATAATAAACAAAAAAAGATTTACTATTTTTACATAAATAATTTCGTCAATCTAAAAAGAAAGTATTATTCTTTAAATTGACAACTTAAACATCTTTTTCTTTTACCTTTCTTTATTTTTTCCAGACAAAAAACTTGCAAATAAATTATTTTCTTCTACAAGATAAATAATTTCTTCAGATACATTTCTTTTTCTTCTTCAGAAATTCTTTTTCTCTTTCTTTAGAGCTGAAATTAGAAAACAACGCCTAACCTAGGCTGAGGTCAAATTTTAAAATAAATATCTAAAATATTTTTTTAAAAATCTTACTTTATAGAACGAGAATAGGGCAGAATTCACCGCATTGAACGACTCTGTTAAAAAAAAAAAGACAAAAAAGCGTTGACTCTCCCAGTCAACAATACAAACAAATCGAAGGCAATAATTCCTCTTCTTGGGAATAAAATTATCTCTTCCAAATAATTTAAATGTCTCTTACAGAGTTGAAACAAATCTCGAAACTTATAAAGCCACAAAGTACCTTTGTTTGTTTGTTATCTTTAACAGACATCTACATTTGCGTCAATACCTCAATAGACCAGAAGTCAAATCAAAATATAACTTTTCTCAAGTTATCTGTTAGTAAACAAATTTTAGCTTCGGAATTCTACCGAAGCTAATAAAAAAATCTTTTCTACAGAGTCGCTCAATACGAAAAACTCACCCCTTCTTCCCATCCCTAAAGAAAATCAAAAATCTAACGAAAATAATTCGACACTGTAGTAAGGCGAACATTCAAAGTAACATGCTATCTTATGTGGCAAACTAAGTTAGTTTACCACGGAGCCAGAAAACAAAGCGTCTTAATGGACCAAGAAAAAATTTCAATACATTTTCAAATATTTTATTACTGAAGATGTCTTTTCACTCTTTCTCTCTCTATATATTAACTAACATTCTAAATTTTTGTAAATAAAAATTTTCAAAATAGCTACCTCCGAGCTAGTCTAATTGAAAGTGAAGGAGACACCAGAGAGAAGACAACATCAGTAAATTAAGCCAATCTCCACAGGGTTGCTGAATATTGCGTAGAGAATTACCTCCAGTAAAGAAATTTGAGCACCTTTTATTCTTCAGCTATCTGGAGAAAAAAAATGTATATTTTTCTTTTCTTTTCAGAAAGAACGCTAATCTAATACGAACTTTATTCATTTTCTTTGTGGCCATTTGAACTGTGACTGAAAAAATATAATACGCATGTAAATATGGCCCTCGTGGCTTGTGTAGAAAAAAAATCGTTGCGTACTGATACTTTATTTTATTTAAGTGACCATTTTTAAAAAATTTTCTATCCTAGAAACTAAACACCTTTTTATTCGTTACCTTTTAGTTTTAAAATTGCTTATGGGTTTGTACTTTGTATGCATTTTATTTTTATTTTACCATCCTTTAAGTTTTAGGGAATTGTGAATGTTTGTTTGCTTTTGCTTCAGACATCATTCTTTTGCTTTTTCCTATGGTAACGAAATTTTTATTTAGCATTTTTTCTTCGAAACGTAAAAATTAGATGGAAAAAACATCAATTAAAAAAAAAGAAAACTTTTTTTAGCAATGCATTCCATTTAACGAACCTTATTGTTACTATTTCGATGATTTTATTTTTAATTTTAAACACGTACTTTTAGCATTTTTGTGCCGTTAAAAATTTTATATATACCGTTCGGCGTTATACGATATATTTTTTAATTTTCTTTTAACAATTTAAAGCGGAAAAAATTCTTCAATAAAAAAAAAAAAAAAAAAAATTCAATCATCCGCTATTAGGAACGAAAAAAATTCATATTGCGTCAATTTTTATAAAGTAAACTTTTTTGATACTACTACAAATACATTTTTAATTTATGATAAACACGGAATTTTTTAAATTTAATTTCCACAACAGTTAGCATTCGAACCCTTGAGACGTCCTTCGACAACAGTGTGTTGTTTGTAAAAGTAAAACTGTTTTTATTCTTCCGAGATTAAAAAAAAAAATTAAAATATAGAAAACATCAGTTTTCAAAGATTTATTTGTATTCTATTTTATGTTTCTACAAATATTAGCAATAGATAAACGATTTTTTAACATAATATCTGATATTGGGATTAACAACTTTAATAAAAAATATAGACCGGATTTTCGTCTGCACTAGTTTTACCTCATCGTGCTTTTTGTATTATGGCGCCCTTAAGCTACAATAATTCACATATGGATGATATCGAATAATAGTATTTGTACATTTAACGATAATGACATAAAAACGTTATCTGTCCTAATCATTTATTTGACTGTTGTATTTTTATTGAATGGACATTTAAATCCTTTGTACAATGGATTTTGCGAGATCTGTCTTCACAGGAAGAAATAACGAAGGCTACAGTCGGAAAGCGACAGCAGGTGAGGTATAAGTTTCTGTTGCTGAGTTTGAAATACAGAACATTTTATTTTTTTACGTATAGAAAATGTTTCGAATGGCTGTGAGTTGTTTGAGTTTTATTTTCGAAAAATACTATCATCATTATCAGTTTGTACAATATGATTTTTTTAACCAGCATTATTAGCAAGAGCCACGTAAAAATGGCATCACAACTAGAAATCGACTAAAAAATCGTTTTCTAATTTCTTATATTTTCATTTTTTTACACTTTCATCTTATGTTGAATTAAAACGGGTTGCCTTTAGTCTAAAAATTATATGGTAAACCGTATTTTAAACTAAAGTCAACCGGTTTTTTGCGTGTTACTTCTTTCACAGAATTGTACTAAAAAAAAAACAACGACTGCTGTTCGTCCTTCTGATTTTATTTTTCTTCAGTGTCCTCACTGCGAAAAAAAATTTAGTTAAAATTTAAAAAGAAAAAAAACTGTCGATTGTTAATAATTTTGTCTCTTTAAATTTCTCAAATTATTTTCATTGCGAAATATATATTGTGATTTTTTTTTTTTTTTTTTTTTTGAAGAAGAAAAATTTTTCTTAGGCGGGACAGCTGTCTGTACTAAAACTCCCTCACATTACTCTACTGACACACTACAACTTTGTCAACAGTATTTTTATTTATTTAACACAAAAAGGTACTACACAACAAAGGAAACGATACTAGATATATCTTTTTATTTGCGAACTTGTGTCAAATTAAGATTAACAAACGAAACGATAAGCAGATTTTTTACTTGACTTACGGGTCCATATTATAAAACTAAAAGTAAAACAAAAAAAATCGACATATGTTTAAGAATATCTCCGTTGAATTTTGATGAGGGTGTGAGGAAAATTAGTATTATGAAAATTCACAATTTTAAATTTAATGTGGCTCGTTCGTTGTACATTTCATGGAGACCGGTACGAAAACTTATTTTTAATCAGTACTGTTTAAAAAAACAAAACAAAAAAAAACAGTTTTATTTTTGTTTGTTTTGTTTGTATAAAGTTATATTTTTTTATTCAGTACTCTCTTTTTTAAAGCAAGTATCCATATTTTTCAATGGTTATGGAATTCTGGTTAGATCTCCACCCTCCAACTTACAAAAGTAAAACTATTCATTATTTAAAACTAAAAAAAAAAAAAAAAAAAGTTAATTTTTAATTAACTTTCCTTTTTTTAAGTCATAGTTCTCATCTCATGCGTGACGTGACTTGGTTCTCAACACAGACACATAAAAATCGAAAATAACAAAGAAGTTATATATTAAAAAAAATAATTGGTGCTAAATTGCTATTTGAATAATCAAACTGACTTCAACACCTTACTGTTTGGTGTTGAAGTTATTTTGGTGCTCTCGATATCGTAAGTTGAAACTTGAAAGACCGTAAAGAAAAAAAAATTCTTCAATTTCTTCATCAAAAATAAAGCTTTAAAAATGCTTAAATCACGCACACCAAAAAGATTATTAAATTTTGTTTTAATTGTTGCTCTTCATTTTTACTACACATATTTATTCTCTATCTTATTAAATCACCTTGCATACTTTTTCTGTCTGTTCAACCCTCTCGAAGTCCCACCTGCTTCAGCTTTACATTTAAATTTTCTTTGCGTGTTGGTGTACTCAAAAGTATGTTTACAGTTCTAAATAGACCTGGACTCTGGTTGACCTCACCGTTCCATGAAGAATTATGATCAAGACATTTACTTGTAGGCGTGCTGAGGCAAAATTTGCATCAGGCAAATCAAATAGTTCTCTTAACGATTCAGTGAAAGTTCATTTGTGGTAAAGATTCAATCAAACTAAAAAAATTGAATATTATCTTGTGGTTTATTTAGCTCTTTAGACTTTAGTTATTTCTTTTGGAAACTTTAAAAAAAAAAAGGTTTTGGACGAAAGCTAGCAAAGAGGCGATTCTGCAATTATTACAATTACAATACATCCAACCAACCAAAGATTTGCTAAAAAAATTAGCATACACTACACATAATGAAAAATGCTTCAAATTTAATTTTAATGTCGTAAAGTTTTATCGTCAAAAATCAAAATCTTTAGGCGAGACCAACAAAGGATTTTTACGTAATTTTTTTCTCATCAACTTGGAACGTGGGAACCATAAATTTAAGAATAATAATATTTATTTTATTTTGTATCGGAAATTTTAGCGTCTTTTTGTGGTTATTTGGAAATTCTTGCAAAAATCGCATAAAAATGCCTCATTTCTAAGGAAATTTTTAGGAATTAATTAAAAAATTATTTTTTAAATGTGTCTTTAGAAAATCTTGGTTTTAAAAAAAAAAAAAAAAAAAAAAAAAATACATCTGTTACCGCCTATTTTATTTTTATGAAATATCGAGAAATTCTTTTTTGTAGGGCTTATGTTTATTAGTTATGTAAGGTAAGAACAAGTCCTCGGAGAATTTAAATAATTTAAAAAAAATTTTTTTTTTTTTTTTTTTTTTTTTTTCAAACAATTGAAGTCCCTCAGTTATAGAAAATCGGCCGTCTAACTAAAAAAAAAAAGTGCAATAAAAAAAATTACGACATTTAGAAAAACTTGTAATCGCCTTTATAAATAAAAATAAAATATTATGGAGACTATTATTGTCATACGATTTTTTTTTTTTCTTCAAATTTTAATTAGAATGTATGAACTTTAATTAAAATCTTTTAAAATTCTGTTTAGATACCTCCATGAGATCGCTAAAAAAGAGAGCATAGAATGATGAAAAAGACGCCAAACTTGACGAAAACAAAATTTTATCGTCTCTAAATGCTTATGTTATGAAGAGGAAAGACCAAAGTTTTTTTTTTTTAATTATTTCTTAAAATTTTTCCTTCTTTTTAGAACATTCTAAATTTTGATTAAAAAAGAAACCTTGTTCTCCTTTGTACCAACCGAAACTAGTAAAATAACAGTTTACAATTTTTAGCACCTGACAATTATTTTTATTTTTGCAAGATTTTCCAAATTAATGTGTGTGTAAAAAAAAAAAAAAAAAAAAAAAAAAACGTGCTAAAAATTATCCATGTTATTTACTAGCCCATGTTGGTACAAAGAGAAGGTTTTTTTAATCAAAATTTAGAATGTTCTAAAAAGAAGGAAAAATTTTTAAAAAATAATTAAAAAAAACTTTGGTCTTTCCTCTTCATAAAAACATAAGCATTTAGAGAGATGATAAAATTTTGTTTTCATAAAGTTTGGCGTCTTTTTCATCAGACTATATATGCCCTATTTTTTTTAGGATTTCGTGGTGTTACCTACCAGAATACAATTAAGTTGCATTATTTGAGTTAAGCATTGTTCTCTGCTGTTAAGGACTTTACTTTTGCGAAACACATGTAGAGAAGTTAAAATTAAACAATTTCAACTGAGAAGGGTACCTACAAGTATCAGTATCATTTTATGAAATTTATATGATCTTATTTTTATATTGATCTCAGTTATGACATTTTTCCATAAATGAAATATCAAAAAAAAATTAATAATAAAATGAATGGAAATACAAATAACACAGTAAAATGTAAATGTACATAATAAAATTATAGTATTTTATGTACACTTCTGATAAATAAGAAAGGTACCTAAATTAATTAGATACTTTTCTTATGAAATTTAATCTCACTAACAAGTCTTATTTTTTAATTTCTTTATAATATATTTTCCATAAAGCATTGTAAATGTAAAGGTGAAAGCTAAGTACAAAAAAAAAAATTAGTGCTGAAAGTTTTCCTTAAAAATAACGAGATAAATAATTTGGTCACTTAAATCTAAATAACTTCTCTTCTCTCCATCCATAGCTTACGTGAGGATAATTCCTTCTAAACATCATGAAAATGTCTTTTGTCACCTGTCAAATGACGCAAAAGGTTATGACCTGATTTGTTTTATTTTCAAATTACATCTTTTTGACACAGAAGCTAAGTTAAGCTTGGTTCAAAATATTTTAAATAAACATTATAATTTCTGATTTTCTTAAAATAAGTTTTGAAAAAATGATAATTGATTTTTAAAAGAATTTCAAAGTGAGATTTTCATTTTTTTTATAAAATGGAAAACAGGGTTGCCATGATTGATTATCTGCCAATTTTGATGACTCAAACAAAACAAGATTTTTAACAAAAATTTCGGACGTGCTAGGAACAATTAAAAAATGTAAAAAAAAAAAAAATACTCCAAAAATACTTTGATCTTTCCTCTTAATAATAACACGAACATTTAGATGATAAAATTTAGTTTTCATCATGTTTGGTGTCTTTTTCATCACGCTATGCTCTTTTTTTAGTGATCTCATGGAGTTACTTATGTATTAGTTTGTAGGTGTCAAGTGAACTAAAAACTTTAATTACTAATCATGTATGGAAAAGCTTACTACAATTCAGCAGCCCACCAGTATTTTAAAAAAGAATTTTGATTCTGTGTGTGTATATGAATATGCCGATTTTTGTAAATACAGATGTCAATACACAATATTATCAGAAAATAAGAGCAGTAACTATAGTAAATTAAAAATTTACTGGTAATTTTCTAACATTTCCTCAACAAGAGTCTTTGCAAGTAAGGCTATAAAGCCAAAGTAACTAAAATACAATAAAATTAGGTACCTCCACGAAATCACTAAAAAAAAAAAGCATAGCATGATGAAAAAGATGCCAAACTTGAGGAAAGGAAAATGTTATTGTCTAAATGGGTAAATTTGCTTTTTAAGCCCTGCGCTAAATATCTATTAAAAATTTCTGAAATCGTTATATTTCCGTGTAAATTGACATGCTGAACTCAAAAATAACAATTAAATTTTGATAAAATCTACTGTTCTGGAGTTATCGACAATAAAACTTCGGACTCAGTCACGTTCAGCCATCTGTTTTAACAAAATTCCCTGCAGAACATTTTGCATGCCGAAGCTTTATTAACGGTCTTTTTACTGCTCTTAACTGATCTTACTCATCTAAATTACTGCACACTTAAGTTGTATCAGAAAGCAATGACAACTGTTGTGTTTTTTTTCTTTTTTTTTTTTTTTTTTTTTGTAAAGCTTTCATTTTAAATTAAAAAAACAAAAAACAACATTGGTTGATGGTGAATCTTGATGTTCCTGATATACTGGGTGGGGTGGGTCCAGCAATGACACAACAGCTGTCAGTAGGTCATTGATATCACTAGCCTTCTTTAGGTCTGGAAGGCTATTGTCGAGATTTATGCTGCAGGTATCTTCGTTTATCTTATGAAGCAAGCGTTGATTTTGGAGTGTGGTTTGCCAGCTACCATCAACTAAAACACGATATTGCTTATATGGGAGGACATGCATGATCATGCTGGTGTTATTCCAATGCTGAGGGTGATGTTCATGTTGGTTTTGAACAGCCACAGGTTCTCTGACCTTGTGTGGGTTTAAATGTTGGTCATGAATGTGTTTAGTTGCATTCGTGAAACGTTGGTGGATCGCTTTCTTGCATAGATCAGCGAGCTCCAGCTATTCTTGATGGAATTGGACAGGGTTTGGTAGTTGATCATTTAGGGGATGACCAAATAGTTCTGCTGGTGATGCATCTAAATGAGGTGGTGGGGTGTTTTGGTGGAGCAGAAGTGCTTTTGCCACTTCATCTGTATCAAGCAAACCGCTGTGGCTGATGTTCCGTTGTGATGATGCGCTTCAGAACCTGTGACTGTTCAGAACCAACATGGAAATCACCCTCAGTGTTGGAATAATACCACCATGATCATGGAAGTCCTCCCATATAAACGATATCATGTTTTAGTTGATGGTAGCCAGCAAACCATACTCTGAAATCATTGCTTCCTTTATAAGATAAACAAAGATACCTGCAACATAAATCTTGACAATAGCCTTCCAGGCCTGAACAAAGCTAGTGACATCAATGTCCTTTTGACCTGTTGTGCTACTGCCAGACCCTTCCCACCCAGTACATCATCAACCAGTACAACAAGATCCATCACCAACCAATGAATCACCAATGTTACCTGTCCCACTATTACTTTCAGTAAGTAATGAATCTCCACACCTGACAGTAACAAAACCAAATGATGAGCTGAACCTCAGAACCAGACCTATCTGTACCAAGCGAGTGCCACCCAGTTCATATATTAAGGACTATCAACTTGGATGAAAACAATACTGAACTTTCCAAAAAAAATAACATGTTCGCATCATATTGTAATTATCTTCCTACAACCTCCACTCTCTAGAGAGGGAGATGAAAAAAGGAATCATCATGGTGTCTTCGGAATAAACGCATGTGTGAATTAACCTCCTCGTTACTGCTTTATTTTATCTTCCTATATGCTCGGGAACATTCCTTTTCCAGGCATACTATTTTCTTTGGAATTATCTACTTAGTTGTTACAATAATCAGAAAAAAAATCATTCCAATCAGTATAAATTCAGTTTGGAATACAGAAAAAAATTTGCTTGTTGAACATTAAATTTAATATTTAAGATTCATTATTTTTAAATCTTAGGTGTCAAATTTTCTTTTATAGGTGTGTGTGTGTGTAATATGATATAACGATATAATTTTGTATAATTTTATATATCAAGAAAAGGTATTTAAAAAAAATGGTGAACTGGAAAGTGTTTTTTTTTTTTTTTTTTTTTTTTTTTTTTTGTGATTCATTTCATCCATCAGGATTTCATTGGACTGGACTTTGTTGACGTTACCACATCTACATCTACACATGTGCATGAAACAAGAGATGAAAGTAATTTAAAAATTATTGAAAGAATATTTTTTTTTTTCTCAATCTAGCTGAAATCATCTATATTCTTATTCTTTTTCTCTCCATCACATTTGTCCCTGACTATCCCACGCTTTCACAATATAAAATCTACCAAAAATGGTGATATATTATAAGAGCCTGGACACAAATTTATTGTGGCTGAACTAGTGATCAAGGCACTTTCCAGACATTTTTCAACTTAGTGAATTATTTTCTTTTTTAAGCAAAGCAGCATTCCCTAAGCTATGGTGGGGAAATGATATGAAGTATGTTTCAGGCTCCGGACAGTGATGCCCACCTTCAAAAGGAAGGAAACTATTGACCATCCAAGGAATCCACTCACTAGGTAGCACATGACATGTCCATCCCTTTTTCATGTAGTCTGATCGCAGCAATTTGTAGCAGTTTTTCTTTCACTTGTGTGCTTCCTCCCTGTTCTCCTCCCATGGAACTGTTAATTCTACTAGAAGGACACACTTCTTTGAATCAGACCATGCTACAATGTCAGGGAATGTGTCTGTCTCTAATGATGTGTACCAGAAATTCCAGAGCTGTTCTAGCATCAACTAACACCCTTCAATCACAGGCTCCACTGAGTAGTGTAATGTTGGGAGTTACTTGGGTCTTCTGCACAGGGTGTTCACCTTCCTTGTGAAAATGGATCTTAGGTTCTCTGGCTGTTACAGTCTGTTGACTGCTTCACACTGTGTACTGACTAAGTCCATGACCACTTTGTTATGATGCCACATGTACATCTGCAGTGATTGTGGGCAAGCAGAGAGCATGTGACGTAAAGTGCCTTGATCATTTTGATATGATGTGCATATATTGGTGTCAGTGTACCTGCACACCTCGAGATAAGTTGCATTTGATAGTAGATCATTGATAGATTGTAGGAGGATGGCTCCATTGCAATTAGGGTATTCCATGATAGCTTCATTGGATCAATATCACTCCATGTAGTCCAAGCACATTGTTTGGACTGAGAAACAGCAGTAGCTATTCATTGCTCTTCCTCAAAATTCCTAATTTTTTTCAATCACCAATCACTTTGGACCCTGGAGAAAAACTAGTTGCTTGTGCAGGCCAGCTTGATTGATTTGGGTCACCCTCAAAATCTCCTTGGTTCACAGGCTGGATTCTACTTCTTGGGTGGTTTCTACTGCTGACCATTTGGTACCAGTTTTGATATCTGGCTGTAACTTGTGGATGAACTCATTGGCCAAGTCCCTCACCATCATGTGAAGGCATACCTTCTCAACCTTGAACTCTTTCAACAATGAGGAGATAGAAAGTTGCAGGTCTCTGGCATTGGTATAAAGTCCCACTGTGGAGAAGCAGAGGGAACTCCACTCCAAGCCACTTGTGGAGGTACTTGTTGATAAATTGTTGTATCTGCTGAATGTAAGACAGAGTAATTTCATACACCTGCAACGGCTACAGAAGCTGGGGCAGCAAACCATGTTTGTAGCACAAAGCCTTCAGTTTGCTAGGGAGATGGGTTCTGTTGATGAATTCAGGTGACACTTTCTGCACCTCTTGGTGCCAATCAGTCAGTGGAATTTCATTTCTCTTTGATTGTGGGGATCATATCACCCCTAATGCAGAAGTTAATCTCCCTGACATAGGGAAAGAGGGACTGTGAATACATCAAAAATATGGTCTAAAATTTTAAAAGAATTTGAAGAAAACTAAAGTGTTTTTTGTGGAATGTTGCTGATACTCGATTCTTATACATTATCTGCTTTTAACATGAAAAAATTCTCTGTATATTTGTAAAAAATTGACATATTTTTACAGAAAGATTTTAAAACTCTTTCAGATCTTGGTTGACGCAGATAAACTTGATATGAAATGTCTGAAGAATGCCATTTTTGAGTGCACATTTAAAAAACATTTTTTTTCATTTTGCAATTGTTTGATATTTTTATTCTATGTAAGTTCAAAAATAAAATTCTGAGTTATGACTAACACATGTCTACTCCAAAGTTTAGTTTCTATAGAAACAGTTATCATCCTTTCATGGTATTTATATAGCTGAAAATAATAAAAAAAAAACAACATTGTACATTATTTATATAACGCTGTGTAACACGATTTTTGTCCTTGGGTAGCAACTTTTATTCTTTGTTTATGTATGCCTAGAAAGTATGAAAAATGGCTAATATTTCATTCATATGTTGCTTTTGTGACCAGGATAATGATATTTCTGAAATTTACCTATTCTCATTGGAAAAACTGAACATGAACATTCTTGTTTAAGCAAAGTAGGAACAAAATGACATGATTCAAAAGTAGCATTTATTTATTCTAGGATTCATAAAAGTAATTTACAGTATAAGTGGCAAATCACAAAAAACTTCTAAATTCTTTGTGGTCTCTCTACATGAGAATTTAGTAGTTTTTGTGATTTATGCTTATACTGTAAATTACTTTTATGAATCAACCACTCCAAATATAGTCTTCCATCATGTTTTTGTTATATAATACTTGATAAAGTCCAGTATATCCTGGTAGAAGCATTTGCCTTACTCCATTGAGTACATCTCCCATGTTCTTGAATTTAAAGGATATGAACTTTGACAGACATCTTGGAGCCCATTTTGCTGTAACTTTCAGTGTTTCAACAAGCTCCACAGTTTTCAGCCTTGTGATTCCTCAGGAAGCCCCAGTGAGACAAAGCTGTTCCACATTGCTTTCTCTATTTTGGGGAATTCTTGCATTCTATCATCTTCTTTATTTGTGGTCCACTGGTTTTGCCACAAATAACTTAGGGAAGAATTCTTGAAGATACTTGAAGGCTGCAGACTCCTATTTAGAGCTGTAACAAATTGTTTTATTAGATTCAATTTTAAGTGCAGTAGAAGAAACAATATTTTCTGGGGATCCAACAGTGGCTCCCATTTGATATGGTTCCTCCACTACACTGAACTGCTGTGGCCAGTCCTGCTTGTGGTAGTGTCCCTGCTGTTCGAAAGTCAGACAGCACTGAAACTTGTTAAAGCCACCTTGGAGACCCCTCAGGAAAGCCACCATTTTGAAGTCTCTGATAATCTCCCAACTGTATTCATATTTCAAGATCTTGACATTGCTGTATTCTTCTTTGAGCTGCACCAAGTGAGCCAGGGGAAGAGATGAATACATGTTCCCATTATGAAGCAACATGGCTTTGAAACTCCTGATAAGCTGTCAATGAAGATGTGTGCCTTGCTGGAGTTACAGGTGATTCCAGTTGCCCTGAACAGACTGGTCACATCATGGCAGAAGTAAAGCCCATCTTGATGGGTGAAAAAGTATGAAAAACACTGGTAACACTTTCTCTGACCTGCAACTTGCACATTTTCATCTAACAAATTCCACTGCTTTAGTCCTGACACCAAAAGCTCAGCATTGGACTTGGTGAGACCAAGATGTCTGATCAGATTATTGATATCTTTTTGGCTGGGGTAGTATATGGGTTTCTGTTCTTAGCTATGTCCCCATAATCTGGATTGACCCTCTTCTGAATTGCTGTTCTCTTCTGAAGATAGTTGCTCTCCTTTTAGAAGAGTGGGTACAGACCTTAGCACTGTGTGGCACTGAGACAATGGATAATAGAAGATCTAGATATATGATAGCAGGCGCATCATTGCCAGCTTGATGTTTGGAAAGGTCCACCATGCAGAAGAACTTACTTGAATGGTCAGTTGGTTCCATCTAAATTCATGCAATTGTGAATTTCATGGCTCTGTTTTCCTGTTTGTACCATCCTGCAAAAGAGCAAAATAAAAATTTGAATATATTTTACTTGGTGTTATTGAAAAAATTACATTTTTGATTTTTTGAAATTTCTAAAAATTGTGGTTTTCTTCACAGATATGTTAATTATAATTATAATGATTATTTGAAATTTAATTATAATAATTATAATTTATATAATTAATTATATAAATTTAACTATATAATAATAGTGGAGGCACGGTGGAGTAATGGATAGCGGTTTGGATTGAAGAATTGGAGAACCGAGTTCAAATTCCAGTTGAATCCATTACATTCACTTATGTGCTAATACCCTTGGGAAAGGTATGAATCCTCTTCTTTTCCCTCCAGCTATGGGTAAATAGCAGGACAGACTGGGTTCTATAGCCTTGGATGGCAACTGATCTAGGAGAAGGAAAACTCTGAATTCAAAACCTGCGGAGGGTCGTTTGGGGACCTTGTGGCACGTAGTGCACCAGGTCTCTGTAATCAGCCCTTCAAAACGTGTGGATGGTCCTGCATGAAACCTTCGCCACTATAATCAAATCTCATGTGCTATACATGCGGGTGGGGACTGCTTGTGAATTCCAAATTCCCATGAAACTCCAATATTGGAGCTGGCTCAACCCACCCCGGGTGAATGCTGTTACATGAACAAGAAGTATAATAATAAATAATATTGTAATACTTTAAACTATTTATTTTTATTAAAATTTTTATGAAAGATATATATCCAAGAACAGATAGTAAATAGTAAAACGTTGCTGAGATTTATAATGGACAGGAAGTAGTGAAGAGCCATTGTCGCCAACAATATGGACTCAAAACCGGCAGTGAAGAATTATCTATGAAATAAAAAAAATTTCATTGAAATCAGATGAAAACTCTGGAAATGCATAAACAACATCCGATCACACATACGCACACATATTTTGAGATTTATAGATATAGATGTGCAAGTTTTCATTATGTTTGTATCTAAAGGAGACTTGGAGTTGGAAGATTTTGCCCATGTTGAAAAAGTCGTAAAAGCCCATGTTGAAAAATTGTAACACTA
The DNA here is from genome assembly GCA_963932145.1 of Acanthosepion lycidas. Classification (NCBI taxonomy): domain Eukaryota; kingdom Metazoa; phylum Mollusca; class Cephalopoda; order Sepiida; family Sepiidae; genus Acanthosepion; species Acanthosepion lycidas. The sequence goes on along the minus strand of OZ010582.1, from coordinate 75,905,680 downwards.
TTTAGGTTGCTGGTAATTAATAATCATAATGGCAACTTAAAATATCAATGAAAATGATATAATGATGAATAACTAGCATGAAAAGGGTTAACCAATATCAGAAAAAATAGGCTGATAGTAAGATTGTTCCCAGAGAATTGAAATATGTACAATGGACCAGATGACTGCCTGAAAGTGATTCTCAGTTTGTGCAAACAAATCAGCTATAGACAGCCGTTGTTGACAGCAGTTGTTGACAGCCTGTGACAACCAATGACTGGGTCTGACAAGAGAATAATTGGGTTGAAACTAAATGAATTCATTTTGTGGGATGTCAGAATGAAAAACAATGAATTGAACAACTGTGGCTGAGCAATTGTTGCCATAATGGGAGTTGAAAATATTTTGCTGGGAAAGTGTCTCTTGGGTCAAAGGTGAGAAAGCCAATTGTATTGTCAGTTCACTTATGAGATAAGAACATTTGAAACTATGTTTTTTTTTTTTTTAATTAATCTCCGACCAAATGCTGGAGGTGACAGAAGAGCAATCAAGGAAGGATGAGGGGCTGCATGCACCCACTGAAGGGTAGCAGGCACAAGAGACATTAAGGAAGTTTAAGGAGCTCCTCATGCACTCAGGCAATGGTGACAAGTGGTACTGAGAAGGTAGAAGCAGCTAGGTGGAGCGATGTCTGCACCCCTCCCATGACAAAAGGAGAATTCCCCAAAATTATGAATTAGTTTAATTTCTCAACACCAGAAACAATAGACTTTTGTTGGGAATCAGGGGATTCACTGAAACCCAACCTACATCTTGCCCTGCACCAGTTTACAGTTAGAGTCCATAAAAATGAATGTGTGAAAGCCATCAGTTCAGAGACAGAGTTGTAAGCTGGCAGTTGAGAACTGAGAAGGGAAGTGGTTGTGGCATCCAACCGTTACATCAAATTGTGACGTCAGCCGATCTGTCCTTTAAGAAACTGGTTCTTGGTGTTTCTTCAGGCGAAATTCACAAAACTTATTTTGGTGGTGTGAGTCTAAGTCGTTCTTCAAAAAAATAAATTGTTCTTGGTTAGAAGATGAGTTCGGAATTTGCGTGAATCTTGGTCAGCTCTTCATGGTGGGTCTTCAGAGCTCTCAACTGGAACTCTCTCTCGAAACTCTCTCAAAAAAACTGCTTTTCACTCGCTGCAACTTTGCTTATATGGACTCCGATTCAAAACCGGGGGTGGGCTCGTCGGGGTTTGAGGTTCCTTGATAAGTCTAAATCCATAAACCCCTTCTTTTGTTTTCGGTCAGGAAAAATTTATTATTTCCATTTTTGGAAGTCTTCTCTTACTCCCACCTTCTCTTATTCTCATATGGACATCTCGCCATGCTCCAGAGGGGCATCAACGGTCCTCCCCACTTATTCGTAGTAATCCCTCATACCTAAACTCTCTGCGGCTGCCTCCTTGCGTCACATGATCACCTGGCTGGTTATTATTCAACCAATGGTTGATCAACAGTGTGGGCGTGACTAGACTAGCCTTGTTCTTAAAAAAATATATATTTTGCTCAAAGAAAAAAAATTATCTTTTTCTTTTCCTTTTCTTTCTTTTATTTCTCTCTTCTTCTCTGGCTGCCAAGAGGACAATACGACCCGTAGAGTGATAATCTCAATTCTTATCCTAACGTCACGGCATATGGAATTCTTCAATCAGATTTTCGCCAGCACCAAGAGGCTAGTCAACCAGACACACTCATTCTTCGGCGCCAACAAAATATTGTTTCGCTGTCATATTCAAATTCCAACACAGCCCAGATGTGTTTTCTCTCAATGACACCTCCCATCGACAAAGACCCAACCTAGAGATTGCTCTCTTTGTGTGTGGTCAACAGATGACCTATTAAATTGTTTGCCATCATGACACAAGTAAATCTTTATCTATCCAAACAAAACAAAAAGAACTGTGTATCAACCCGGACCTTGTTAGTTTTAGACTTATGACAATGGCCAACAGAACTCCCACCCTTGTTTTCGACTATCAAAATAACATTTTCAAATGTCTCTTCTCGTTGGTGACTTTATCTTTAAAATTTCCTCGCAGGGAATTTCACCACCCCTGATAATCTGTTTGCCACAAAGACACAGTTAATTTTTTATCTATCTAAACAAAACAATGTATCAACCTGGACTTTGTCAGCTAGCCCCTACGACAATGGCCGTCAGAATTTTCACCATGTTTTCCCTTATCAAAATAACATTGCCAAATGTCTCTGTCGCGGGTGGCCTCACTTTATCATATAAGTTAAGTCTCGCCTCTCTTTTTCTTTCTTTTCTTTCTCTTTTTCCTTTCCTTTTTCCCTCTTTTTGCGCCCCTAAATGGTGTCACAGGTGGAGGTCGCTGAGAGATTCCACATTTCCTGCCAAACACAAGAACCTCTGTCTTCAACCTTGAGCCAAACTTACCAAAACAGTAAAGCAAATTTTGCTAACTCTGCAAGCCAAAAAACTTGAAGGGAATAAGTCATTTCCTTTGTTTCTAGACAGATGCAATTAGGAAGTGTTGCATCCAATTTCGGAATGGGTTGGGTCGACACACCTGTATGCAAACACAACTACTAACGAACCATTGTACGCATTGTTGATTTGAAAGAATAGTTATTTTTTTTATATATATATTTCAAGTGGTGTTTTTTTTTTTTCTAATTTTATTGTACGACTTCACTCAACTTGGACCAGCCCAACACAAAGATACCTGCAACGAATCAATCTTGGTCTCCTTATAATCAAATAAATCACAATGTGGGGTAAGATAGGTCAGGACCAAAGAGATCACTCTCTTAATCAAACCAGGATCCACCCTGGGCTGACCACAACAAAAGGTTACATCTGTTGCCGTTTGTTGTGAACCAGGATTGATTGAAGTGTTACAAAAGTGGTAAAAGCCCATGTTGAAAATTACCATTCAAAATCCTGCCTTTTTCTTGGGTTCAGACACTAATCATTATAACTGATAAAGATGCATCTATCTAAATCACTAAACAGGTTCTCACTGGAATGTTATTTAAATGTTTATTATTAAATTTGTAAAAAGTATATTATTAAAAAAGAACATAATTTTAATAGTCAGACCATATTAGAACTTGTTTTCCTTTTTCTTTGATTATTATTATATATCTAGTTTGAAGTGATCTTTACTCTCAGGTGGTAATTTGCATTGCCCCCTTTCACAGAAGGAGGTAATTTGCATCGCCCCCTTTCACAGAAAGAGGTAGGACCAAAGTTGAGGTAAAGCTGGATGAATGGGAGATTCTTGTCCCTTTCCTATCACATCATAGTGGAATAATGTTTAAATATGAATATGTTTTTTTGTGAATCTTACCATTTATGTGTATAAAATAAGTAAATAATAGATAAAAGATTTGTCCAAAAAGAAACCAAGCATTTTAAGACATGTGTTGCTTATGATAGGTATTTTCTCTGACATATGTGGTCTCAAGAGAAGATAACTCTCTCGTAGGTATAGCAATATTGCCTTGTATAGAATACCTCATTTATATATCACTACACCTCCCTGAACCTAAGAGGCTTTATACCTTTAGTTGATCTTTGACTTCTACAAATAACCCTAGGAGACATAATCCGTCTCTCAGAGTGAGTCTCTTTATTTCTTTTTATAGGAGATCTAGGTTTTAACTGATTCTCCTCATTTGAATCATCATGATATCTGCAGTCATTCTCATCTCCAGATAGTTCCTCACAACTACTGGACTCATTCTTTCCTCCCTCTCCTGTTCTTCACTTTCATATCTCTGGTGGTCTTCCTGATCACTGCCAATCCTGGATCCATTCATCCCCTTTTGCATTGTTTGTTATTCTGCTTCCTCTTCCTCCAGATCTTCATGATCTCTTATGGTTATAAATTGATCTTCATGAGCCAGTATGCCTTGTCCCTTCTTTATTAACACAGATTTGAATCCTTGTTCTTTCTGTACCATCCACTTTCATTCATTGTAATCGGAGCTCTTATTTGTCTTCCCATCAATGCAGATGGGCTTCTGCCTGCATGCGGAATAACTCTTAAAACTTAGGAGTAATTTGGGTAAATAACTCTATATCACAATCCACTGGGGAGAATGCTTTTAATCCCATTTTTACTGTTCTCTGCATTTCCATTTGACTGTGGCTTTTGATGTTTTCCACCACTATGATGGGTATTATCTCGAATCTATTTTTTGTCTCAAACATGCCTTCAAAGCATCCTAAAATTTTGATGACCTATCAGACTGTTTTAACTGAAGATTACTTTTCTTTAACTTTTGTCTACTCATTCTTTCCCAAAAATTCCTCGGTATCAACATAACCTCACTTCTAGTATCCACCTGAACGAGTAAAGTTACCCCATTCAACTTTACCATTTCCCTACCTTAATCCTGTACTTTTATCTCAAATACTTCTATGTTTTCATTCAGAGGATCTATATTTTCCACTTTTCTCACTCATTGTCATATGTGCATACCATCTGGAAATAATTCCTCTTTTTACACTATTTCTCAAAGGCTGAAGACTTATTTTTGCTCTTTTCATGTTCCTTATTGCAATATCTGTATACAAGTAAGCTTTTAGTAGCACTGTAAGTCTTCATACTACTTTTGGAGGCATTCAATTTTTTTTATCAATTCCAATTGTTATACGAACTCCACATATGCTTCCAGATTCATATTATGAGCTTGAAGCCAAACATTCCTTCAATCAGTCTTAGCAAAATTAGCTTGTTTTTGATAGACATTTGTTCTGGACCCATTCTTTCAAACTCTCAATATCTTGATGTTTCTTTCAATTGCTGTACATATTGCATAATTGTTTTGTCTAGTTTCTGTCTACTTTTGAGAAATTTAGTTCTTTCCCCTATGACCAATCTTTTTTTATATTTATTTTTATGATGGCAGCAATTTCTTCATACATTAAATCTTCCAACATATTCAGGATCCTCCATAGTGGTTAAGTAACTGATTCACAAAGCCATATTGTTATGATAGTTATTCTCTCGGACAGATGTAGTCTCGTCAAAAGAATATAACTCTCCTGTAGGTATTGTGATACTGCATTATATAGAGCACCTCATTTACATATCACCACAGTTTACTTACAACTTTGAGACTTGCTTCCTTCAAAATAATCTCTTTTCCTGTTGATATGTTATTCTTGGCATTTTTCAATTTTTGAAATGCATTCTGGGAGTTGTTTTAATGAATTGTGCGCATAAAACATTTTCTTTTATATGAAATTTACATCTTTTCAAAGTGGTTTTTATTTTTGAAAAAGTCAGCAGGGGATTTTGCAAAAATTTCACAGATCCTAATAATGTGTGAGCAGGTACATTGTTATGGTGTTACATCCAGCTGTACCTCAGGTTTTTTCCTTTACATTGTATTTTTCTAATGCTTCTAGATCTGGAAGTCAAAGAATTCAACATCTCTGATCATTTGCAACAATCTCATGGTGAATACTGACTTAAATTTTCCTAATTTGAAACAGAATTACACACAGACTACTTACTCTTAATGATCCTTCCTTATTCAATTTATAAGAGGAATGAGTGAGGTCTTCAATTTTTATATTAGAATTTGTAATTATGTAGGTTGCCTTATGATTAAGTGATTTTCATAAATATTCATGAAAGTAATCATAATTAGATTAGGACATAAGATGGAATTGCATTTTATTTTCATAAAAAAGGAGTATTAAAAAAAATGACCCCACCATATTCAAATTCATTTAATATCTGTGCAATTTCAATAATTTAATGTCTCTGCTATGTCTCGGTTTAAACCATTTACCTCTATCATATGCTGAACTGATGTAAGTTATAAAGAGACTTATAAAATAAAGGAAGTATTATCAGAGTTGAATCCCAAGGACAGAGGAGCATGATAGTGATAGTCTCCAAGAAACTTCTTGTCACTGTGTCTGGAAGAAGATCGATGTGTTACTACTGTGGGAAGATGGAACACCTTTCCACATATTTCACTGGCAAGAAGACAATGAAAATTACCAGACCAAAATGGTGATAAATGGAGACAACTAAACCCACCAGTACTGACCCAAGTAACTGACCGAATGCACTTACCTGTTGAAAACAACACTGAAAGTGAATCTGAATTTTTGGCAGAGGAAAAAAAACATCAACCAAAAGTTACCCAGTTTGTACTTGAACTAAACAACATAGCAACATCTATGGAGACCTATGCCAATTCAATCAAAAATTCCAGGATCTGGGCCAGCCTTGGCAAAGAATTGGATTATAATTATTAAAATTTTCAGGAGAGTAGGTTGAATGGTTTAGAAGAAATTTAAAAATGAAATGTGTTAAAATTAAAACCCAGATTTAACTAGACAAGATTCAGTAAAATTGAGCAAAACCAAGATTCACAACCCATCTACCATTCACTGATAAGAACAAAGCATGTTATTTAAATTTCTTGGGTCCTAAGAAATTAGAATTCAGATGTTTACTTACACTATGCTAGAAAATGTGTCATCATAGAAAATAGTGATCTAAATTATTTTAGATAATGAAACAAAACAAATAGTTTTTTTTTCATTTTGATATATGGTGTAGATCTTATTGTCATTAGAAGATCCTGAAAAATTCAAGTGAAAATTCCTAACCATTATCAAAATATCACAAGTTGAAATTTTGCTGAATCGGCATTTTTCATCAATGGACATTTCCATTTTTGAACTCAATGATCTCACAAAAACCCTTGTATCTTCTGATCCATTGGCCAGAAATTAATGAATACCATTATACCATTTGATACCATTATAGATTTTTATCTATCTAGTTATGGAGGAGTCAGTGAAAAAATTGAAGCAGTTTTTTCTGGGAGGGTATCTATTTTATGCACCCTTCCTTTAGAGCAGCAAAGCTAACATTCCCTAAAGACTGTCTCTATATGGCACCATTAAAACTGAAATGCGTTAAGGATCTATGGGACAGTCTGTCGGTGTTCTGAAACCAGGCATGTTCATCCTGGAAGCGCAATACCAGTAAGCAACAATCATATCTCTAAAGTTAGCAGGTTTGAATGGATGAGGTTTGAGTAAAAAGGTCTCGTCTCTCTCGTGATTCTCAATGCCTCAGTGTGAATATCTATTGTATACAGGAATCCCACCTTATTGCAAGTGATTATGAGGGTGTGGTCCTGCTTCAGTGCTTGTTGAACACGGTACCACTTACTGCGAGTACAAGTCCACAGTGATGGTTTAGCTGGTAGTTATCAGTTCATAGTGTACCACTTGTTGACTATTCCACCAAATATAGAGCATGATTTTGTGTGGGTGTAGAGGTGGTCTTGTGGCGTGAAGCACAAGGCTCCATGGTGGCAACCAATGTCTGGAACACTTGGGAGTGTCATGCATGACCTACTTTTTGTCACTGGTGAGCAGTCTATCAAATATATGTATGTTGCACTACCAAGAAAACAATGAGAAACAGGCTGTCAGTCATTGTTTGTTGTCCTCTGACCCACTTGCTCAACTTGTATGCCTTCCCCATATGCCTGCCTGAAGGCCTCATCATCCAAGACCTGTGGCTGGCCACTGCATAGTTCATCACAAAGGGACATATCTCTTGACCTAAACTTCTTGAATCAATGCTTGATGGTGTGTTCACTCACAGCATTATCCCCAAAGGTTTGATGTATTTGGCGACGATGCAGCTGTGGACAAGCTTACCTTAACTGCAAATGAGCTGCTTCAACACTGCCATGTTTCCTCACTTCTGCTTGAGCTATGACTGATGTGTGTGCACAATGTACCTGCATTGGTAAAGAGCAATGATGAAACACCCACACCCTAATGCTTTCCCAGCATGTGACCCACTCATTTGTGTATCAGTGATCACTTCTTCCCACTCTATGTAAAAAACAGCAAGGACTTTTTGGTTCCCTTTTTCTATAAAGGAGTCATTTCTTGCTAAAACAACAAGGGTTCTGACCATCACTGACACAGATTTTTTTCAAATTTGGTACACATAGTTTTATGATAGAAACTGAATGGTACCTATTTTACATTTCTAGGTCAAAGGGTTCCTGTGATATATCCATTTGACTTTTGCCAAAAAGGTGAATTTTGGAAAATAGTCACAAAACTTAAATATCAATATTTCAGTTGTTTTTTCATCTACAAAGCTAAGTTATATACCATTTTAAACTACTTGGATAGATCTAAATTGATCTCTTTACTTTTTTCATTTAAAGGTTAAATAAGTTATAGTCAACTTATTTAACCTTTAAATGAAAAAAAACCTTTTAATTTCTCAAACCTTAATCTTTAATTTCTGTTTTTTTTTTTAAATTTAGCAACAAATTTGTCTGCCTTGTGGCAAGATATGTACAACATTTTGTGGTGGACTTTTGACTGTGGCTTGAGTTACAAAGATTTTACTGAGTTAGGCCAAAATCAAAATGGCTGATTTTAGTATTTGCCACAATATGCCACTATATTTTAGGAGATATTTTCATATTTCCTAATATGGTCAAGTTGTATGTCTTTAGAAAGCTCTTTGATATGCTAATTGATATTTACACAAGAAATATGATCATAAATGTAATGAGTTGGTCGGTCAACTTGAAACCCACAAAGCGAGTGGAGGTGGGCAGGCGCGGGAACTGCGATTGGTAGCTGGCTTATTGGTGTTTTGCATAGGGGAGTTACCAAGCTCTATTAAAGAGCTGGAATGAGAAGGAGGGCAGTTTTTCAGTCTCAGAAGTGGAGACTGTGTCCGTCGCTATGACAGCAGGAGAGAAAGAGATGAAATCATTTATTTTTTTGTGACACATTCCAACACAAGCTATTTCGGCATTTACTTTGTCTCCAGTGAAATGGCGGAAAAACCATTCGACATAAAACTGATCTCCGAATTCAGTGGTGATACGAGTGGACAGTATGCGGTTGGCTCAGAGTGGTGGCAGCAGCCATAAAGCGCCGCGTAACTTCTGTTTCATCAGGATGGGATGATGAGGTGCACAATGTTACCCTAAGATGCATGATAACTGAAACTATGGAGAGAGTGATGCAAAACGATCCCGTGCGAGGTGACTGGTGCATTAAGGGGAACGAGCTCACCATTTGGGTGGATGCCAGCTCGTTGGCCATGGGTGTTGCACTTGAGGATAACGGGTCCATCATAGAAGACGCCTGCTGGTTACGACCTGAAAATGATGCACGACACATAAACTTGGCTGAACTAGACGTCACTCTGAAAGGGGTTAACCTGGCGCTCCAATGGCAAGCAACAGTGCTACACATCGTCACGGACTCAGCATGCACTCGGCATTGGATATCAGATGCACTTAGCGGAAGAGCACGACTGACCACCAAGGCATTGAGCGAGATGTTGATACGAAGACAGCTCACCACGCTGATTGAAACTATCAAAGTGTACAACCTGTCTGTGGATGTAGTGTTAGTTAAATCGGCAGTCAACAGAGCAGATGCATTGACTCGTGTTCCGCAACGTTGGTTGGCTGCTGCTCGGAAAGAGTCTGAACCTCTGCAGCTGCCAAGTATGGCTTCTGCGCTCAGTATGGACCTTGAGCGGATCATGAGAATACATGAACAGTGTGGGCATCCCGGGATTAAATGGACGCTCTACTTCTCGAAGATGGTCGACCCGGCAGTCAAAAAGACGGATGTTAGGACAGTAGTGCAGAGGTGTGAGGCGTACCAGTCAATTGACCCAACACCGGTGCAATGGCAAAAAGGAAATTTGAGTACTACCCATGTTTGGAACAGGCTGGGGATAGATGTTACGCATGTTGGCAGCCAGCACTATTTGACTATTATTGACTGTGGACCCTCTCGCTTCGCCATTTGGCGACTACTGCACCGGTAGGACACTGCTAGCATAATACGTCAATTGGAGTCCATCTTTTATACCAGGGGCCACCTGCAGAAATATTGACAGATAATGGTGTGGCGTTTTCTTCAGAGCAATTCTCGCAGTTCTTAAAGAAGTGGGGTGTGCGGCTTCAGTTCCAGTGCGCCTACATGCCGGCAGGAAACATCATAGTAGAAAGGAGCCACCAGTCTATAAAAGTGATTGCAGCCAGGAAGCGATGTTCGATCCCCAAAGCAGTCTAATGGTATAATGCGATGCCTACAGACAGTGTTTCGCCTACAACAGCACCGGCTAACATGGTGCACGCCTATCACTTACGGCTGCGAGGCATTGACATTGCAATGGCTCCGAGCGACGCGCAAGCTAAATACAGAATTGGTGACGTAGTGTGGGTTAAGAGTAAGACCCTGCACAGCAAGTGTACAGACAAGCTTAGAATGGGGCATGTTAACAAGATTATCAGCCCGCAGTCAGTGCGGGTTGATGGCGTGCCTCGTCATGTTAAAGACTTGTGGCCAGTTGTAGGGTTAAAACCGTCATCAGATGATGAAAGTGACTCTGAAGATGGTGCACGAGTGGTGTATTTAAAGTCGGATCCACTGAGTTTTACCTCAAACATCAGTACTCTACCTGCGGACGTCAACGTGGCCAGCTGTCCGGAGGTGGATGGTAGCTCAACGGATGAGAGTTCATCCGAGGATGAGAACCCTGTCATCCCACTCAGAAGGAGTGCCCAGCAGAAGAGGCCTGCCCCGAGTTGCACAGTGTGCAATCATGACAGCGAGACACGGGATGAATCTGTAAATCTGCCACCTCGGAGCAAACGAGTTCGTGCATGTGTGGTTATCCCAATATGTCAAGCGTGCAAGTTGTATATATGTGGACGCAGTCACCAGACAGACGCGAACATCTCTCGAACTGAGAAGCTTTGTGATCTTAAGATCAGGGGGGTGTGTAATGAGTTGGTCGGTCAACTTGAAACCCCCAAAGCGAGTGGAGGCGGGCAGGCACGGGAACTGTGATTGGTAGCTGGCTTGTTGGTGTTTTGCATAGGTGAGTTACCAAGCTCTATGTAAAGGGCTGGAATGAGAAGGAGGGCAGTGTTTCAATCTTAGAAGTGGAGACTGTGTCCATCACTATGACAGCAGGAGAGAAAGAGACGAAATCATTTATTTTTTCGTGACACATTCCAACACAATAAAATCAATAGAATTTGTGTTATTTGTGGTTAAATGTTGACCAATTTGGTGGAAAATAAACAACCTTACTTTTGGTTTTTGTTTACATTTTTATTATACAACAAATAGATTTTTATATGAAAAAGTGACATAATGAAAATAATTATTTAAAAAGTGTCATGAGTGACTGTTAAAATAACAAAAAATATGAAATTATGCAACAAATGATTTAACTTGGTTCATTGGGGTTTATGTGCTCCTGCGTGGAACATGAAGCCTTTTTTCACCAGATCGATTGGTTTATGATATGATACAGGTTGTTTTACTGGGTGATTAGAATGCTGTCCTTGATGACAAAATATATCTTGGTGATGCTAGTATGGGTACTAACATTGTTTCTGTTGTAAATTTGTTTGCGAATTTGTCACCAATTTGTCATTCTGAAATGAACATCCAAAGCAGATAAAGTAGACAGGAAGATATAGAGGTGACTTGAGCACAGTGCAGCATTTTAGCTACATTGACCAGGTTCTAGTTAGGAGAGTTGACAGCACTTAACTTGACAGTCAGTTGGGATTGTAGTATTCAATACTCAGCTAGACAAGTCACTACAATAGTATTATCTTCTTTCCCTAGACAATTACCCATGACTACTTATAATGAATGGATCAGTACACTCATGATAGGAGGGTAACTGGCTCTTACCACAGCATCTCCCTTTTTGAGACTTACTTCCTATAGAAGTTATATTTTTTTCTTTTTCATGTAGACAATTGCTATAATCCACTTTGGAGATAACTCCCATATTTTCCAAGCAACCTAATTCCTTGTTTATCATATCAAAAGGAGAAAAAGGCACATTCTTCTTTGGTCTAAAAATTGGTACTACATTGTCCTTTAACTGGAACTTGATGTTAGCTTTTGTGCATCTTCTTAACCCTTCAGAAAAAACTTCTGGAAATTGATTTTTCAATTAATTTTTTAGCCTTTCAGAGTTAATAGAAAAACCATCCACTTTATTACAAAAAGTGTTTATGGGCAAATCCCATAAATTGAACAGCTGCATCCAATCTGTTCTCAACAAGTTATAAGTTCTTTTCATCATGAATGATTTTGTAACACTTCATGGTCAATCCTGGTTCACACCAAATGGCAACATGTAACCTTTTGTCGTGGTCAGCCCGGGGTGCATCCTGGTTTGATCAATGGAGTGATCTCTTCAATCCTGACCTACCTTACTCCAAGTTGTGATTTGATTATAAGGAGGCTAAAATCAATTTGTTGCAGGTATCTTTGTGTTAGGTTGGTCCAAGTTGAGTCTACAATAAAATTGGAGAAAAAACAGCACTTGAAATATATATATAAAAAATAATTACTATTTTTATATCAAATACTGCATACAATGGTTCGTTACTATTTGTGCATACAGGTGTTTGTCGACCCAACATGTTCCTAAATCAGACGCAACACTTGGTAAGTTGGCAAGTTTTGGCTTGCAGAGTTAGCGAAATTTGTTTTACTGATATGGCAAGTTTGGCTCAAGGCTGAAGTTGGAGGTTCTTGTGTTCAGCAGGAGTTGTGGAATCTCTCAGTGACCTCAACCGCATTCCTTCTCAGCTGTCATCTGTCAACTCTCTACTCTCTACTCTCAACTGTCCGAATGGCTTTTGCACATTCATTTTTATGGACTCCAACTAGAAACCAGTGCAGGGCAAGATGTAGGTTGGGTTTCAGTGAATCATCTGATTTCCAACAAAATTCCATTTGTTTTTGGTCCTTAGAAATCACTTCATAATTTTGGGGAATTCTCCTTCTCTCATGGGAGATGTGTGCAGGCATTGCTTCGTCTGTTTATTTCTACTTTCTTGTATTACTATCTCCCACCTGTAGTTTCCAGTGGGCGTGGGCAGCTCCTTCAACCTCCTTTATGTCTTATCTGTGTCTGCTACCCTTCACTGGGTGCAGGCAGCCTGTCCTCCTTCCTTGATCACTCTTCTGTGCCTGTCACCTCCAGAATTCAGTTGAAGATTAATTAAAGAAATTATGGTTCCAAATGCTATTACCTCATAAGTGAATTGACACAACAATTGGCTTTCTCGCCTTTGACCCAAGAGACACTTTCCCAGTGAAATTTTTGCAACTCACATTATGGTGACAATTCAGCTAAAGGTCAGCATTTTGCAGGTTTTCAATTTGTTGTTTTCCATTCTGATATCTGGTAAAATGAATTCATTTAACCCAATTCTCCTCATGTCAGATCCAGGCATTGTTTGCCAAAGATTGTCAACACTTGACCTGTTAATACAAACTGAACATTGCTTTTAGCCGGTCATCTGGTCTATTGTATAAATCTTGATTCTCTGGGAACCATTTATTATCAGTCTATCATTCTTGATATTGTCTAACCCTTTTCATGCTAAGTTATTCATCATTATCTCATTTTTGTTGATATTCCAAGTCATTATTATTAATTACCAGCAATCCGAATAGTGTTACTCTTTAGCCTTCACCATTTTTCTATAAAATGATACATCTGATGTGAACTCCCCTTTAAATTAAAATTTTTGACCAGTAACAGCCTGAGCAATTTATTTTTGTAATGTTAATATTGGTTTACTGATTCTTTCTCATGTTTCTTTGTTTATAATAGTCAAATCTAACCCTGTGTCTATCTGAAACTTTATATTTCTTCTATTTATTTTACAGTTACAATTTTTTTCTTTTGAACCTTGTCTGTGGTCAATGCTACATTTACTCATGAATTTTTACTTTTTATTCTTTTTTTTAACTTTTCAAGGTAAATCCTTGTGTCCCACATTTCCACAGTCAAAAGATTTTTTGTTCTTAAAAGGGCAGTTTGCCGCATCGATAACATGGACTTTGTTTTCCCATATGCTTTGGGACCAAGCTAATTTATGTGAGATATATCTCTTTCCTCAATTCTAGCCATATTGTGTCATAAGTTCACTATTCTTCAATACTTTTCAGCTACATCTTGTAAGGTCAATTTTGAGTCCTGTTCAAGCTTAGTCAAAATTCTAGAATAGATTTCTGCATCTCTCTTTGCTGTTAACCCTTGTACAACGAACAAGTACTTAAACATGTCAGTTGTTTGTTTAACTGGAGCTTTTCACCTTCCATGTTTATGATACTAGCATAAGTGGTATAATCTTCATATTCTTTTTTTGTTTGCTTTTTTTACAAGATTTAGGCGTTGCCAATGTGTATTGAACAATGAACTGCATTCACTGAAAATTTTACTTAATAATGTAATATTTTCTTCAAATGACAATTCACCACTATTATAATAAATAGTGAATCATTCTTGTCGCCAACTGTTGTGATGTGGGGTCTGGCAAGGCACAACATTTAACTCGACAGTTAGTTGGGATTGTAGTATTCAATATTCAGCTAGACAAGTCACTGTAATAGTATTATCTTCTCTCCCTAGATAATTATTCAGGACTACATATCATGAATAGATCAGTCCATTTATGATAGTGAGGGTAATTGGCTGTTATCACAATAGGATGTATACACAACATGACGAGAACAGCACCTTCTGGAAGGAAGATGCCAAAAAATCTTTTCTATCTTTGAGGAGTAGGCATTTGGCTGAGGAGAAGGTCCACGTTTTGCTTTGATGTGAATATTTCTTTTACCATGAATGCTGTCATGCACTGAAGGTTCTTTCTCAGATACAGGCTGACCTCTCTGAGATCTGGCTGTTGTCAAGAGAGGCATTATATTGGGTGTTAGTTGAGGACAGTTCATAATGATCTAATCGATGTGCTTAGTCTGATGAAGGGGGAGTTTTGCTCTATATGGTTTTGAATGCCTTTGATGAAATACCCAACTTATGATGGGGCATCACTCACCTGGCTGTTGGTTCAGAATGTTGTGATGTAAAGGTTAGCACTAATCAGCCGCTAAGCTCGTTTACTGCTTCATTATTCTCAGTGATCACTTATATGAGTGTTTACTTGTGCTTATGCAAATTATGCATACTAATTTACTAGTATCACTACATCTCCCTGAAACATAAGGGTTTTATTCCTCTCGTAGATCTTGTACTCCTTCTCCTGTTATTTTCATCACTTTGCTCTACTTCTCTCTCTCCCGTATTTCTTTCCCTGGGAAACCTAGATCTGTCCCGCGCTAGGCTGTAGTCATATGTGTTTTCTTGCATTATCTGGTCTTCGTCCAAACTTTCAGACTCATTCTGGTCCTCTTGATCCTGCATTATTTCATCTTCTGAAGTTTCCTTCTGTAATGGTTGTTCTACCAACTCGTTATCAGACGGAATTGAAGACATTTCTTCGTTGTTTTGCTCTTCCTCTTCACCCTGGGTCCTTATTTGGTCTGCATGGGCTAATACACTATTGCTGTTTTCTCTATTTATTATAGCTGTATTGTGGCCTTTTTGCATGATAAATTCTGCCCTTTCCAGATCTGCATCTTTGTTCTTTTTGTACCACATTTTTTCATTTGTAGAATACGACATCGTTAGTGGAGCTCTAATCTGTCTTCCCATTAAAGCTGATGGGCTTTCTAGTCTTCCTGCATGTGGTATCCTACGATAACTTAAAAGTAGCCTTAGTAGAAAGACTTCTACTTTTTCTTTTTGCTGAGAGCATGCTTTTAGTCCCTTTTTTACAGTCTGCACCATTCTTTCTGCTAATCCATTCGATTGAGGGTGATATGGAGGTGTCTTATATGGTTTACACCCTATTTTTACTAACCATACATTAAGTTCTTCATCACAAAATTCTGGTGCATTATCAGATACCAAGGTTTTTGGTACACCATTTCTGGAAAATATGACTCTTAGAATCTGCTTTATCATAGAACTTTCCTTGTTTGTAACCCAGATTATTTCAGGCCAACCTGAAAAAGAGTCTACTAGTATTAATAAGAGTCCTACTCCATTAATGTATGCATGATCCGTATGCACATGACTCCATGGCTCCACTTCTTTGGGCCACGAATGTAATTTGGTTTGTGTAAAGTTTCTTAATTCTTTACATTTTTTTAACCTTTTTACATATTCCTCAACATCTCTTGAATATCCCAGCCACCAAGCTTCTAATTTTATCCTTTTTTGTGTGGCCGCTACTCCACGATGTATATCATCATGTACACTTTCTATTATCGGTTTTCTTTGTGTTTCTGAGGGAACTACCAGGTCCCCATTACAAATCACTCCACATTCTATTGTTAATTTGTGTCTTATTTCTTTATAGGGTCTTTCTGCCCTAGAACGATTTTCCCATGAGTTTTTTTTTATTCTCGATACTATCCTACTTAGCACTGGATCATGTCTCGTTTCTGCAGCCATTCTATCTGAAGACAAAACATCAGTCTCTATCAAATGTAGGAATGAATCTTCAAATTCTTCCTCCGTTTTGTCTTTTGACTCCTTGTAAAACCTCAATCTTGATAGTGCGTCCACATGTGGAATTGAATTTCCTTTGACATACTCTATATCAAAGTCAAATGCCATCAATCTTATCGCCCATCGTAGAATCCTTGATGTTGCGACTTTGGGTAATTCTTTCCTTGGGTTAAATATAAACTCTAATGGTCTATGATCACTTCTTAACAGAAATTTTTTTCCAATTAAAAATTGTCGGGCTCTCGTAGTTGTCCACACGATAGCCAATGCTTCTTTCTCTATGTTTGAGTAATTGAATTCAGTGTTCATTAATCTTCTCGACAAATACATTATCGGATGTCCTTCTTGTGATAATATTCCTGATATTGAATGTTCACTTGCATCTGTAGTGAGTGTTATGTCCTTTTTTGGATCAAACATTTTCACTACAGGTTTCTTTGACATAATTTCTTTTAATCTTTCAAAAGCTTTTTGCAGTTCGTCTGACCACATAAATTCCACATTCTTTTTTCTTAAATTTGCAAACGGTTCCGTCAAGTCCGTGTATTTTGGTAAGTATCACCTATAAAAATTTACCAATCCCCAAAAAGACTCCATTTCTTTTTTATTTGAAGGTGTAGCTACTTTTAGTATTTTTTCTATCAAAGCTTGGTCTGGTGATATACCTTCTTTTGAAATGGAATAACCTAAAAAAGATATTTTGTTAGAATTGCTTACGCATTTTTTCTCATTTATTGTCATTCCAGCATTTCTTAATCTATTCAAGATTAATTCAGTTTTCTCTTTTAATTCCTTTTCATTAGTAGCTCCTATACATATGTCGTCTTGGTAACAAATATTTTGTACATTTCCTAAAACCTGTTCAATGGCCCTTTGAAATATGGTGCTTGCGGTTTTTATACCATATGGCATCCTTTTCCATCTTAGTAACCCTATTGGTGTATTTATCATGGTTACTTCTTTGAAGTTCTCGTCTATTGGTATTTGGTGGTATGCCGTTTTTAAATCTGTTTTTGAAAAAAACGGTCATTCCAGCCAGTACATGTAATGCAAGTTCAACATTGGGTATGGGATATGAATCTGAGCATATCATGTGATTTACTCCTATTTTGTGTTACTTCACTCCCAGTATCCATTTGCATATCTAAATTGCAGTTATTAATTTTAACCTTTACTATAATGTCTTTTTTCTTATGTTCAATTTTTTTTATACTCTTATTTTTTAATGTAAAAACTTCCCTATTGGAGTCGTTTTCTTCAATTCTTTCAACGTTTTTCTTTTTTAATTTACACACTACTTGAAAGTGGTCCTTTTTTAAACAATTATTACAAGTTTTCCCAAATGCTGGACACTTTTCCTTTTTTATTTCGTGTTCACGTCCACAATATGAACACTTTTTTATCTTCTTTATCATGTACGTATCAGCGAATATTTGTTCGCTGGGTTGACTTTTATGATGGTTGTATTTCTGTATTAGTTCTTGTTGCTAAATAAAGTCAATACATGTATTTAAAGACATATTTCCTATTTGTAATTGTTCCATTATTTTATATCAGTGTGATGCATTGCACATACCTTCAATTAATCTTAATTGAATCAAGTCCTCTCCAATAGTCTGTTCGTCTTGTCCAAGTTTTTCAAATTCACAATATCTACTTGCATTTCGTAGACGGTGTAGATATTTTATAATTGGTTCGTCAATTTCTTGTTTCATCGACATGAATTTTGTTCTTTCTGCCACTACCAGCCTTTTCTTGGGTCTCATATTTCTTCTTATAATCTGACTTATTTTTTCGAAAGTCAGGTCTTCCAAATTTGAGGGATATGCCATGGTGGAGACTTTCATTATCGCCTCGCATCCAGCTGTAGCCAAAAATAAATCCGTGATTTCATTTTCACCTCCCTTTGGTCTTTCAACCTTTTTGTTCTCGCAGTGGCAGAGAAACAACGAATCCATGTATCCATGAAATCTGGATTGTTGTGATGTAGAGGTTAGCACTAATCAGCCGCTAAGCTCGTTTACTGCTTCGTTATTCTCAGTGACCACTTATATGAGTGCTTATGCAAATTATGCGTACTAATTTGCTAGTATCACTACACAGAATGTGCTCTAGGTTGCAAAATGTCTTCCACAGTGCGACTGGTCACTCTGCCAGAATGTGTCCAGTGTAGTGGAATGGAAGTGTCTATTGAGCACGCCTTCTTTCACTGCCTAGTTGTGTGCCTGCTGTAATAGCTTATTGAAGGCTACATAGTTTGCATTGCTGCACAGACAATTCTTTGTCCTCAATGCGAGTTCTGTTTGTTGTTAAACAGGAGGAAGCACCTTGTGCTTCTGTCCTTGTTAGTCATGATGTATGGCTGATGAGGAAATGTTCACAGGGTATTGACTCTCTCTTCCCATCACCTGATTGTGTTTTTTTTTTTTTTCTCCAAGGAGTTTAAAATTAAACAAGTCATTGTTTAATGCACAGCCAACAGTAGAGTATATCACATTATCGACTTGTATTATTATCATCTGTTGAAGATATATTAATTCCCAATAATTGGAACCAATAGATTTTCTTTCAGCTATAGGTCAACTATAGCTGAAAGAAAATCTATTGGTTCCAATTATTGGGAATTAATATTTATTGTATAATTAAAATTAAAATAGATTTTATTCAATGAAGGACTTGTAACCTCTAGACAGATTAAATGAGTGATACATTTGTGGGCTATGATTTAAATACTAACCAGTTATGCCATGGTTTCCAATAGTAATGCCAATTGTAAAACAGGAAGTTAATTTATATGTCATATTTTTTTCTTTTGCAAGATTTTCTAGTTGGATTCAAGTAGCCACTGAAATTAGTTTTCTAATGATGACATCTTTTCACACTGTCTTTGTCACTGTGAAGTATTGAAACACCTTTCATGGTAGACAATACTCATGTGAAATCTGGTTGTGTGACATCACTAATTTAATTGAATAGTTAGGTTTTATATGATTTTAATCAACTAAATTATAAACCTGCCACAGAACATGGCTGTGTTGGCACAAAATAACAGTTCTGCATCCATAAATTTTGTAATTTATATAAACACAGTGGAGAACAGGAACATTTTCACTATATGCACTAAAAACAGAATAACTTTTTCACTAGTAGCTTGAAATGGTGAAAGTTGTTTTGGATCCACCTATGATTTTCTCAGTTTTGGATTTTTGTAATAAATTTCTCACTGACAGAGATCAACTGTTTCTGTTTTGAGCAAAGAAGAAAAAGTTTCTTTCTGCACACTTATATTTCTTTTCATAAGTTAATGAAGAAATCATTTTTCAAGCTTTTGAATTCTTCCTAAGGTTTTTAAATGATATTGATTTCTTGAACAAGAGCTGAGTAAACTTCAAAGACATTTCTAATATTTTTCTAACATTGTACACAACATGGTACCAATTTTTCATCAATCAATGTTGTTATTCATTGCTAAAGTTTATTACCTTCCTTTTGTTCATGTTATATTATTCATTTTATTTATCTATTACAGCTGATACACTCTCTGAAGATGAAGATGATTATACTGCAGTTGAAACTGGTGAAGGGATCAGTATATCTGCTATTCCTCACTACAACAGCAATTCTGATTTTACTCCAACACCTGGTGGTCCCTTCTCTGCATTGACACCATCTATGTGGCCACAGGATATTCTATCTAAACTGAATAATCCTGTAAGTAATGTTTTTTTTTAATTTTTTTTTCTTTCTTAATAATAACAACTAATAACTGGTGAAATTTCAGTGCTTATCAAGTTATACATATAATGCAACCTGAAATCCCTTGAATAATGACCAAAATTTGCTAAAACAGCTTATGAGCACATCTTTTTGTACAAAACCTTTTCTTTTGTTTTAGGGTGTTCAGAAAGTCTTTCATTGCTATGAATTATAAGTCAACCAACTATAGCCAAACCACAGTTGAATATGAGGAAACTGAATCTAGAATGAGTTTGTCATCTCTATCCAACAGCATGTCATAGTTCATTTTGAGTTTAATTGAGGAAATTTGTGAAGATGGAATTTAGATACTTTATGAACTTTTGCTTGAGAACCAAACACAATGTTCTACCATCTATAATAGTCTTTTAACCAGGAATGCTAAACAATTTTGTGTCGCATTGTTGCGAGTGATATAAAATGGGTGTTGCTTGTTAACAGAATATGAAATGACAAAATGAGAAATCACTGCAAACACCAAAATCGGCATCCATGAGAGTCCTTGCTTTGTGTATGGTTTCATATGAAAGATCTCATCCATTACAAGTGACTGGAACAAAAAAAAACTATCTCTTCAAGCATTTATTACGAGTATCTTGATCTGGTAACTGAAACATTACATTGAAAGAGTCCTGCTTTGGTAAAGAGAAATGTTATTTTTCAGCATGACAATGCAAAGACACATTCTGTGGAACAACTCTCCCAAAAAATAAGATTGTTAGGATGAGAGGTTGTTCTACATTTGCCATACTCAGCAAATTTAGCATCTACATATTTTCATGGATTTTGATCACTCAAACATTTCATTGTGGATGTTGAAAAGTCTTTCAAATTTTTTTACAGGAGATGAAAAAAAACTTAGATTTCAGAATAAATGCATTTATCAATCATTTTTTAATCTATTCTATGAAAATTTCATTTCATGTTCTATGTAGAGTTATATGTCCATTTCTTAATATCTCTTTAATCTATTAGGTTGTTTGGAAAGTAATATTGAGTATTCAAAGTGTTAAAATATGTAAATGTAATGAAGGGAGATTTCCATTAATTATTGATATAATCCATATTATTAGCAGTTATAATATTCCAGTGTAACGGATATTGTTTATTCTTGCTATTTTAAGTAGATTTTAATCAGTGGGTAAATTAAAGGTAAACATTTTTGAAAGCAATAGTGGTGTATGCAGCAATGTAAAAGCATCTGTTTTTAATCACAAGAAATTGACAAGAGTAAAATCTCACAGAGGGCACAAACAATATCCCCTCATCCATTTAACAAATGAAAAGATTAATTTGGGGGATGTGACACGATAACTAGGCGTATATTAAGGTGGATTTCTAAAATATGTATTTTATTTTAATAAATTAAGAATAGAAAACTAGTTTAAAAACATGTGTTTCGTTTAACAAAAGTACTAAGGGAAAAAGAAAAGAAAAAAAAAATAAATAAATAAACGCTTTTTCTTTTATAAGTAAATTTGTGGAAGAGAAAAGGGCATCAGATTACTGTTAATTCCTACCAGTCTTCCAATAAAATATTTGACTAAGTGATTTGATGTGATAAAAGATAAACGTTTAGGAAATAGATTTTAGATGACCAGGTCAAAAACTGTCTTTACGGTATTTCGACAAGACATTAAGGAAATAAAGAAAAGATAATAGAATTTTCCCTTTCTCCAGACAATAGAAAAAAGAAAAGAAAAAAAAACGCCTGACTACTGAGAAAGTGCTAGGGCTATCAAAAACATCCGACGGCCTTCACACGAAGATTTGTTAAGATAAAAAGATTGAAAAAAAAAAAAAATCTTGGAAAATACATTGTTGGAGGCTGAGTGTAGACGGAATGTCCATGGGATGTTTACACATCAAAGGAAGCAAAATTTAAGTACCTTGAAATTTTGAACTTACAGTTGCCAATGCTTATCTTTTGTTTTCATCCGGTGGTCTAGTGGATTATTTCATTATAAATACAAGTGATTTTTCCGAGCCAAGCAGTTCAGCCAGGCGTGTGCTTGAAGTAGCCACATCTGTCAGGCACACTGAAGAAGTGAAACTCCATTCGTCTGAGTCGGTCCGTTCAGCATTTGATCTCCATTAGTTAGAGTTAGAGCTGAGTGTCACATCGCCTACCCCAACGGCAAGACTAAGTCTGAACGAAATAAAGCGTCGATTAAACTCATCTAAGTTGTGGAAGTTTATTCCTTCAATGGTTTATCTTGTGCCCCCAGCTTGAGACTTCGACTTTTTCAACCAACCCCCGGCAACATCACAGCGTGGAGAATGGCCGCCGGAGAAATTGCACGGACCTCAACAAGAGGTGTCAACAGGGAAAATCATCATTTACCAATAAAATTTTGTTTTTGGTCTTCAAATAAATAAATAAATAAAGCATTTTTGAAAAAGATCAATTCATTCTGAAATAGATACTTATCGCTGCACTCAGAAGAAAAAAAGGTATGGAGATTTAAATATGAGGAAAACTATCAAAATACAGCTAAATGACAAGATTCAAATGGCCATAACTTTAAACTGTTGGTCAGTTTAGGAACTGAACTTTGTGGACAGAATCTACCTATATGGCAAATTTCAGCAAAATATAAAAGTATTGTCCATTGGATGATCTGTTCTGGAATTGTTCAAGATGTTTTTTGCATATTACATGCCAATGTTTCCAATATTTTGTTATTAGGCTTTCATTTAGCTGTCTAGAATTTCAGACAATATTTCCTTCTGTCTACCTTTGTTGAAATTTTTAGTTTGCAGTGTTGA
>OZ010582.1:75807711-75880211 GCA_963932145.1 Acanthosepion lycidas | reverse complement strand
AATTTTAGGTGAATTCTATTTATGGAAAAGATCACCCCTTGAAAAACTATTATCATGCAGTTTCTGCTGAACATTGCAAAAAGTATCAAGAAATGACTGTATGGATTTATTTCATGGAGAAGTCAAATCTCCAGAAAAAGATAAAAATATTTAATTCTCTTTTCTTTCAGGCCATATGCGATGCTTCCTCTAATCATTATCTTCAAGTGAAAAATTATTATGGAAATCAGCATCCCGTTTTAAGCCTGAATGAAACAGATGTCTTTCATCAATCTAAACCACCCAAAATTGCTTCATAAAATAGTAACTACTATCTGGTCAAAGATTTGTACACGCTGTTACAATTTTATCTCAACTAGTGGTTTAATTGTATCCAGGGTGGAACACCCTAGTCAAGATTTAATGTTATCTCAATAAGTGTTTTCTAAGTCAGCTTATCTGCCTGTAGGCAATAATGTCACAGTATAACACAGTCAGGATTATTTATGCAAATCTATAACGGAAATGTGCATGTGTATATATATGTATATAGATGTGTGGGTATATATATATATTTGTGTGTGTGTGTGCATATATATGTGTGTGTATGTATGTGAGTGTATATATGTGTGTGTGTACATATATATATATATATGTCTCTACATATATGTTTGTGCATATATGTCATATGTATATATGTGTATTTCTATACATATATATGTGGGTTATACACACACACATACATAAATATTTATGTGTGGGTATCTATCTGCATGTGTATATATGTGTGTATATATATATATATATATATATATATATATATATATATATATATATACATATATATTTATATGTGAGTCTTGGTATCTATCTGTGTGTGTGGGTATCTGTGTGTGTATATATATATTTCTAAGTGGTGTGTATATATGTGTATGTATATATGTGTGTGTATATATACATGCGTATATCTATATATGTTTGTATGTGTGTATCTATATAAATATATATGTGTGTGTGTGTCTGTGTGTGTGTGACACCCACCGGTGGTCGCAGTGCCAATATGTGACACCCACTGGTCACGACACCAATATGTGACACTGTGCTGTTGGCCTGTGGTCAATTCCCAGTTGCAGTGCGAAGCTGTAAGGTTTCTTCCACTAGTGTTTTGGGGTTGACTTTTTGTTGCTGCCACCAGCCTGTGTCCTGGTCATTCCCATGTTCGATACCAGCTTTGTCGTTCCCAGCTCACTTCCAACATCTGGTTACTGAAGTAACTTTGATTACTTTGATCTCAAGTCCAACCTACCCACGTTGTGACTTTGATCTTAGGTAGACAAAATCAATCAGGGGTTGGGCTGTAGTGCAAGCTGAATCCGTGGTAAAGGTGATATCGCACAAGCGTAAGTAAAAGAAGTTATAAAACAAACTCAAGAGGTTCAAATATGTTGAGAAATAACAAATTATCTTGATCCGTCCTGTTACATACAGGAGTGTGTTTCTCTCCCATCCTGTTACTATGGATTTGTGACACTTTTGCATTTCTTAAGTGAGTTTTGGTATCTTAAGTCATTCATCAATATAACTTGCTTTTTGGTAGGAAGTCAAAGTCGGAAGGACATGGAAATCTTGGTCAGCTTCTGCGAGGCAACGGTCTCCAGCTGCAACTGACTTCAACTGTGAAACTAACTGCTGACTCCAAAACTGAGAAAACCACCCGGGGATGTTTGTTTATATAGACACTGGCAAAACCCGGTGTGGAGCCTGACATGGTTTGGGTTCCTAGATAATTCTCGATTCCCAACAAGAATTCTCTTTGTTCTTAGGCCAGGAAAATTAATTACTTCCCATTTTTGGAAGATTAATCACTTTCCATTTCAGGGGTTTCTCCCTAGTCTGTGAGGGAAGGTCGGAGTAGAGTTATCCTCCTACTCTTCCTCTCTCACATTGGTATTTCATACCAATCCCCTCAGTGGGTGTTAACAACTTCCCCGTCTTTCTCATACATTCACCTCCACCTATCACCCATGCTACCACTTGACCAATGATCTCTCGGCAGTGTGGGTGTGGCTAGACTGGCCCTCTTAAAATTATTGTCCAGGATTTTGTTTTTTTTTCTTTTTTTTTTTTTCTTCGGTGAAAACATTTACAAACCCCAGATTTCCAAATAATTCTTATCACATCTTTCTTTTGGGGACACCCAAAATTCATTTAGTCAGGTCTCTCTGCCGACTCATCAATCACTGTCAAAACCTGATACCTGGTTTCTTCTGCCAATTCAACTTTTGGCTGGGAGGTCCGTATTTTACCTAAGAATCAAATTCTTCATTTTTCTTATTCCTTAAAATCCTCTTATCACCAAATGCCCATTTTCGACAACGCTGTGTCTGACGTCAACAGTTTGAATAAGCAATAATTATACAATTTTCTTTCTCGTGCCAGAATTCTAACACACCAGATGGATCCCTTCTTTTGGACCCAGGAATTAAAATTAAATGATATCTCAAAAAGATAACTAATATCTCTTCCCTCTCCCTGTACCGTGGTGGTCTTCAAGCCCAAATTTTTTTATGGCCACCATGTGTCGGTTGGCTTTGTTTTTCTTGCTGAATTCTGTTTCCCTTGGTGTGTCACTCCCTTATCATGACATTAATAAGTTTTGACAGAATCTCATATCTCGCTTTTTCTTACGGATTTTCTGTCTAGTGCGAAAAGTATCTTTCTTCATAAATAAAATAAAATCTTTTTTAACATCGATCAGTCTATCTTTCAATATAGCTCTTTCTCGCCTTAAGTCTTTCCTGTTTTTAATTTCTACGGTTAATTAGTTGGCCAATTACCATACCTAAATAGTGTCACATATGTATATATACATATATGTGTGTGTGTGTGTGTATATATATATGTGTGTGTGTGTGTATATGTATATATATGAGTGTGTGTAATTATGTGTGTTTATACATATGTATATATATGTGTATATATATGTTTTTGTGTGCATATATATATATATATATATATATATATATATATATATGTGTGTGTGTCAAGGCACAAGAGAAAATCGCCCTATTGATACATATTTCTTTTATTTCTAAGTACTTTCGACATAGTAATGTCATAAATAGGTTATTCTTCATTACAAGATAAATATTGTAGTGTTCATTATTGTCAAATCAAAATTGTTGTGCTTATCTTAAAATTAAATTTCATACAAGTGAAGTGAAGAACACTGTGTTAGTGTGTGACTGCTGAAACCATTTAAGGTGTGAGGTAACTAAGTCTTCTGTGGAGGTTTTTTTTTACAAAATGAGTAGTAAAAAAAGACACTAGTGCAAACCTTGGCATTTCAAACTATCTACTGTACACATTTTGAAACATTTGTGGAGTAATTAATTTTATTAATTTCAATATAGAGAGCTTTGACAATTTTTAATTCATGTTTATTCCTTTCATGAAAAAGTATAGAGGTATTTTCAACAAGGATTTTTCTGAATTGCAAATGTGGATGAGTATGTTGTAAATGTTTAGAAATATTGGACATATTATTCAATATGAATTCTTAGCTCCCCCGAGACAACATTGTAGTGTGTCCAACATAAATATTATTTTCACCATGGGTGTTACAACCTCCCAGCAAACATTTAAATTTATAAAATATTTTTATTTTTAGTTTAACAGTTAACATGTTAAACTACAAACAAAAATCCTAGCCATAAATAAATTCCAAACCCAGACCACTTCCCCTGAGATAAGATATTTTATGCCCCCACCAATCGCTAACACAAAGCCACTCCCATTAACAAAATACCTACTAAAGACTGACTTTGAAAAATAAGTAAATAATTGCTCCAAGAAAAGTACTTAGTGACCGATAAAAGCCCTTGAGGAACAGTTTGAAATAGTCTATTCGGATGTTGAGGTAATTTTTGTTTTTTTGCTGCATATATAATATATATATATATATATATATATATATATATATATATATATATATATATATATAAACACTGATATCAGAGTAAACAGATGCGTGTTTTTTTTCATAGCTCAAAGAAAGCAATGTCTTATTTTAAAGGAAAGTGTTTTAACTTAATCATTCATTATTCTTATATTTTTCTTTGTTTATTATGTTATTTGTTATGTTATTATGCATTCATACAGTATTTAATAGACACATTTTATAATCTTTTTTTACATATTTCTTTATCTTTAAGTCGTGGTATACAACAATTTTTTTTTTTTAAATAAATGTTGTTTATGTGTTTATTATTAAGAATATCTCAGTAAGAGTTATATATACTGAGACCATTTAATGCATTGTATTTATTAAATTAATTATATAGTGAATTGAATAATTCTTTTCTACTTATATTTAAGCATAATATTTCTCTGGTTTATTTTTTGTTTTGTTTTCTTTAAGAAAGGGGTCGTAATTTTCAAAATTGGATGAAAGTAGAATTGTAATGTTTACTTTGTTTATCTTTGACTGTTGGTTCATTATCACCGATTTCTTTATTTATTATTATTTATATTCAAAGTATTTGAATTTGGTATAAATTTTATTCCTTTACATTTTCTTATTAATTTACATTATTTATTAATTGTAAAGTAACATACATTCAATTTTGTTGGAAAAGTGTTCCCAATTATAACATTACTTTGTTTCATTTTTACTACAAGATAGTTTGTTTTATTATTTATCTTTCAAATATTTTCAGCAACAATAATAATAATAAAAAATTTTCTTATACTTTATAACTTTATACTTTAGTATATATAGTAATATATTGGCACATTGATAACGATCTATTTACTCTGACTTCCAATATAAAATATATATATATATATGTTTTATGTGTCTATGGGCAGTGGGTAGTAGTAGTACGTTTGTTGCTCAGCTGCTGCTCCTTATTAGTAAGGTGGATGGGCAACACTGGTCTTCATCCATCTTCTAAATCTCCACATGCCATACCCTGTAAACAGCTTCAGCAGGTGGGCTAAATCACAAGAGTAGTGTTTGCACCACACTACTAGGTGGAGGATCTGTACAAGCAGACATATGTATGTATGGTGAGGAGGGAGGCTAGAATCCCTGCAGGACAAAAACAAGATCCTGAGGTTCTCGAGAAAATAACCCAAAGACACATAGTGGTAGAACTTGACAGCCAACCCTCACTGGGTGAAGTTCTGCATCACAAGGAGGGACTTAACATGGGGTTGACAGCCTTCCTGTTGAAATATTCCATTACAGTGGAACACATTTAAGTCAACTTATGCATGATTTTATTGTAAAGATTTGGATAGATGGAGAAATGCCAAAAGATTGGAGGGATGCAAAAATGATACGTATATATATAAGGGTAAAGGTACCGGGAATTATGTGTTAATTATAGAGAGATTGCTCTACTTCTTGGCAGGTAAGATCATAGACTCTGTTCTATTAAAATTAAACCAGAGAATAGTTGACAATATACTGCCAGAATCACAGTGTGGTTTCTATCAATACAGAGGGACTGCAGATATGATTTTCACAGCATGACAAATCCAGGAAAAGAGCTGTGAACAACAATTGGACCGTTATCAAATATTTGTAGATCTGAGGATGGCTTTTGACACTGTTAATCGTGCTGCTATATGGAAAATCCTCTCAAAATTGGGCTGACCCCCACTCCACTTTCTCAAGATTCTGAGGTACTTCCATGATGGTATGGAAACCTGTGTCAGTTTTGGCAGTATGCTTATGGGACCCATCAAGGTTAAAAATGGAGCCAAGCAGGGAGATCTTCTGGCTTCTACACTGTTTTCTATCTACTTTGCAATTGTACTGCTTGATACGTTCGAGGACTGCCATGATGGTATTATGATCAGGTACAGGTCAATTGGCAAGCTTTTCAACCTTCATAGGTTTTCAGCAAAAACAAAAGTCTTTTTTAGTTTAGTACTCAACATTCTCTATGCCGATGACTGTGACCTGGTTGCACACATAATTAAACACACACATGGATTGATTATCAGGGTCATGTAATCAGCTTTGTCCATCAGCCTTGACATGTCAGTAGTAATGTATCAACCTGCCCAAGGAATTCAGTATATAGAGCCATCAATTTATGTTGATGGTAGTAGACTTTGGTTAGTAGACAAATTTGTATACCTTAGTAGCACCCTCACTGCTCCCTTGATGATGAGATAGCGTTACAGATTAAGAATGCCTCCAATGCATTTGCAGCACTCAAATGTCATGTCTGGAGTCAGAAGGGCATAAAAAAACAAACAAAAGTTAAAATTTATAATACCTGCATTATGTCATTGCTATATTCATGTGAGACCACAGCACAAGCCAAAACTTTGTTACAAAGATTGCCTTAAAGAATCACAATTACAATATTGGTCTGGATAACTGGGGGACTCTAGCTGAAGATCAGGTTTCTTGGAGAGCTGGTATTGCTGATGGTGTCAAGATCTTCCATGAGGTATCACAAAAATATGCAGAACTGAAGAGAGGGGTTTGGAAGGGATCCCTGAATTGCTATGATGTGCCAACCTGGTCATGTGCCCAATGCAATCGAATATGTCTGTCCAGGGCAGGTGAGCTCAGTCACCAGAAATCATACCAACAGTCTGTTGCATATGATGATTTTGTAATGGCATGCTTTGAATGCCTGACCTGCACTAGGGTGTTCAAGTCCAGGTCACGCCTGACAAGGCATGTAAAAAGACACATTGGAAGTGATGATGATCAAAGTCAACTTCCACCATCCAGAGATGATTTGACATACCATATATGTAACAAGAAATGCAAATTGATGGCTGACTTTATGAGCTTCTGTCGTTCACACAACCAATGAATGCAGTGTTGTGTGTGTGTGGGGGGAGTTTAACTGATGGACTGGACATGTCATTGATGGTCATACTTGCTTTGTGAGTTGACAGCAACTATATAAAATTTTATATAAAATAATAATAAATAAAATAATTAAAATTATTAAATATTGTTGTGCAAAAATAATGTCGTTTTCTCACATATGTTACTATGTGAGAAAACGACATTTTTGCACCAACCTAATACAATATATACGTCACAGATCAACACAATATATTAAAATTATATATTAAAATATTAAATCAATACCCACACATCATTAAATTAAATAATACTATCATGTTATCAATTATATGAACACATCATAAATAATATCATTCAGTTAAAATTATTATATTAAATAGTATCTTTTAATAAATATTATTATTAAGTATTAATAACTAACTACAACTAATGCCATTATAATTATATTTTTTAGAATATATATCTTAAAGAATAAACCCATAAAAGAAAAGTCCTATATGAAGAAACATTTGAAAACCTTTTACAAACAAATAGGAAAAAATATGAATAGAAAGAAATATAATAATAGAAAAAATAGAGAAAAAATATAAATAAAATAGATAGAAAAATAGATCAAAAAACAAGAAAAA
The DNA here is from genome assembly GCA_963932145.1 of Acanthosepion lycidas. Classification (NCBI taxonomy): domain Eukaryota; kingdom Metazoa; phylum Mollusca; class Cephalopoda; order Sepiida; family Sepiidae; genus Acanthosepion; species Acanthosepion lycidas. The sequence goes on along the minus strand of OZ010582.1, from coordinate 75,872,759 downwards.
ATGGGGAATATCATCACTAATTAAAATATAATTATAGAGTAATAATGATAAGTTAAAACTTTAAATTAAAAATAAAAATCACTCAAAATATTTTAAAAAAAATGATAAATAAAAAGATAACCAAACATTATAGTAAGAAAAATATATAGGAATAATAAAAATGATATCGAAAATAATAGTGATAGTCATCATAGTGATTGGGTAAAGAAAAAAGATTAATAGTAATGGGTAAGTAATGAAAATTTTAGAAGATTATATGATAAGAAAGAGGAGGAGTAGAAATAACAGTGCATATTTAAAGTGATAACAGTTCATGCAAGTACAGTAACATTCTAGATCAGTTTAAATTTACTTCAGTGACGACATTTGGGATTAATTCGTTTGTTTGGTTTAAAAGTATATCTTGATTACCAAATTAAATTATTCTAATTTTTTCTTGTAGACACAGATTACATCAACCTTTAAAATTACTAGGAGTGTGGGTGAAATTGAATTCATTTTTAAGCCAGTTTCATTTTAATTTTTCTTCTTTACCTGATGGGATTGAAAATCCTGCAAATTATTTTTAATTTGTGGGGGAAATGATCATAATCTTGAAGTAATTTTAATTCCTATTGTATGTGATATATGTATATGGGTGTGTGACTATGTGTGTGTGTGTGTGTGTGTGTGTTTGTCTGTTTATATATGTGTGTGTATATATATATATATATGTATGCATGTGTTTATATGTGTAAACTGCATCTAGAGATTATATGCAAAAGAGGTATTGTCAAATATTTTATGTAAAATTCATAGATATGTGTTAGCCAATGAAATAATTTGTACTATTATGTATAGCAAGCAAACATGAAAGCAATTAAGTCCCAATTTTCAATTTCAGATTGATATTTAGTTTTTTTTTTTAGCAATTATAGCAATTTGCAGTGTCAAGAGATTATTTGCAAGAACTAGAATTTAGTATTATGGCTCAAGAAAATATGTCAAATGGGAATTCAACCAAGGAAAAAAAAAGTCTCAGACTGAATTCAGGAATTTAACAAAGTGAGATCTATCACATATCCGAAGAGAATTAATAAGAAACCCAAATGCGTCAAGTGCGTTCATATTTGAGGCCGCTGGAGCTCCTATGGTGTCAACGGAAACAAGGTGTAAAGCATTAAGGAAGTTTGCTGATGTAAAAAATCAAATAAAGAAACCCATTTTAACAAAAAAACATAAGGAAAGAAGATTGCAGTAGGCAAAAAAATACATGAAATTTGATTTCAGTAAAGTGCTTTTTACAGACGAATCAAGGATCACCCTCGATGGGCTCGATGGATGGGCTCAAGGATGGGTTTGCAAGCAACATGACTCAAGAAAATTTTTTAAATGCCAACAAGGCAGCGGTGGGATCATGATATGGGTTGGGATTATTGGTAATGAGCTCGTGCGTCCATTTAAACTGAAAGACAGGGTTAAAATGAATTCCAAAAGTTACTGTGATTTTCTAGAGCAATATTTTTTTGAATGGCTTGATAACCAGTCTTTAGCCAAGCATAGATCTATGATCTTTATGCAAGACTACGCACCAAGTCATGCATCAGAGTTTACTAAATCCTGGTTGAAAGAAAAGGGAGTTGTTGAAGATTCTCTTATGGACTGGCCTTCAAATTGCTGTGACTTGAATGAACCTGTGGAGCATCCTCAAGAGAGATATTTATTCTAATGGAAGGCAATTCAACAGCAAGTGTGACCTCTGTAAGGCAGTTAAAGTTGCTGCAAACAACTTACCAGCCACTAAAATTGCAAATCTAACATCAGATGTTGACAATAGGCTGCTAAGAGTTATTGAAAAGAAAGGAGCATTTGTGCAATAAATTTTAGGAGGTTCTTATTATTTTTTGTTAATATATCATTTATTTTTAAAATAAAATTTTTTATGTTTTTCCTTTAAGAAATTGATGAATTTGTTCTAAAATCTTTTCATATTATTTTTTTACATTAGTTTTACAAGGTATAATAATGTAAAAGTATCAAAATAAATAGTTGCAAATAAACTACTGACAGTCAAATTTGTCTGTTTTGTTAACTTAGTAAAAAATTTTTCCAACAAAAAACAATAGTTTTCTCTATCACTATATATCTAAGTTAATAATATTGAGTAGAATCTAAACAACATCATAATAGGACTTTTAACATTAAAGACACAACTCTTTATACCAATTCATAATTTGCATATAATCTCTAGACACAGTTTATATATATATATATATATATATATATATATATATATATGTGTGTGTATGTATGCATGTGTTTATATGTATTTGTATATGTGTTTGTGTATATATATATATATATATATATATCTAATATATATTTGTGTGTGTATGTATGTATGTATATATATATATATATATATATATATATAATTATTTTTATTATAATAGATTATAATAACATTTTTACATCGCTACGCAAAAGCTTTCATGTTTCAATACTATGATTGTACTTCATCAGGTGATGGTAAATAAATTGTGATAAAAATGATTAAGTAAATTTAAAAACAAATTTAAAGTTAAAGGTGAGGGCATAAGGTGAGAAAAGTAAAATTCTCACCTTATGCCCCCACCTTTTTAAATATACTTGTGGGTATGTCTAGATTAACCAATTAAAAGTCAGATCTACACTAAAATAGAAAAATAAGGTCAGTGGATGCTTGGACATGTCATCCAATGTTTGTAGGAAACATGTTGAAGTAGACATAAAGTTATCAGAAACAAATTTTTTTTTTTAAATTTTTCTTTATATTCAGGATGCTTCTTAAAAGGGCCAATAGGTAAAATTAAAAATGTACAAGATCTGTATACGATGCTAATTATACTGAATAGACTGTTAAACATGGTAATATTAAAATTGAATAAATCAAATATTGGGTGGACCATTATATATTAGGTTGGTGCAAAAATAATGACGTAATAATGTCGTTTTTTGACCTTAAAAATACGTCAAAAAACAACATTATTCCGTCATTATTTTTGCACCAACCTAATACTAATAAGTGCCCTGTTGGCGGGGCTTCAGAATATGCCGACTGCACCTCTGCAGGGGGTAAAAGTCCCCCAAGGGGGCCCCCTGTTGGTCGTGGGTGGCGACCCGTGATGCCTGGGGACGGGACCCTGGTGGTTGAGCAGACCATGATCCAGGTGGAAAGAGATCATGGTCCTGCAACACACCACTTTGGCCCTTACCTGGACTAGACGGGCGGTCGGAGGGGCCCGATCCGATCAATTGGCTGGTCAGGTCAAGCCCTAACATCTACTCCCAAACACAATATAAAAAAAAACAAAAAACACCATCTATCAAAATAAAATACTTAAGCTCCAAATTTCTATAAGTAACTAAACAGGAGATGTTAGAAGGCTCTGGCTGAGGGTCAATTGTCAATCTTGAGACCCATAGGCCCAGACATGGCTGCAAACCATCCACTTGTGCACTGATGTTACGGGGTGGTGAATAAGGTGATGTGACAGGTGCTCTGGGTCTCTCACACTGATGAGTATACTGATTGTGTAGTCCCTGATCCGTCAAGGCGATAGGGTTTCCCCCTTGACGGATCCCAATTACGGGCTCCGACATGGATAGGTGAGTGGGGAGCACAGTCAAAGAATCAGATGACACATTTAAATGGAAAACAAACACAAACAAAACCCCTTAGGCAAATTAAGTTCCAATAAATCCATTAAGAGACCACATATGGATTCCGACTCTGAGGAGGACCATAACATTATTGGAAAAATTTCCCAGATTCATAATATTAGAATCTATGGAAGAGACTCCATTGACCAAATTATCCCCTTTTCTGATACAGAAAGTAATATCAACCAATGTTCCCGCTAAAACAGTGAAGAGCATCTGAAACGGAACACTACTAATAGAGGTAGAGAAGAAACAACATGCCACCTCCCTCCTAAAAATGACCAAATTTCATAATGTGAAAATACCAGCCTACCCTCATCAAAAATTAAATTCCTTTAAAGGAGTAGTGTGAAGCAGAGAACTCACATTATGCACAATTGAGGAAATTAAAACAGAACTAAAAGGCCAAGGAGTAATTGATGTGAAGAGGATCTCTATAAAAAGGGAAGGAAAAATAATAGCAATAAATACATATATTTTAACTTTCAACATACCTATCATACCAAAAGAAATAAAGATTGGGTATAATATAGAAAGGGTGGAACAATTTATCCCTAACCCTCTTCGATACTATAATTGCCAAAAATTTGGCCACCATGAGGATGGATGCCGTGAACGAATGACATGTGGTAAATGTGGACGAAGAGACCCAGGCCATCTTACAAATGAATGTAAAGAAAAAACTAATTGCGCAAACTGTGGAGGAGATCGCCCCTCCTACTCAAGAGAATGTGATGCATTCAAAAAAGAAAAAGAAATTATGACCGTGAAACACACCAAAAACATCTCCTTCCCTGAGGCTCATAGAATAGTGGAAGGATATATGAAAGGGGAAACTTACTCACAGGTTGCAAGAGAAACAACAACCAAATGAGATAAATATGAGGCGTTAGTAGAGAAACTACTACAATTAGGACCAAACGACTGGCTGAGGTTCATACAAGAAATCAAACCAGCTTTAACAAAACCTAAAGTCACCCTCATAAAACAGACCAACAAAGAGGAAGGGACCAAAGAAATAGCAACAAAAACGATAGCAATATCCATCTCTAATTCAAATTGCAAAGAACAAATAAAACAAGTAATCGAGGAAAAACCTGAGGGTACAAACCCAATCCAAATGAAAAATAACAAAATTACTTCTGCCAAACAAGAACCTATGCTACCATCCATATCAAAATCACAACCAAAAAAAAAGGAAAAGCAAATACAAAACAAATTTGAAGCCTTAGAATCAATGGATGTTGAAGGAGAGAATCCTCGACTACATACAGGAAAAAAAAATGAACAAATACAGAACCAATTTGAAGTCTTGGAGCCAATGGATACCGAGAAACAGAAACCTCGAACATCCAAACTAAAACAACTTTCAAAATAAATGGCTTACAGAATCCTCCAATGGAACATAAGGGGTGAGAAGGTCAACCATTGTGAATTGATGCTTCTCATTGCCAATTTCTGCCCAGCAGTCATATGTTTACAGGAAACCCATCAAAAATCAAAAGACTCACTTCACATTAAAAAATATACATCATACAACTACATAAATGATCAGAGATAGAGCCTCAGGTGGCTCATCAATTATAGTTAATAACAACATCATTCAAAGTGAAATCAAATTAAAGACAAAACTACAAGCAATTGCAGTATTAGTATCACTACAAAAAACAGTGACCTTCTGCTCACTATACCTACCTCCAAATGATACGCTGGACAAGAGAGAGCTGAATGAACTGATTCAACAATTACCTAAACCCTTCATACTGATGGGGGATTTTAATAGTCACAATGAAATGTGGGGCAATAAGGATACAAACAGAAGAGGGAAAATAATAGAAGAATTTTTAGATCAGAACCAATTATGCCTTTATAACAATGGGGCTAATACATATCTGCACCCAGCAACTGGAACATTATCAGCCATTGACTTAACAATATGTGATCCCAGCATTTACATGAATTATCACTGGAGAGTACATGATGAGACCTGTGGAAGTGACCACTTCCCTATCATATTAGAAGGCCAGGACCCAGAAAGGGACAATAAAACACCTTGATGGAATATTCAAAAGGCAGACTGGCAAGGTTTCCAAAATGCATGTCAAGAAAAATTGACACCAGAAGCAAATATAAATAAAGAGGATGATATCACATACTTTACAATCACATTACAAACAGTCGCAGAACAAAATATTCCCAAAAGATCACCCTCTGCTAAATTCAATAACCCCTGGTTTAACACACAATGCAAAGTAGCTGTGAGAGCCAGACGAGCATCCCTTAGGAAATTTAAAAATCGTCCAACCAAAGAAAATTTAGATGCCTATAAAAATGATAGAGCTAAGGCACTCGGGGCCATTAAAGAGGCTAAACAATCATCATGGCAGCAATATGTTAGTAAAATGAATTCAGACACTAAATCTAAAAAAGTATGGGACATGATTAGAAAAATTTCAGGGAAAAACAACAGACAACCTTACCAACATATCACCCACAAGGGCACCAGAATTACAGATAAAAAAGACATAGCTGAACACCTAGCTGAAAACTTTGCTAAAAACTCCTCCTCAAACAATCCTCAAAAAAAAGAATTCCAAACAATCAAAAAGCGCGAGGCGAAAAAAGAAATCAATTTTCATTCAGATAACTTTGAAACCTATAACCAACCATTCATGTTAACAGAATTACAAGATGCTTTAAAAAAAGCACATAACACAGCTGTTGTTCCCGATGAAATTCATTACGAATTCCTAAAGCAATTGCCCAGAGGGCCAAAAAAATACTTGCTTAAAATCTATAATGATATCTGGACTACTGGAAAAATCCCAAATATATGGAAACAAGCCATAATAATTCCTATGCCCAAACCTTCCAAAAACCCTACGGATCCAATGAACTATCGCCCTATTGCACTCACAAGCTGTGTATGCAAGACTTTTGAAAGAATGGTGAATAAAAGGCTGGTGTGGTATCTGGAAACAAACTGATCACAGAACATCAGGCAGGCTTCAGAAACAAGAGGAGCCCTATTGACCACATAGTAAAATTAGAAACATACATACGAGAAGGTTTCATCCAAAAAGAACACATTGTATCAGTGTTTTTTGATTTGGCAAAGGCATATGATACAACATGGAAATATGGGATAATGAAAGACTTGAAGGAAATGGGATTGAAGGGCAGAATGCCAATACTGATTAAAAATTTTATGAGTGATAGAAAATTCAGGGTGAAATTTGGAGATACCCTTTCAGCTTGGAAAGAACAAGAAATGGGAGTGCCACAAGGCAGTATACTCTCTGTAACACTTTTTAATATAAAGATTAACAACATAATTAAAAACATTAATACTGGAACAGAATGTGCCATATACGTAGATGATTTAATGATATGCTATAGAGCAAAATATATACGCACAATTGAAAGGCAACTGCAACTAAGCCTAAACAAAATTAATGAGTGGGCTACAAATAATGGATTTAGTTTTTCTAAAGAGAAAACCAAGTATATGCATTTTTGCCAACATCGTAAAATGCATAATGATCCTATATTGAAACTTGGTAAGGACACAATAACCGGGGTTAAACAATATAAATACCTCGGTATTATCTTTGACCAAAAACTCACTTTCATTCCACATATTAAGTACCTGAGGAAAAAGTGTAACAAATCTATCCAACTACTGAGAGTCATAGCCCATACAAACTGGGGAGCTGATAAAAAAACACTTCTGAAACTCTATCGAACACTAATAAGATCCAAACTGGATTATTGCTGTTTCATTTATGGATTGACAAGGAAATCATATATCAAAGAGTTGGACACTATCCATCACCAAGGGCTCAGACTAGTAATAGGAGCATTTGCCACTACCCCAGTCGAGAGCCTGTATGTAGAGGCACATGAACCATCACTGGTAATGAGAAGAGGAAAATTGGCATTACAATATTATGTCAAATTAGCATCATGTCCCTCAAATCCTACATACAAGTGCGTCTTTCAGCCACAACACAGAGTTTTGTTTGAAAAAAAAGAAAAGGCCATCAAACCATATGGACTATGAATCAAACAAGGCAAAGATGAAGCCGAAATAGATATATCCATAATTCACAAATCTGTTAGTTAGTCTGAAATACCCACCTTGGTTGGCAAAACAACCAACAATAATACTTGACTTAAGCAAGTACTCAAAAGCAAAAACCAACCCAATTATATACCACGAAGAACTTCAAAGTATTAAAGACTAATACCAAAACCACATGGAAATATATACAGATGGATCCAAAGTTGGAGATAAAGTTCCATGTGCCGCAGTGCACAACAAAAACAAACTATTAAAAAGACTCCCTGATAAAGCATCAATCTATAGTGCTAAAGCATCAGCCATAGAACTGGCATTGAATATAATTGAAAACAGTGAAGAAAAGAAACACATTATCTTTACAGATAATAATTCAGTACTAACTGCATTGGAAAATAGAAAAACAGACAACCCTTTAACAACTAAAATCCTAAACAAAATCAATGTAATTACTAAAAATAATGAAATAGTCTTCTGCTGGGTACTCAGTCATATCGGTATAAAGAGGAATCACAGAGCTGATCAGGCAGCAAAAAAAGCACTAGAACTGGAACCCTCAAAAGATAAAATTCCCTTCACAGACCTAATAGCAACAATTAACAAATGTCAAATGAACAAATGGCAAGAATCATGGAATTCTTACACCAATAACAAATTACATGCAATAAAGGAACAAATTGGAGAAATAAATGACTACATTGAAATGACTAGAAAAGAACAAGTAACATTATCAAGACTCTGTATGGGCGACTCGAGCATCACCCATTCTTACCTCCTTAAGAAGGAGGCAGCTCCAATCTGTATACCATGCCAGGAGGCTTATACAATACGTCACATTTTGACAAATTGTTTAGACTTGAAGCAAACTCGCCAAAGGTATTACAAAGAAACAAACCTGAAAGAAATGTTCCTCCAAGTAAAACCTTCAAAAATACTTGAATATATAAGAGAAACTGGTCTCTATAACAAAATCTAGAAGAGATTGGGATAAACACAAATATATCAAGATATATACCTCCATAAAACTGCTTACTTCAAGATGCCTACTCAAACCAAGAAACACATTTAACTTAAGCTTCTTTAAAAGTCACTCAAACCCATTTTCGGCATAAAATGACCACTAAGGTTGAGATGCTGTTAAACAAAACAATCAATCAATCAATTAATACTAATAAAATAATGCCTATACAATTGTAACACATAATTATTTATGAAATTTTTTTTTTTAATTATATCTTAGATAAAAGATAGATAATTATACTGTTAATCCATTTCTTTGGTTTAACCGAGCTTTTTTGTTAGCAAACTTTATAATATGTAATTTTGTTTGTGTGTGTATGTATATATATATGTGTGTGTGTGTAAATATATATATATATATATATATATATATATATATATAAATATGTAATGAAAAACAAACCACTTTAATGTACCATTACGATAATTTATTTCACCTAAATCCTTTTTTAAGGATTCAGGATCATCAGGTAAATCTTCCAACAACGAATTGAGAAAAAAAATGGGATTAGAAATTGGTGGGTAGTGTAATTTTTGTAATTTAATAGAGGGGGTTGAGAGTGGTAGTTAACCAGACAATATAAAGTATAGGGAGGGGTTAATTTTATATCTCTCTTAAGTATGTTTTATATTGGAGTAGGAGGAGTGACAGAAAACTTGACCTCTTTAGATGGTTAATAAAACGGAAATGAATTGTATATATATATATAATTTATTTGAAAATTATAACATAAATATGTTATAAAATCAATACAAAAATAGCCATTTTGTTTCAACACTTTATCGAGTGATGGTGTTGAATGTAAAATAAAGGGTTTTAAAAGGTTCAAATCAATCAAACACCCCTCAATAGGGGAAAAGCTGTTACATAAGCTGCAATGACCAATCAAAATACAAGTATATGAGAATTCAAAAAACTTGACAATGAACTTTGGTTATAATAATTAGTGCTTTAATGTTAGACTAAAATAGAAATCATTCTAATTAATATTAAATTTTACTAAAAAATTGAAAATTAAAAATTACCAATTTTAAATTTAATCTGTATTAAGTTTAAAAAATTATAGAATTATTTAAAACTGAAGAAAAATACATATGTTTTGTTATTTATTTTGTTTTAATTGAAAGGCCAAAAATTCAGTTAGAATAAACATTAAAATCTAATGTTGTGCTAAGCTTCATTACAGCTTAAATATATTTGAAGTGATGATATGGACAGGGGAGGGTGAAATCTTGCAAAAGACAATACATACACAATCAGATTATAATACACAAACATGTTGATATATTTAGATATATAAACACGCAAAAAGACGAACCAAACCCTTAAAAAAAACTACAGCATATACATAAAGAAAGGCAATCATACACACGTACGTTAATAAGGATACATATATACACACCAACAAATATTCAAATTTGAAAGTGTTAGTAAACGAATTCAAAAATACTATTAAAATGCAACTTACACGGGCAAAGATATATAGATAAAAATCATTCAATAGATAAAATTTAATATGGGTAGAATAGAAAAACAAATATTCGTCAATGAACAACGTAAAGCAGAAAAGTCACTAAAACATATAGAAATGGATAAAAAAAAAATATATATATATATATATGCATACACACACATAAGAAAACACCAAATTTAAATGTCCAGGCAAAATGTAACACTTAAAATAAAACTATCTAATATATATAAAAAAAAAATATACAAATATATATAAATATCTCGTATATATACTTATATATACATGAGTACACGTACACAAGTATGAGGTTGGTGCAAAAATAATGATGTAATAATGTCGTTTTTTGACGTTATACGTCAAAAAACGACATTATTACATCATTATTTTTGCACCAACCTAATACAAATAAATAACAATATGTAAAAAAATGCATACATACGTATGTGCACACACATTCATCACTACAAATAGAAACATACAAAACTATACCTATGCACATACATACACACACACACACACCTATATATATATATATATATATATATATATATATATATATATATATATATACATACATACATGCACATATACGCATATGCACATATACACACTTAGAAATAAATCAACCTACTCAGTGACATAAAAATAAATATATACACACACACACACACATACATACATACATATATATATATATATATATATATATATATATATATATACACAGACACACACACACATGTACGAATATATAAATACATACATACATATATATATATGTATATATAAATAAAAAGAAAGAACAGTAAGATATATAATCCGGTAGGGGGTAGGGATGTATCCCTACCCCCTACCAAAACATAGCTAATAATGGATTCATCAAAATACAGACATAAAGAACACGCAAACACCCTTGTCTAGTAGAAGTGAATTAATCTGTGACCTTGGAAACGTGAATTATGATTTTAGCTGTGTCTTTAAAACCCAGTAATTTTAAAAGTTACTCCAAAATCCGCTTGAGGATGAAATGGAACTAATGTCTTTAATTTAATTACAAAATTAAATTTGGACCTTCCATTTTTGAAACATGGTTAGAACTGTGTAGCGGATAAACCATATTTTAAATCAATTAATTTATAATAATACATATATATATATATATATATATATATATATATATATATATATATATATATATATATATATATACCTACACATATTCTAACAGTATTATCCAAATGACAATAAAGGACTATAAAGTCCATACAAGATTAAAATGTAACAAAACACAACTGTTGATTATTATAAGTTCACAAGCAATTTTAAAACCACTATCAAACAAAAGTAGATTATAGTTAACATAGATAATACATTACAAAGCACTAAGTTATACACATATACAAATATATATACAAAGATATACACACACATGTACATAAGCTTATACACTCATACATATACAAGCACGTCAATATATAAACAAGCGCATATGTAACAGCCATCAATACAAACATATATATATATATATATATATATATATACACACAAACATATAACTACAAGTACAAACATATTCATATATACATACATACACGCAAACATACACACATTCACATATACATATAGATATATATACCTACACACCCATACACAAACATATATGTACATGCAAGTATAAATACAGACACACACACACACACACATACATATATATATATATATATATATATATATATATATATATATATACACACACACATGTGCAGACACAAACAACATAATATATGTATATCTACATATGTACATAGATAGGAGGATTATCAGATAATAAAAGTAATAACATATCTTACAGTAACATTGCCTTATTGTCAAAAATATTACTATCCCTATAGTAAGTTAAATTTATAGCTATGTTTACAGTTAACAGTGAGTTCGTTCCTTTGATTTGAACCTTTTAAAACCCTTTATTCTACATTCAACACCATCACTTGATAAAGTGTTGAAAGAAAATGGCTATTTTTGTAGTGATTTTATAACGTATTTATGTTATAATTTTTTAATAAATTATATTTGCTCTAGTCTGTGTTGAGCACTCTTTTAAGAATAGTATTTTTTGGTTATTGGAATTTATTCCGTATACACCAACCCTATACTTGTATCTGTGTGTGTGATCCATTTGTCAGATGCTTAAAATGGAGTCAATCACATTTGTAATTAAACTTTTTGCAGTGACTAATTCCACCCATCCTTTCATGAAGCAGTGACATCTGTTGTTGTCCATTATACACTAACTTGAATATTTATTGGATTAAAATAAAATCAAATACATTGAACAATTTTTTTGCTTTAATTAGGAGCTAACTGGCTCAATAAAAACTAATTTACATTGATTTTTTTGTTGGTGTTTGTGCTCAAGTAATGTTATAATTCACAAGATCTGAACATTGCCTTGTGAGCTTCTGCTGTCTTTAGTATTTTTCACTTGATGACAGTAGATTTATCCATCCTGTCTTTCTGATTCTATACATATTTGACAGAGTTGTGCTGTTCCATGTGCTGACACTTATTAAAAGGTTTTTTAAGCATAAAACCTTTCTTCTTAAATAATAAATTTCTCCTAAATAAATCAAATTGGATCACATTCCACTTTGACCTTGGCTTGGTATGTGTTTTCCTGTAGGAGGTGGAAAAGAGTAGGCTTTTGGTTTTTATGGATGATTTAAAGAAGGGTTAAGCCAGATTATATTTCTTCCTCTCTATTTTTTTAGTGCTCTTTTATAGTCCATCTTTGAATGGTTAAATTTCACACACATACACACACACATATAAGAAATTGAACCTTAGCTGTTGGAATGTATGCACACTCCAAGACTGTGACTCGACACCAGAATGAAAAATTATTTTCTCTTGAGCTGAAGAAATACAGCATCGACATAGTTGCTCTCAGTGAAACCCCTCTTGCTGGCTCATTGCAACCTGAGGAAGTGGAAGGGTGTTATGTATTTGTATGGTCTGGTAAGAGCATGAATGAGTCCTGCCAATCAGATGTTGGCTTTGCAATCCAATATCATCTTGCAAGGAAACTGAGCTCTATTCCAAAAGGCCTATCATAAGATTGACACTTGATCTCGATCACAATATAAGTGTTACGCTTATCAGTTGCTACATATCCACAATGAACAGTACTGTACAAGAGAAAGATGACTTCTACAACAACCTCTGTAATGTCATATTCCACATCTAACATAGTGATAAACTTGTTCTAATGGGGTAATGATCACCCGGTCTGGGATGGTGTGCTGGATCATTATGTTGTTGGATGCATGAACTCCAACGGTTTGTGCCTCTTTTCTATTTGCAGAGAATTTAATTTTTAATCACCAACACCTACTTTCAGCAAATGAACTGCCACATGATATTGTGGATTCATCTTTGATCGAAAAACTGGTATCTTATTGATCATGTCATCACCAAGAAGATAAACTTTAGGAATATCAATATCACATGTTCCTTTCATACTACCTGCTGCGATCCTGACCATGCTCTCCTTCTCAATAAGACTTCCTTTCGGTTTGCTTACAGGAGACTGCAGAAGGTGTCTGTGCTTAAGTGGATAAATACTCTGGTTTTAAAATCACTAGAAAAATAAAGTGAGCTCTGCAGCAAGCTGGATACTGCTCTCAAGATTACTAATGATATCAAATCATCATCGAAAACACTTTGAGATACAGTGCATACTGCTTCTTTGGAGGTGTTTGGACTGCTGGTTAGAAAACACCAGGACTTATTTAATGCGAGCAATGTTGAAGATCATCTACTCATACACAGCTCACACAAAGCATGGATTAATGATGAAAACTCACAGGAAAATGAAGGAGAACTGGTGACCTGCAAAGGCTACAGAACTTCAGGAAGCAGCAGATAGGAAGGACTCCAAGTCCTTCTTTGATGGTCTTAAGAAGGTCTCTGGTCCTAGAGAAAATGGAGTCATGGACATACACTTTTGTCTGATTTTTTGTCTGATTTAAGTCTATTTTAAACACACCACCCATCACTGATGAAGACGTTATTGCAATTGTTTCCCAAAGTCCTGAAATATAAGAAATGTCTTTTAAGCCAACTTTGCTGGAATCTTGGACTCCATCAAAGAAATCTTTTCAGGCAAAGGACCTTTAAAGGATGCCTGAAATCTACAAGTATGGTAGTAAAAAGTTAATCAAAAAGCTATACAAGCTCTCCAACGTAATATGGAAAGCTGCGTGTGTTTCTCAATACTACAAGGATACCTTAATTCAACACCTATACAAGAACAAAGTTAACAGAAATGTTTGTGACAACTATTGTAGAATATCTCTGCTGTCTATTGCTGGTAAAATATTAACTAGACTGATTCTGAATAGTATTATCATGCACATTACCAATGAGATTTATCCGGAATCACAGTGTGCTTTCAGGTCCAGTCATGGCACTGTTGACATTATCTTCTAACTCTGTCATGTAGCTGAAAATGCTTGAAAAGAACCAGGAGTTGTATATGGTGTTTTTTGACCTTTGACACTGTAAATTGTGAAGCACTCTGGAAAGTTCTTTAAAAGCTTGGAATTTCAGACAAAATCTTGAATGTTATAATCTCCTGTCATGAGAGGATGAAAGCTGCTGTTTTTTGTAACTGATGAGGTATTCTCTGATTCCTTTGATGTTACAAATGGCATGAAACAAGGTTGTGTCATGGCCCCTGTACTCTTTGCTCTATTCTTTTCAGTAATGTTTGAATATGCCTTTGGTGGCATGGACACTGGTGTTAAATTTCAATATTGAACCAATAGTGGCCTTTTCAACTATCAGTGGTTCAAAGCTAAAACTGAATTAGTGTCATTTGTGATCGGCTGTTTGTTGATGATGCTGTACTTGTGGCAACATCGCTAGAGGAGGCTCAAGAACTCGTCAGCTAGTTTTTCTGTTGCATGCAAAGCTTTTGGCCTTACCATTAGCATAAAAAAAATGGAGGTAATTCAGCAGCCACCTCCTTATCCAAAGCAGATTCGTGGTGTTAGACAACCTCCACCAGTTCATCAATTCCCAGACACTCCTATACAGATTGATGGGGAGAATTTGATGTATGTGAAGTCATTTACATATCTAGGAAGGTAGATGAATGCAGATACCTCCCTTGATGACAAAATAACAAATTGGATCACCAAAGCTACAAGTGCATTTGGGAAGCTTTGAGAGAAGTATCAAATTGGACACCAATATATGGGTTTATAGAGCAACTGTTTTAACCATACCATTGTATGGTTCAGAATCATGGACCCCATATAGGTCCCATATCAATCAGCTGGATGTCTTCCACAAAAGTTGTCTCCACATGATCTGTGGCTCTACTTTTGATGATAGGGTGACCAATGATAATCTTACAAAATGCAATATTAGTGGAATTGAGACTTTCCTGATGCATTCACAACTTTGCTGAGCTGGTCATGTTGCAAGGATGAGTGACAACAGAATACCTAACGTCCTCATGTATAGTCAGCTTGACAGTGAACAAGGACAGTTGGTGGCTGTGACTCAGGTATGAAGACAAGCTAAAGAGTAACCTCTAAGCTATCAATGTGCCTCATACTAACTAAGTTGTCCTGGAGAGAAATAACTGTAGATATTTGTGCCGGAGTGGTATCAGAAATTTTGAAATCAGTTGTGACCATCTAAGAGATGAAAGACAATGTTGAAAAGGATCAACAAATATTCCTGTGGCTATATTCCGTGATCCTTGCTGTTGCACAATATGTGGACTTTTATGCAGGTCACTAGCAGGACTGAAGTGTCACATATGGCACAAACATAAAAACTGAATGAGGTTGTTGAATCATCATATGTTGAAACTGATGGGAAGAGTCCATCATATATATATATATATATATGTATCTGTATGATTTTTCTCATATTTTTTAAACACATTAACATCTTTCTTGCATAGGATTTTGTTTATATCTATTGGAGGTCATATAATCCCTTCCAATCTTTGATAAACTGAAAAGTACAGACATGGAGACCTAGTGATGACATGAGAAAAAAAATTGGAAAGCCTTTTAATATATGCCTGTGTGTGTGTGTGAGGAGCCTTCTGGCAATAGCTTGACTGAATTTCTGCACCAGCAAGTAATGTGTATGGCTATGTGTTAGCAAGTCACTTCACTGTCATATCAAAGTAACTAGTGGCTGCTGATTAAAAAAATATTATTTGTGAGTATATTTAGTTCTGTCATCATGGAGTGTTCCACTCTTGTGTAATAACAGAATAAGATAAGGTTAGTGAATATTGTTACATATTTCCTACTGTTGTCAGTGTTTATGCCAAAGTAAAAAGCTTGAGTTTTGAATACTGTCGGAGTAAATGGATCTTCTTTACTTGGAAGATTGTTGTAGCACAGTTGACTTCCTCCATTTCTCTCAATCGGACTTTTGCCATATTAATCTAAACCTGGTAAATATAATTTTAAATTGATATAAGTTCTTATGATATACAAATGTACTCTTGTTCACTTGACAATCTGTTTTTTGCACCCCCTTGAGATGTGGATAATCATGGCTCTCTACAATTTCCTATCCTTTGTAGTGCTAAACAATGTTCTCTACCTGTCCCTGTTCTGTCATCCATTTGTACAAGCTCGTTAGGTTTCTCAATGTGTTCCTTTGCTCCCCTTGCCTCAATATCTTCTGTGAGTGTCAAATTCTCCAAGCTGCCTTTCTTCATGTGTCTCAAAAAATTAAACTCTTTTTGATTATAAGTACAAGTGTCCTTTTTGTGTCCATCATCCTTGAGACTCACATATTCTGTCCATTGTATTCTCAGCATCCCTCTGTAAAACAACATCTCTGTTGTCTCAAGATTCCTCTTCATTTGTGGGGAAATTGTCTAGCATTCACTGCTATATAGGAGGATCAATATTACATATCAGTTCAGCATTTTGTTTCTAATGAAATTTTTCTTTTTTTTTTTGTTTAGATTTTGGAAAACATCTTTTTCTATTCTAGTGCACCTTTGTGACTGAATCACATTTTTATTATCTGTTAAAACACTTTCCAGATAATTTTTTTTTAATCATTTCACTGTAAGCAAAGCAATAAAGTCACTGACATGGAAGGACTTACTGAGTTTGAGAGAATATGAGAAAAAAAGAGAACAATAAAAGAACAGGGCTTAAGAAGATAACGATTGACATTGCATTTAAATTTTTGGATTTATATTTATTGATATATTCCTGTTTAGGATATGGTTTACCGGTTCTTTCTTTCATGGCCATAATGATTTAACTGTCTTAACTTTTTCATGATCTGACTGCTCAGTGGCTGTGATCACTTATGAGGGTGCTGGGTTAGCAGTTTTCTGATTGCTACTAAGGAGCCTTTGTAGTGCCATGTGGCACATGGTTAGGTGTCCCTGCATATATTTCCATTGGGCAACCCTGAGGCTACATTATGCTTTAGTCTCAGTCACCTTCTGACCAGTTTGTATTGCCATAGATAATTATTATGGCCTTTTTCTTCTTAAAACAAATCTTATGACAGATACAATGAAAAGAAATATGTGTAAACCAGTAAACAAATAATCACCTACCACCTCAAACTTTCTTTCTCCAATATTTGTCGCATTCATTCTAATTTCTGTAGTGTTGAAACTTTTCTCTTGAAACAGTCTCCAGATGTCTTTGCACTTTGTGAAACTAATTTAAAATTTTTCTATTGCTACTAATTCTCTGTTTCTGGTTATCTTCCTCTTTGTCAAAAATATTCTCGCATAGATATACATATGGCCTTGGTGTTTATATTTGGGAAAATCTCCCAATTGCAAGGGAATTGTCTTTTGAGTCCCGAAGTGATTCTTTCATATACTTTCAGCTTTTGTTATTGCACTCTGTTAGCTATCTCTTTTTCTTTTATTGCTCTCCTTCTCAGGATTGTAATATATTAAACAAAATTTCTGATAATACAGAAATTGCTCTTATTTTGCATCTATCAGCAAATATTTTTGTGTTTAGTGATTTTAATGCTAATCATGTCAAATGTTACTGATTCAGACTTTCAATTTTTCCATTGCTCATTCTCTGTCAAATAGTAAATTTTTCTACTTGTTTCCCTAATAAGTCAGTTCAACATTCTTCTTAATTTGTTCCTTACTTCCTCTTCTAGCTCTTATAGAGCATCACAAGTCTGTCCTTTTGGTAATTTGGATCACGCTGTAGTATATATTGATATTTCTTTAGCCATCTATTAAAAAGGAATCTCCTATTCACAAAACTTTTTTTCTGTTACCAACATACTGATTGGGATTCATTTCATAACTTTATTCAAAATGCCCCTTGGATTGATATTCTTAACCTTCTTATTGAGAATTGTGCCACATAGGTATCTTCTAGGCTTAAAGATGGCATTGATGCTTTTGTACCTTCTTACAAATATCAGGTGAAACCACAAACTTTTCCTTGGTTCACACTGGACAGTTCAGCTGCTTATAACCCATAGTAATCACTTTTTCTGGGTGTACCAGCATGATAGTTCTGATCACAACAGACACCTGTTTGTGACTGCTCAAAATAATTGTAAACATGTCCTCAAAGATGCTAAGTCTTTGTTTGCTGATAGAATGAGGTACAATATCTAACAAGTTTGGTTCTTGTGACTACTGGTGGCGCTGGTAAGCTAAATAAGAGTATGTCTTCTAATCCTTTTTGTTCAATCAATTTGAAGTGTTAATATCTTCTGCTGATAAAGCAAAATGTTTTGCTGATAAATTCTCTCCAGACTCTACTTTTGACTCATCTGGAGTACTTTTGCCTGACTTTCCACTTAGAATTGAGTCTTTATTAAGTGATATGTATATAGCTCCATCCATAATTTCTGCTATCATTTCTAAATTGGATACCCACAATGCATGTGAACTTGATGGTATCACTGCAATAGTCATTAAGAAATGTGCTTCTCAATTGGCTCTTGTGCACTTTAAACTCTATAATAAATGCCTTGCTTTGCTTTCCTGCTTATTGGAAATCTTCTGTAGTTTCAGTCTTTAAGAAATCTGGCAAACCATCTGATCCTTTTAACTATAGGTTTATTATTAGCCTTTTACCTCTTTTTGGCAAAGTGCCAGATCCTCTAATCAACTCTGAATTGGTTAAATCATCTCACCTCACAGGTTTCAGATAAATAATATGGCTTTCACTTCTCTAGGTCAGCTGCTGATGTGTTAACGATTATTGCTGAAAGAGTCTATTAAGCTTTAGAAAAGAATGGGGAAGTTCAGGCTGTCGCTTTGGATATCTCAAAGGCATTTGACAGGATTTGATATACTGGTCTTCTTCGCAAGTTGGAAAGTTATGGTATTTCTGGACAAATTTTTGAACTGATTTAGTCTTTCTTATCAAATCACAAAATGAAAGTTTTTTTGAATGGCTACTCTTCTAGATCTTTTTGCATAAATGCAGGTGTTCCCCAGGGCTCTATCATTAGACCTACATTGTTTCTAATTTTCATAAATAACCTTCCTTATGCCATCAGTTCTAAACTCAGTAACTATGCTGATGACAACTAGTTACTCCTGTCTTAATAGTAAGTCTGATCGGTTTGATAAGGTCAAATTGGCAGCTGATCTCTAAAATTACTCACAATCTGCTGGTAAATACAGCAAGGAGTAGTTTGTTTAACATGTCAAAAATGAAACTATTCTTTTTTAATCATCTGAGAAAACCTTTTCTACCTTCCATCAAAATGGCTGACGCTAACCTCCAAGAGAATGACTCATTGCAACTTCTTGAACTAATGTTTTCAGCTGACATGAAATGGAAAGAGTATATTGAATCAATTGCTAAGTCTTGCAGCTAAAAAAGTTAGTTCATTATGTTGAGCTAGACAATTTTTCTCACCAGAATCTATTTTACATATTTATAAGTTTACCGTTCACCCTTGCTTTGAATATTGCTGCCACATTCATAAAGATGAAATTTCATCAGAAAAATTACTATGAAAATATTTATAGAAAAGGCACAGGGAAGCTAGGTAATGGTGGTAGGAAGTGACTGAAGCTGAAATATCAGTATCAATAACATTGCAGATTCTTCTTTGTATTTTATAAAGAATTCCTAAATGCATAGCAGAAGCAGCAGACTAGATATGACAGCAATATACAGTGAATAGATGGATGGTAGAATAAATGCATAAGATAGATTCTTGTGAAAAAATTGTCTAGCAGAATAAAGTGTACCAATTTTTCTTGTAACTGACCTAGCAATTGATTCAATATAATCTTTCCACTTCATATCATAAAATATTAGCCTGAGAAGGCACAAATGGTGTTTTGCATAAGCCATGTTGATGGAAGGCAAAAAGGCTCCTCTGATATGATTAAAATAAAATAGCAATGCACACTCTCGACCAAAAACGTCAGAATTACAATTTTGACTTAGAGGCATACTCTCTGCAGTAAAATTGTTATAAGTTCACAGCCAATCATATCATTTAATAGCATAAAAATAGATCTTTAGTACAAAAAATATAAAATAATAATTATTATTTAGTAGCATGTAGAGGACTTTTTTATTCTTATTCCTTTTGAAATGTCGGGGTTACTTGACTGTTAGTTGGTATGTCCTCTCAATTTATATTTAACACAAAATACCCCAAAATATGAAACAACAAGAATTAACACAAAACAGTTTTATGACAATATAACGAGATTTATATTTATAAAATGATGTATAAGCAAAGAGATTACTATTTTTGTTGGTGTTATGTCCCTTTGAATGAATTAGTTTTTACTAATGAAATATTTTTATCTGAGCTCACAAAAGTTGAATGAATTTGTTGCTCAAAATTTCATACGTTTGTATTGTATTTTGGAAAATTTTGTATGTACATGTATATGTGCGTGTGTGAATATATTTTCATAGCATCTGACCGCATGTGGTCAAGATGCAAATCCTTAGCACAGTCTGAATGAATGTGTCGACAAAGTGTACATGTGTCTTCATGGTGAATTGCTGTTAGTCGACACTGTTGTGTTTAAATGCTTGCTTTAATTCCAATGCTCCACGTAATTCAGTAAGTCGAGATGTGTACTCAAGTAGTGTACTGTAGAATGCATGCAGAATTATCTTGGAGTGATAGCATCATGGTGAAGTTGAAAAAGTTTGCGTATTAGTGATAACTAAGTAATATTTAGTAAATATCGTCAGCAAATTTTTATGTGAAAGTTGCATTGCATAGAATATAATTCAGGATAATGAGTCATTCAAAGATTGTGTTGTGTAGAATGTATTTCAGGACAGTGAAGGTTATTTCACACTTAATTTCTTCAGTGCAGAAAACTTTTGTGCATTAAAAGGCAAACAGTGGTCTGAAATGTCACACGTGGTGTAGAAAATTAATTTGCACCTTTTCTTAAGTTTAGGATTGAATAGAATGAGATCACTGAACGAAGTGATAGTTGGCATCTGTATTATGGAAACTTTTCGTCATAGCAGCAGTGTTGTGAGAAAATAAAGAAATTTGAATATTAATAGCGAATGAATACCCTGCTTGCAAATTCTCAAAGTTGTGTCGCATCATAAGTAGATGAAAGGAACAATGAGTCATCCAGAAATGTTATACATTCAATCCAGTGAAAAATGTTGAATTAAATTATGCTTCCATGTCCATACAGTGTCTGCCGATTGAAGTTTAGAAGAGTAAATGCCATAGAAAGTTGAGTGTTGAACTCATTAAGTTTGAATATTTTCATGACAATGCAAGAATGTTCTTCAAAAATGTTATTTAGAATAGAAATATGTGGATTTTATGCGTCTGGGCTATTTGCCACTGAATCATCAGTCACCATTTGTAGAGAACTTTTTGCACAGAAATTGACATTGATATTCAGATATGATTTAAATATTAAGTGACCAATCAGAAGCTGAGGTTTTCTGAGAATATGTATGAAGCTGAGTAAGCTCTGTGATCCGCTTTTTGCACAAAAATTGAGATTGGTAAAAAAAAGTGATAATAGGATGCTAAAAAGGAAATAAAAATTGTTGTAGTGCTCATTTTAGCGTGTTTTGTCATATTTCAGATTTTTAATGCTGTTCATAATGACACCCAAATTTCAAAATAATATTATGGCAAAACTTATTTGAATATTTTTGTAAAATTTTCTGACAAAATAGAACTATAAATGTTTCAACATTATTAAATTAAGCTGTCACTTAAACATGAAAATGTTGGTAAGTAACATTTTCGTACATCTTTTGGTATAAAAATTATAAAAATATTCCTGTAATCTTCACCAGAGAATTGTTTTGAAGTTGGAAAAATGATTAAATTCAGCTTTGAAATGGCTAAAAAATATGTAATTTCTCCTTCCCTTGAACTTTGTAAACAATGCATTTTAAAAATTAAAATGTGTTATCTTCATTGTTTAAGTAGAAATTTCTCATTTATTTTTTAAGAAAATCTTTGAAATATTTTCATAGTTGGAAAGAGAATAAAATAAACTTTATATATATGTACTTTTTATGTTTTTTTTTTTTTTTTCGTTTTTTTTATCAATTTTGAAAAAGATATGAAAATAAAACTGGCTGTGTTCAGTTTGTAATAACTGGACAAAGCAGCAGCCACAGTTACTTGACGGATTTTTCCTTAAAGAAAAAATGTTAATTTTTAAGAACTTTCAAATTTTTTTATTTAATTAATTTGGTGGTTCTATTTATTTATTTAATTTATTTATTTATTTTTAATATTTTTTGAACAAGCATAAGTCAAGTGTCTTTCAAAAAAGTCGAAGGACTCTGAATTGAATATATTTATTAATGAGCTAAGTCAATTTCAAAATGTTTTTAACAAATTCCACAACCCTGGCTATTGACAATATTGTTCAATATTCGTCCAAATTTCAAAGTTATCAACAAAATATTACATGGAACATTATATCTGGGAATCATAACAGATTTTACTAGTTATAATGGTGTGACAGCGGATTGCCATCCTGGAATAATAACTGGAATATATAAATAGCCTTCTCCAAAAACTGTCAGATATATGGAGAAAAAAAATTTGTCTTTGATGTGATAGCCTCTCCACCTTATCCTGTAACAGCCCATTCCTATAAAGTAGATGATTGGATAAATTGAATAGGGTTAATGACTTGTACCAATCATATAAGCAAAATATTTCTGAGATGAATGATTTCCAGGTTGATAACATGTGTTCTATTGTAGAATAGCAAGGATTGTGAAATCAGAGGAGTTGAAGTGATCGAAGGAGTTGAAGGAATTTGAATTGAATATTTATTAATGAGTTAAGTCAGTTTCAAAATGTTTTTAACAAATTCCACAACCTTGGCTATTGACAACATTGTTCAATATTTGTCCAAGTTACCAACAAAATATTTCATGTAACATTTTATTATGTAGAAATCATAACAGATTTGATAGTGATGATGATGTGAGAGTCGATTACCTTTATCCTGGAATATACAAATGGCTTTCTTGAAAGGAATCAGAAATATGAAAAAAAAATGTCTTTGCTGTAAGAGCCTCTCCACCTTATCTTGTAACAGTCCACTCCTATAAACTAAAGCAAAATATTTCTGAGGTAATATTAAAGTTTCTGCAAATGTACATAGCTCTAATTCTGATAGATTTTTTAAAAAATGGAAACAATAAGCAATAAAATTATTATAGATCTAAACTGATGTAAATGGGTTTATGAAGTTTCAATGGTTTATTTGCTTTTTATGCAAAAATAACTTGATCACTACTGGAAGATCTGTTTTTAAAATATTTTTCATTTCAAGTTGATTCAAGTGAATTATTGTGGTCCTTATGTTGACCTATTCATTCAGAGCTTTTATTTGATATTTAAATTATGTTTTTTCAAATCTCAAGATTTTTTTAATTAAAAATGGCTGTCATTAACATTAATTGATATTATCTATTGATGTTAGTAGCCTCTATGGATTAAAATACATCTAATCATTAATTGCTGACAATAATTGATGAAAAAAATACTCTTTTTCTGATCCTACAATAACAAACTCTAAATTTTGGGGCTGCCATCTTGCATAAATGGCGACCTTATTGGATAACTGTAACATCTATGTGGTTGGGAATAGTATCATATTATTCCCTGTATTGAAAACAACTACTATGTGAATCTTTTACAAATTTATATTCAGTGATAGTGGTGAAAATTGATTTTATCTATGAAAGTGTGTGTTTTTTTGTGTCCTAAATCCTGGTTTTGGCTTCCTATAGTCTTATCTAGTACAGCAATTCCTAATTTGGCCCAAGCAAAAAATCCAAATAACTTGGCAACCATTCAATGAATTTAAAAAATTCAAAAAGCATTTTTCTTTTTTCAATGAGTTCTATTAAGAAAATAACTTTTACATACATTACATCAAATTTAAAAAAAATAAAAATTTGACTGTGTATTAAAACAGCAATTTCATTTTCAAGATGCTAAAATTAACAAGCCATTCCTTGCTCCAGTTAAAAGATTGTAGGCCATTTTTGAGATCAGCTGCCAATTTGACCATAACAAACTGATCAGACTTACTATTAAGACTATAAATAAATAGTTGTGTCATCAGAATAAATAGTGTGTTGATGATAATATAGGTCCAAGGATAGAGCCCTGGGGAACAACTGTATTAATGCAAAAAATATAGAAGAGTGGGTGTTTAAGACAACTTTCATTTTGCGATTTGATAAGAAAGACAAAATCAGTTCAAAAATTCATCCAGAAATATCATAACCTTTCAACTTGTGAAGATCAGCATGCCAAACCCAGTCAAATTCCTTCAAGATATCTAATGCAACCACCCGAGCTTCAACATTCTTATCTAAAGCTTGATAGACTCTTTCAGCTATAATCATTAATACATCAACAGTTGACCTAGAAAAGCAAAGGCCATATTGTTTCTCTGAAAGAAGACCCTGTTAGGTGAGATGCTTAACCAATTCAGAGTTGATTAGAGTTTTTTGGTATTTTGTCAACCAGAGGTAGAAGCCTGATAGTCCAGTAGTTAGCAGGAACAGATGGTTTGCTTGAGCTCTGAAATTATAATTCTGTACTGGCTTGAGATTAACATCTCCAATTCATAGCTCACATTTTCAGTTGTTCCTCTTGTTAATGACCATACATTCTGTCTTACCATTTATAGTTAGCCTTTCTTCATGCTTTCCTTTAATAGCTTCTCTAGCAGTTCCTGCAGTTTTCTTTCTGTCATCAACACATATTTTATGTAGTTAAGATTGTGCCCACCAATAATAAATTTTGGTAGGACCGAGTTCTCTTAGGATAGCTCCACTGTATAGATTGAATAAATCCAGTAAGGAGACACATTCTTATCTTACACCCCTTCCTGTTTTGTGCTCAATCCATTTTCTCTCTGTATTCAAGGTAGTTTGTTCCTAGTAAATGTTTCAGAAAATTTTTATATCTTTCTTAAAATAAAGTTTTCATAGAAGCTCAAATAGGTCTTTCTTTTATAGGATATGAAATGTTTTTGCCTAGTCTATGAAATATAGCTGTTCAACTTGTTTGCTCTGATAGCATCCTGATAATAAAGACCACATTTCCTGTTCCAGTGTTTCTAACAAAGCCACACTGTTCTTGCCTTATTCCTAGTCTAATTCTATTATGTGGATGATAAGCTGTTATTATCTGGAACTTGTGTTTCTTTTCATCTGGCTTCTTAGCCAGTGTCATAAAGATGAATTTACTAAGATCTTCAGTATATTACCACTGTCATTTATTTAAGTTATTATTTCATTAATTTCATCAATTTCAAAATTGTCTAAAGCACCTAGCATTTCTGTTATAATCTCATTTGGCCCTGTGGCTTTGTTCCTGTTCATATGGCCAGTGCCTATCTTACTTCAGATTTTAATATTTCAGGTCTTTCCATGTTTTTATGTATTCTAGGTTCTTCTCCTTTGTTGTAGGAGACTTCTCTGATCTAATTGTTCCATCTTTAGAAGTATTTTTTAATTCTGTTATAAGATTTTGTATCTTATTGAGGATCATGACTGTTATTCTATTTGATCTAAAGTGTAGCTAATGTATTGTTTATTAAAAAATGGATGAAGCTAAAATTTTGTAATTTTCATTCAGAAATCCACACAGAAGCAGTGAGTACTATTGAAACTAAATTTGAATATTTAATAAATTCTGTAAATTGTAACTGACATCAGTATTCTTTCATGTAATGATATCCTATCATCTTAATTAATTTGGGAATAGTGCCATATATCTATTTCCATAGTTTCCATCTTTCCAATTCCTGAGCATTCATTTGCATCAGTTATATCTTTGTTCCTTAGTAATTATTATTATTTATCATATTCTTATATTCTATTGGGAAGCTAATCCATACTATATGGGACAAGGAAATAGTTGGATTTCCTCATCCCATATTGTATAGATTGGCTTTTTAACAATTAAATCTCTTTATCTGTTAATTTCTCTCACTTGTGCTGCCACTAGTACACCTTTTGGAAATTAACAACAGGCTTGCACCTTCTTTTTTTTTCATTAATAATATACTAGGCATTATCAATCCTTTCATTCTGGAAAACAAAACCCTCTTCACTGCAGATAAAATTTAATATGGCTGATTACACTGGACATAGCTATAGATAGCATATACTTCATGTGTTAGGTTTTAGACATACATTGGTAATATAATTAGATTGCACTGTGTTCATCATTTGGTAAGACCAATTTTATGAAAATCAATATGACCCTTATCAAAACAAAAGTTAGTCATTGTCCAATATCATTCTTGACATTCTTAGTGTCGTTCTGTTTCCTCACTTGTATTCAACCTTACTGTTTTTAATTTCCTACTTTTTAATAACTTTAATCTCTAACTTGAGGAAAATAATTTGGGGCATGACCTTTTTAAGCCATCAAACATCTCTTACATTATGGAAATCATAACTTTTATGTCCACCAAAGCTTTACAGAATTGTTTTTCTCATTCTATACCACAA
Source organism: Acanthosepion lycidas (assembly GCA_963932145.1). Classification (NCBI taxonomy): domain Eukaryota; kingdom Metazoa; phylum Mollusca; class Cephalopoda; order Sepiida; family Sepiidae; genus Acanthosepion; species Acanthosepion lycidas. Next base: position 75,845,475 of record OZ010582.1, on the reverse strand, counting down.
AATATCACAGTTCCAAAAATCTGTATTATTTCTTCATCTTTCTGCCTTTCCTCAGAGGAGAGTTAGTGGATGTTTCTTTACATGTAACTACTGTTTGGTTTCTGCAAGCAGCACTCTACTTATTTCATACCCTTTTAATCTGCAATACTGACAAATAATTTTATGATGTAGCTACTTGTTGTTGCTTTTTTTTTTTCAAGCTCTCCTGTTGATTAATATATCCTGTATCTGCTTTTCTAAAACTTTAAAGAGTTTTTTTTATTATTTAAAACTAGCAGTAGAGCCCGGCGTTGCCCGGGGATGTAACAGTAAGAGATAGATCAAGTATCGACCATCATAAAGACTGAAAAATAAAATTGACAAAGATTATTGTTTAAGGTTGACGGACACGCATGTCTTAATTAGTTTTATATTTTTTTTTTTGTTTTCTTTTTTTTCTTTTTTTTTTACGAATTGGTCAAACCCAAACTCAAACAAAAACATTGTTTTCAATCGTTATGAGTCTACCGATTGAATAGAATTTTATTGTAAACAATTGTCTTGTAAATGGAATTTTTAAAGCATTCTGAATGTAAAAATAAAGAAAAAAGTGTGCAAAACAATAAGAAACACTACCTGCCAAAAAAAAGTGAAGTTTTGTTGAAATCGGTTGAAAAATGTAGGAAATCCGACCCCATATATAAACGAGCACACACACACAAACACACGCAAACAACCAACCTGGGTTTTATAATAAGTATAACTTGATAGCTCAATATTAATAAGTATAACTCGATATGAGTTGTCCACCTTTCATTAATGTCTCTTAATTGTGTTTTCAAATTGATTTTGTGCAAAAACAATTGTTTCTCCAATTTTTGACACTGTCAGAACCACCGCAAGGTAATTTTATGTAGTCCTGTGAAGTTTTGTTGAAATCGGTTGAAAAATGTAGGAAATCCGATCCAATATATAAACGTACAGACAGACAGACACACGCACACACACACACACACACAATCTGCATTTTATAATAAGTAAGATGAAGTGTCTGTTTTTACTTCTCTACCTAAAAGACAATATATCAAATTCCTTACCAACTACGTTTGTGGTGCAACAAATTCTGATGCATTATTCTTGCTAATTTAGATTCTATTTAATATGATTTACAGACTCATTTGTGTTCTGTTGTATTGGCTCTCCAATTTCAATACTCAAAGAATCATTTTTAGTTGCTTTTGAATCACCCAGATGATCTTCCAAATGTGGCAGGGGACAATATCATCCCGAAATAATAATAATGATAATAAAGGAGAATATGCTGGAAGAGTGGGAAAAAAGGCGTTTTCAAAAGAACCATGATGTTAAAAAAGCTGTTAAGACTTTGAAATGTAAATGTTACCTATTTTATTTAGAAAGTGAAATACAATCTTTCTTTTTTCTCTTTAAGTGTACAAAAGATATCAGATTATTAATAGAAAACAAAATTCAGAATGTCTTGATCTAAAGGTTAATTTTATCGATGACAAGATGAATCTATGTAAAGTTTATCAAAATTGCTCAGTGCTATTAATAGATAAACTCAGAACAATGGCAATATGGTCAGGGTACTGAAAGATGAAACTAGTGTGAAGTTTTAATTTAGAAGTGTGTTGGAAAATGGGTTGAATCCCATTCCTAATAAAAGTATGTCAGTATGTTCACTCCAGAAAAAATAAATACGTCACCAGTTCTCTATATAAAGAGAGAGCAGAGTTGGGTTAGAGACGGTGAGGAAGTAATGTCAGAGATTGGAACAAAGCGTCCACTAACATGTGCTGTTGATATAAGTACTGCTGCTCCTGCTACCACTAATATTACTACTACTGAGGACAGGAACATCAACAATTGTAGTAGTTGCGCTAAGAACAGACCAGAAAGGGTTAAAAACAAAGCCACCTCTCTCCTTTTAACGAAATTACACAAAGTATTTTTTTTTTGTTTTGTTGATCATTGTTCATATACAAAAGACATTCAACTTTTTGCTATGAGAATTGTATTATTATATGTATTGTTGATGTTATATATATATATACAAAAAACTCTTGTCTCTCTAAAATTGGATCAACTTGGCCATATTTATTTGCTGTTAACCCGATTCTCACCCAACAAGCTTGCAGGTAGACCAATGGAGAGCTTCCGGAATTCTATGACCCAATAACTACTTGCCAAGATCAAAAATCACAACGTGGCTGGTGAATGGAATCGAATTGACATTTGAAACCAGACTTAGGTCTAACCTGTAATACTGGACCATACAGGACCAAAAATCTTTACACAAATATTTACACTATTTATATTGTTTGGACTGTTGTTCTCATCTTTATTGTCATATTCACAATGTTTCGACCATTGTACATTTCAGCCTTCTTCAGGTGATATATGTTAGAATTTCAAACCAAACCCTTTATTTCATCAACTGAGGTAGAGTTTTATAGTTCCATGTGCCATACCCTTTCTGGATATCTCAGTTTCAGTTATCTCCCTTTAGTAACTCAATTCTCTAAGTTTTTGGCCAGGTATTGAACTCCTTTGGGTCAAGTCACTAGATTACTTCAACCAACACCATGTGTCAATAAAGATGAGGACAGCAATCTGAATAATGTAAATAGTCACAATACCTCTCAGAAATATAGAAAGATCTTCCAAAGAGTTTTCAATAAAAATAAAATCAGTTATTCTGTCGGTCAAAGAATTGTATACAAGGAGGATGTTTTGTTGATCACCCAAATTTGCTGCTCAGTAATGAAGAAAATTCCCTTTCCCTTACACAGAAAAAATTGTAATTTTTAAACTCAATGATTTTTGGTCAGTTCCAAGCAAATTTTGTGAGGTGAATCTGTAGTTAATGCACATCAACACTGTTTAAACAACTAAATAGAGATACTCAAAATATAATGAATTGTGAAGGAAGAGAGTGATGAAAAATAAACATATTTGCATACAAATTTATTTTATTTTTCAGTGAAGGTGAATTTAGGTGAAGAAGAAATTGAAGATAGATGTGGTACTACAAATAAACTTCCATGAATGATTTATCTTCCTTATGAATCTGTGTGATCTGTAACAGAAAATGAGTCATTTTGACTGTTTCTTATCTTGATATTAACATGATAACATATATATATATTAATAACATAAATTCCATTTTTCATATATTCCTGTATATACAAAATAAATAATAGTTTTACCAGTAGTGACTTGATCTTTTTTTCTTGATATTTTGTAGTTAGTGTTTGCATGCTTGTGAGCTGCAGTAAACCATCTTGGAAATTTTTCGAAGAAATTTACCATCAAGTAATATTTTCAGAATACCTAGAAAAATATTTTACTAATGTTAAATTCATTATTAAAAATTTAATTTTTTTTGCTTGGAATAAATGATATTGCAACACAAAAAACACTTATTGACAATAATGTTCACTGAAAATACACATTTTCTTTCTTGTATGTAAGCAACAAATTTTAAGGGTATTTCCCTATTAAATCTTAAACTAATTTAGAATTTTGTGAAGTGTTTTGTGATTTTCATTTTACACTTCTTTTCAACTACAACATTGCCTTTTAAATAAAAAAAGAAAAACAACTCTTCATTGCAAGAATATTTTATCTTTTAGATGGTCCTGAAGAAAATTCTAGCAAATTGTTAGGAACTCCTTTTATTGAAGATCCGCAACATCGCTTAAAGTGGACAGCTTATTTGGAGTTTACACACAATAATGAAGTTGGTGACTTGACTTGGGACAAGGTGAATATAAACAAAATTCTATTATAAGTTGTGACAATTTGATTAGATTTAATGTATATATTAAGTTTATAAAACATAATTACATGCATTTTTTTAAAGCATAAGTAACTTTACAAGGACTGAAATTTCATTTAGTCTATTTTAATATCTTAAATTGAAACATTTTAAACTTCTTAATAAATAACATTATTACTGTTTTCTTGCAATTTGTGTTGTAATATTTTTATTCATTTCCTGACTAAAGCAGTATTACTTTTGTATTTTATTTGTAAGTTAAATTCTGATTAATTTTTTCACTCTGTTTTCATGTTTTAAATGACAATCATTATCATTTTCCTGTGCTAAATCACTTGCTCCTCCCTGATGTATTCTTTATAATGTCAAATTGCATTTGGGATTTGAAAATTTTTGCTATGAGATAAAAAAATACCTTGTATTGTAATGCATTTATCATATTTGGAAAATTGTTTTAAAACTCTCCATCCATTTTCAACTTTTATTTTGGTACTTCAAATTGTTTTATAAATTTAGGTGTGTGTGTGTTTTCCAACTTGTATGAATTCCTTTTCAGAATTTTAATCTTATTGATATTTTTCAGGTGGAAGCTCGTCTCCCACGCTCAGAAAAATTCCGTCAAATGATCCAGCAGGGGATACCTCACTCTTTACGCAGTCAGATTTGGATGAGAATTTCAGGTGCTCTTGAAAAGAAACACAAATCAGATATGACATATAAAGAAGTTGTTAAAGCCAGTTCTAATGACCATTTAATGACATCAAAACAAATAGAAAAGGTTAGTAGCTACTTTAAGGAATTTTGCAATAAGAATGATTTTTGTTATCAAAAGTGTTTAAATTTGAGTGATGTACAATGTAAATTATATTTTACCTTTTTTTTTTTTTTTTTGTGAGGTACTCTTATGTTCTCTTATCATGAATTCCATGAAAGTTTTTCAAATTTTTACATAAATATATACAATTTTGTTTTTCAAAAATAATTTCCCATTTTTTATTGCTAAGACTGCAGTTAACTTTTTTTAATTCTAAAAATTGTTTATTTAAATGAACTGCATAAGAATAAAAAAAAAAATAATTTAAAAGAAATGGTTGTACTTGTATTTTATAAAGAGAATTTCTTAAAATATGTGACTCAATTCATCTTCTTTGACAACTTATTTAAATATTTATTAATATTTATTATAAAAATAACCTTTGTATGATTTCATTTCCTTTGTTGATTCAGGATCTGTTACGAACAATGCCAAGCAATGCATGCTTTTGTAACATCAACAGTACAGGTATTCCTCGTTTACGTAGAATCCTGCGTGGTCTTGCTTGGTTATATCCTGATGTTGGTTACTGCCAGGGAACAGGAATGGTAATATTTTTTTTTCATTGCTTTAAAGAAAGAACACCTTTTTCATTTGAGATGGTGACTGTAGAATATTTTTTCATGATTTGACTTTAAATGATTTTCTGCAATTTTAGAATTTTAAAATATTTTTGACTCTATCCTGCCAGTATTTTAAATAATGATGTACAACAATTGATAATTTTGTTTTATACCTATCTCATATAGAATGCTTCCATGAATGATGTTACTGATATATAAAAGTAAAATATATAAAAAATTTAGTGAGGATTGTATGTGTGATCTTTTTTAATTTGATTTTTGTTGTTAAAAATAATTATGCTACTTTAAAAAAAAAAATTTTAATCCTTTCACCACTAAGACACAAGAAGTTACTAGAAGTGAAAGAAAATGAGAGGACTTTAGGGAGGAGAAAGGACAAAAGAACAGGATTCAGGACAGAAGATAGCAATTGGGGTTGCATTTAAATTTTTGAAGATAGCAGGTGGCAGAAAAGTAAGAAACCAGAAGAGAGTTCCATATGTGAGAAGTGTGAGAAAAGAAACTATTAGAATAGAATATACGGTCATATCTAGCTATTTCAACAGTAAAATGGTGAAATCTAGTTGTCACTCTAATAGTAAATTTAAATTCATGCAGTCAAGGTACCAAGGAGAAAAGCTTATCAGAACATTTGCTATGAAAATATTTGTAGAAAAGATAGAGGGAAGCCATGTCAAAGCAGTGAGAAAGTAACTGAAGTCAAGATGCCAGTCAAGATCAATTACATTACAGACCTTTGTTTGGCTGTCCTGTTGGCTGGGGTATAGAATATGCTGACGTCACCTCTGCAGAGGGGTAAGACCCCCCTCCAAAAAATGAGGTGTCCTGGGTAGGCTGATAAACTACATCTGACAGCAAGGCCTCTGATCAGGAGGTTTTGAGGAGCATAGAACCACCTCTTAATTGTTGGCGTTCCCAGGTTCACCCTGACCTGGGGTGGTAGCACATGTTAGGGTCCCAGGTATAGGCAAATAGTTTGACCCCAAAATGGGCTCACAAAACACAATGAAAGTGTAAAAATAGATTTTAATACCATCAATACATTTTTATAAAAAATTATTACTAGTAATGAATTTTTGAAGAAAAAATATTAGCAGCAATACATTTTTCGACAAAAAAAATATTACCAGCAATAAAAATCTTATCAGAAGTAAGTAACTCATTCAGGTTGATATGCTGTAAAACAAAATAAACCAAACAAAACTTTTGTTTGGACTTTGTCAATGATCTCAAGATATATAGGGGCACCAGACCAGATATGGCAGCAATATTCAATACGCAAATGAATGGTAAATTTATAAATGTGCAAGATGGATTCTGACAACAGAGATTGCCTGACATGACACAGTGAACTAACTTTTTTAGACCTAGTAATTGATTCAATATAATCATTCCATTTCATGTCAGTGTAAAACATGAGCCCAAGAAGGTGCAAAGAGTTGTTATCTTGGACGTTAACATCAGCCATGCTGATGGAATACAGGAAAGGTTCACTTTGGTGATTAAATGATAACAGTTTTGTTTTGAAAGCTTTAAAATTTGCAAGCCATTCCTTACCCCAGTTAAACCACTGATTCGATCATTTTTTGAGAGCAGCTACCAGTTTTACTCTATTGGATATTGAACTTACTAGTAAATAGTTGTGTCACCATAAATACCTAGTTGGGAACTTGTGACATCGAGAAGGTTGTTGATAAAGATATGAAATAACGTAGGTCCGAGGATAGAGCTCTGCTGGACCACTGCATTAATATGAAATGATCTAGAAGCATGTTTGTTCAATATGACCTTCATTACATGATTTGTTAAGAATGATTGGATTAAGCTAAATATTCATCTAGAGATAGCATAGCCCTTGTGGTTGTGGAGAAGGCCAGCATGTCAAACCCTGTCAAATGTCTTTGAGATAACTAAAGCCATAATCTGAGACTTGCTGTTCTGTTCTAATAGATAAATTCAGTAATAACCATTAACACATTGAAGGTAAACCTCGAGAAACAAAAGCCATACAATTTATCTAAAAGAAAACTGATGTAAGATGCTTAACCAATCTGGCAATGATTAGGGCCTCTAGTACTTATTGCCCTTTACCTCTTTTTGGCAAATTTGGGGAGTCAGAAGGTTCATCAGAGTTCTTAAAGACAGCTTCAATACTGGCTTTCAGTAGCACATTTTTCAACAGGATGATTAAAAATATCATTCCAAGAGGTATTGCAAAAAAAAAAAATCCCGAAATGAGTCCTAATCCGTGAATTGCTGAAAGAAATACCCATGTGGTTGAAGTAGCCAAGAGGACAAAGCTGCAGATCATGATATGTGTTTGGGGAGGAGGTAAGGAACAGATCAAATAGAGAAGCATGTCCATCAAAATTACTAGCGAAACAAGTATGGAAATTTGCTACTTCAGTGAGAGATTGGGCAATTGAGAAGTTCATAATCTGGATGCCAGCAAGATCAGCAACATTAGAGTTGGAATCATTGTCATCATTGTTTTCATTTTACATTGAATAAATTGCACTATCTTTGCAGATTGCTGCTTCCCTTCTTTTATTTCTGGAAGAAGAGGATACATATTGGATGATGTGTGCAATAATTGAAGATATTCTGCCTGCTTCATATTACTCCAGTACTCTAATTGGCATACAGGTGAGTATTTGAGGGATTTATGGAATTAATTTTCTGTAATCAAAGCAAAGTGAGTATTGTTTGAATTGGATTTTTACCCAATCAAATTAGAAAATTACTTTTTACTTAATGGTCATTAAAAAATTTAATTATGTTTTAGGTAGATTTATTTATTTTGCCTCCAATATCAAATACTGAAATTTTTTTTTATTGATATAGGAAATTTGTGATATTTTAAATTAATTCTTGTCAGTGTTTAACTGGAAAAAAATAGCAAACAATTGCAACTATTAGTATTTAATTTTTGTTTTCAAATTTTCAGGTGAAACGGTTAATTTTACAACTTTTAAATTAAAATATTTAAAAATTATGTTGGAAGCAAATCCTAAATGATCTTCCTGACAAAAATTGACAGTAGCAGCATTTCATGATGGCTGAAAGTAAAAACCTGAAACAAACCACAAACTTGCAGAGATTTGTTTTTGAAAAAAAAATCAATATTCTAAAACTGAAAGAATTGGTAACAGTATAATAAACAAGTAGGAATTTTATGCATAACAGATTAATATTTTTATCATAATTAAATTTTAATAAATTGAAATATGATTTTTAATTTTCTTTTTAAATAATTTTTTCATGAAAAATCATCCTAACAAATTTTTTATAATACATGACATTGGTCATAAGTTGACAATTTATTTCATTTAAAAATTGAAATATCTAAAAGATAAATTACCAGATTTATATTATTATATATAAGATAACTTGATTAACTTTTTCATTTTTCACAATATGAATGTTTATCTTGATATAATGATCACAATTCATGCAACTCTTGGCATTTTTTTACATGAAAAAATATTAAGTTAGTTTTATTCTTATATTTTTTAACACAAAGATTTAATGTGAATTTTTAGGCTGACCAAAGAGTCTTGCGGCAGTTACTCATCACCTTCTTGCCAGATATAGATTTGGTACTCAAGGAACATGATATTGGTAAGTTATTGTTTTATTTTGTTTTTAACTTGAAAATTTAATGCTTGGTTTAGTGTGCCTGTATGCATGTGTATGTATGTATATATATATATATATATATATATATATATATATATATATATATATATATATATATATGAATTATTTATTTAAAAATATGATTCCAACACGCTACATAAGAGTTCTCATGTTTCAAAACAAGAGCCAAAAACTTCAATATAATTATTTGAATTAAATTGAATTAAAGTAAGCTCTGTTCCATCTTCAAGCGAAATTTTTTTTGGGAATAACTTATTTCTGAAATTTACGTATTTTAATAGCATATTCATCATTGAAATCAAAATTTCCATGGTAACGGCCAGCGCGATTGTTCATATATAAAAGGGGGGCAGGGTGTTAATAATTTGTACCAGTATAGAGTTACATTCATAGATGTCAAGTCAGGGTAAGGTTGGGTTGTCTAAATTTAAAACGGAAGATGATTATGTCTAGTCCAAAATTTTTTTATGGCCGCCATGTGTCGGTTGGCTTTGTTTTTCTTTCTGAATTCTGTTTCCCTTGGTGTGTCACTCCCTTATCATGACATTAATCAGTTTTGATAGAATCTCATATCTCACATTTTCTTACAGATTTTCTGTCTAGTGCGAAAAGTATCTTTCTTGGTAAATAAAATAAAATCTTCTTTTTAATGATGCTCAGTCTATCTTTCGATATAGCTCTTTCTCACCTTAAGTCTTTCCTGTTTTTAATTTCTATGGTTAATTAGTTAGCCAATTACCATAGCTACAGTTGTCCCACTCAAAGAAAATATAACACAACACAAAAAAAAAAAAAAAAATAACACAAAATATAATGCAACAACAAGCAGTGTGAAAAGACTACAAAAAGTGTTTTACATATAGTAATTCTCAATTCGAACTGAAGCGACAAGAGATTCTTCTGTTTCTGGAGAAGCCATACTTCGATTCATCTGCTATGTCACTAGTGAGGACATGTTCTGCAACCGACGAGTCCTGGGTTTTTTCCAAATTGAGGACTATGAGCTGGATATTTTCTATATTTGGTGAAGAAAACAGTGTCATATGCTTGGTTTGACTCCTAGGAGCTTACTGACTGACCACTTTTATCACACTATGGAGTAACATCACTAAGCAGCTGTCATGCAACCCACATAATTTCATCTCAACCAAATGGAGATAATCACCTTTTGAATCCCAACAACTGCATGGTAATTTTGATGGAGGATGAGGTTGATTTTGTTGAGCCTTCCTCTTATCTTTTCTGGTGGCTTCAAAGCTTTTGGTTCCAATGGTCTCAGGTTTGTGTTTCAAATGATTTAGGCTCAAGTCTGGTGGCTTTCAGTGTTGTTTTAAGTTGATCTCTGTATCTTCAAAGAGGGCAACCCGGTGGTCTTTTCTCTGAAGTGAGCTCACTGAATAAGACTTGACTCTTCCATTCTTGCTACATGTCCTAACTATCAGAGACAATCATGATCAGTGATTTGATGCTTTGACTGTTGGCTCTTTCCAGGACCTTGTTGTTAGCCACATAGTATTCTTATTTGATGCTCAAGATTAAGCAAAGCTTTTACTAGTGAAAGTGTTCTAATTTTTGGATGTTGCAACAATATAGAGTTCCAGTTTCACTGCCATATTGTCAATTTGAAATGACAACTGCATTATAGATCATCATTTTTGTTAAATTTAAATCTTTATTGTTGGAGACTCGTTTGATTAACTTCTCAAATTCTCCATGTACAGCTACAATTCTTTGTTCCACACCCTTTTCTGAGATGCACTTGTTTGATAAAAGGCTACCTAGATATGGAAAATGTTCTACTTTTTTGAGTGATGTATCAAAGATGGTAATATCAAAATTTGTAAAGATGGTATTTGGGGATGACTTTCTTTTATTATGGATGTTTACTGTAAAGCCAAAGCAACGATAGGCTATAGCAAAGTTGTTCAGACTGTTGGAGCTTTTGAATGATAGAGGGCAGCATTGTCATCAGTGTATTCAAGTTCTGAGATGTGTTGCATGTATATTAGATGTTTAGATTGAAGCCTACTAAGGTTGAAAAGTCCTCCATCATTTAGATATTTGATGTCAACTCCTGGGTTGTCTGAAGGATGTTTGTGAAGCATCACAGCAAGATACAAGGAGAATAGCATAGGAGCAAAGATGCATCCTTGTTCCAGTCTGCGCATGAGTGGAAATTCTTCTGACGACATGTTTTGGTGGAATACACATCCAGACATTACCATGCATTGCTTGAATCAGTGAGATAAAGTGCTTGGGACATCCAAAATTATGAAGAACTTTCCACATCAAAAGCCTTTTCTGAGTCATAGAAAACAAGGAAAAGATTTTTTTACCATGGTTTCTCTTGGGGTTGTACAGAAAATTATGTTGACTGTGCCATGAGAGGCAAGGATCCATAATGAGATTCTGATAGGATCTTTTCAGCAATGATCTGGAGCTGATTTAGAAGGATCAAACAGACATTTCCCATGATGGAGAATAATGATATTCCTCTATAATTCTCCCAGTCTTTTTGGTTACCTTTTTTGAAGGTCATTATGACTACATCTTTCAGTTCTTTGAGAACTTGTTGGGATTCCCATATGAGGGTGAAAATGTGGGTTTGCAAAGGTAAGTCATGTTTGATCAGTTCGAGAGGAATGTTGTCTGCAGGCTTTCTTATTCTCATTTGCTTCATATCTTGCTTGAATTCTTGAAAAGTAGGTCTCATTTTCATCAATAGCTGTTTTAAATCTTCTATTTAGGAAGGTGGAAAAATGTTCCTTCCAGCATAGGAATATGTCTTGTGGATCAGTCAGGATAATTGTATTGTCAGCTGCTAGAAGGGATCCAGCTGATGTTTGTACTGGTCCAGATAGTTGTTTTGTTCCCATATAGAAATTTCTGAGATCACATGCATCTGCATAGCCCTGAAGTTTGACTGCTTTATATTGCCATCAAATATTCTGCAGTTCTCTTAGATTTGTTTGACACTCCTGTTTTAGCTTCTGGAAATGCTTCTTTTTTTAGTCTAGATCTTCAGTCTTGTTCATGAGACAGATGAGCATTTTTTTTTCCTCAATCAGGTTGTTGATTTAAATATTGTTTTCATCAAACCAGTTCTGATACTTAGTTTTGGTGAAACTGATGACAGTGTTTGCTGTTTCTACGACTGTATGATGATTCTCTATTCTTCATCAACAGATTAGTCATTAACTGGTTTAGAAGTAAGTTCCAAATTTATTCTGACTTCAAAGGTGGTTGCAGTGTCAGGGTTCTGTTTTGAGTTTTGAGATGTCAGGTTTTCTATGAGATAGTGGTTGATGCTGCATTTTTTATTTTTTATAAATGGCGATTTGTGGCAGCAAGGCGTCAGCATCAAGGCCCACTTTGGTGATGAGGATGTCTCTTGTCTTGCTGCCTTATGATGGCACAGTCTATCAGATGCCAGTGTTTAGTGTGGGATGGATCCATATGGTCTTCAAAGAAGTTGGAAGTCAGAACAGTGTATTTGTGATGAATAAATTGTGTTCTATACACTTAGTAGTAGATGTCCATAGGAGTTGCAACTCCTCATACCTTCTTTATCGATGACATTATCCCATAGGCAATAATCCTTTCTTACCCTTGCATTGAAATCCTCTTAATAACAAGAGATTGTCCATCAGTGTTATTAACAATAATGTTACTTAGTTTTTGGTAAACTTGATTTTTTGCTTCTTCATCAGAGCATCAAGAGTTGGAGCATAAGCAGAAATGAGAGTGAAATAATTCTCTTTATGAAGTGGTGCATAAGCCGTTCATTGATAGCAGTTGGTTTTATGTGAGGGTTTTGTATGATGCAAGTTTTAATAGCAAAACTGACTCCTTGGATTCTTCTCTCCCCTTCATCCTTGCCTTTTTAAGAGAATGTATAGCCAGAACCCATTTTTTCGAGTTTTCCTTCTCCTCAAAGGCGTGTTTCACTCAGGGTCTGAATCTATTCAGTTCTTTTGAAACTGGAGCTGTACATCTGTTGTAGTCGTCAAAGTTGGGAAGATTCCATGTTCAAAAGATCATATTAATAGTCTTAAGTCTCTTGTTGTTTCAACCACATGATGGGTAGCCCACGAGGTGCAGTTTCCTAACCAAGCAGTGGTAGTGACTTCTGATGCTTAATCCACATTTTCTAGGACCTTCTTCAATTGAGGTGGGCAGCAGTACTCCTAAACAGACGAATGCAGGACTGGACTCTTAAGTAGTCACTGAATCTTAGGAGTCTGACCATCAAATATTCGCTGCCAACATGCAGGTTCATGACTAGAAGCTTCCAGTTTCACCAAAGCCTGCTCCAGTCATCCATTCCCTATTGCTGTTTGGCTTTGCAAGAGTTGGTTGGAGGTCAAAGAAAACCAGAGTTGAAGAAAGTGCCAGTGGTGCAAATTTTTTTAAGGTGAACCTCAACACTTCACACTTGATTTCATGACCTTCCTCTGTGGCACATATGGAATGAGGCATGCAAGATTCAGTTATGTAGCTGCAACAAACTGCCGCTGACTTGGCTATAGTTTTGAGTGGTGGCTTCTGTAGCATGTCTGTCATGTGCAGCTCTACTGGTTCAACCATTGAGATCCGTTATAATCATCAATTGCTTGATCCACCATTGGTGTATTTGGTGGTTGGTCACACTTAGCCTAGGTCCTCATCTTCAACCTTGCCGCCAATGGTGGCCCTACCAGGAGTCTAGAACTCCCAATGGCATCGCTCTCGGTCATTAGACCACGTGAGCCCCTCCACCATGACAAGGAGTGATCATCAGAGGTTTAGTGTGCATCTATGCGTGTACAATATACAAGGTGTGTTCCAGAAATTATGACACCTTTTTAGGAGAGACATTTATTAATTTCAAAGAAGTACAAAACTCTAATCTCCTTCAAAGTAGGATCCTTTGACTTCAATGAACTTGTTATAGTGCTCCAGCCACTTCATGAAGACCCCATGGAAGTCATCTAAAATGAAGGTGTTAATGACTTCATCTTCTCAATGTCTTCAAAATGACTGCCCCTGAGATTCTTCTTCAGTATGAGAAATAACCAAAAGTCACAGGGAACAAGATCTGGACTTTAGCAAAGATGAGGGACACTTTTCGTAATCATCAACCATCTCCCTCCTGCACCAATGCGTCTTTCCTTCTGTTCATCATTGAGCACCCCAGGAACAAACTTTGCACAAATTTTACACAACAACTCCAAACTCTATGATTATTGTCTTTAAAGACACATGAAGATCTCCATCCAGAAAATTATGAATTTTCTCAACCAACTCTGATGTTCTGATGTCCATGTTGTCTCCTTTCCACATCATTCATCATCTCTTACATCCTCTCCACCGTCCTTGAACTTCTTGTACCAGTAGAAATCAGATGCTCATCTCATAGAAGTTAATCTATAAAAAATCTAGAGCATTTCATATGTTTCTGTAGCATTTTGCCCAGTTTAGCATAAATCTTCCAAATTGTCTTCACATTCTTACTGCATTCTGCAAACTTGTCTGCAGTGACAAGCAGTATTCAAAGAGAGTATTCAAATAGCTTTCACAACTGTCTCCTTCAATGTGGAATAACAAAAGTTGGCAAGTCGGCTTATTGGATGTATAGTAATTATATAGCAAAACTACAACAATTTAGGAAAGTTATAATTGCCTCTTCAAAAAATGTTTCAAAACTTCTTGAATACACTGTTTGTGTCTGTATGTATGTGTGTGTGTGTATATATATATATATATATATATATATATATATATATATATAATCATAATTAGTTCGAAAAAAATATGATTCCATCGGTACATAAAAGTTCTTATGTTTCAAAAACAGGAGCTAAAAATTTCAATTTAATTATTGAAATTGAATTGAAGTATCAAGCTTTGTTTCATCTTCAAGCAAAATTTTGGGAATAACTAACCCCTTGTATGTACACCCAAGGTCAAACCACCCTCCATCTACAATTAAGCATATACCCTCATCAACAGAGAAAAGAATCAGCATGAACTTCGCTAATGAAGAAATATTCCAACACAGTAATTTTTATAACACAGCTCTAAAAAATAGTGGATACAAAAATGTTAGCATCAATTATAGAAACAATTGTACTAACCAGAAGAAAAACAGGAAAAGAAAAATCATTTGGTATAACCCTCCGTTCAACTAAATGGTTAGTATTAAGCTAGGACAAAAATTCCTAGCTTTAATTGAAAACACTTTCCTACTTAGCAAGATCTTTAATAAAAACACCTTAAAATTAAGCTACAGATGCACTGAAAATCTAGAAAGAATCATAAAAAAAAAAAAACATAAAAACACTAAAATAAAATTAGACAAAACTAATGAAAAATTATGTGATTGCAGAAACCCTGAAGACTCCCTGTTGGAAAATAAATGCCTCATAAAATCTGTGGTATACCAATGCACTATCTCATCCATTGAGAGTCCTAAGACTGAAATGATATATATAGGTTCCATGAAAAATGAATTTGAAATTAGATGGAGACAGCACAAAAGCTTCTTCAATAGTATTAGAAATAGAAATCAGACATCTCCTATCTAAATATTTTTGGCATTTAAAAGAAATGAATAAAACTCCAAACGTAAAATGTAAAATAATAAATAGAACAAGAACTTGTAAAACCTGGGATGACCTATGCCCTTTATGCCTACATGAAAAATTACACATAATTAAGTTTCTAAATAATGAAAATTTATTAAACCATAGACATGAGTTAACAGTTTTTTGCCAACATCAACAAATTTTCGCATTAAATATTTAGCTTAAGAATTTTTAAATTTCATAGTCTATTAAAAGGTTTAAAAGCTTAACCCAATCATACAATAAAAAATCCATTATGAAGTCGTCAAAAAAATAAATTGTAGTTCAATACAACGCATTTATATACAAACAAACCTTTTAGAAAAATAAAAATAATATTTAGACATTTAACGGCGTAACAATAATGCCAATAACTCTCTGTCGCTGAAACAGACTAGATGATATGCATATAATGAATGTTATCATTAGCTTTAAAATAGACATCCCAACGCTACCTTGACTTGATCTCTTTCCGAAACTAATATGTTGATACAATGTTAAGTCTTATGTCCGTTATTGAAATAATTGCTTCAGCTGTTTCCATAGTAATTAATATTACAAATGAATATGCTTATAAAGCTGCGTAAATTTCAAGATCAGTTATTTCAAAAATTTCACTTGAAGATGAAACAGAGCTTCATACTTTAATTCAATTTAATTTTTATAATTGAATTTTTTAGCTCCTGTTTTTGAAACATGAGAACTCTTATGTAGCAATGGAATCATATTTTTAAAAAAATAATTATAATTTAGGCTCTACTTATGCATTGAGCATGGTTTTTAAAAAATAAGAACAAAAATACTAAAGAACTTCGGATTATTAACCTAATGTGTTCTTTTCCTATTTTTCTATATATTTACACACACACACACACACATATTCTAGCATGTTCAGTTAAATAATTTATATGTATTATATCTATTTTTTTAGTTTTAATCCTTTCAAGTCCACAAATTAATTTCTTGGTGGCTGTAGAAAATTGATTATGAAAAATTCCAAAATTTTCTTTCGAATACTTTTTATTTTACAAAGTACTTTTGATCTCAGGGATCTTCAGGGACTGCATATCTATGGATGTGTTTTGTGTTAACACTGTAAATTCAAGCTATTTTTTTTATTGCTATGTAACTGAGGTAATTTATGTGATTTTTTTTTTTTTAATTTTTTAATTGTAGTATTTTAATTTACTATTTTTTTATATAACACTTTGCTACTACAAACATGTAAAAACTTTGTTGAATACTTGTAGTTGACTTTATTTATTTTTGGCCACAATTCTCTTATATAAAGGACTTCTAGAATTTTAAGTTTTTGCTTATTATTATCTTGATGGAGCATGGATGTATTTTTGACTAATATCTGTCTAAACTGTGAATGTGCACATGGGTGTTCCTTTAAATAGTCTGAGATTGAACTATGATCATTCAAATGAAATGTAAGCTTTTTCATCATCGTTGTGTTGTAAAACCAACATAAGTATTAACATTTTTATCAGAGATGCAATCTCTGAAAGGACATTTAAATTGATATACTATGTTGGTCTTTTGTAAAACACTAGTTGATGAAGAAGAGTTGTTATGGATAACTAGCTTGGTTGTATTAAATTTAGTATAGTATATAATTAATTTAATTTTTTTTTTTACTTGGATCAGTGGGGGATATATTAATGTTTATGAGTCTTTTTATAATTTTTTCCTCCTGCTTATAGTTAGAATGCATTTGATTACGGTATAGTAGTTTGATATGTTTTGAGTAGGTACCTCCATTAGGTCGCGTAAAAAAGCAGCATATCACGATCAAAAAAGGCCCATAACTGAACAAAAACAAAGTTTTGTTATCAAAATGTTATTAATTGAAAGCTAAAGCATTAAATTTATTATTTCCAGTAAGTAAAATATTCTGGTGTATTTCAGATAGAAATTATATAGATTGGAATGTCAAATATATGCTTGATTTTTTATTTTTTTTTTTTTTTAATTTTCTTAAAAGCAGCCATTTTCTTAAATTTTAAGAAATTTGTAAACAAAAATAAATTTTGATTTTAAACTTCTTCCTAAAATAAATTATATATTTTTGACATGTTATTTGAATAAAATTAGAAAATCTAAAATTAAATTAATCTGATTTAAAACAAACAGTACTTACTTATAGCATAAAAAAGTTGTATCCAAACATTTCTTAATGATGTGTCTGAATTTTTTCATGTCTTTATTCACGTTATCGATGTTATTGTTGTGGTAAACCCTCCTACAGTAGAATGAACTCTTCCTCTCATAAATACAAACTGCGAGAGTCAGATACCAGAGAGTGTGAAGTGGAGTTATTACTAACACTATTGTTTTGTATATGTTATAGACAAGCGTATGGTTGCAAGAAAGAAATACGACAACAGCAGAAATAGATTTACATGGTTTATTTCAACAGGAACGTGAGGGTTTGGGACAGCTACCTTGTGGTATAGTTGATAAGTCGGCTTCGGATCTAGGTCGATCTCTCATAGTAGTTCACACATGTTGACGCTGGTTGATGTTCCGCTGCTGACAGCTCGGCCTGAACGTGACAGGTCTGTTCCCTGGCCACCTGTGAACTGCCTGTTGTACTTCCGGGTGACCCCATTTATAGCGTTTTTTTTAATGGCTTAACAGGCTCAAAAAACGAAGCTAGTATAATTAGAAGGTAAGCATTTTTATTGGACAAAAAATAGAACACTTTAAATATTATTTTATTTTTCGATCGGAGCACGTGTGTTGGGAACATTTGTAAACGAAGATAATGGTCATTTTGTGACGGGGCTTTGTCCCATTCACATCCGGCTCTCGCTCTTGAGTATTTGCCTGTAAATCAGCTGAGATATGTCTTATTTTATTTTATAACATATATATCTTCAATATACTTTTTCAACCTATCTTCGTCTTTTGTGTCTTTCTTTCTGGCCCCTAAACAGTCCGCAACAACTTGGTGACGAGGATTTGCACTTCACGGGGACTCAAAATAAATATTTTGTTGTTGCCAGTGTCCACAACAACTTGGTGACAAAGTTTTACGAGGATTTTGCGTGGACCACCGTGATTAAAAGGAACTCTCTCAAAATACAGAAAATCAAGTTTTTTTGTAAAAGACACACTTATCATGGAGGATTTCAAAAGTATTTTATTAGATCTTTTAAAGTACCAGAATGCACAGCAATTACAACTCCAAGAAAGAATGGAAGAGAAGTGGCAAAAACAATTGCTCTCTCAACAGGAAAAAATAGGAAATATATTTCTGCAAACCCAGAAGGAAAATCGAGAGAGGCAGCTTGAATTTCAAAAGCAAGTGTTAGAATTGACAAACCGTAGTAATCCCATTGAAAATGAATTTTCTTTTTAGCAAAACACTATTTAGAGTGCAATAGAGAATTTTTCATACAATCCTGAGAAAGACATAACCTTTGCATCATACTTTAGGAGGTATGAGGACTTGTATACATCAGATTGTGCGTATTGGAGTGATTCGAAAAAAGTATGTCTTCTGAGGAAACTTGGCACATCTGAGCACACAAAATTCGTTAACTACATTTTGCCCTGTAAGACTAGTGAATTGACATTCACCAAAGCAGTGGAATTACTAATGGAGCTCTTCAGCCCAAAGACATCTCTTTTTCATAAGAGATGGAAATGTCTTAATCTAACTAGGAAAGAATGGGAAGACTACACCACTTTTGCGTCAATTGTAAACAAGCACTGCGATGATTTTAGACTGGCGGAGCTAACTTCAAATGCTTGATATTCGTGCAAGGACTAGTTTCAGCAAAAGATGCAGAAATTAGGCAAAGAA
This sequence comes from Acanthosepion lycidas, assembly GCA_963932145.1. Taxonomy (NCBI): domain Eukaryota; kingdom Metazoa; phylum Mollusca; class Cephalopoda; order Sepiida; family Sepiidae; genus Acanthosepion; species Acanthosepion lycidas. The sequence goes on along the minus strand of OZ010582.1, from coordinate 75,826,214 downwards.
TACTAAACAAATTGTAGAATGAGCCGAATATAACTCTACAGCAGATCGCTGAAGAATGTCAGAGGTACATCAGTTTAAAGCAGGATTCTAAAAATATTGAAGAATCAGGTATTGCTCACGTCAAAAAAGTACACTACAAACAGAAACAAACAGTTTCCTAAAACTGAAACAAAGAAAAAAACAAATAAGTTGTCCCCTAACCCATGCTATGGATGTGGGGCCCTACATTGGTAGAAAGATTGTATGTTCCAGAATAAAAAATGTTACATTTGTAACCGAGTCGGACACAAAAGTTCGCATTGCTGATTTAAAAATAAAACCAATAGCTGCATAAAAAATACAAGGTCAGACAAACAAGACGGTGCTAATATCAGGAAATTCGTGCACATAAAAATGTTAAACAAAAGTGTAAAATTTCAACTAGATTCGGGTTCTGATTTAACTATAATAAACTTGCAAACACGGAAAAGATTGGGTAAGCCAACCATGATAAAATCTTGCAAGATCAGTAACAGGAGAAAAAATTAAATTTGAGAGAGAATTGATTACAAATATAACATTCAGCTGGAAGACTCTTAAATTAAAATTGTTTGTACTGAAAAATACTAACAACCTATTTGGCATTGATTGGATGACACAATTCCAGCTTTGGGACTTGCCTATAAATTCTCACTGCCAAAAAATTGAAAATTGGAATGCCGAAGCTGAAAAACTGAAAAAAGAACTGAGTGAAGCCTATCCAGAAATTCTTTCTGGTGGGTTAGGCAGGTGTAACAAGATGATGGCAAAAATTGAACTACAAGACAACGTCCAGCCAGTGTTCAAAAAGAAACAAAATGTGCCTTTTGCCTGCGAGGTAAAAGGCACATTTCGCTTCTTTTTGAAACAAAGTAATGAGGAACAAATTAATGAGGAACTTGCAACAATAGTAAGAAATGGAAATCTATCGAAGGTAGAAACAAAGAACAGTTCATTTAAAAAGGCTAAAAAATTAGCTGCTAAGAAAGTGAAACTGAAGAAATTAGCAAAGGTAAAGACGGAAGTGCTTCATGTTGACAAGATGAAAAAGAGGCAAAGTAGCCAAAGCAAAGAAACTGGCTCAAGGAACACAGGCATCTATCCCTAAACAGAGCAAGAAAGTTGCATCAGTTTCAGCAAACTCTGATCAGAAAAACATTGTGTTAGACTTAAAAAAAACCTGGACCAATGAAAAGGAGTGTTTTGTGCAAAAGGTTGCAGTTTCTGGAGAAAATAGCAGCAAAGGCAGCAAAAAACCATATTGAAAAAAAAAAAAGAAATGACAAACAAAAGTTTGCAAGCTTATTCTACATTGAACTTGGCAAAACAAGTCAGCCAAGTTTTAAATTCCTAGCCAGATGTAAAAAGGAAACGCTTGTTTTTTTCAATAGTGTAAAACAAGTCAGGTACTTGTGAAAAATTATTTCTTCAGACTCCTGCGGCGTTCAGATTTTAGGAGGGGGATGTTTTGGTAAACCCTCCTACAGTAGAATGAACTCTTCCTCCTCTCATAAAGACAAACTGCGAGAGTCGAATACCAGAGAGTGTGAAGTGGAGTAGTAGACACAGTGCTAATCTACTTATTACTAACACTATTGTTTTGTATATATCTTCAATATACTTTTTCAACCTACCTTTATCTTCCGTGTCTTTCTTTCTGGCCCCTAAACAGGCCACAACAGTTACTGAGATTTTGAAGAAGTGATGACAGCTATTATGGATGATCAAATTTGACATAATTTTACGAAGTAAGCGAATGCATTTTTTATTTTTAATTAGTAATTTTTAAATATTAACATTTATTCAGCAATTATGTAATATTTATTTTTTTATTTAATATTTTTTTTAGTCTGGATTTCGTTTCTTAGGTTCTTAATCTTTTTATCTTATTTAACAACTTACTAACTTAAACAAAAAATTACTTCAATGAAATATGACCCAAACTAAAATAAATACCTAAAATAAAAATATTTAGTAAAAAAGTTAATTAACAAAAATTAAAAATAACTTAGAAATTTTGAAAGGACTTTTTGCAAACACATTAATGATGTGAAACAGAACTGGATATTGGAGGGAAATAATTGCAGTGCCTCAGATGACAATCAAATTACGTGATCTTTTTAAGGATTATGTTATGTATAGATTCCCCATAGATAGAAATTAGGAACATTTTTTTTTCACTAAAAATTATTTTTAAAATACTCGGGTATAAGCTTTTCAAATTTCGATTCTATAATCACTTAATAATATCATCGAATTGCAAGGATAAAAGCAATGAAGAATTTAAAACAATTTTTGAAGTATTAATAATTTAATATTATATAAATAAATAAAATTTTTTAAAAATGAAAAAAATTCTTGTACAAATACATTATTCATCGAAAAAGTTTTATTTCTTCAGGCAATAATGACCTTAATATAACGTATTTACAAAAGCAAGTAAAAGCTTTTCTAATTAAATAATATCATAGTTTTTTGCATTTTTTTTTTTTTTTTTACAATTCAGAGCAGATTTTCTAGGAAACCGCTGTTTAAAAAAAAAAAAAAATTTGATTTGGCGATTTGCTTTCTCTAAAGAGTCCTGTTTTTAACTAATAAAAATAATCCCAGTCTTAAAAAAAACTTAATTTCTCAAAATTTCATGAAAATATGTAAGGGGGTGGAAACATATAAAAAAAAAAGAAAATATTTTACCATTTTACCAAGATTTTCTAAAAAAAAAAAAAAAAATATTTCATTCATTTCTGAATATTTCTTGAAAGTTTCATTAAAATCCAACAATTATTTGATTTTTGCAAGAATTTCGAAATCAATTTTGTTTTTTCTCGGGAAAAGCACAAAATAAAACAAACCTTTTTTCTCTTTTGCAGTGCTGTCGTAAAAAAAAAAGAGTTTTAACCAAAGTTTTCAACGTGTTAGAAAGGAGTAAAAAATTTCAAAAAATAATAAAAAAATGCTTTGGTCTTTCCTCTTAATAACAACATAAACATTTTGATGACAAAACTGTTTTTGTTGAGTTATGGGCCTTTCTTTGTGACATGCTGTTTTTTTATGCGACCTAGTGGAGGTATCTAGTTTAGAGTTATTTGAGGACATATTATGTTCATTTTTATTTATGCTAATATTCTCAATAGCTCGTCTAATATGTCCATCAACGATGTAATTAGGAAATTCATTATTAATGAGAGTTTGTTTAATATTTTTTAATTCAGTATAGAAAATCTTTTTTGTTGAAGAATTAGCTTTTGCATGGTTTATTAAATTTTTTATAATAGCTATTTTGTAACAGGTCATTCACTTTTGTAACAGATAGTTATGTTGTTTTAAACTTTCATTTAATCTCGTTGAAAAATCAGCATATACGCGGATATTATTCTTATTTTTAACGTAGAGTGTTGGTGATGCCCATTAGGAATAGTCTATTTTTGAGATCGCACCTAATTTTTCTAGTATGTTTAATTCATTATTAAATGGATCTAATGCTGCAAAAGGGACACTCCTTTTTGTCTTAAATGTTTGTGTTACATTCTCTTTTAACTCAAACTTAGATTTTGCTTTCATGCATGTCCCTAGACCTTTTGAGAAAACTTCTGGAAAATTCTTTTTCAGTTCATTTTTCCATTTTTTCAGTTGACTTATTAGTACTACTTGTAACAACATTTATCTTGTTGTGAAAAGAGTTAATTGGAATGTCCCAAAGATCAAATAATGCAATCCAGTCTGTTCCAAACAAATTAGCAGTATTCTTTAATACAACCACCACTGCTTTCTTTGGTTTTTCCCACAAAAGAAACGTTACAGCTGAATTCACCCAAAAAGTTCAATCTCTTTCCTGAAACTCTATACACAACTTTATCAGATGTCAATAAACTAGGTTTATCCATTTTTATCCATGTCATTTATCATAGTGATATCAGATGTTGTATCTAGCTGCAATTTTATTTTTACATGATTAATTTGCACAAAAACAAATTTCCTCTTTTGAGATGTCTTGTTAATTTCCCTTTTAAGCTTCTTATTATTCCATGTATTTATCATGTTCAGACACATTTTCATTTTTCTCACTTTTTTGTATCTGCAACAAGTACTTTTGTATCCTAATCTCCCACATTCAAAACATTTTTTGTTCTTGAAAAAACAATCACTTTTAAAATATTTACCTCCATAACCATGACAAGTATTAGGCATTGAGGGGGTTTATCATCTTTTTTCCTGTTCTATTAGGATTTGAAAAACGTTTGTAGTTATTTCTACTAGATGATCGAACGCTATTTACTTGTGAATTGTCTTTTTCGTCAATCCTTGTGGTATCAATTTTAAAATTCACAATACAATGACATTCTTCTGTTATTTTCTGGAGAGTTAATTTGGAATCCATTTCTAATTTATCAATTATCCTGGATCTTATCTCTGCGTCCTTATTAGAAGTTAAACCGTCTATAAATATCAGACATTTAAATAAATCAGGAGTTAATTCATTTAACTTGAACTTTTCACATTTTCAATTCACAACTCCTGCATAAGTGACAAAATCATCGTTGGACTTTGCTAAGTTAAGACATTGCCATCATGTATGAAATAATCATTGATAGTATCAAAACAGTTTCATCAAAATTTATCTCTTGGCAAAATATAATTCACATATTTTTCATGTTTCACAGGGGACAATTTCCTTAATAATAACCAAACTTTCTTTTTATCATTCCAATGCAAACAATCTCTTTTGAAAATCCCTTCATATCTTCTATAATAAGCTGGAAAAGTTATCCTTTCATCTGGATTGTGTACAAATTGACTGATTGGATTAGCAACAGAATCTGGAGTGAATGAACATGAAGTTTTTTTCTTCCTGGTTTTGATAAACAAATCAAAAAACTTCTGTTGTTGTAGTTGCAATTGTTCATATTATCATTTTTGTTGCTGCAAATGTCGTTTTTGTTGCTGCAAATGTTGTTCTTGTTGTAATTTTGTTGCTGCAACTGTTGTGCTTGTTGCTTCTGTAGCACCAACATTTGAACCATGATAGCTTTTAGTTCTTCCATTCTGCTGTAATCTGCTGAACAAATACTTGCAAATTTGTGCTGCCACTTTTGTGATTTCAATGAATATTCATTGTCACTTTTCTAATGCTCATTGTAATAGAGACTTTGTAATTGCAGATACAACTTTAGTACACCATTGAACAATACTAGTGTTAGATGCTTTTGAATAACACTCGCACTAATAGTACATGCTCGATAATACTTGCTTGAATAGTAATCACCGTATAGTGATCTTAATAGAGAAAAAGTATAGTGAATAGAGTAGAAATAGCAATCCATATAGTATAGAGGATAGACTAGAAATAGGGATCAATTAGACATCCTACTTATGTGTTTTTTCTATGGTCATGTAGTCTACTTAATTCAATAATGGGATCGCCTGTGTTTGCTCACTGGCGATCTATGTTCAAACTCAAATGTTGGCGGCAACACTTTATTCCTATATAATATTAGATCAAGAATTCAGGAAATGTGTTCTGGAACACTACCAATTATCCAAAAGAATTCTGGTTGTCAAGCTGAAAGGGAAGCCTTTCAATGTAGCTATCATAATAGTGTATGCACTGACAGTTCAAAGTAAGGAAGAAGAAATCGAATCTTTCTACTCCATGCTAGACAACACCAAGGCTAATTGCAAATCATAAGAAGTTATAATTATCATGGAAGACCTGAATGCCAAAGTAGGCATGGAGAAAGCAGAGGAGATAGCTGGCAAATTCAGACAAGGAACCTGCAACAAATGTGGATAAAAATGGGTCCAATGGTGCATGGCCAATGACCAGGTAATAGCCAACACATGGTTTCAAGAACATCTGAGACTTTTATGGACACAGAGAACCCCAGGCAGAGAAACTAAAATCCAAGTTGAGTACATAACTATCAACAACCATCTGTGGAAGCAACCATCACCTTGTTATATGTAAACTAAGAGTGAAACTATAGAAACTGAAGAAGCCTAATATCGCACCCAAATTTCAATACAACAAACTCCTGGGCAACCTGAACCTGAAGCAAAAATATATGGACAGTGTGAAAAGATATGAGGGATAAAATGGAAACTTAAAATGGGACATACTAAGAGAAGCTTTAGTGACATCAGCAAATAATATCAGCCCAAAGAAGAATGGACGAAGAAGAAAAAACAAATGTATCACTGATGAGATTCTCGACATGATGCAAAGGAGACAGAAAATTTTGCCAAGATATGGAAAGGAATACAGAAAAGGCCACAATGAAAAGGATCAAATTCAGGCAGGCTAAAGAAAAGTGGCTAAACAAAAAATGTGCAGAAACAAATCGCATCATCCGTATTCTGATGAGTAGAGTGCACAGCAGAATCAAGTCAGAGATAGGACAAGAACAATGCGGGTTTGTTAAAGACACTGGAACAAGGAACGCGATATTCATGCTCATAATGTTAACAGAAAGAGCAATACAAATGCAGAAGAATGTGCACCTTTTATAGACTGCACAAAGGTGTTCAACAAAGTATACCACAAAGATCTGTTAGAGCTGCTCAGCAACCTTGACATATTTGGGAAATACATTAGAATAATCAAAAACCTCTACTGGCAGCAAACCACCTTCATAAAGATAAAAAATGAGTTCAGCAGATATACAAAAATAGAAAGGGGCAGAAGGCAATGTCTTCTCACCGGACTTATTCAACCTATACAGTGAGGCAATTCTGAGAGAACTGGAAATCCTACCAGGATTCATCATTGACATCTACAATCTTAACATAATATACACAGACGACATAGTACTGATAGCAAACATGGAAAGGAAATGACAAAACCTCCTACAGAAGGTTGTGAAGGAGAGTGAGAAGAAGGGACTAAGCACAAACTACAAGAGACAGAATACATGGTCATCAACAAAAAGATGAGCCTGAAATGCAATTTACAAGTCAGGGACACTAAAATGAAGCAGGTGTGGAAATTTAAATATCTGGGAAGTATTCTAACAGAGGACGGAAAGTGTGATGCTGAGATCCAAAGATATATTGAGATGACCAAAGACACATTCCAAAAGCTAGGCAGGAGGGTTTCATTGGTAACAAAGAAAAGAGTACTGAACTGTTGCATGATATCTGTCCTCCTTTACGGCAGTGAATGCTGGATGGTCTCCTCAAAGATGAAGAGACTCGAGAGGCAACAGAGGTATGGTTCTATAGAAGGATGGTGGGGATACCATATACTGAGCATGTGTGCAATGATGAAGTTTTGGAGAGGATGCAAACAAAGAGGAAACTTACACTTAACATCAGGAAGAGACAGCTGAAATTTCTGGGACACGTAATGAGAAAGGAGGGCTTGGAAAATCTGATACTTACAGAACAGATAGAGGGACAAGAAAAAGCAATGTGTAACATACTTAACAGGCTGGCAGAACAGGGTCTTGGAGAAATAACAAAAAGACAAAACTTATTGAGAGCTACAAGGAACAGAAAGAAGTGGAGAGCCATGATCCCCTATTTCCTGAAGGGACACAGCACATAAAAGAAGAATAATTATTGTTTATTAAACAAACCTTCTGATGGGATTTTACTGGTTGATAAAATATATATAGAATTTTATTCCTATAAACTAAACACTGTTCATCATTAAGGACTAAGTGGAGTGTTAATTACTTGTCAAATCCCAATTACATTTTTTGCTCTAATTTTAGCAATATCATTATAATTTTTCATGCTTGGAGGAAATAACTTATATGTTGAATAATTTAACAAAGAGTAGGAGATTTTTAAAATTCATTATCAGAAAGATTTCTATTTAAACCAAAATTGACATGAAAACAATGATCTTAATGTTGCCTGTAAATGGAATATATTGTTTATACATTTTAATAACATATTTTATATTTAATATATAATTTATTTTCTTTTGCTATTTTAAAAACAAATATTAAATTTATATTCATTTACTTTTGTTTTTTATAATAGCATGGAATACACTGGCATTAATGCCACAAGAGTATCAAAGAAGTTGAAGATGTCAAAATTTGAAATATTTTCCATAAATGAGAGTAAAAGTTAGGAACAAAATAACTTCTTGATTATATCTCAATTATCTAAACTTGTCCAAGACCACAGTTTTAAATCAACCTACCCTTATATAGTATTAACAGAAAAGGTCCCTGGAAACAGAAATAATTCATGCAAAACACATTTAATAACAGAAAATATACAAACAGTATAAACCATATCAAAGCATATATGGCAAATCAAAAACATCATCAGCTTAGAGAAACACCTCAGAACAATGCCTCTTTGCCTAGAGGAGAAAATAGTGAACATTACCTTTTCCAGATTCAGTCAAATTTGTAAACAAATTTTCAAATTGCAAACCCAGATGTACTGACAAGCATATGTCCAACTGCCCTCTGTAATCTCAGCTGGTACATAATGATTAGTTCTCATTTCCAGTCTTTGACTAATTATGATTATATTCAGCATCATACTGAAATTTAAAGTTATAAATCACCAAACTGACATGATGTGGAGACAGAACTTCTTTACAAATAGATTTCAACATAATTTGGGAATTAAAAACAAACCATGGATTGTCAGAAAAATAACCATGCTGCATACTAGAGATTTGCTTGGTAAATTTTGTACTAACCTCACTAATCCAAGATAATTTTGGGACCATACAATTTAGATTTATTAAATTGTACAATTTTTGTATGAATGCTAAATTGCGCAATATCAAGAGGGTATTCATTTTCAACTAAAACCATTCTAATAAACTTAATAATTTAATTTTGTCTTAGAAAAATTATTAGGGAATGCTGAGCTAAAGTCTTAATCAGATTCAGTTTTCATTGTTTAGAGCAAAAATAAGTATGGAATTTAATAAATGTATACAAAAAGTGTGGGTAGGGACAAGATCCTAACCAGAAAAGGCAGAATTGCATTGTTCTCCATTCCATAAATAAATTTTAATACTGTGTGCTCAAAAGAAATTAACAACTCGGTTTTCAGTCACAATGTCTGTGTAGGCATTTCTCTCCCTCTACACTAGTCTTTCGGTATTTTCTTCATTTTCTTCCCTCTATTCACTTCATCATTTGTTCCATCCCTGCCTGTCACAACTGTACATATGGTATGACATACCTCAAGAGAGTGATCTCTCATCTCCATAAAGGTCTATTTATAATGGGAAATCACCAATCACCACCCGGATGATAAGAGAATGGCACCCAGATGTCCCTCCTCGTGATTCCATCAAACCACATGCCCCCCTGATCTCTCCGATCACTTATTCCATGACATAGTCGCTTATCCTACCAGGAGGATGCCTCATCTTGATGGTCCTCACTCTGGTCATGGTCACTGGCTTGATGGTCTTCACTCTGTTTCTTATCGTCGGTTTCATCTTTGATAACCCGTTGCACATCCAGAATATGTTATGGAATACTGTTAACCGACACATTGTTCCATGATTGAATGTTGGTCACTGTGCCTCTTCTTCAGTGGGTGGTGCAGCGAGCATCAAGCAGTTTAACCCACACTTCCTCTCCAATTCTTATATTAGTCGGTTCCTCTCCTGTGGCTGCTGACCCTGCTCTTGGATGCCGCTACTCATATTTGATAACTGCTTTCTGTGGTACAGAATCTGCATCATAGCCCATTTTTGGAGGCATATTATACCAAAAGACAGCTTCTTGTGGCAAAATTTGGCTCTTTTCAGCCACAGCCTTAATTGTCCGCTGATGTATTTGACAATACCATTCCCACTCGGCCTGTAAGTTGCTCTAAAGAAACGCCTCACACCCCACTTCTCTAACCTCTCCTTCAAGTTTACTGAGTGAAAGGTGGTGTCATTGTCCATCAGAATCACTGTTACTAGACCCCTCTCAAAAAATGTCTCCTTGAGGACCCTTTCTATCTTGATTCTATTTTTTGTTTTGATTTCTCTCCATATGGCCACATGTCCAGGTCAACAATCAATCATTGACAGGTATAGTCTCTGTCGATAATGCATCACATTGATGGCCAACCAGGTCCAATCTTTCTCCACTTGAAGCTCACCTGCTATATGTCTAATTGTTGCCGGATTTATGGACTGACACTTGCTACATATCTGTTATGGAGCTCGTTTAGTCCAGTCTGACTACCTACGGCAGCTGTTTCTGGTTCTGTTTCTTTCGTGGGTTTCTTCCAAACCCTAAGCCAGGTTTTCTTCACTCTGGTAATTGTATCTGCTTTATTCTTCACCAATGGCACAAGTGTGATGTTCAGTTTCAACTTAATTTTTTTGATAAGTGTTCGAAGAGTTCCTAACTGTTGTTTCACAAGTACCTCATCGGCTCCCTTGGTCTTCACCCTCCTCTCTCCAGTGATTTTTGTCCTGACCCATGAAGCCACCGTGGTTGAGTCAGTTTTCACTTCAATTCTTTGCAGTTCCCATTTTATGGAGAGGTTGATGCCCTTCATGGCTGCATCCAATTCTAACACATTAATATGGGTGAAGTAATTTTTCTTTCACAACCAGGTTGCATTTTCCATGGTGACACCACCTACTTTCAAAATGATTCCCAACACTAGACTGTCACACCACAGAACACCTTTGCTGTTGAGTATATACCAGCTTCCTCTCACTGGATTCTCTCGTTTCACTACTGCAATGATCTCCTTTGATATATTCACCACTTCATTGTTGACATTATCTTCCCATCTCTCTCCTCCAGCCAGTCTTTTGATGTAGCTACATGTAATGTGCAGTCGTCCTACAAACTGAGAAGAGTTTTCTCCTACTTAGCATATCGGGCACATCGGGATTAACATTTTCTCTTCGGAACACCATCTTGCCTTTCGTATTCGTTTCCAATTGGAGCCCCAATGCTGCTCCCCTTTACAATGATTCCGGTTGTTCTGCAGTCAGCCTGAACCTGTCAAGATGACATATCACTTGGTCGACCATTGCCAGTTTCATCCACCATTATATCATCTATGTAAGAATCAGTCACTCTTCTCACAGCAGCCTTCTCCACTAGTACTGCCATCATGATTTGGGGGTGGGGAGAGTTTAGGCTAAAGCCTAACCTGTTTAGGCAATAGGTTTAGCCTTTATACCTGACAAGCTGATATCTCGACAATTTTTCAGCAACATGGATCTGCATGTAAGCAGATTTCAGATCAATAATCGTCGAGGCTCATCGCATTGTATCCAATTCTGCAGGATCTCTCCACACATATTTATGTTGTTTCTACCTGTGTGACATGTCACATATTCATTCAATTTTCAAAAATCCAATACAGGTCAAACTTTCTGTTTCGTGGGCTGAACTACTACCATTATTGGCAGTACTCCTTGTAAAACATATATACTTGATTATGGCACTAAACATTTGGATTTGAGTTTATCATGAATGAATATTTACATACCAATATATATATATATATATATATATATATATATATATATATATATATATATATATATAACAAATTTTGTAAGATATTCCTTTTTTGTCTTGTTTTTATATTTCCAAACCCTTAATGTGTGTTATAGTGGAACACACCTATTCTATTGTTAATAGACTCTCCCACCTATAATAAGTAGGAGTAGTAGGAGTCGCTCAGTGGGTCGGTCAGTCAGTTGATGCCAGACGACCGTTAGTCGGATACTAAAGTATCAGCAACCACAACTAGATTTTCTCTGCGTCATACCTATTATATGAAGTTCCTAATGATTTGTACATCAAACCTATTTTAGGACCGACTTAGTACAAGTACAAGCCTCCACTGTGAAACCACTCCATAACACACTTGGTGACGAGGATTCAAACTCATACAGAGGAAAAAAAAAAATTTGTTCGCCATATAACAAATCTGGTGACAAGGGATTCGATTTCACTGTCACGTGACTTAGGTTTTGGGCACGAATTCTAACTTACTTCCGTCCCCTGTCTAGCTTCTGTCTAGACGTTTTCCTTTACAGGTAATTGGGTCAGTCGACCCTTTTGACCTGCCTTCCCAAAATGTCATAAGACTTCATGTAATCTTTATTCTGTTGCTAGGCGGAAACTAACCTTTATATGTGCGTGTTTAGCTTATCTGCTTTTAATCTTCCAACATAACCGAAAAAAAATTAAAAAAAACTTTTTTTTTTCTTTTTTTTTAACAATATATATCCCAACACCGTCTGAACAAACAATGGGTCGTCTTTTCTTTTCTTCTTTTTTTTCTGATTACTACATCAACAGATATATACTCTTTATATCATTATACATTTTTTCAGATATACACCAGAACAAAAAAATTTACAGCTTTGTCAAAATATACACACATTTTTTTTTCTCAGTTTTAATAACATACACACTCAGTATTATTAAAACATATACATTTTTCTTTCAATTTCCACATACATATTTAAAATTTTATCAGTTCCACTAAGATATACCTTTCTTTATTTAATCCTTCCCAAATTATGGTTAACATCTGCATTCATTTTCAATATCTCGACAAAGTATCCGCTACTTTATTTGCTGTTCCAGCAATATGCTTTATTTGAAGATTGAACTCCTGCAATATAAGACTCCAACTTTGTAATCTTCGGTTTTTGTTTCTCATGCGATCTGTAAACATTAACGGGTTATGATCAGTATATACAACTGTAGGAGATAGAGAATTGGTTATATAAACCTCAAAATGTAGAACAGCTAATATTAATGCTAAGGCTTCCTTTTCTATTGTTGAATAGGACTTCTGGAACTTATTCAATTTCTTTGAATAGAAGCTTACTGGATGTAGCTCTTTATCTTCATCTTCTTGCATTAATACAGCTCCGATTCCTACATCGCTGGCATCTACATGCATTTGAAACGGCTTGTCGAAATCTGGGGCTTTTAACACAGGATTTGATTTTAACTTACTTTTAATGGTCTCCAATGCGACCTCACATTCCGTGGTCCACACAAACTTATGCCCCTTTCCTAACAAGTTTGTTAGCGGTGTAGCGATTTCGGCCAAATTCTTACAATATCTCCTATAGTAATTAGCCATCCCTAAGAACCTTCTGAGGCTTTGGCTATTAATGGGATGAGGAAAGTTTACGATGGCTGCAGTCTTTGCCTCTATGGGTTTAATTCTTCCTTGCCCAATTACATGTCCTAGATATTTCACTTTGGCACTACAAAATTCACTCTTGCCAAGGTTTACTGTCAACCTTGCCTCTTTTAATCTTTCAAAGACTTTTTGTATCGTATCCAGATGCTCCCTCTCTGTGTCACTGTAGATTATGACATCATCGATATATGCATCGACTCCTGGAATATTGGATAAACATCTATTCATTAGACATACGGACGTAGCTTGCGAGTTCCTCATACCAAAGGGCATAACTCGATATTGATAAGTTCCTTCTGGGGTGATAAACGCTGATATCGTTTTCGCTTTGTCAGTTAACGGTACGGCCCAATATCTTTTCAGCATATCTAGCTTGGTGATATATTTAGCCTGACCAATCCGGTCGATACAATCCTGCATCCTGGGGATTGGATAAGCATCTGCCTTCGTGATGCTGTTCATTTTTCTATAATCCGTACAAAACCATACAGTTCCATCCGGTTTGTCTACTAATACACAGGGTGATGCCCATTCACTTTGACTAGGCTCAATAATTCCGTGTTCCATCATATATTTAATTTCTTTTCTCATAACTTTCAACCTTCTGGGGTTTAGACGATATGGATGCTGTTTGATCGGTTGTTCCGACGTCAATATTATATCATGTACTGTGGCATTGGTCTGGTGGGGTGTATCCGAGAATATATCCCGATATTTATTTATTAAAAGTTCCCAGTTTCTGCTTTACCTCATCAGTAAGGTGCGCTAACTTTTCCTCCAGATTTTCCAATATTCTGGAATTTTCCAATTTAAGAGGCTGGTTCTTTTCTATCCAGTGTTTATCTTCCTTATATCTTTCTACCTTCTCTTTCTCTTGTTTACTCACTAGCATTACTGCTTGTTCCTCTTTTTTACAAAACATTTTCAACATATTTACATGACATTTCATTTTACTTCTCCTTTGGCTAGGCATATGTATCAAATAATTCAAACTGTTCAATTTCTTCAGTACTTTGAACGGTCCCTGGTACTTTGCCTCAAATGGTCGACCGTTCGAAGGTAACAGTAGGAGTACTTCATCACCTTTTTCGAATTGCCTGTTAACGGCCTTTCTATCATATTTCTCCTTCATATCCATCTGATTACTTCGCAGATTTTTCCTTGCCAGTTCCTGCGCAGCTTTCAACTTCTGTCTCATATTCACCACATACTTCTTCATATTGCCACGTCTAGGCTGATCTACCATCCATTTTTCTTGTAATAACTGGAGTGGTCCTCTCACTCTATGTCCAAAAATTAACTCGAACGGGCTGAATCCTGTGGATTCCAGAATTGTTCTGGCATAAACCTGCGGTTTCCACTGCCTCATTAGGATACCATTTCTGATATAGTAGCATCCTGACTTGTTTTCTTCTTCTCTAATTCTCCCAACTAGAGAATATAGCTTCTTTATTTCCACATCGGCTTCTTGTTCTTTTCTTAATTCTTCACTGGGTACGTTCAACTTGGGACGTATCTCTATTCGGTTATATTTCTCCACTTCGTTCTTTTTATTGATTCTTTTTATCATGGGTGATCTCGCCCTTCTGTTTTTCCTCTCTTCATGGAGTTTTTTCTCAGCTTGCCACTGCTGAAATTTTCCTTCTCTCATCTTCTGAGTTATAGTGCCTTCTTTTCATCTGATGCGCTGATATTTTTCAAGGCTCAACATTTATCTGTTTTCTGCCTATATCATTTCCTAACAACAACGAAATTCCCTTCATCGGAAGTGAATCTAGAAGTCCGACTTCTATGTCGCCAACTTTCCACTTAGACTTTAGCCTAATTTTCCATATCTCTGTTTTCATAGGTTTACCCCCTATGCCGATCACCGTCTTTATCTTCCCTGTCCTATATCTCATATTTTCCGGCACATCTCTTCGCCTTGCCAACGACTGGGAAGCCCCTGTGTCTCTTAACACTCTCAGGGTTTTCATCTCCTTTCCGTTCTTATCAAAAATCTGACTGTTTGCAGTGTATGGCCAGTAACTCTTGTCTATCTGTTTCGTGATTGCTGCCCCTTGGCGTTTTGCATTTTCCATCATATCCTTATGACTCCTACAATTTGTAGCGATATGTCCTGGCCTTCCGCATGTATAGCACACTATTTGTGGTGCTTCCTGCTCGGGTAAGTTTCATTTCCCTGCCCATATCTGCGTTCTGGTGCACTTGGATTCTTCACTACCACGCGTCTGTGTTGAATGGCGTATTATGGGTGTACTATTCTTTGAACAAGCTTTCTTTTCTTTTCTAAAAAAAAATTTGTTCGCCATATAACAAATCTGGCGACAAGGGATTCGAATTCACTGTCACGTGACTTAGGTTTTGGGCGCGAATTCTAACTTACTTCCGTCCCCTGTCTAGCTTCTGTCTAGACGTTTTCCTTTACGGGTAATTGGGTCAGTTGACCCTTTTGACCTGCTTTCCCAAAATGTCATAAGATTTCACGTAATCTTTATTCTGTTGCTAGGCGGAAATTAACCTTCATATGTGTGTATATGCGTGTTTAGCTTATCTGATTTTAATACCCGTCACACTACCAAAAAGAATTCTAAAATTGCGGATTATCAAACAAAAAATGAAATACCAGAGAAAAATAAACAAAAACTCCCAAAGCCATGTTTTGCTTGCGGTGAACTTCACTGGTACAGATATTGCAATTTTAGGAATAAAAAATGTTTCAACTGTAAAAGAGTGGGTCATAAAAGCTTGCACTGCAGGTCAAAAAATAAAGACAATAAAATAAGAAAATTAAAGTCTGACTAGTTGAACGATGGAATAACCAGAAAATTTGTTACCGTCGAAATAAGTAATAAAAAATAAAAATGCAACTCAACACTGGTTCCGACCTATCTATCGTAAATTTGAATACTTGGAAGAAGTTGGGGAAACCGACTTTTATGAAGACAAATAAAATCGCGAGGTCAGTGACGGGAGAAAAAATGCCATTTATTGGAGAATTTGTTACAAGCATCACGTTAAATAAAAAAACGTGAAAGCTAAACTATTTGTCATAGAAAATACCACGAACTTACTTGGTACAGATTGGATAACAGAATTCCAATGATGGGATCTACCGATAAATTCTTTCTGTTACAAGGTAGATTTTTTAAACTATGAAGCTCAAAAATTTGTAAAGAAACTTAAGGGAACATTTTCTACTGTTTTTTCTCCAGATTTGGGAACGTGTACCAAGATGGAAGCAAAATTCCAGCTAAAAGAAAACGCTCAGACGGTATTCAAAAAGAAAAGGAATGTGCTGTTTGCTTCAATTGAACAAATGGATAAAGAATTGGACAGATTAGAGTAAACTGGTGTATTTAAAAAAGTTGAATGGGTAACACTGACGATATATATGAAAAACAAGCTCCAGAAAGTAAAGATGAAGCCGACACCGAGAAAAACTGTGGAGCGAGTTACCAACAGTCAAGGACATGCAGTATTATTAAATGATTTAAGTCAACTGAAGACACCACAGAAAAGTTAAGAAGCATAAGATCAACAAAAGGGAAGCTAGAGGCTGAACAAATAGAACCACAAGAAGAACCTGCAGAAACTGTGACTCCATCCTTAAGAAGCTCAAAGTGGAAGGTTGTTTTTGGTAACACTATGGAGATGTATATAAAAAAAAAAAATAGAAAAGCGGATTGTCTATATGATGTACTTGGTGAAAGGCAAAAAATTCACGTGCAGTAACCAGATCAGACAACGTTTTTCAGACGTGGTTGATAGCAGTCCCGTGGAAAAAACACTGATGGAGGTGATTTTCAATACGTTTGATCTAACAACGCCTGCAACAATTTTACCTGAGGTACGCCAATCCAGCAGAAAAAAGAAAGGCAACTGATCATTTAAAAGTGGATCCAAAACGTAGGAAATATGCTATGATGTTGCTAAAAAAATGAAGTTGTTTGTTTTTTTTTTTATATATTACTAAAGTATCAGCGACCACAACTAGATTTTCTCTCCGTCATACCTATTATATGAAGTTCCTAACGTTTTGTACAGCGAACCTATTTTAGGACCGACTTTGTACAAATACAAGCCTCCACTGTGAAACCACTCCATAACAATGTGTTATATAAAAGTCAAAAAGGTAGTTTTTAGCTCGTTTTAAAAATCATTTTTTAAATTGTAAAAAAGAGAATTATACTCTATTTCATATGAGTTTGATTGTTGATTTTGTCTTTTTAATGCTTCATACTTTTAAATACCCTTCTGCTTTGATTTTTTTCTAATAAGCCTTGCTAATTTCACAAACATTCGATCATTGGTTTGCTGCATGTGCTGCTAGTGATTCTTTTAACCAATCAGGTTTGATTGCTTATTTTTTTCCCTTTCTCTTATAGTCATTCTTACATTTTCATATATTCCTTTCTCTTTGTTATTTTTTTCCATTTCCTTCTAATTTCTTTTGTTCTTTTACTATCTCTCATATTTTTCAGTTTTTCTTTGTTGCTTCATTCCTTGTTTTTGCTCCTCCATTATCCTCTATATTTTTCTATTTAATGTTTTTTTTTTTTTTCAATGTTAAACTTACATGAGAAAAAAAGTTATTACCTACCAAATCATTTGTCTACTAATCCAACTACTGCATGTTGTCTACTTTTCAGAGCTTTCACTAATTAGCCTGCATTGGTTCCTGACATTATTTGCAAGTGTTGTACACATGAAGGTTCTTCTCCGTATCTGGGATCTGCTTTTTTATCAAGGTTCTGTAGTACTCTTCCAGGTCACTATGGGCATGTTAAAGATGAAGGTTAGTAATTGAGCTGCAGCAATATTATTCTATTTGCACACACACACACACACACACACACATACACACATTTTGCGGATGGATTTTCATTTATTAATCTGACATATTATTACTTAAATGTTATCTTCTAGGGTCACAATGGCAATATCTATACTGAAACTAATGTCATTAGTATGGGAAATCCAATCTGACTGTGCTTCTCTATTACATCTCATGTCAAAAATGAGGTATTTAAAAATGTTACTATACCTAAAATATATGTCCACTATGTAGATGATAATATTTGAGCTGAAGGCAAAAAAAATTGATAATCACAAAACCACATTTAAAAAATATCTATCCTTAACTTTACCTATGAACAAAAAAAGAAATTCCCATTCTTAGACATTCTTGTAGAATCTAATAACACATTCACTACTTCATTATACAAAAAAAAACACACCTTAATTTAGAAGTAAATATCCACTTAGATATGCAATAGGTGTTATGAAAAAATTTCCTCAGACAAGTGCATGAGAATTCATCCTCTTGTCCACTTTTCTAAAGAACTCAACGACATGAAACAGAGGTA
>OZ010582.1:75465140-75775140 GCA_963932145.1 Acanthosepion lycidas | reverse complement strand
CTGCTGACCTAGGGTCTAGAAAAGGTAACCCAAAAATTGCCTGTGTCATTCATCTGGCGGATATCTATTTGGTGCGCGAACAAAAGTAAAAAAAAAAGACTAATGATGAAACTGAAGCTATCTTGTTGGAACACATGGACTCTCATAGATAATCTTTTTGGATCTGCTCCTCAATGCAGAACAGCTCTGGTGTCTAGGGAGCTAGAGAGATACTCTATAAATGTAGTTGCTCTCTCGGAAACTTGTTTAGCTCGTGATGGTCAGCTTTAAGACCTTTGAGGTGGCTACACTTTCCTTTGGAAGGGAAAGTGTGCTGAGGAGGATAGAGTAGCTGGTTTGGGTTTTGTTGTACATAGCTCACTTGTACCAAAACTTGCTGAACTTCCTAAAGGAACTTTTGTCTACATCTGAATGGATCACAATACACTACAATCATTAGTGCCTATACTCCAACAATGGATATTACCAACATTTTAAAGACTTAATTCTATGAATTTTTGAGAAGTATACTTTACGTGATTTCAAAAGATGAGAAGATTGTCCTCTTTGGTGACTTCAGTCTCCAAGTTTGTGCAGATTGAGAGACCTGGAGTAGTTTGGGAAATAGGGCTTCGGGAAAATCAACACCAATGCAGGATGAGTTATGCGGGATGTCCATATTGTTAGGTCTATGTGGGGTGTGGATTGTTGAACTGATCATGCCCTAGTGAGGGCCAAGATGATTTTGTTTTTAAACCAACAACTATACAAAACAATGGAAAGATCATTGCAAGAAAGAATTAGATACGAAATTCAATGTTGCAAAAAGGCCTGTCCAAAGAACAACACAGTAAACTGTGCAAGGAGTTTAAATCTGCAAAAGCAGAAGCTCAGCGTGCTCTTCAAACTGTGCAGGAAAAATGGTGGTCAGAACTAGCAGAAGAAATACAGAATGCAGTGAATTCAAATAATACCAAGCGGATGTACTATTTTATGAAACAAGTATTTGGTCACAGATCCACCAAGATTGCTCCTCTCAGAACAGAGGACAGCAATAATCTCTTCACAGACATGGATGGCATGGCCAAGAGATGGAAGAAATACTTTGATGAACTGTTGAATAAGCCTTCAAATGTGGACCCTGAGGTTCTCTGGAAAATACCCCAAAGACCCATAGTGGTAAAAATTGACAGCCAACCATTGTTGGGCGAGGTTCTGCGTGGTATGGCGGAACTTAACATGGGCTGATTTGTTAAGGTTGACAGCCTTCCTGTTGAAATATTCCATTACAGTGGAATAAATTTAAGTCAACTTATGCATGATGTTATTGTAAAGATTTGGATAGATGGAGAAGTGTCAAAAGATTGGACGGATACAAAAATGATACCTATATATAAGGGTAAAGGTGCCCGGGAATTATGTGGTAATTATAGAGGGATTGAGCTCCTCTCTTTGGCAGGTTAGATCTTAGCTTCTGTTCTCCTATTAAGATTAAACCAGAGAATAGTTGATAATATACTGCCTGAGTCACAGTGTAGTTTCTGCGAACACAGAGGAACTGCAGATATGATTTTAACAGCACGACAAATCCAGGAAAAGAGCTGTGAACAATTGGGCCTTTATCAAATATTTGTGGATTTGAGGAAGGCTTTTGACACTGTTAATCATGCTGCTCTTTGGAAAATCCTCTCAAAATTGAGCTCCCCCCACTCCACTTTCTCAAGATTCTGAGGTCCTTCCATGACAGTATGGAAGCCTGTGTCAGTTTTGGTGGTATGTTTATGGGGCCCATCAAGGTTGAAAATGGAGTCAAGCAGGGAGAACTTCTGGCTCCTACACTGTTTTCTATCTACTTTGCAATTGTACTGCTTGATGTGTTCGGGGACTGCCATGATAAGGTACAGGTCAACTGGCAAGCTTTTCAACATACGTAGGTTTGCAGCAAAGACAAAAGTCTTTTTTAGTTTAGTGCACAACCTTCTTTATGCTGATGACTGTGACCTGGTCGCACACACAATTACGCACACACAGGAGTTCATGGATCGATTATCAGAGTCATGTAAGACTTTTGGACTATCAACCTTGACAAGTCAGTGGTGATGTATCAGCCTGCCCGAGGAATTCAGTATATAGAGCCATCAATTTATGTTGATGGTAGTCGACTTAAGTTAGTAGACAAATTTTCTACTAATTCTACTAATTTTTTAATTTTTCTCATAAATATATATTTATATATCTTGAACATTATTTAAAATTTTGTTTCATTCATTTTTATCTGTTTATTTTTAAAGTATTATCTTTTTGTTTTAATTCCAGGAAGGTGAATTGATTGACCTGGATAATTCTGCTCAAATATTTAATGCATTGTCAGATGTTCCAGGAGATGTTCAAGATGTTGATGAACTGATTGAAGTAAGTTTGGATAATTGTTAGAAGTTACTGAAAAATATTTTTTCCATTTTATATGATAAAATTTTGAACAGTTATTAGCCTTGTGTATATGCATTTAGATAAGTCATTGATTGTGTTGTATTTAGATTTGGGGATCTTAGGATATTGTTCTAATTTTATTTATGTCCAAACTAGCCAAGAATTAGGAAGTCTGTAGTTAGAGTATCGAAAGAACGGAAGTGTAGATAGAGAAAAGAAAGAAAAGGTTTATTAAATACTCATACAAAGACCGGTGCATTAGTGGGAGTAAATAGGGTAAGGACAAAAGCTTTCATATTGTCAAGTATGTCCACTTTTGCCTTTGTTGTACCAACTAGCATTGGAACATTTCCTTCGCAAATTAACAATGAATTCACTCTTACAAAATATTGCATTACCTGGTGCCACTGTCCGGGTACACCACCTATGCTAATGACATGTCTGTGCTTATAATGAGCAGTGTCAAAATTGATAAGTCTCTTAGATATTGTCGTGTCCTTGTTAGAGAGGAATTGAGTTAAATAAATATATTAACAGAAACAGTAATACAAACATATACAAATGAGAGTGTTACAGCAAGAATGTTTGGTCTGACTGTCAGAGCTGACTGCTGGAAACTTCCCTCTCCATAAAGGCAGTACCTGCTCCTATTTGTAGCTGGGAGAGTCCATGCGTGTGTGGGTAAATTACCATAACAGATATATAGAAGGAAGTTTCTCTTCATGGGCCCTTCAATTGGACAGATGAGCTTTGCAAGATAATCAGCATCTGTTTTTGTACTGACCTCCACTTAAAAAAGAATTGGTTGGAAGTTCGAGAGAAGGCCAAGACTGCAGTTTATTTGTTGTCTCTGAAAAACCTTTCCTTAAAAGGGAAGACAGAACTTTGTGCTTTGCACATCTACCTCATCCTTCTTCAATGACCTCCATGTTTCCACTCTCCTATTCCAAAACTAGTTAGTTTAGTTTCTGTTTCTCATGGGATATGAAAGCTTCTATGCTTTGTGGGTTTAATTATGCCAAACACAGAGATTCATTAACACATTCGCAACAAGAAGGAAGACATCTACAAAGCCTTTCAATTTTTGAGAAGTGTGTACTTGTGTGATGTGATGCCATTTGTGGCGAAATTGTGACAAGTTTTGTGATGATGTTTTCCTATTGTTGTCATTCACTGCACCTGTGATGTACATCCAAGGTTAATTGTATTTGCATATGCACCCATCTCGCTATGTGCACAGATTTGTCTTCTCAGCCATGATTGCCTTCAACAAAAGATGAAGAGAATTGTTTTTCAAGACTCTCTGGTTGGGAAGTAGCAACAATACGATTTCTCACTTAACCATGGGATTCTTCCTTCAGCTCCAAGAGGTGGGCTGCTAACTAAGCCTCCGGCCATGGAAAAGGACCCTTACCTTCAGTACCTGTTGCTTCGGTCCCTGCTGATTCCTCACTGCCTTTCCTTCTGTCAATGGCCACAAAGCAGCTCTAACTAGACTGATCACCTACCTACTTCTCCTATGGCTAGGCCCCCTTTCTCTCTCAACTTCCTGTCTCTCTCTCTGCTTAAATGGATAATCCTGGGATCCCAACCCCTCCATCCATTTGTGTTCCAGAAGGTTTGAAACACCCCCAAAGCCACATGGGTGGTCAAATCTTCAATGGACTACTTTTATGACTATCTAAAATCATTGATAAAATTTTTATGTTTCCCAATTCAAAGGTGAACTGGAGACATGAATCCAGAAAACTCTGACACTTAAGTTTACTCAAAGATGGATTAGAGACAAAATCTCTACAAAACTCAGATAATTAAGTGGGCTTAAAAGAAAAGAAATTTATCTAATTATCTTCTAAAGATATGTGAGAAATCATGTTGTTACACTTGTGTGAGAGGGAGGCCCATTATATGTCCTGAGTTGAGTACTCCTTTCATCACGAATGTTGAGTTTTGACATTCTCTTTATGGGTGATGGCTAGCTTCTTTGTCACCCTGCTATTATTCCAGAAGGTATTATGTCATGTTAGGGGGTCCATGATCTGATGATTAAGCTTAGCCTGATGAAATGGGAGTTTTGTTCAGTAATGATGAGGCATCACATATCTGGCTAATGTTGTGATTTGGCCCTTGGGTTGGTAAAAAGCTCTGCAGTGGTAATGGCAGTTATGTCAAAACACTTGCACTGCTGTGCATGGACACCTTACATTACAACCTTGTATACTTGTTGCATGACCTGGTTGAAGATCTTGTGGTTTGCATGCTGTATGGAAATTTTTGTCCTTGGGACCAGTTCTGTTTGGAGAAATGTGATACTGCTACTAGAAAAAAACTGCGCGCTATGTGTTCTTGTACTTAATTGGGATTCATCATATGGATAATGTGGCAGAAGGAATTCCATAGAGTTGAGAAGTTTACCACTTCCCAACTGATATCGTCATCTATAATTATAGGAAGTTTATGTTAACTTAGCATGAGTATTAGTGACCATTAGCCCATTCATTTTCATTCACTTTTTCTTTTGTTTAATTCCCCCTCTCCTCTCAGTTAGTAAACATCTCAGTTTTCTAATAGGTGTGGGATGCCTTTCATAGATTTCATGTGTGATAAGATTTTGTATCATAAGTAAACCCAGTAAATCAATGCTAATCTTTTTTTTTTTTTTTAAGATTTCTCTCGCGTATTCTTTGAAATTATCTGCAAATGGATTAAAACAATCAGGCTTAGGTTCTAATACAAAACTGAAATGAACAATTGGACATGTTGAATATCGAGATGTGTATTAAAATTAGTTTCTTTTCCATTAGATGAGTTACACATTTTTGTTTTGAATATAAAAACTTTTCAATATTTTAAGTTTTTTCAATTTTAAGTCTGTAAGTGATCTGGAATTGCAAAGGAAATGTTTGTCGCAGATTATTTCCACGTCACAAAGAATAAATCACTAAATTCAGACTTGAACATTGGGGACAGAAAGAAAATGCCGAAAACTTGATTCACAAGCACTATTTCACAAATCCCAATGCACGCCACCAGTCAGAAAAATAACTCACTCTCCAACAGACGTGGCAGCCAAAATAGCCAACTTCTTTTTTTTCTTCCCCTGATTCGAGAACACCAACTGCTTTTATCAGCCAAACATTTTTTCCATTCGTCAACAGCTGGGAGAGGATGTTCAGTAATTTGCATATCAAAATACTTTTATAGCGACTCCTGCGATCGACTTGTTTTTTAATTCAAATATTCCATCTTCAGCATGTCATGCAGAATACGTGCCCCTTTGTTTGGTAAGTAATTTTCTTTATCGCCACATTTTCCGTCGTAGAATACACGCGATGCACTGTCACTTGGTTTGACGAGGTAAGTCGCCGTTTTCTTCGCTATACTCCCCCCTGATCTCACTATTACATATCGAATAGCCTGAAGCAGCTCTCTTTATCCTGGTGCTTCGTCTATTTCCCTTACGCGTGTCAGAGTCATCTCCTGAGGAGTACATCAGACATATCTCGAGTTTCCAGAAGTTCTGTGTCTATGGAAGCATCGGATTCGCAGATCTCAATTATCCGCTCACAGTCAGACGATGAATCATCATTGGATTCGCTCGGCAATGTATCAGAATTAACAAAAAGGCGAAGATATTTTACATGCTGTGGCATCCCGTCAACTAGTTGTTACGGGACCTTACCCATAATATCATAATGGACTATTCCATACGTATTAAATACTGCGCCTCAAGAGGAAGTCTGGAGTGAGGTCCGTCAGGAGTCTGTCAGTCAGTCAGAGCGAGCGAGTCAGTTAGTCGAGTCAGAGGCAGTCTGAAACAGAGTCGCGTTCAGACAAGTACTACTAAACCTGATTGTTCGTACTAACACTTTCTACTTCTCTGTATACATTCCTGTTTGTAATATATCTGTGTTATTCCATATCCGTGTTCGAGTTCTTCTTTATTGGTTTTACCTTGGACTATCACCATGGTACAAGGATCCGAACCATAACACTAGTATTGTTTGTGGACTTACAATGTCCGTCACGTGACCCACTTGATACCTGGAGGTACACCGTCCATGGGGAGCTTTCACCCATACTCTGTTCCCAACTTTGTATATATCATGATACCTACAACGATCAGGTGGTAATGTTGTAGTAATTCTCTTTACTTTCTGTTGGTAATAGTGAATCATATTGGCAGGCACATTATTCGACGATATATCCTCCTTCGGCGTGATATTATGCCAGTATACTGCCTCCATTATCAAACACTGCTTTCTTGCTCCAATTCGCTTTATGCTCCAATAAGATCTCTCCACTATACCGTTTCCTGCAGGAACATAGGCGCAGTGAAAATGAAGTTGGACTCCCCAGTCATCCAAGAAATCTTTAAAGGACTTACTGTGAAATGCAGTGTCATTGTCGGTCAGGATTTCTGATGGTGGACCTCGTTCAAAAAAATACTTTCTAACTGCCGAATGATGCTTCTTGAGTCTTGTTGAAGCAGGCGTCGCCATATCGCAAATCTACTAGGGCTGCAATCCATTAATGTAAGGTAGTGTTGCCCACCGTAATGTGTAATGTCCATTCCTAAGCGGGTCCAGATTTCAGTCACACTTAGGTTGCCACGAGGCCAAAGACTTGAGGCTGGGTCAATTGACTGGCATTCTTTACATTTTCTGACCACTGCTTTGATGGCCACCTTGGATGTCGTAGAGTAGACTCGTCTTACAAAATATAGCGTCATAGTGCCGAAATAGCTTGTAAGCGATCTGGGATTGCAAAGGAAATGTCTGTCACAGATTATTTCCACATCACAAAGAATAAATCACTAAATTCAGACTTGAACATTGGGGACAGAAAGAAAATGCCGAAAACTTGATTCGCAAGCACTATTTCACAAATCCCAATGCACACCACCAGTCAGAAAAATAACTCACTCTCCAAAAGACGTGGCAGCCAAAATAGCCGACATTTTTTTTTTCTTCCCCCGATTCGAGAACACCAACTGTTTCATCAGACAAACATTTTTTCCATTCGTCGACAGTTGGGAGAGGATGTTCAGTAATTTGCATATCAAAATACTTTTATAGCAACTCCTGCAACAGACTTGTTTTTTAATTCAACTATTCCATCTTCAACATGTCATGCAGGATACAAGCCCTTTTGTTTGGTAAGTAATTTTCTTTATCGCCACATTTTTCGTCGTAGAATACACATGACGCGCTGTCGCTTGGTTTGATGAGGTAAGTCGCCATTTTCTTCACTATAAAGTCCTATGTTGAGATCATCATCATTCATAATTACAGGAAGATTATGACTGCTCTTTGAAATAATTAGGTTCAACATTACTTTCTTCAAACTTTTTTGTTTTTAGTCTGCTTCATACATTTTAATTTTTTAAGTATTTCACTATAAAAATATGATCTTTGACATCCTGTATCTAACAGTTCAACTGAGAGAACATTATTTATAGATGGTATGGGAAGCAATAAATTATGTTTATTTATTACTGGATCTAGACAAACATTAGTATTTACACTAGATGAAATTGGGAATACAAATTCTACATTTGTGCCTTAAACTATTTTTTCTTCCAAAACACTCCTTAATATCATGTTTAGGGCAGGTATAGGGTATACACAAGTTCAGTCCCTTACATCTAGCTATTCTTCCTTCTAATGAGGATAAATTTTTGCAGTTGTAAGCATAATGTATCAGTTATAATGAATTCATTATGCAGAAATTAATCCTTGAGAATCTGGATTGTAACATTGGAGATTTCATTACAAATGATGCGGAATGACTTAAGTGGCATAATACTTAAATATCCTTTAAAACATTTGGGCTATAAAAGAATTTAACACAAATTACACAAAATTTTTAAAGGCAAATTAATACTTTTCATACACTTTCCTGCTGAAAATGTTGGATATCAACATGGGCAGTGTACTAACACCTAAAATTCTGGATCTAGATAGCAAGACTCCTGGGGCAGAAAATTAAACTTCCTCAAGCATATTCAACAGTATGGAGAAACCTTGGATCAATATCTTCAAACACTGCACATTCTGGTGAAGGACTCTAAATTCAAACATGTTACTGCTCAAGTTTACAAAAAGAAAGCTATTAGAGATGTCTTTATTTCTGGAATATTCGCACCTCCTATTCGACAGAGACTTCTTGTAAATAAATCACACCCTCACAAAAACTGGAAATCAAGCACAAAGCATGGAAAGGACTAACCTAAATTCTGAAGCCTATTCTGTTGATACCAAATCAAGTTATCAAGTGGTGTCAGTAACCCCAGACTAATGCCTTAACTTTTCAGCAAGAGGAAGATCAAAAGGAGGAGGACTTTCAGACATCTGCTGCTTTCAGATTCCTTCTAAAAGAAAGGTATTTTTTCCGTGGAGGACCTAGGCACTCTAGAAGTAAGTGTTCAGCTTGATGAACGAGTTGCTACAATTGTAAGAAGGAAGGTCATTTCACTAAAGTCTTGTTTGGAAACTAATAAATTTTCTACTGCATTACCCATGGCCATGGTAACTATTGGGCTACAGGGATTTTCGAAAGCCACTATAAAATGCCTCATAAACAAAAATATACTTACTGTTCAGGAAGTAATCACCAAGTCGACACCAAGATAGCTCAATGGGGTTGGATGTTAGACCTACTAATTCTACCATCAACATGTATTCTTCTGACTTGTTATTGAAAACTGTAGGAAAATGTAAATCAAATCTTATGTTGGGTATGGAAACTTACAAAAATTTACTTTATCCATAAAGCATAATTTATGTTCTGATGCAATCCTCAAACAAGACTTTCAAGGCCTGCACAGAAAATTAGAAATTTTAAATGAGGGCAACAGGCCACCTCTAAAACTATGAGGAATTTGCCTCCTCTTTTGTTTGGAAATCTGTCGTCTGACTGTAGACCTATATCTGTGAAATCTCAGAGATACTCTGGAAAAGAGGAGGCATTTATAAGGAAGGAAATCAAAAGACTGTTGGATTAAGATATCATCAAGCCCAGATCTCTGTGGAGAGACAAGTGGTAACAAGAATTGAAAAAAAAGGTGAGTCATAGATTATTCATAAATGATAAATTGTTTTATCTTAAATGCCTATCCTCTACCTAAGATTACAATGATAGTTTCGGAAATAGTAAAGTATAAATCTGTACTCTAAACTACACCTAAAAAGTGCATATCATCAAGTTCCCCTATGTAAAGCAGACTTAAAATAGGATGCCATTTGAGATAACAAATGGAATGGCTGGTTTTCAAAGAATTTTGGATGAAATAATCAAAAAGGAAGACCTAAAGAGAACATTCATGTATATAAATGATGTGACCATTTGTGGTATTAATGAAAGAGAACATGACATTAACTTGACAAGATTCAAAAGAACTGATTGAAAATTATGGTCTCATCTTAAATGAGAATGAATGTGTCTACAGAGTAATGAAAAATAAAACTCTTGGGCTATGAAGTAAGTAAAGAGATCATTAGACCAGACCCTGAAAAGATAAGACCTCTGCAAGAGCTCCCTCCTCCAGGCAATATAAGAGCTCCGGGGTGAATTGTTGGAATGCTCGTTTACTACAGTCATTGGACCCCAAACTATTTGCTAAAAGTTAACGTGCTAAATAACAACACTATATTACCCTTACCTGCTAAAATAAAAGATTCTTTTGAATATTTGAAAAGGGAATTAGTAAGAGTTGAATTACATACACTAGATGAGGAAAAACTCCTTGAAATTGAAACTGATGCTAGCTATGTGAGCTTAGCTGCAATGCTAAATCAAGGAGGTAGGCCTGTTGCATTCTGGTCCAGAACTCTAAACCCTTCTGAACAGAACCACTCTCCAGTAGAGAAAGAAGCTAACAGGATCATTGAAGTAATCAGTCAATTACCTGAAAGGTAAATATTTTATTCTTGTTATGGATCAAGAATCTCTATCCTACATTTTTAATATGCATAGAGCTTCAAAGACTAAAATTGAAAAAATTCATTGCTGGCAAATTGAACTTTGCACTTAAAAATATGGTATCGACCAGGCAACAAAAATGCATGCCCAAATGCGTTAATAATAGTACATTGTGCTTCTGTCGTAAATATATATTTATCTTATAGAATTACACGATAATCTATGTGATCCTGGGATATCAAGAATTATGTACTTTATCAGGTCAAGAAATTTGCCTTACTCAACAGAAGAAGTAAAGAGAATAACTGAAAAATGTAAGGTGTGTACCACAGAAAAGTCAAGATTTGTGAGAGGAGGAGGCAAATTAATCAAAGCCACTCAACCCTTTGAAATATATAGATTTGAAGAGACCGCTTCCTTCAAATTAAGGAGGAAACAAGTATTTATTGACTATCATTGATGAATATAGTTGTTTCCCTTTTGCTTTTGTGTGTAGGGACATGCTCACTACAACTGCATTGATTTGATTTAGTATGCCAAGTTATACACACTATGATAGAGGATCTGATTTTATGTCAGAGAAGTTAAGATTTTTTCAAGAAAAAGGAATAGCTACTGGTAGATCTACTGCATATAAATGGTTAAATGGAGAGACTGAACAGAATTCTGTGGCGGACAATCAACTTAGGTTTAAAATTGAAAGGTTTATCTGTGCATCAATGGGAAAATGTATTATCTGACGCTCTCCAGTTGATTCATTCTTTATTGTGTACAGCCACGAATTGTACTCTTCATGAACGGATATTTTCTTATCTGAGAAAATCCAGCTCCAGAAGATCTGTTCCTTCATGGTTGACAATTCCTGGGAAAGTGCTAATGAGAAATCATGTTCAGAACAACAAGTACGAGTCTACTGTACAAGAAGTTGAGCTCAATCAGGTGATCCTGATTATGCTTTTGTCAGGTTACCAAATGGAAAAGAAACTACTGTTTATCTATGTCACCTCACTCCTGCTGGAGAGGGAACAACAATCTCCAAACCTGAATTAGTTACAATAATTTCAAATAGCCCTATTCCAGATTTGGATAAAGATAACATACCAAAATCAGAAGATACTGCATCACAACCAGTGTCCAGTGATTGAACTGAAGGGGCTGAACCAGGAATTTTTAACTCACTAAGCCCAAACACTGCAAAAATATTCCCTCCAAATCTTATAAGGTGCTCAAAGCATATCAACAAAGAACCTAAACAAATCTGGATTGAACACTAAAAAAAAAGGTAAAAAAATAATTAATCTGGTTAAGCTTTCTTTTGCTGAAATAAAGTATTCCAAATTTACATTGTCAAAAAAAAAAAAGAAAAATCTGAATTCCAATAGCTTCCTTTCTAAATTATCCTAATTTTATTTCTATTAGGATGTGACTTCAACTTGAGAACTTTTCAGTAAAATGCTTTTAGAACCTACGAAAAATCCTTTAGATAGTAAATAAAACAATTATTTTTCATTATTGAATTTTAGCATTTGAATAATTCAAATCCTTCTTTTTGACTTTAATATGTCCAATTTGGATGGTGTTTATAGCAAAAATAAAATATCCAAACCCACTGATTAATTATGGAAAGAATAATTATAATTTATAACTCTAAAAATTGGTTTTGTAATTTTTCAAAGATTGTCTTTACAATTTTTAAATTAATCTTTCAGGCAGGGTATGAGAAGTTTTGTAACTCTCAATTTAAGAAGAAATGGTTAAATCCCCCCCAAAAAAGGGACATGAAATCTAAAGTTTCAGTTTATATGATCCTAACAGAAGATGAAAAAATATCACTACAGTTACTGTAAGACTAACAAAGATCTGGTAAAAGTTTTTTTAAAAATGATTTCCTTTGATTATTATATAATACTACTAATAGTGTTCATTTGTCATCAGAATTAACTTCAGTAACATATTAAGTAGCTTTATTTAATTTAAACAGGTTTTCCATATTCTTTCTTAAATCAGATGTTTTTTGTTTTAAAATAAAAAACTTCTTTGTTTTGTAGATCTCTTTTCGTATAGCAATCTCTCTGACAGACATGATTGTGGAGACTCACCGCCGTAAACACTTGGCTTATCTAATGGCAGATCAGGGAACCATTGTAAATCCAGAGTCAGCAAAGAATTTACCCAAACAGGTTGGTTACATCATTTAAAATTATTGTTCTTTAATTTGGTTACATGTCAAATTTGCTGATACTCTAGTATTATATTTAATATTTTAATTGTTTTTATTTTTTTACATAGAAATAATTTTATAGGTATTTTTTTGTAGTTTTAACTATCAAACAGTATTAAGAATAGAACTGAAGTATTCTATTTCTTTCCGTGATTCTGGAATTGTAAAAAATGAATCTCTATGTATTTTAGTATCATAAATTGTGATAAAAATACTTGCCAACTTAGCATTTATTTTTTTTTAAATAGAATTAACTGGCATTCTAGTCAGTGGAATCTTAAATTAATATTATGCTTGAATAATATAAAATAAACTTGACTAACTAAAGAATGCTAAAACTTATCCTGTATTGTGCTACAGTCAAGATTACAGCTCAGATCCATCATCTGCTTAATTTCAAAATTATTATAAAACAAAAAGAAAGAAATAGTGAAAGAGCTATTTTTGCTTTCATTTTCTTTTTGCATTTTTCTCAACAATGAAAAATTACATTTGCTTATTTACGTAACTTAAAAAATCTATATCTCACTCTCAATTCATCTCATTTTATAGCAATTAAACAAACGTCATTTACGTCGCTCAAGGTCTCTTGTCTCCTTGTTGTTGTGGGGAAATGAAGAAGAGGAAGACTTAGGTAAAGCAAAAAATATTCGCCAGACTGAACTACTTGTAGATTTGCGAGAAGCAATTTTGCAAGTGGCACGGCACTTTCAATCCGTTGACCCCAAGAATAATAAGCTGGTAAGTTTTGTTTTCTCTTTTGCTCTGTAAATGTTTCTATACTTACAATTAAAGTGTTATAAATGTTTCTTTTAAAACCATGTCATTGAATAAAACAATATATAAAAATAACTTCCAACAACTGATCCCTTCCTATATCATCAGCTTGGATTCATATTTATATCTAACAAAAGTTTGGTAAAGTGTAAACCTTGTATAAAATCAAGTTAATGTCAAGTTAGATGATAAAAGTAGTCCTTCATTGTTAAATTCGAATAGTCATTGCTGTTTTAATAGATGCATTAAACTTTATCATTATAAAAATTATTTCAAAGATATTACTGTTAAACAAATTTTATTTTCACACTTACCCTACAGAATAATGTAAATATCATGATTTTTTGATTACAAAATTAACCCAATGTACTTTGAGAGTTATTTGATTTTGATTGGTTCTTGGACACTTAGCACATTTATTTTTAATTTAGATGCAGTAAATTAAGCAGCATCATGCAGAGTTCAGTATATAAATATTTTAATGTCAATTTTATCTTGAAATATTTTTTTAAGTACTCTCTCATGTTGAACATTTTGTAGCATTACTAAATTAACTGAAATGCTTGTGTCTTTTTACAATGTGTTCCAATATTACATTCAAATTGCATTTCTTAAATTATTCTCTGGTTGACTGTATGTATTGCCAGGAATTTTTGATAAAAGATTAGCAGCATGGAGATCCACAATGATGTGAAATGTCAAATATTTCTGCCCAGTAATAAACAACTGGAAGCCATTTCAGTGATATTGCTTTTTTCTACTGCAGCATAGGCTGTAAAGCATTTTTAAGGAACAATTAAATTGTGAAATGAGATTGTGAAAATGTTGAAATACTTTGCAAATGAAAAGCAACAGTGCTAAAATTCTTGCACTGTACAATTAAGAAATACATCTCAACTTCAGCTGTATGCAGGGTATATGACAACAAAGGAAACACATGGATGTTTCTCATTGCCCAACAAATAAAAAACCATTTGAAGACAGATGTGTAAGTATCCACTTAAGATTAGCAAAGAGGTATTTGTTGTTATTGAAGTTCCAAATATACCAAAAACCTCAGAATGGTACATCCTGAAGCACATGAGAATATGCACCAAACAATGTTGTTCTCTCTCCCCTGAAGCTGAATAATATTACTAAAACTGTTTCCTGGGCTGAAAAGTATTTAAAATCAAATTTTCAGTTTGTTTTACTCTTGGATGAGTACATGGTGATGCTGGATTGTTCTGATGACTATTGAACAGGATGGTACCAAAGGGATGACCATAATTCTCCTCAAGGAGACAAAGGAGTCATGTTTTAAGCTGGCTCCTGTAGAATTGCAGGTAGCATCAAAATAAACTCTTCTGTCTATATTGAATTCCTAAGGATTAACCTTCAGCCATGACTTAAGAAAAAGACACTAGCATTCAAATGAAATATGGTATTTATACACAATAATGTTCTACCTCTTACTACTATTACAACTGTTGAATGTTTGGCTAAATTGAGGTTAAAAATGACTGATTTATGGAGTGGCCTGAGTGTTCACTGGATTTTAACCCTTTTGAAAGTCCTTAGAACATCATCAAGAGATTGTTTATCAAACAGTAGCAAACAATTTTCATCCAAGAATGAACTTTGCAAAGCAATATCAAAAGTTTGTGAAACCATCATCCTTGAAGAAATTTTGAATTTAACATCTATGGACTCTAGGCTGCCTGCAGTCATCAGATAAAAATGGAAATTATATCTGCAAATAATGACCTTTCTACAATGCTATTTGGCCAAACATGTAAACCTTTGCTTTGTATGTTATTCTTTTGAATAAATCATTGTTGTGTTTGGTCATTGTTCTTTTATTATCCTCATTATTATAAATATATGGCCAACATATATTTGACTGACATTTGATGACTCTAGGACCATTAGTTTCATAATTACCATTTTATTGATTTGCATATAGTTTTGGAATGCAGTATCATTGTCATGCTTTGTAGGAATCAATAGAATTGACTATGGAAAAAAGATTACAAAATAGATATTTGCACCTAATGAGTATTGCAGATCAAGTACATGTGCTGCATGATTGCAATGTCAGTCTCCCCAGTGCGATAGTTTGTATTTGTTTCCTTTAAAATCAACCTTTATAAACTATAACATGAAACAAACTTGTTAGCATATGTAGAGGGATCATTTTTCAATTTCAAATTTTCCTTAATTCCAATTTTTTTCCATTTTCAGTACAGAATTTTATTTTTTTTCCCTGTTTAACAGTATAGATTTGTTTTTGCATTACTATAATACTTAGTGAGAACTTGTAAAAATATATAAATATTATTAAAACAAGAAAATAAAAGGAAAATGAAAAATTTTACTTGCTATAATATCCACCCATTGAATAAGTTGATAGGGTTTCGTACTTCTGCTCTTAATCTAACTTGATGAGTTTCTGGGACAATCTTTGCAAAGAATGCTACAATCCTAAATAAGAATTAAGTGAAAGTGGCAAAATCTACAGAAAAGTAGCACCACAAAGTCATCTAGAGACAAAAAGCTACATTATCGTTTGATTACTTTATCAAAATTATTAAATAAAAGTTTTGAAAAAGACTAATTTGTAAAATTTGGCTTTCTGAAATGACAACTGTCTCCCACCTCCATCACCATGTCATAGGAAAACTTAAGAATGAAACAAAAAAGATGCCCTCCCCTACTACCACCACTTTTTGGGGGTTTTTTTGTTTTGTTTTGTTTTTTATTAAATTAAGCCAACTTTGTAAAACTTGAACCTAAATACTGTAAATTTCTAGAGACGGTAGGTAAGGGGATGTATTAAAACATTACCAACTTTATTCTTTGCTGTTGGTCAGACTAGTTGCAAAAGGCAAACAGAGGAACAAATTAAAATTGCAGTTGAAATTTGATTGCTTGAAAAAGAAATTTCCATTTCAAAATTGCGATTTCCATTTCAAGTAGGACATTCTGTTTTTCTGTTCTATTTAGTAGGAATAGAAAGGGAAAAGAGGACACATGGTTCTTTTCTCCCTGAGGTCAAAATAGGTGCAAATAGCAAAATAAAATTCAACCACTGCGTAAAATTTTAAAGGAAAAACCTTTAATACACAAGTAAGAGCAAAACAGGTACAATACAAAATTTGAACAAAAGTTTCCTTTTGTGTGCCTATTATGGCAGGATATCAAATTTCAAATGGTTCAAAAAAAGGATTACAATTGAAAAAAAAGGGTTATGGGTTTTTAAGAGACAGGGATTTAATGACAAAAAAGATTACACCTTTTAAAAACAAAAAAATGGGAAAAACTTTGAGGAAGTAAAAAATTGCACAAGGCAGAAAATATAATGTGCACTCACCTCAATTCTTCAACTGAATACTCAAATGGGATGTCTCAGCTTGAAGGGGTTTCATGTTTTCACAGTTTGTTTTCTCAAGGGCTTTATGAAGTCCTTTAGTGGAAAGTTATACTTGAATGTTTGTTTCATTTAAATTCTTCTTAAGAAGACATAGAATGGAATTTTCTGTCCTGGAGGTTGAATCTGCCTATGGCTGACAACTTTTCTTTCTTTATCCGTGTTGGTTTATGACCCATTCAGCTGGACTAATCCTCCATCCCTGAAGTATGGGCACTAACACTTCGCTTTTGATGATTAATTACTTTCTGAGACCATCCACTAATAGCAGTCCCTTTTATTGAACAAAGTTGGTTCACACTGGTTCCATCTAGTTTTTCACAGGGGCTTGAGAGTATGTCTTTTATTGACTAGTAAATATGAAAATTTATTTCTCCGTAA
This sequence comes from Acanthosepion lycidas, assembly GCA_963932145.1. NCBI lineage: Eukaryota > Metazoa > Mollusca > Cephalopoda > Sepiida > Sepiidae > Acanthosepion > Acanthosepion lycidas. The sequence goes on along the minus strand of OZ010582.1, from coordinate 75,758,020 downwards.
ATTCAAAAGTGAATCTGCAGCAATTCACAAATAATTTTGGTATTTTTTTAACTGCTAATTCTAAAACAGATTTTCACACAACTGCAACAATTTATTTCTACAATCATCTGGCTTTAAAAATACACCTTTCTTAGGGTTTGTGTTAAAAAGGAAACAATCTAGATGATTAAACATTTATTTACTACACTAATCCTTAATTTTGCTATCCATGCTAGAAAATATCTTGTATCATTTCTTATCATTTGATTTGTCCTTGTGATGCTGTTTTTTCCTTCTTCTATTGAATCAAAATATTTGAGGCTTTTTTATTACCTAACCTCGAAATTGAATTCATAACCACATATGGATCAAGTAATATGCTTTGTCAATAACCACTGATTCATGATTCATGCTATTTACTTTATGATAACATATTTGTCTCATGTTATAGTTTATAAAGGCTGATTTTCAAGGAAAGGAATACAACCCCCACTCTTACTGGGAATACACTTAACAAATGCTTTCATCTCACACTTGTTTTTCTTTTTTGTTTTAAACATAATATCTTTTCTAATTATATAAATATAACAATGTATCAAGCAATGTCTTATGATATGATCTGAAACAATTCTGTCATTGTAATTTTCTGATAGTACCTGGTACTGTTAAGTGTTCTCACAACAAATACCAAAGGCAAGATGGAGTTGTAAATTATACCACCCCACATTCTGATCTTAAATGTTGGGGTTTTGTATCATGGGAGGGATATGTTGCTCTCCATATCTGTTATACATACAAATGACCATCACTTGTATGGAGGCATAACCTGCTTGTCATCACTGAACTCAGGTGACCTTCTTATTATACCATGACATTTGAAGTCTGGATAGAAGCATGTGTAAATAAATGGTTCTCAATTCTCTGTGATGATGTTCAAGTGGCCACATTTGCTCTGATCTATATTGTGGATGTCATACTGTTTGCTACTGCTGCTCCTGGTAAGAACCTAGTCTTTAAGTATAGAAATGTTAATTTAATAATTGTGGTCAACATAAAAGTACTACAATTACATTATATCCAACATGTATGATTGCTCCAAAATAAAAACCTAAGGTGTACAATCTGACACATCCCAAATGGTTCTAATTGAACAAAAGGAGTACATATACATCTCCATAGCATGACAATTAATTGCATTGAACCTTATTGCAGAATGCATCACTGTCTAAAACTCATACACATGATGATTAAGTACAGGTGTTATGAGTGATGGACAAACTGAAAATTTTATCAGAATATCTATTATCCATTAGCATGCATATACTATACCTGGGTCAAAATCAGCAGTGTTTTTCAGGATGTTGTAATTTTATTTTCTGTTGGTGTATAATACATATTTGAATTTTTAGTGTTTTGTTAAATTTAAACTTGATATATTTTGTTATAATTGAAAATTTGTGCTGGCTGTATAGCATAATGATGTCAGATATACTGGCAACAATAGTAAGAATGATAAAAGTATAAAAAGGAAAAAACAGATTCTTCATATACCAGAACTTATTAAATATTAATTATACAATGTTTTAAAATGAGACAATATTTTTTTTAGATTAACATTAAAAATATTTAATTTTGTTAAAATATTTTGGAAGAATAATCTTTGAACCAGTTCTGCAAATGATGATTGACAATATATAGCATACTGTTAATTCAATGAATACATTATAAATTAACAAACTGACAAACTTCTTTCTATTTTTATTGTTATTGCTTTGGTATGAATATCTATAATTCTTGTTTCTATTTCATGTCTGTTTCTTACCGACTTGCTAGATTAGTACTGCTGATAGTCATGGTAGCTATTGGATGCGGAAATCTATATCTAGTGATGATGAAGAATCAAACAAAGCCAACAGAGATGTAAGACATTAATATTGTTCTACTAGTCTTATGCTTCACTTCTTGTTTATGTTGTCTTCCATTTTTTTAGCATGCCATCTTTGCTGTTGCTATTTCTATATTGTTTCATAACTTGTTTATAGTTATTTTTTATGAAATATTCTAAATGCATGTTGATATATAGGTAGATATCTTGTATTAGATTAGCTATTACTGAATATTTGTTATAGGAAGGATTGCTGAAAATATGTCTTGACTAAAGAGAGATTGAAAAAATTCTGATATTTGGCCATGTGGTCCATTTTTGGGAACTAGGTCAGGGCAAGATCTTGTCAGCACCTTGTATATTTGTATTGTTATTTTAAATGCCAGGAACCTCAAAGCTACCACAAATTATATTATGCAAATTCAAACACTATTAATACAAAAAAGATTGTATCTTACATACTAATCAGTGTAGATGATTTCTCTGTACTCTTTATTAATGGGTTATGATTAGTGGAGAAAATTTAGAATTTACATCCTAAAATGAGACTGGAAAATATTTGTATTTTCATAAATGACAAGAGGAAAGAAATACATTGCTACTATGTCTGAATGGAAAGAGTGCATTACCTATTCACATTTTCTGTATTTCAAGTTTCAGCAGCAGGATGATTTAAAAATGACCAACATAGTGCACAATATGTGTTTGTGTATTAAACATAATAACTAGTAAACATGTGTTGGGTACAATTTTGTCTGTACCTTTCTTGAAAATCCTTTTTACTTTTATGCATATTATAGAATAACAAAATATAAAATTAGCTTTCCATTTTTCTTTTATTTATTTTTACTGTTTATTATATTTACACTATTTACATTGTTTGAATTGTTGTCCTCATCTTTGTTGTCATATTTTGGCTGTTGTATGTGCCAGCCTTCTTCAGGTGGTTGGAATTTTAAACTGAACCCTTTATTTCATACATTGGTGTAGATTGTTCTAGTTCCATGTGTCACACCTTTTCTGGATACCTCAACTTCAGTTATTTAACTCAATTCTCCAAGTTTTTTTTCACTTTTACTGTGGCCAGGTATTGAACTCACAAATCTTTGGGTCAAGTCACAGGATTACTTGTCCCCATGGCCCAGATTAAAAGAATCTCAGAAATATAGACAAGTGTTTATTTTATATATATATATATATATATATATATATATATATATATATATATATATATATATATACACACACACACAACTAAATATACTAAATTTGGTTTAGGCACTAGGCACTATTGAGCCTTTGTGAAGATTATATTTATCAATTGTGGCTAGCAAAAATAATCCATTAACCACTCAAGTACAATGAGTACTCATGTAACCACATTCACTCATGCTAGATCTATCGCATACAGGATAGACTTTTTTATGAATTTAGAAATTATTTTTTATTATTTAATTTTATTTTTTTACATAAATTGAGTCTACATCAGAAATTGTACAAAGAATTAGCTTCTCAGCCTACAATGATAATCACTGCAAGGGCATTGAAGATTTTAGGAGTTTGTTTGAATGTGAATGTAGATAGTTAACTCAAAAGAATGAGTTTTTAAATGATATGCCCTCCCCCCATCTAGAACTTTAGATAAGTACTTGATGTGGATCTAGGAAGGCTGCATGAATATTTAAAGTTGTGCTGCAAATAGATCATGCAATATCCACAAACATAAATTATAAAAAAATGGCCAAATGTTAATGATATTCAATTACAACAAAAGGGACATATTTGGAACAACATATTAAATTTTATATACACAATTTTACAATTTTTTGTTTTGTAATGATGTGTGCGAGAGTATATTTAAGAGAAAAAGTTCCTAACTGCTTCAGAAATGTTCAATGCTGAAAGTAAATAAAAGTTGTCTGCCCTTTACTATAAAGGTTAAATTCAAATTAGACAAAAGGTTTTTTTATGAAAGATAATGAATGGAAAAGTTTCTAGTGTAAATTCTCCCAATCTCTCATAAAGAAAACTTGTTCCAAATTGCAGTAGCATAAAATTAAGTTGTTTCTTTGACGTCTAAGTTTTTTTCTATGAAAGATATTAAGTGCAAAAATTTGTAGTGTAAATTTTCCTAATACACTCCAGTGGGAAATTAGAAGGAAAGTTGCATTTATTAAATGACATCAAAAATTATAACAGCACAGAATACAAAATTTACAAAACAATATTGCACAAAATTTTCCTTTGTGCAGAAAAATTTAGGCAAGATAAATTATAATACAATTATGTTAGTCTCATAAAAACAATTATAATTATTATCAACAAAATGTTCATTTACTTCGATTCAATTGATTGTTCAAAGGAGTTGAGAAAGTTAATAATTCACAGGCATCATCGGATTTCTTTTAGATATTTCAGTTCTATGAATTGACATTCTTTGATCTTAAGCTGACTCGGTCCCAGATATAGCCTTCATCAGCTGCAGTCTGGTTACTGGCATAGGACAAAACTGTCCCTTGATCCCTGGCCAAAGAGATTTTCTCAGTGCCGAAGTTGGGTCTGCTAGAACACAAGGAATTAAGTACATTGTGTGTACTAAAAGTAACAAAATTGCACCATGGTAAATTTTAATAGATCATCCACAAATGTCATGTTGGGTTTCTTTAGATGTCAAAATCAATAAAGAATGATGAAACACTGGATTTGATGATAAAAAGACAGAATAAAGGAAAATCAGAAGGTTTGTTTTTAAGCTCTTTTAAAAAGCTCATGAGTCAATAAAATGCTTGGAGAAAGTTAAAAAAAGATTAACAATTAAATTCTTTAGTATGAGTTCCCTTTTTGGATCTATGAGAAAGAAAGAAAATAATGTGATGTCAAACTTCCGGTTTGAGCTGAGATAAGCAGCTGTGGTTCTGTTCTGTTCTCAATGAAACTGTAATCTCTACTCCTCTCCCAATAACTATCCTTTTTGGCATCTGCTATTACCTGTTTATATAAAAATTAACATTTTTCTGGAGAAGGGCAGAGTGTATTGGGGGTGTGATTCACACCAGCTGGAAAATATTTTTACAATATTAGATTCTTTGTCCCCCACCCCACAACCAATACACAGTAGGGATTCTGGTTTTACCCAGCTAAGAATTTCACATTAAGATCAACTGGCTTTGCCCAACTGTTTTCAGTATAGTATTTCTCTATTTCTTCCTTTTCTTTCCTTCCTGCCTTTGTTTTCTTCAGAAATAGGTGTCAGGAAGCTTTGTTCAACACTGTCCACTAAACTTTTAATGTCAATTCTCGATAGGAGTGTATTTGCTACCAAATTAGGTAACCAAACAAACTCCAATGACTAACTGCACATACACACATTCCATAACTGTTAGCATTATATTTTCCTTCATTCAAATTAATAAGTCAAGTTTTGAATCCCGAAGGAAACTTACATTTTCAAAATTGTTGTTCCTTCTTTTACTTCATACTGGTACATTTACTCCCATCTTTAATTTTGTCCATTGCTTGCAATTGACACAGTAAAGCCAACCTCCACACTCACTTCTCTTGCTGATCTGCCAAGACTCAATACCATATAATATTAATACAGCAAATCCCAAAAAAGGTTAACAGGTAGAGACTCATACAATCCCTCCTTTTACCTCTCTTCTTTTTCATGCAATCGAAATTTCATTAATACTCACAATGATTAAAATTTCAGTTCATAGGTTTGTCCATTGATTATAATCAGACGTCCTGGGTATGACGGTAAACTACATCTGCGTCCTGGGTATGACGATAAACTACATCCGCGTCCTAGGTATGGCGATAAACTACATCCAACAACAAGGCCTCAGATAATGTTTTCGGAAAAATAATGTTGCCAGCTATACGTTTTTTTTGGAAAAATAATGTTGCCAGATATACGTTTTTGAAACAATAATGTTGCCAGGTATGCATTTTTGAAACGGTGATGTTGCCAGTTATACATTTTTGAAACAATAATGTTGTCAGCTATACGTTTTTTAGAAAAAATAATGTTGCCAGCTATACATTTTTTTGGAAAAAAAAATAATGTTGCCAGATGTACGTTTTTGAAACAATAATGTTGCCAGCTATGCATTTTTGAAACAATGTTGCCAGCTATGCGTTTTTGAAACAATAATGTTGCCAGCTGTATGTTTTTGAAAAAATGATGTTGCCAGCTATACGTTTTTTGGAAAAAATGATGTTGCCAGCTATACATTTTTTGGAAAAAATAATGTTGCTAGCTATATGTTTTATGAAAAAAATAATGTTGCCAGCTATACCTTTTTAAAATAATGTTGCCAGCTATATGTTTAATAGTACTGTATATTTAATATATCTATAGGTATATGTGTGTGTGTATATATATATATATATATATATATATATATATATATATATATATATAATGTGTGTGTGTATATGTATATATATATATATATATATATATATATATATATATATATGCCTTGATTTGGCATTAAATGTCCCACAGTGGTTGATTTGCCATAAAACCCAACCAACCAACCAACCTGATTATAATCAGCAAAAGAAAATTTCAGTTCAGAGTTTTTTTTATTATGGTTTGGACTGTCTAGTTAGGTAGGCCTTTATCACCCAATTTCCTAACTGTTTTGGTTCTCGCTACACTTCTTGGTTTGCTGGCATATCCAACAATATCTCTAATGACCTTAGAGTTCCTAAGCCTCTCACTGATGTGGTCAGACATTTCTGACTCTTTTTGGTTATGAACACTCAATGCAATTTCATCCCTATTCCCACCTGGGCTTGCCGATATCTTAGACTGAATCAATATACTTTTATATCTTCTCAGAAACCATAATACTGAGATCACCAAAACTACAAGGGTTAGTATCCCTATTCCCATTGAAAAACTTACAGGGGTCCATATGCAATGATTATCACTCCTACCACCTCTTCCCACTCTATCCAATTCCTTCTTCAGCTGAGCAAGATCAATTCTTTCCAGGGTGTCTCAATAATTTTGGCAGTTTAATCAAGGCCTTTTTAGGAAGCCCTGTTGCCACCAGTTCTCATAATTCAACCCACTCGCTCTTGTTACCTCCTAACAAGTCCATCAAGAGTTGCTTTTCTTTGTACCTCTCCTCAGCCTGGTAGTAAAGGGGGAGAAAGATTGTCATACCAAAAGCAGCACACTCAAGGTGAAGTTCCACAATGCTTAATCGAGGATTCACCCTAATTGTTTGCATAGGTTCCTCTTTACATACCCTTGACAGTCTCATTTCCTGTTCAGTAACCATGGCCCATATGCCATCAGACACACTGACTGCTCATGGCAGTATTACATTCGTTACCATTTCCACTTGACTCCTCTATTTTCTTATCACTTTGTTGGAATAGCTCCAGAACACACAAACATCGATCACCCACACTATATACTGGACTCACCGATACACACACACTCAATGCATCTTTCTCACATGTCTTAACTTCCTCCATAGACAAAATCATAAACCTTGTCCTAGCCAAATTCAGTGCTAAATACTCCATTTCAATTCTATATCTAGCCACAACTCCAACCTCTTGTTCCACCCCAGGATACAAAATAGGTAAATTTATCACCTGGACCACCTCAAAGGTGCCATCCCTATCTAACAACAGGATGGTCATCAATACTAATAGGTTGCTGCAGCAGAGTGACAAAGCATTTCCAAAGTTCAATTGTCGGGTCCGCTGGTAATTTCAAATGATGTGGGAGTTTTTTCTGTATTCTCAATAACAATTCTTTTATGTGACAAGGGGTGACTATACTCAGGGACAAATGTCCCATTGATAACATATCTAGCTGAGCCCTTACATGTTCCAGCAGGGTGGTTAGAGATTGACTGGTTAATTGCACCCTATTAACACTCAACATTAGTTGAGAATGCTGCTGAACAAATCCCTCTAAGATCCTTAGATTTGTCTATACTAACTCTGTGGTATGATCTATCTCTTCTCAGAGAGTAACCATGCTATCAATTAACCACTTTATGCTACCACAATTTTCCAGCAACTCTATTTGAGTTACATTTAAAATTGATACATTCTCTCTGGCCACTTGTGCTAGGGTTTTTTGATTTGCTTCCACATCCTTTAGTTTACATCTAATAAATCCTCTTCAGATACTGTTCCAAACAATGCACTTAATGCCTTTCCTACCATAGGCAGCACTGACCGCCTTTCGCGAATCTGTAACAGCAACACCTCTCTCAAATAGAAACTCATTTCCTTCAATTGCCTTCCCATCATTTCCATCTCCTTAGTGAAAATAACAACTGAGTGTAGCCCTCATCCCTTGAATATTGCTGGGCTACATGCATTCTAGTCCTCGCATTTCCTCCCTCAATTTGTTTAACAATTTGTCCCATGATTTTAAATCAATTCCCAATGTAATCAGCCATTTAGACCTGGTTATAATTACCTCACTTGTCTTTTTATTTATGGCATCTTACTCTGCCTCCAAGTCTGCATAGTGATTATCATTGAGATGGCCACCAGAATCTTTCTTAAGTCCATTCCTGCATGACACAATACGTTTCCATTCGGAAAGCATTGAATTCATTGTTATCGCTCCCTACATAAATTTCAAGCCTAAACATCAAGCACCCTCCTTACACACCGACTTGTCGCAATCAAAAGCAGAGGATTTGTGCCTTCCCCTCTGTCACAGACCACACTGCCAGATACATAAGAAGAAAGGACTGCTTGAGACCACTGGCTTGTCAACAAACTATCTTATTTACTACAGCTGAAGGCCCATTCATTCATAATAATAATATGAATTAATTAGCTGAAACTTTTTACACTGAGATATTTCTTATCTGGGCTTGTTGATCAGCACCCATGTAACCTTTTTACCTTCTGTTAATTTAAATTCTTGGCTACCGTTACTATATTCACAACCAATTCATTTATAAAGCTCTCAAAACCCGTATTTTTTTTTTTTTTTTATATATATATACATTTTTTTTTTTTTTTATATACATTTTTTTTTTTTTTTGGATAAAATAGTTTTTATTCCTCTGAGCTTATCTTCTTAGTGGCGCTACATAGTCTCAGTTTCAAGGGTGTTTCTGTCCTAAGCTCCTTCTCTTCATCCCATTTCTTATTTTAGATATGACAGGGGTAACTTCTTTTCTCTGTCCCATTTCTCATCTTCATCCTCCACTCCAGATCTTTCTATCATCTGTCTTCATTTTGCTTCTGAGGGTTCCTTCTTAACAATACCCCCTGATTCAATATCTCCTTTAAGTTCTCACTGTTCTCATCGCTTTCCTCATCTCTGATAACAGATTCATTATCAGTCTCCATTTCTTCTGGGACTACTAGCATGGACTTTGTAATTTTTTCTCTTCGCAACTCTTGGCTCTTGTGTTCTCATCATTTGACCTGTCAGTTGATCCCAAATGACAACAGATAGGGGGCCTGTTTGTTCCACTATTCCATAATGTGGTTCCCATCTCTTATCCAGTTTTCCGCTTGTTTGTTGGATCTTGTAAAATACTGGATCTCCCACTTGTACTACATCTTTACCTCAGTTGATTCTCTCATTACGTCTCTTCTGGGCCCACTCAGTTCTTCACTTCACCTGGGTAAAGATCTGATGCTACCTTTCTAATATCAATTTGTGGTGGTCTTTCCCTAAATATTTTCTCTGAGACAAATTATTGATTGGCAAAACTATATCTCTACCAAACAGCAAAAAATATGGGGAATACTGAGAGGTTTCATTTATAGTAAACCTCACCACTACCAATGTCTGCATCAAAAATAAATCACAATCATCTTGATTATCAACAGTTAATTTGGCTAACATGTCCACTAATGTTTTATGGAAATTTTCCACTTTCACATTACTCTGGTGGGTGATAGGGGGATGTCGTCACATGGGAAATATTTAGGTGAGCCATAAATTTCCTCATTATTTGATTAACATTCATTATCTGTAACTTTCTGTTCGAAAATTCCATATCTTAGAAACATCTTGGTTAAAATTAAATCAGCTATGGTCTGAGTGCTCTTATCAGGCATGGCCAAAGCCTCTGGCCAATTTGTCAACCAGTCTACAAAACTCACAATATATAGGTTTCCACAAATAGTTGTCCTGTAAGGACTGAAATATCCATACTGACCTTTTGAAATGGAAAGTAGGAGACATCAGTCTCCATCAATGGAACCAACTCCCATTTCCTACTTTGAGCTTGGCAAGTCACACAGTGACCCACATGGGCCATCACTTCCTTGTACAACCTGGGCCAGAAATATTTCTTTATGATCAAATTGTAAGTCTTATCCACCCCTATATGACCCATCTTTTCATGATTTGCTTCCAGGATATCAGATCTTAACACCTCAAGCATAACCATCAAGGGTCTAGTTTCTCCATTTCTTTTGGGCAAATAATACACCATAATAATATTCTTTGAGTTATTTTTTGATTCCACTTCAGCGCTAATATCAGCTGTTTTTTTTTTTTTTTGTTTGTTTTTTTTGCTATATTCCTGTCCCTGTTTTATTGTCTCTTTCCAATGTGGATCACTTATTGTTAACTTGTGACTCATCAGGAATTGAACCTGAGACCTTCTCATAACAAATTATAGGTTGGTTTAATTTAAATAAGACTGTTTCAGCCAATCAGGGACAGGCTTTGGATTGTAGCAGGCACTACATAAGACACACACAAAAGTGTTCAGTTGCAAAAAGTCATTTGTCTAGGGAGGTGCTAACAGTCTGAGCTGCTGGATTAATGCTGTGTCAGTGCTCATTTCACAAATTTGCTAGCAGAGGGTAGTTATGGGGGGGGGAAGAAAAAAAAAATGGCTTCAAAAATACTTGCTCCACCTGTCTTGAACCCAGAAAAGTATGATTCCTGGAGGAAAGAAATGAAGTTCTGGGAGATGGCTACCAGTCTAGAAAAGACCAAAAGAGCTCCAATCGTATTTTTGTCCTTAACTGGAAAAGCATGTGAGGCTACCTTTGAAATAGATTCTGAAGTTTTCAACCAGGAGGATTGTATGACAACCCTCTATGCCAAGCTGGATAATTTGTTCAGGGTTGATACAAAATTGGCTGCTTTAATGGCATATGAGTCATTTGAAAGCTATGCTAGACCTGAAGATATTCCCATAAATGACTACCTTATAGAATTTAACCATCTAGTTGTCAAGTTGAAGGAATTCTAAATTTGTTTGCCAGAACCAGTTTTGGCCTATTGAGCCCTGAAGAGTGCTAACCTCTCCAACAAAAATAAAAGGCTTGTTAAAGCTACAGTTGAAGACTTGACATTAGATGCAATGTCAATACAACTGCAGAAAATAATGGCAAGCACTGGTGTCTCTAACAACTCCCAGACAAGATGCAATCTGATAAAAAGGGAAACTAATGTTGCTATTCTGGATAACAGTTACATCAAACCACAGAAGGAAGAAACATTTTTTTGCCAATAAATTTGGTAGCCGTTGAGTGTCTAAACCCAAAGAGAACAGAAATAGTCAAGTAGGATACGGATACAACATCAAGTCTCCAAATAATAAAGGAAGAGTCAACCCACCTTGATGTGATGGGAGGCCATCTAAATGTGCTATCTGTAGATCATTTAAACATTGAGCTAGAGACTGCCAACACTCTGAAGAAGAGATAGACAGTGCTGTACATGAGGCTAATGTCATACTCATGAGCCAGTTAGGTTACGAACCAAAATTGTTTCAACCAACCCTACTTGGACAGACAATTGGTGGTGTTGTGCTGGATTCCGGCTGTTCATGAACAGTCTGTGGTAAGACATAGTACAAGTGTTACCTGGATACTCTGCCTCGAGTGATGAAGGATAAAGTTAAGAGAACCAAAAGATGCAGCAAATTTGGCAATGGTGGTGTTTTGCCATCTCTTTTTTATGTGAAACTGCCATGTGTGCTTGGTTGTAAAAATGTAAAAATAGGAGTTGATATAGTTGATTCAGACATCTCGATGTTGTTAAGCAAAGAAGCTAGGAAGAAAGCAAGTACTGTGTTGAATTTTTCCAAAGATATTATAAAATTATTTGGTACTATTCAGAAATTGTTCTGCACAGATTCAGGACACTATTATGTACCCGTAACAAAGGCTCCATCACAGAAGGAGTGTGCTGAAGTACTACTTATCAGTGTAAATAAAAAAAGTAGAAAGGAAAAGTTGAAAACACCTGAAAAATTACACCGCCAATTCAGCCACCCCAGTGGTTTCAAATTGGCTTCATTGGCAAGGAATGCTGGTATAAGAGACAGGGAATTCCTTAAAATCCTGGAGGAGTTTCCATCAACATGTGATATTTGTTTAACTTAGAAAAAAGCAAATCCAAGACCCATTGTGAGATTCTCATTCGCCATATGGTTCAATGAGCAGGTTGCAATGGATATTAAAGACATTCAAGTTCATAAGGTGTCCCATATGATTAATCATGGCACTAGGTATAGTGTTGTGGCTGAAATCCATAACAAAGAAAGCTCTTCCATTATTAAATGCATTTTTAAATATTGGATTTCTTATTTTGGAACACCAGATTTTTTTCTGTTAGACAATAGAAAAGAGTTTGATAACCAAGAATTTCAAGACCTGGCTCAAAATCTAAATGCAGTTGTAGGAACAACTGCTGCTCAGTCTCCCTGGAGTAATGTGTTATGTGAGCATCATAATGCTGTTCTAGGAGATATGGTAATTAAGACATTAGCTGATGTTAAGTGTAATTTTGAGGTGGCTCTTGGGTGGGCCGTTAGTGCAAAGAATGCATTACACAATGTGAATGGATACAGACCAAATCAATTGGTGTTAGGTAGGAACCCAAACATTCCTACACTACTAAATAATAGACCACCTGCTCTGGAAGGGATATACACAAGTGAGCTAGTTGCCAACAATCTAAATGCAATGCAATGTATGCTGCTAGAAGATTATTTGTTGAAAGTGAGTCTTCTGAAAAAATAAGAAAAGCCCTGCAGCATCAAATATAATCAGCATTTTCACAGAAATATGCCAATGGTGATCTAGTATATTTCAAGAAAAATGAATCAGAAAAATGGATGGGCTATATCATTTTCATTGTTGGAAGCAATGGAAAATACTTCCCTATTCATTGGCAATCCAAGAGGATAAGGAAAATTGTCAAAAGCACACAAGCAGCAGAAACTTTAGCTTTAGTAAATCTTACTGAGGTTTGTATATATTACAAAACATTTCTTTGTGAAATTCTGAACATAGATGATTTGTCAAACATCCCCATAGTCTGCAAAACCTACAATTCTGGAGTACATAGTGCCACTCATTTGACCAATCTAATCCTTGATAAAATGTTGAGAGTTGAGATGGCTATCCTCAAAGAAATGCAGGTTAAAAATGAAATAGAGGAAATCATATGGATTTCTCAAGAACACCTTACAACAAGAGGAGTCTTTCCCCCCAAAATTATGAGATGCATGGCAGGCCATGAGAGAGAAAAAGGAAGGAGAAATGTTAACTTGTGACTTATCAGGAATTGAACTTGTGACCTTATAACAAATTGTAGGTTGGTTTAATTTAAATAAGACTGTTTCAGCCAATCAGGGGCAGGCTTGGGATTGTAGGAGGCACTACTTGAAACACACAAATTTGTTCAGTGATAAAAAGTCATTTACCTGGGAAGGCGCTAACAGCCATTGGATTAACTCTGTGTCAGTGCTCATTTTACACTTACCACCTCAGAGACTCTTCCTTGCCAGTGTATCTCCACACAGGGCGTTCCCTTAAATGATGTGTTAATTACTTGAATGTGGTAGGTCCTATCATCCACACCTAGTTCTAGTAGGACTGATTCCTTCTCTGTTTTGAAATCTGGGACAACAGATAGGCACAAGTGTTATCCTTACTGGCCAGATACTCAATTTTGCAGTTGTACCCACTCAATTTGAGAGCCCACTGCTGGATCTTTCAAGCATCCATTTAGTTTCCAATAAATACTTGAGAGGTTGATGATTGGTTTTAATTGTGACTACGGCTCACTCTGGTAATACTCAAGCTTTTGTACAGTGTACATGATGGTGAATGCTTCCTTTTCTATTACTGGCTACCTTTGCTGGGTTTCAGAAAGTCTGTGTGACAGAAAGTACACCAGTATCTCCTCCGGGATGCCTGGTATGGGTCCATTTCCATCCATACATGGCTGAGTAAGCACAGCTCCTATGCAACTATCACTGGCATCTGTGTATAAAATCATCGGTCAACCCAGATTAGAGTAGGCCAACAGAGGTATAGCTGTCAACTGCTCCTTCAGATTTATCAAATGACCTTTGACAATCTTTGGTCCACTAAAATTGCATGTATTTCTTGGTTAGGGCTATCAGGAGTCCCACCAACCTAGAAAAGGCTGGAATGAACCACCTGCAATATCCAATGGCACTAATGAATTGTCTAACTGTTTTCAGTTCCAGCATAGCCCTGAAAACTTCCACTTTATCTAAATCTGGGCACACTCCTTCCTTATCCAGAATAAACCCCAAATATTTTGTCTTTTCCTTCAGGAATTGACAATTGATTGAACACCTACCATAGAGGCTCAAAGTGCTACTCAGGTGTCTTTGAAAATACCAAAATATCATCAATGTATGCCATAGTGAAATTTTCCATCCCATTCAAAATTGATAGACATCAATTGTGTAAATACTCCAGGAGAATTAAATAACCCAAATGGCATAACTCTGAAATTAAAAAGCCCCAGGTGACAGGCAAATGCTGCCTTTTCTCAATCAACTTCATCTAAAGCCACCTGCCAGCATCCAGATCTTAAATCCAGGGTAGTAAAACATGTAAATCTTCCCATTAGGGCTAATATATCATCAATCAGAGGCAGCAAGGCAGCTATTGGCCTAGTGATGGCATTTAGTCTATGAAAATCCACACAAAAGCAGTAACTCCCATCTTTCTTTGCCACCACCACTATGGGAAAACACCATGGTGACGTGGATTGCTCTGTTATCCCTGATTCTAAAATATCTCCCACTGCTTTCTCTACCAACCTCCGCTTATGAATGGACGTCCTATATGGTCTGAACTTAATTTGGGGTGGTCGCCTGTATCAATACTCATTTTTAGGGTCTGGGTTCTTTCCAGATCTCTATTGGCATTAGCTACTATATCCTGATGCTCAGTTATCAATTTTTTCACTTTTAGCTCTAAAACATTCAGGAGCCATAATCTCCTACTCTTTAATTAACCCCTGGTTCAGAAGCACACCTATTTCCTCCCTCTTATTCACTGTCACATAGTTCACGTATTGAATGGGTATATTCCATTTCTTCTCCTGGTATTTTTATAGTGGTGTCTGAAGCATTCACAATCAAAAATCATACTTTTTATCGGAATTATGTGATGCAAACCTTCTCATATTTCTCCTTCTGTAATTACCTGTCCCTTGCAGGACACAACTGTCTGCGGGGGTAATTTAACTTCATTTTTAGTGACTACTGTAAGCATTTCGAATGCAGTACTCCTCAGGAGCAGTTCTACTTCTCCCACTATGAGGGTGTCTGGTTCAAACTTTAGTTGAGATTTTTGCCTTCTCAACCAATCTTCTCTCAATATGATCTGACTAACCAGTCCAGGGGCTCACATAAAATCTTTGCTCACTTCCCTTGCCTCCCACTACTACTGGAAGGGATATTATTCCTGAAATACTTATATTTCCACTGTCAGGCTGACTTATTTCCAGGTCTGGCCTTTTTAATCTCCTGTTCATCTTTGCCCGCTGGAAGAACTTAGAATTTAACATGGAGACTGAAACTCCCGTATCAGTCAAAGCTTTCACTGGTGTATCTCTGACCAACACCTCATCAATCAATTCTCTATGCTCTGTCAACAGAGAACCTAGCTTGGCCCTTCTGTTTCGGGGTCTCCAAGGATTTCCACCCCACCACACCCTTGATAAGGGTGCCAGCAGCAAAAATCTCTCTCCATCTTCCACAATTTCTCAGTTTCGATTGGGAAAAATCCAAGGCCTCCACTTGCTCCTCAAGAAATTAATCCTTCTCCTAACTTCACTCAAGGAGGGGTTAATTTCATTTCACATGCCTCTTTTTTGAACATTGTCAGCACTTGAGAGCAATCAGCTGCTAAATGCCCAGGTCACTGACAGATCCAACATCTTATTTTGTGAGGCTTAATATGAATTTGGGCTTCTGTTGGGATGGCCTGTTTGACTTTCCCTGGTCCTTCCTTACTGGGCGGTGTTTATCGATAGATGGCCCTTTTTGGAAAGCTACACTACTTGGCCTCATGGTTGAACTGGCCACATTTAGTGCTATCTGGACCAGCTAATCACACAGAAACACCCCATTTGGTCAAACACTCAACCGCTTGATGACCCTCAAACACACTAACTCGTAACGACCCAGTGTGGGTTGAAAAAATTTGTCTTACTGATCATGTCTTCTGATTGGGGTTGGCCTGCTTCTCCCAATCCTCTTCACCCTCATTCTGGGGCACCTAGTTACCCTATCTTACATGGTCCCTCCTGCCCCATAACTGCCCTTCCTTGTCTCAAAGTCCTCTTCCCTGGCTCTCTGCACCCCCACATCTGCTCCCAAAACATCTCACTTTGGCAGGTGGCCTTTATGATCCCCTCTCAGTCATCTATGGCTTCACAGAGGACATCCCCTTGAATGTTCCTATCCAATAAGGTGTCCACAAAGGATTCAGATGAGCCTGAATTACGTCACCATGCCTTTTTATTTCATTAGGGTAGGCCGAGACAGCTAACCCTGCTATTCTCTCACCCAACTCCACACAAGCCTCCCCTTCTGCCTGCTTGATCTGGAAATATTTTCGGACACCCTCTATCACTGTCCTTTCACTGGTGTATTTTCCAATCAATTCTCTTTTTACCTGCTCCCAAGTGATCCCAGTTTCCCAAATAGAGATTTTCTATAAATTTCTAAAAACCATCCCCAAAGCTCCCTCAAAGGTATATTTTCTTTGTCACTTAATCCCTATATTAGGCTTATCTTCTGAATTCCTGAGAACAAACCCTGCAACTCTGTTGACTCCCCCATATACACAGGGAGTCTCAAACCTCCCATAAGCCCTTTGAACTACTGTGTCACTTACTCTATTGCTTCTTCAATTTCTGTGGATTCCAATCCTGCTAAACTCATTATCACCAATTCACCCTCCAAAAACTGCCAATTTCAAGAAACAAAATTTGAACTGGAAGATAAACCAATAATGAACTGGAAGAAAAACCAAAAGAAGTGTTCTTACCTAGTTTCCATGTCTCTTGATCTTGTTGAAAAAAACTAAGTTCATGTCCTGTTAAGAATCTTATGGTCCGAAGATTAAAGTCCATAACTGATTCTTACTTGGGGAGATCTCCACATTATCTTCTTTTATTTTGTATTTTCATATAAGTTTCAAAATCAGGGTTAATAACTTCTTATTTTGTGACAAACTTTCACAAACAACTATGGAAAGATAATTCTATATCTCTCTAAATTTGTAGAATTTTTAGCCTTCTTTTCTTTAGCTTCTTTTTCTTCTTTCACTTTCATTTTGACGTTGACTTATAGGTTTTTTTTGTTTTCTTTCATCCAAGTTCAGCTCACAGAAACCAGACATCTTCCATTTGAATGCCAAATCCCTTTTTTCTGCTTTTTTCAGTCTTCTTAAATAGCCACAAATAGGCTCCAAAATTTAATCAGAAATTTTATACCTATGTGGTATCACTTACTTTGGTTAAAAAAAATTGCAAAACATATCTCTTTACACCTTACCTTTATTATGGCAGGTTTTTTTTGACCATCACATTTGAGCTTTTTTTTACAAATTTTGAAAACGAAATTTTATACAAAATCTTTCTTATAAACTGTCAGGTTTCCTTTTGGTGGTTCTTTTACAACATTAATTTGAGCCTCATGTATACAAAGTTTTACATATCAAATCTTATTCAAGTCATTTTTTTTTACAAACCACTTGGCTTCATTACAATTTCTTTTTTATTATATAAATTTTTATACTGCTTTTATTGAAAATTTTAAAGTTTCATGGGATATAACCTGGAGTAAATATTCAGTGCAGAATCTCTAGAGGTGTTCAATGACACACTTTACTTTTAGTGACACTCATATAATGTTGAGTGGTAATGTAATATTTAATATTTAAGAGAAACTGCTAAAACATCAAGTGGTGTCTGAGGGGTTTTCATAGTTTGTGAAAGTTTGTCACAAAATTAGATTTTGAAACTTTATGAAAATACAAGATTTATCTCAATTTTAAATCTCAATTCATAAAACTGAAATATTATCTAAAAGAAATGCATGATGTCTGTGAATCATCACCCTTCTCAACTCCTTTCAACAATCACTTGAATTAAAGTAAGGGAACATTATTTTGATAAAAATTATAATTGTTTTTATGAGCCCAACATAATTGTATTTAGAATTTGGTATTTTGCCTAATTGTTTAGTGCACAAAGGAAAATTTTGTGCTATCTTGTTTTGTAAATTTTGTATTCTGTGCTGTTATAATTTTTCATCTCATTTACTAAATGTAAATTTCTTTCCAATTTCATTCCAGAGTAACATTTTTATCATTTGTGCCTTTCATATTACTCAATATAAATGATTGGCTGTTCTCTCTTCTTCTGTCCACTAAAGAAATCCTTTTATATTCCCACCCTAGTTTTCTACTGTTTCTTTTTCCCTATCTTTCTGATTATCTCTCTCTTTTTCTCATATATATTAGGTGTTACATGTTGTTACATGGTTAATCAGTTTTTGTTTTGACTGTATAATTTAAAATTTTCAATACATGTTTTTTGTTATTCAATATTATCTTGGGTAATTGAATGACAATATGGAAAAAAATAACTGTGTAATGCATTTTGTTCCTTAAGAGGACTTTCTCAGATAGACACATTAGTGGATAAAATGCATTATAAAGAACTTTTTCCATATTGTCATTCAAAATGGAATTAATTTTAAGAATGTTCTTGTTTAAGCTTGTAACATAAAAATGTTTTCATTTTCTATCTTGAAAATTATATTATTTAAAAGACTTGTTTTATTGTAATTTTTTTCAGTAATGTGTTTAGTGTTTTTGTTTAAAAATATTTTGTAGAACAGCTATTTTCTACAAACCTAAAGAATAAAGATAGTTATTTGATTAATTTATTCATTTTATTCCTTCATGAAATAAAAAAAAAAAAATTACAAGTTGAGCCATTTTTTTTTAAATATCACTTCCCAAAGAAATTTAACAAAATGTAATCTAGACTTTAAAAATAAATGTTTTTTCAAAATAAATTTTGAAAAATATTTAAAGTTTTTTTTTTTTATTTTGCATATTATTTATGTTTTGTGATTTATATGGATATGATCTTTGGGTTATTTGTGCAAGGAGAAATTTAAATATCTGATAGGCACATTTTTAAATTAAGGTTTAAGGTCGTGAACCTTAAAGCCTGAAATTATTAAAGAAGTTAGATTTATTAAGTGAATTTCATGTTAGACAAGATATTTAATTACTGTTTAAATTTCTGGAATGAGGAGTTGTTAATTACAGTCAGACCAATATCTTCATTTTTGTTGACACTATCATAATGTTTTAGCTGTTGTACAGTACACCTTCAGACTTCTTCAGTTGTCTGTTGATCCATGTAACCTTTAGGGAATTTTAAACTGAATCCTTTATTTAATCTGTGGAGGTAGATTATTCTTATTCTGCTGTCTATGTCTCATGTTATCTGTTCTTGTTAGTTTTCTAGTACTGCTCAGTTATTGCAAATCCTCTTTCCACTGAGTTTGTACAAGCTGGTTCCAGGGTTTGAAATTACTATGAGCAGTACTAAAAAAGAAAACAGAAGAATATAAGATATCCTTGGACAAAATAAAAACAATCTACTCCTGTTGATTAAATAAAGGGTTCAAGTTAAAAAAAAAAAAAAAAAAGGTTAAATGAAGGTTGGAGGGCACAATGGCTGAAATGTTGTCATAGTAACAACAAAGATGAAGACTTTAGTCCAACTATAAATTATGTAAATGAAAATCCACAGTGTATTTACCTTCTTGTCTATCTAGTCATTAATGAAGCTTTTCCCTCAATAAATGTTGTTTTCAGTTGTATTCAATTATTCTTGAATTGTTTCATAAGCTCAACTGCACAAATTTAATGCTAGATGAATATCTATTAAATAATATTAGATAATATAATATCTATTATAATTGGGTTTTCACTCTTAGATTAGTTGTGACTGTTCCATTTTGAGGGATCTGTTCTAATGTTGCTAGAAGTATAAGCTTTCAGCACATTTTTTGTGTCAACAGGCCTGAAAAGGAGTGTTTGGTCATAAAAACATTTTATTATCTATTTACCTAAATTTATAATAAAAATTAAAATCTGTCCTGGTTTGAGGCTTGGGAATTATAACAAGCCTGTTTATAATTATCTACAAGAGAAATAATAGGAGTGTTTGTTTGATTTCTGATATTTGATACTGTTAAATCTCTTCTTAATTTTGCTTAAGTCTTTGTTAAACCTGTCTTCTTCACATTTGCTTTAACTTTCAGGGTCTAAGAGGTAGTTTGAACCAGGTGAGTTGAGCTTTCACATTTTTAACTTGTGTCCACTTCCTGCAGAAACATGAAAAAAGAATATAGTTATAGTACATCCTTTATGTGCTTTTGTGTTACCATAAAGATTGAGTGTTCAATTTTTTTTAAGAGTTGGTATGATCTAGAAAACCTATAAAATTCGTATCAGTTTCATTACATATTTGAATATCCCAATTTTGTCCTCATGAAAGTGTTTGACATTTATATATTTCTTATTTTATATATTTTTAACAAGTTTGTATTGGGTGTTTTGTTTTTTTTGGGGTTTTTTTTAACAAAGTAGGATAGTATTTTAACTTATCAAGAGGAAAATTATGAAAATTAGGTCTTATTTTTACTAAACTATGAGATTTTTTCTATAATAATATGCAATATGGAGCTCTATTGGTTCAAATAAACATGTGTTGCATTGTAATGTGCTCTTTTAAGGTTCCAGCAGTGGTATGATCCTTGGACCCCAAATAAAATAACATTTTTTATTTTTTTTAACAAACTTTAATCATCTTATTCCAAATGACCTTTAAAAGTTCTGGAAAAAAGGTAGAACACAGATTACGGTATTGTTTTTCTCTTTTTTTTTTCTCTACATTTTTAATTTCAGATATATCTAGAGATATTGTAAAGTTACAGTGTGATCAGAATGTAACTTTGGAATTTGTGAAAAAATTGAACAGAAATCAAAAATCAATAAAAAAGAAATTGAAAATATTGGCATAAGAACAAGAAAAATATTGGCTTTAGGAATGTCACAAAAAGATATTTGAGAAAAATTGAATATTTGAAGGAGCTGGTGTTGTGAATGTAAATAGAATATTAAAAACATAGGTTAAAAACATGAAAGAAAACATACTAACACCTTTAATTAAACATCACAAAGAGAAATGTGCAAGTTGAGTGAAAAAGTATGCGAAAACTGATTTTCATTGGATGAATCTGATGCCAGGTTGTGTCCTGTTCAGATAAGTTATGGCCTTTGACCAAAAGACATGTTTGGTTATCTGCCATTATCACCCAAAGACAAATAAAAAGTAGAATCCTCCCTTGTCACTGATTACTTGCTGCATTCAATGTGGTACTATTTGTATTACATATTGTGGTCACCAGTTATTGGCAGTGCTAATAATATTGCATTGTGGTCACCACTTAATTGGGTACTAGTAATATCACATCAGGTTGTATAAGTTACCAGTTAATGGGTGTGCTCTGGAAGAAAGGAATATTCTTCTATTTACTTACCCCATTATTGGCATTATTATATCCATGATATAACACTATTTCACAGACAGAACAGAATAGCTGGAAGAAAAGGAATGACAAACATGCTCTGTTATCAGAGAGAGTTTTATGCTAGTAATTCATACACAAAATTATATGCACCTATTTACATGTCTCATGCAGAGAAACTATAACATATATATACTACAACAAGCAGTGTGAAAAGTGACCCCAGACCTATTGTCAGTTTTTTGCCTGGGAACATGTACAATGTGACTTTGGAACTAAGTAAAGACAGTAGTGAAGTTATTGCATTCTTCAGACATTGGGTAGCATATTTTGAAGCATCTTTATACTGACAATGGTTGGGGATTATCAGTATTTTCATGATATAGCTCCAAAATTTGAATACATTTGTAAAGACACCTTTCCCCAAAAATATGAAAATAAGTTTTGAAACAGAAATTGGAAGAAACATCTGGTTGATTTCTATTTTATTATATTGTGAAAAATGAAATATTTTAGTGAAATATATGTATGGCATTGAGATTTTAATGGATAATATATTAAAACTTTAAAAAAATACAAATACATAGGGATGGCTGTAAGGTGTTGTATTCTACTCAAGGATGTAATTTATTCTGTTTTTAGCTTCAGAAACACTGGGGACGCATTAAACTCAAGTCAATACGGTATATGGGATCAATTTTTTTCTTATTGCTTTAGTCCCTTTGTATTAAATGAAAATGATATTTGATATTAAGCTCAGCTTTTTTTTTAAACTATAAAGAAATTCTCTTTTGTAAGGCATTTATGTACTTTTCGCAAACATCAGTCTGTGTTGCACTGTGACATATCAGTGATATTTTCTGAATAGAGGCAAAGTGTCAGTGCTTACTATCATAAATGGCCTGGAGGTCACCTCATCCTCATCAGATAAGGCAAAGCACTTCATCATGGTCTTTACTTCTGACATGTCAAATGCATAGGCATTCCTCATTCTTCTTAGTCCAACTGTCTGTCTACTTTACATAAAGGATCTGCCTCTGATATTTTGTGAATATACATGCTGCAACGGTATATGATGCACCTATAAAACTCTAGATGACTAGAACCTGGCAGCCGATCTCTCCTCTGACATGTCTTTAATATCTCAGTGAGGTGAAAAAACTGGCTGGTTACATTCAATCCCTTGAAAACCAAACTAGTGACATCAGTGTGTCAGTAATTGATGTTTGGATAGGTAAAGTATATTTTAGACACTTTATATAAAACTGATTTGATATCATTACATAAACTTCAGTATTATATAAACTGTATAATAAGAGGTTTATGAAGATGAGATATTTTTCTAAAATTATCTGACAAATATAATATAATTCAAAATAAGATTTTTTTTTCCACAGGTATTTATTGTATTTCTCTGTTAATGCTTTTTGAAGTATGAATTTATTTTTATTTTTTTCTCTCTCCAGCATAGATGAATTATTTAAATTTCTATACTGTGATTTGAATCTTATTATTTGTTATGGAGTGGTTTCACAGTGGAGGCTTGTATTTGTACTAAGTTGGTCCCAAAATAGGTTCAACGTAGAAAACATTAGGAACTTGATATAATAGGTAATGATGCAGAGAAATCTAGTTGTGGTCGCTGATACTTTAGTATCCGACTAACGGTTGTCCGGCATTGACTGACTGACCCACTGAGCAACTGCGCTACTCACTTGTTACTCTTACTACTCCTACTTATTATAGGTGGGAGAGTCTATTAACTATAGAATAGGTGTGTTCCACTATAACATTATTATTGTCAGTTGCTGGCACCTACATTTTCAATGTTTTCTTTTTTTTCTTTTTTGTTTTTTTTCTACAGGTTTTTTACTTTTTTTTCTACTATCCAAAATAGTTTGTTTGGTGTTAATAATTTTTTCTGTGTATATCAATTTTTATAAATTGATGTAACAATAATACAAGGGTGTATTGAAATGTTTTTTCCTTGACCCACTTCACAAAATCAGTATTTTGATGTTTGCACATTAGAGTGGATTGGACCCAAAACTTTGCAACATCCTGGTAATGACCAAAATAACAGCAAATAACTGATGGATATTCTGGTATATCTAATTTAATTAACTTTTGTAAGATTTTACTTTTAATTAAAAATAATTCAATAGTAAAAACTGATGGGGTTATTTATATACAGATTAGCACTTCTAACTAAGAACTTTTTAGTATTTATTCACTGAAAAACCTTAAAAATATACAGAATGAGGAAAGTAAGTATTCAATACACACCACAAAAACAGTTTATTGCATGTTTACTTACAATTACACCACATAAATTTCATCTTTACAATACTTAATAACAAAAATTTCTACCAATACATTTATATATACAGTCAATCTGAAGTTATTATGAAAATCAAATAAACCTCAAAATAAATTTGCTTTGAAAAATTTTTGTCAACTTTTTAAACAATCATTTAAAATTTGACAACAGAACAAAGCTTGAATTAAATCATTAGGAAGTTTCAACATGTTTTATTTATTATTTTAGTTTGTAGTTTTTATAATAAATCTAATAACATTATATTAGATTTATTATAAAACTTGCAATGTGAATTCTGCAAAACCAGAAAATCACTTTTTACTTCAGTAACAAGGTAATGAAATAATTGATCAACACTGATAATAAAACAACAAAAATATATGATAAGTTTTTGAAGCATTTACATTTTAACCTTTATAACTCCACATTAATTTTCAGAGTTGTATCCCTTGATATTAATTTTGGGTGTAGTAAATTTTTGAATGTTAGGTATATTACTAGCAGTAACTTTTAGGATTTTAGAGATATTATTATAAAATTTTCTGGGTATTTGCATGAAAGGATGTAGAAAATGTAGACATATTTTTTAAAAATTTATCATGATGTAGTGATCACCCATTCACCTGTCCTGAGTGTCACTGGGGCACCTTCCTAGGCAAGAGCTCAGTTAGCTGATACCCTTCTAGAAGTCTGTGCACTATCTTCAGGTGGAATTTCTTAGTTGTTGTTTGACTGGGATGTAATGCCCTCCAAATCACCCAAGAATTACAAAAGCAGCCTTTAAATAATTTAAAAAAAACTTTCTTCCACCACTTGTGTTCAGCAAAAAAAGACTTAGCTACTTGTCAAAGTGGTCAACTCCTCTGATGCTTCTAGTGTAGCTCTCAATAGTATAGGGCTTGTCCATGATGTGAACGTGTTCTTGGTGATGCTTCAACCTAAATTCCTTCCTGAAAGTCTGATCAGAGTGGCAGGTAGTAAGTAGGTTGACCCGCCACTTGTCACACTAGGACAAAAAGAGGCTGTTGTTGTCGCATTTGGTAATGGTGTGTGTGTGGGGGGGTCATTTGGCTTGGGTTTTGCATTCTTGATTTCAGCAGGAAATGGCGATTTGTATGAAGGGTAATGCACACATCCATGACTTTCTTGGATAACTTGGCAAACAACTCAGACGAAGTAAAAAAAGTGGCCATGGTTGTAAAGTAAACAAGCCAGTGATGTGACTACCCTATGTGTAACACTTGATGTGTTTTTAGTATTTGTTTTTTTCCTAAGTACAATTTCAAATTATAAAGGTAGTCAGTGTTTCCTTCTGCAAATGCTCAGGCTTTCATTCCCCATTTTGACTGCTTCTTTGCCATGTACTGCATAAGATTCATCCTCCCTTCGAAAGTAATCATACTTTCATCTGAACTTATTTCTTTAGCAGTGGTGTAGTACTGTTAACAAAGTGGGAGAGTAGTTTCAACGAATTGTTTTATTTTGAAGTCTTTTTCATATTGGGAGTCATCTCTGGGTACTGCCATTGAATTATCAACAGGATGAAAGTATAATAGAATTGATAGAAAATGATTCCTACACATCCACATTGTGAAAGCCTTGCATACATAAAAGGGGATCTGTTGTCCAGTAAGATGAATATGAAGGGGTCCCTTTGTCAAACCTATCAACAAAAGCAGGGCCAAAAATACTTTCATTTCTTCAAAGCAAACATTTTTCCAAGCTCTGATTTGTGTTACCTAATTTTGTTTTTACTTTGTTGGCATACCGGTTAGTTTCTACTAACACTAAATTAGCAACTTCATCAGATAAAAAAAAATGAAAAACATTTATCTCACTAGCTTCTTGAATCTGGTAGACAAGGGTGATCATATGCTTATGATAGTTCGGAAATTTCTCCTTGGTCGGAATCACTTTCAGTATAACTGTCACGCATATTACCAATATCTGTGTGGATAAATCCCAGAAATTCTTTTTCATCATTTTCACTGTCCATGAAAACTGCCTTTATCAGTGTAACAGATCTATGCCCCACTACTGTGATTGAAAAATGAAGGTTTTTAAAACACTTTTTTCTTCAATTCGCTGATAAAGCAACTATTTCAATGAGAACTAATTGGCTGACATCTGGTCATTGCCAGTTCATATCATAAGCTTAATGAGGTCATTTCCGTAGTAATAGGTTAGTTTTAGAAAACATATTTTCCCTTTGAAACAAAGGTCTGTCACTTGGCAAACATGTCTGCTTGGAGAATATTGAGAAAGAATATCACCGGTGGACATGTATGCCTGCAGAGTTGTAAAGGTTAATATAACAACAACACTTCTCAATAACAGCCAGCAATCTATTATCTATTGATTTTGTTAATTTTTTTTTTTTTTTAGCAGGTTCAATTTCTGACATGGTGGTTTTAATTTCTTCTCATAGGTTTGTTTTGCTGTCATATTTTTTGCCATCTTCATATAATTTCTTCATCATAATTGACCATACATGTTCAATAGGGTTCAGATCAGGATTCGATGGTGGCCATTACATTATTTTCTCAACTGTAAAACTTTTATGCTAAGAGAATTCACAGGTAAACTTAGATATATGAGAAGGAGCATTATTATGCATAAATACAAACTTTGAAACTGTAAGACTGAGACTTGTATCAATCAAAGAAAGTCTTGTTCATGAAATTGAAGTAGTTAGCACTGTTAACTCCTTAATCAACTTTGAATGGTCCAATAATGGTTTGGCCAACAATTCCAACCAATACCATTGCCACCTCTTTGCTGCCTTCTCTTAACCATAGATATATCTGCATCAATGTCTATGAAAATTACTTTAAAAAAGTCAATTTGCATGTATTTTTTTGACTTTTAAAATGTTTGCTTTACTCAGAGGAGTTTGCTTAGGAGATTTGACAGTTCCAATTTGCAAAGTATTCTTGTAAAGTCCTTCTTGACTCCCTCAATTTAAAACTTCAAAGATCTGAGCACTGGTCAAAAGTGTCAGTTTCACTATAAGATGCTTTAGTTTATGTTTTCTTCAAGTAGACAAGTTCTTAAAGCCTTTTCCTTTGTTTCTCATTCTCAACTTAGTTATATTTTCAATTATTATTTTATCATTTAATGATCTCTGTGAAACTCGTTTGATTTCTCCAATGTGGACATTTGCTCACTCAATAACTTTGTTATTTTTTGTTTTTCAGCATTTGTTGGATCCTTTCCATCACCCATGTTTCAATATATATTATGAAAAAAAGGAACAAAATAGTTTTTATTAGATTTCAGAGGTCTTAAACTAATATTAAGTTTAATCTGCATAATAACTTTAAACTGCATTTTTTACAATCAATCCAATAATAACTTTAATAAAACATGTTGAAACTACCTAAAAATTTAACTCAAGCTTAGTTTTGATATATAAATTGTTTAAAATTTTCAAAGCAAATTCAAGTTATTGAGATTTGTAATTTGTCTAATAACTTCAGATGGACTGTAGTTATAAAAGATATATTTAAAAAAGATGAAGTAAAACGTACATATTGAGTACATTTTCATGAAAGAAGTAAGCAAATATTGCTGGAGGATGTAAATTTCTAAGTAGTTGGTTAGTGGTAATCTAGAATATTCTAAGAGGTAGTTAACATTCTTAGGCTGATGACATGATTATATCAGTTGACCAGTAACAACCATAATGCTGAAAACTAAAGAACATTCTATAAAATTCAGATACACTGCAGTTAATATTTATTATAATGGTAAAAGTTACAAAATTATTGTAAAAAGAGAAAATTTATAAGAGCTACAAGGGACAGGAAATTTTGGAGAGCCATGATCACCTACATCCTGAAGCGACATGGAACATAGAAGAATAATGGTCCAAAATACCCAACAAAAGAGTTGTTCAAAGCTACATAAAGCAAATGAAGTTTGGCATTGTATAGAAAAGCTATTCCACAAAATATTGGACTTTCTTTGATTCTACTTTCTGTATGGCATTGAATACTTTTTGTTCTATATTTAATGTATTGAAATTTTTGTTCTTTTTTATTTTTATGGTGTAAATTTTAGGTAAATACTATTTCTTTATGTAAATAATACAATAAATTGCTTTTTGTTGCATTAACACAGGATGTAGCCTCACATGCATATGATCAAGCAAATGATAAATACCATTCTGTGATATATTATTCCACACCTGTTGATGCAAATACAATAAGAGTTGTAGTTAACTAATTGGGTCAGGCATTGATCCATCATGTCTCCTATGTTCAATGAAAGACTGGACTGGTGATTGCAACAGCTAGGTAAATTGTTGAACATCTTGTAGAACATGTTGAGTAGCACGAGAACCTTGTGAGTAGGTGTTATCCTTTTGGGAGAGTATATTATCTTCCTTTGCAGGAATGTCCAGGTTGTACACTGTTCTGTATATACCTCATGCTATTCCATGTTCTTGCTACATACACCAAAGGTGAGTGAGAGTTGTAACTTATATCATTCTGCACTTTGATGCCAGGGATTGGGCTTATCTATTGTGAATGAAGACATTAGAAGGTGTCATTTTCTAGGTCTGTCATACACATAAATGATCATCATGTGCAGGATTGAAACATTTGGATAGAACTTTCATTATAACTTGATATTTGGTAGTAAACATTTGTTTTTATTTGGAAAAATTCTTTACTTTTTCCTTTCTTCATTATTCTCTTTTTTCCTCTTTTTTGACTGAATTTTTTTTATGATTAGAAATATGTTTATGTGCAAAATAAATTGTGAACTTAAAGTGATTTTAATTTTGTTGCTTACTGATGAAAATCCTTAATTTTATTGCTAAATAAATTCTAGACTTTAAAATAACTTTTATTTCTTCCAGCATGTATATTGACATTTTTCTTTCATCTTAATAGGCAGATTATTCCATGGAGAGTCACGCTCGAGACTTAGAAAATTATGTCAACGTAGCCCGCAACAGACGGCGTAGGGCAAAAGCATTGCTTGATTTTGAAAGACATGATGATGATGAACTTGGATTTCGAAAGAATGACATCATAACTGTGAGATATTTTTTTTTATCAAAAAAGTTTTTCTTGTAAAGTTAGTAGGAAAATTGTTTTTTTTTA
Organism: Acanthosepion lycidas; assembly: GCA_963932145.1. NCBI lineage: Eukaryota > Metazoa > Mollusca > Cephalopoda > Sepiida > Sepiidae > Acanthosepion > Acanthosepion lycidas. The sequence goes on along the minus strand of OZ010582.1, from coordinate 75,728,848 downwards.
TTTTAAGTATGGTAGATATTCATTTTTACTATTAATCTTTGAAAACAGAACTTAAAAATTTCTCTTAAAAGAATTTATTTTAGTCATATGTAAGTTTGAAATAAAGGCTTTAAAATTTAATAGTTAGAAATTACTTTCTCTTTTTTGGAAATATTAAAATACACATAATTTTGTGGTCATTTAAAGTTATGAAAAGATGTCTATTCTTTTATTTTAGCAAGTTATGATTATAGACATATCTGTTATCTAGACTTCAATCTATGTATTTGCTAACGATCATAAAATAAATTTATAATACTTTTTGAATGATTGCAAAGAGTTGAAAAGAGGCTTGTAATCTCAAACTATCTCAAGATTCATATAAACAAAAGACAAAACTACTATGGAAAGTTGACTTATTCTGTTTTAGATTTTTAATTTGTTTATCACTTGTAGATAATCTCCCAAAAGGATGAACACTGCTGGGTTGGGGAGCTAAATGGACTTCGTGGTTGGTTCCCAGCTAAGTTTGTAGAATTGCTAGATGAACGTAGCAAGAACTATTCTTCTGCAGGAGATGATAGTGTCACTGAGGCAATAACTGACATTGTCCGTGGAACGTAAGTAATTAAAGATATTTGAGAAGCTGAAAGACTTGCAATGAAATTATGTTTGTGCTGCACTTTATCATAATGTTATAAATGTTTGGTATGAAACACCTAAACAAAAAAAAACCAAATTAAATAGTTTCTATCATGGTTAATGATCATTGAGGTATGTCCCTTATATATAACATGCACCATTTACAAAAATCAAAAATACAATCATGTAATTGTATATATTCTAATATGAAAGTGTATTTTTCATTATAGTAATGACATTGTTTTGCCTATATATGAGTTCTTCTGTTTGCCTGATTTAAAGAATTTTGACAGTCACTAAAAATTTTGTAAGTTCCAAAGAATTTAGTTTAAAGGAATATTTTCTTATATTGTTTTCCTAATTTTATTTTGATTTTATTTATTTAAGTGTTCATTTTTAAATGAGTATGTGTATATTTTGGCTTGTAATCATCTTTTGCTGGCCTAAACAGTTTAACCAAAATTTAGATTTATTTGTATATCTTGTGATATTCACACACTCAAAAAAATGGATTTGCTGACTTAGTTGTTTATAGGAAAGTGTTGATAGAGGAAGAAGGAGTGGGGAAATAAAAGGGTTAGGGGTGTGAAATTTGGCCAAAGTATCTTTAACAGTTGACTGACACTGTCTGAAAGAAAGGACAAGGAAATATTCTTACATTGTTTTCCTAATTTTGTTTTGTTTTGATTTTATTTATTTAAGTGTATTTGTTTTTAAATGAGTATATATATTGTCTGGTTCACACTCCTCCCCAGTCTTTTGAACAGAAGTAGAGGTTTAATCCTTGTTCCTTGTTTAGGATTGGGTTTCCTTCTAAAGTCTACTTCAACTTTATACTTCTAATGACTCCACCTGAACTCTGAATTGTTTTTCACTAATTAATTTTTTTTTGCCTCCTCCAACAGGAGTTAATACACTTGCCTATTGTCCAGTTCATACTCTTCCTGATTTTTTAACAGGTGTAGAGGTTTATCCCTTGTTTCCTGTTTGGAATTGTCTTTTTGGTTCCTTCTAAAGTCTACTTCATCTCTATATTCCTAACATTGCCTGAACTCTGAAATCTTATTTGCTAATTAAATCTTAACCTTTTAAGTTTGGAATTATCTGTCTAATTTTTCTATTATCTTTCCCTTTCTTATGCTAATACAACTCTACACAGTAACCCTCTACCTTGAGTAGTGCTTGGGCCTTGTATTGGATGAACAAAAAAAAAAAAATGAATTTTAGAAAAGCTTCAGCATGAAAACCCTTTCATATAAAAGTACATATCAGTGTTAGAATTGAATGTATTACATCTCAAAAATCTGATGGAGAAGAATGGTACCTTAAGTTTGAATTGGATAGTAATCAAATAAAAAAGTTGTTGCTTAGGTTGTGGTTGACCACTTTAAAGTTAAGAAAATTTTGTTAAAAACTAAGACTCAACTTGACTGAACAAAGTTCAACTCCTTTTAGAAATCATGTTTGTAATTATTTAGCAGTTTGTAAGTACTTTTTAACAATTATGCAGCTTGTTATAAATTAGACCCATGTAAAATATTTAAACTTCAAAATTTTGTGGTTTGGTTATTCTATATTTGTTGTTTATATGAAAATCTAATGTAAATACAAATAACAAAAATGATAATCCTGAAATGATGCCTGAAAAACTATAGGCGTGTGTAACTGAATAAGGTCTTATTTGTGCATGAAAATACCCTTTGGAAGACTAGTAGCATTAAAAATGATTGATTAAAGTATATAGAAAAATCATAGAGAAAAGTTACATTAAGCATAAATTGATGAGAGAAGAATCAATTACAAATCTTAATCAGAATCCATAAATGACTGATGGAGACTGAACCAGCAAGGTTCAAATGCTGGTTTAGCCTGGACATGATTAATGGTTTCCTGTATAAAATGTAGGCCAGTCAACTCACTGGTGCATGATTCAGTTAGTTCTATATGGAATTATAGCAAGTATCAAAGTGTGGGATTTGCCACTTGTCAGCATTACGGCCATCTGGTTTTCAGGCACTCAGAAAAAATCTCATTCACTTGAAAAGAAAGCAGCCATACATTAATTTCAACATAAAGGCAAGTTGTCTATTTCAAGGACATGCTCGAGGTTTATAGGAGAGATGCCAACCAGATACCAAAAGAAACACTTGTAAGGGTAGACTATGAATGTGTGATATGTCCCAGAAAGGGATATATTTGTTCGAAGTAGGAAAGTGGTTGTTGACTACTGTAACCAGGTAGGACAATCTAGCAGGTAACCGTAATGGACTGGTCCTTGTCATAGTGGTAGGAAATAGACAAAGACTATAGGCATATAGTCATCCATGTACCTCCACATCAATCTGTATTTATGGCTGACACCAGCCAATCATATTATTGTGAGGGGGAACCCAGGTGTATGCATATTCATTACATCACCTCCCCCTGAGCTAAATTTTCCCATGAAATTTAGCTTCAATATTTTCTCTTTTTAGGGTCTGGACCTAATCGATTGATTTTTTTTGTCCCAATCCTCCTTGCAGTGATAGTGTTTGGCACACTGGTACCTCTGGCCTTGAGGTCAGGGATACCACCATTGGCGAATGTTGACTTACTGGCACGGGAATTTCAAATGCGTCATACAGGATTTCCATTGGAATCTCTTTGGTATTTTCTGTGACCTCTGTAGTGTGTCTGGGTCTCAATTGATTCCAATGTCTTTTGCACCAAACTTTTTCCAGTTTTATGTCATATATGAGCTGTCCAATTCTTTTGGTTATCATTCCTTCTTCCCAATACATTTTTCCAGCCCTAATTTCTTACTTTCTGCAAGCATTGCACAAGTTTTTCCTTTTTTAATGTTCCTTGTTAATAAGCATTAAAACAAAAATGAGGGAAAAATTGCTTACTTTCTGTAAGCGTCAAACAAGTCTTTCTAATGTTCTTCGTTAGTAAGTGTTGTCGACTGTATATATTTTTTTTTCCTTTTGTTTTAACTTGTGAGGTCGTTTTGAATCTCGTCGCCAACTGATATGTCCCGGAAAAGGATATATTTGTTTGAAGTAGCAAAGTGGTTGTTGTCTACTGCAACCGGGTAGGACAATCTAGCAGGTAACCATAATGGACTGGTCCTGGTCATAGTGGTAGGCAATAGGCAAAGACAATAGGCATCATCCATGTACCTCCACATCAGTCTGTATTTATGGCTGACACCAACCAATCATATTATTGTGAGGGGGAACCCAGGTATATGCATATTCATTACATCATTGTGCAAACACACAATCATTTCACTAAAGCTACAACTCTTCCACTCTTTTGATGTACTAAACCATTGCTATCTTAATGATAAACAAGTGTTGTAGAATGTTAAACACTGATTGCGTGCAGCATTCAAAAGTTAGTGAAAAATAAGAAATCAAAAATCATGCCACAAGATCCATGGATACACAGCACATTAAATGATCTACATTTTTGTGGATTGTTATAATCAAAACATTTCTGCTATTGATCACAAGTGTGGGAGCTGTGGCTGCACAACAAATTGACATGTGAATATTTATATAAATATATTTCAATACAAAATATGTAGATGCTTTTTGTTTGAATTACTGAGCCACCATCATTACTATTATCCATTAACTCTTTTGGACTACTTTCATCATCTTTGTTGTCCTGGTCACAGTGTTTTCCTTCCTTGGCAGTTAGCCAAATTCCAGAACATTCCAAAATTGCTTCATACAATCTACAGTTATGTTTTCCATAAATGAACTCACAACTTCCATAGAATCAAATGAAATGTAATGAAATAAAGGTACAGGTCACTGATAACACGAGGACTTAACCCTCTCATATTAAACTGTAATGTTTTATTCAACTCCTGACTTTGTCAATTCCCATTGGTCAGTGTGTATGTATATGAATGTGCAGCCTTTGGAACCTTCATCCAAACATGGTTCTTATTTGTATATGATGTCTCAGATACTACCATCTTCCTTTCTGGGATCTGAGATATGGCTCTGTCCCACATGTCCATTCCAGTTGCAGCTGTACCATTCATGTGGATCTCTACCTGGTAGCCAGTATGTCATCTGTCTTATCAACCCAATACCTGGCTTCTCTGAAGAACACTGAGTGTAAAGTCTCTTCTGCACGTTCTGTGGAGAGACACATACTATAAGGGCTTTCTTATAACTTTTATCCACTTCAGGATATAAGACACAAGAGATATATTTTACAGCTTTAAATCTAATGCCTGTTCTTTTTTAGTCAGACTCCTATATAATGTTCATGTTTGATCCACTAATTGGATAATCTGAGCATGGCATATGAAATGATTTTTTTTCAGTCATCTTATTCTCCAATATATTGAATTGGAGCAAAAGTTAATAGTATTTTTCAAAAGGTGGTATTTGAACACGTGATTTTGTTTCACATGTCACTGAAATTTATAACATTTATACATATTATAAAGGTGACATTTCAATGTGTCTTTCTATATGATTTGTGCATAGATTTTAAATTTATTTATATTAAATGTGAAAATGGAGGAAAGTAAGAAGCATTTTTGTCATTTGCGGTTCTTTTATTTCTTGAAAGGAAAATGAACCCTGTAAAAACAGATATGAGACATTTATTGATATAGTGCCATATTTGAGAGTACTGTCTGTGAGCAGTTTGCTAGGTTCAGAAGTGGAAATTTTGCTCTGAAAGCATGTTGTAAAATAAAGAGTGCACACCTGGTGACTATGAACACGTCCAATACTATAAATAATTCCATGGTATGAGGTCTTGGGCAGTAGTTGTATTGAAGTCAGTCTTCATAATAACTATACCAGTGTTATGGCAATAGCCTAAGTATTATGTATAGGGAGTACTTAATGAATTATGTTATACCAAGTATAAGTGTGTGTTATAACAATAACCTTACAATAGCGAGTTAGTTGGCAATGTGGATACTTGAACTCAAGTGTGGGATAAATTTGCAACATTAGTTATAGTGTTGCAAATTTATCCCATGCTTGAGTTATAGTAAGTTGGCTATTTCACAAGTTATATAGTTGGCTTGCAGTTATAATAGTTGGCAATGAGGACCTCTAAATCAAGTGCAACATTATAACTGAAGTTATAATAATTGATGACAAGGAATTCTAACACAAGCGCGGGATAAAAATTGCAGCATTATAACTTAAGTGTGGTATAAGAAACACCAAATTATAACTGGAGTTATAATAGTGGGTGACCAGAGTTTTGAAACTCATATGTGTGCAACAGGAGTTAGAAGAATTTCAACCACTTTGGTTTTAAAAAAAAAATTTTTCTTGCCGGTATGGAGAAAATTTTGGCTTCAATAGTTGAAATTCAACAACAACAACAACAAAATAACCAACACTACAGTTTGCTACAGTTGCAAAACATGAAGAGTTGTTGGAAGTGGTTTTGAAGAAAAATGCTTCAATGTCTCTTATGCCAGACGTGGTGCAAAACACCACATAAGAATTTGTATACAATCCTGATGATGGACTGACTTTTACTACGCATTTTCGCAGATGATGAAGAAATATTAGGTTGTTGTTAGGAAAAATAACTCCAATAGAGTACAAGTACTGTAATTATATTTTACTGGGAAAGCCAGATGAAATAGGGTTTGAAGACACAGTACACATCTGATAAAAACTTTTAGTGATAAGTGCCTTCTGTTTCATATTTGTTGGAGATGCATGAATTTAACCAAAAAAGAGGATGGTGATTTTGTCACGTATGTGGGTACTGTCAACAAAGAATGTGAACAATTTAAACTAAAGGAAATGACTCTATATATGTTCAAGGCATTAATTTTCATGCAAAGTCTAACAGCAGAAAAAGATGCTGAAGTACGAACGAAAATTTTGGCAAAGATCGAACATAATAATAACAACACTACAGGGAACAGTGGACAATTGCCAAACAATGCTAATTCTGAAGCATGTTGTTGAAAAATTTCAGAATAAAAAATGTGCATTGGTAAATGCTAAGAAAAAATACACAAAAAGGAATGTAAAACCTTGTTTTAGATGTGGAAAATTACATGTTGGGAAAGACTGTCCATGGAAAAATGTAGGATGCTATAAGTGGTAAAAATGTACATATCAAATCACTCTGTAGAACTAAACCAAGAAAAACATTTCACAGGAAGAAATTTATACACAATATTGAGACAGAAAAATAGTCAAATAAAACAAAAGAAAATATATTAACATGCATATCAATAATGTGGAAGTAAAAATGTTACTGAATACTTGTAGTGACATTCAATAGTAAATGAAACCACATGGAAAGAAATTGGCAAGCTATTATTAAAAAGGACTTACAAAGTCGCATCTTCAGTTTCTGGTGAGAAATTATTTTCTGAGGGAGAATTAACATGTGATATTTATTTTAGAAATAAGCAGGTGAAAACATAAGTTTGTTCTAATAAATGTGATGAATCTATTTGGTACAGATTGGATAGAACTATTTGATTTGCTACTAAACGTTTATTATAAAAGTTTAAGTGGACAAGCGGTAGATTTAAAAAGTCACAGCAAAAAATTAAAATAATGTTTTCCTGATGTTCTGTCTAATGAACTGGGTTGGTGTTCAAAATTCAAGGTGAGGTAAAAAAAAAAAAAAAGGTTTGATGCCAGTATTTGAACTGAAACAGAGCATACCATTTACAGCATTGGAACAAGTCAGCAAAGAGTTAGACAAACTAGAAAGGATTGGTGTATTGCAGAAAGTAAACCATTCAAAATGGGATGCACTAGCAGTGTACATAAAGAAAAAGAAATTGACAAAATTTGGGTTTGCATGGATTTCTTGGCTGGATTAAATAGTTGTCTCAAAACACACAATTATCCAAGTCCAGAAGAAACTTTTTCAAAGTTGAATGTCAGAAAAAAGTCCAACATAAAAGACACTAAAATCAGCTGAAGAAAAAATTCACAGCTAAAAGACCTGAAGAACCAATAAAAATGTGGTACAACATTTTTGATGTGTCAGCACCAAAACAAATCGGGGAACCTGTAAGGCCAAATTCAAGGAAAAGAAAACGTTACAAAGTACATTGGTGAACTCTCCAGAAAGAGGAGGGGAAGATACTAATACTAAATAAAAATATTATTTAATAAAGTAGTAATCTCAAAGGGGGTGGGGGTTGTGGAGCAAAAAGTACACCCCTGGTGACTCTATGAACTCATCCAATGCTATAAAGAGTTTCATGGTCTTGGGTAGTAGTCATATTCAAGTCAGTCTTCATACTAACTATACAGGTGTTACAACAGCAGCCTAAGCATTATGTATAGAGAATACTTAATTAATTACATTATACCAATTATGAGTGTGTGTTATAACAATAACATTACAATAGGGAGAAGGAATGAGAAAATTCTGACAGGCCTGCAGTTGCTGATGACCAAATCAAGTCTGATTTAAAAATACTCCAAGATACATCAAAAGACATTGCAGTGGTACTCCACATATATGAGCATTTGCTATGAATTTATATGACCCCTCACAATTTAACAGAAAAAGATTTAATTTTCCATCTGTAATTCTCCACTCAAACACTGCAAAAACAGCTTACTTTTTCAAAAGGACAATGTGTAGTGGGAAAAGTCCTAGGGAAAATGAAATGAGCCACCATTATTTATATTATTCAGACTGTTATCCTCATCTTCATTGCCATATTCACAACGTTTCAGCCAGTGTACACTCCGGCCTTCTTCAGGTGATTGGAATTTTGAACTGAACACTTTATTTCGTCCACCAGGATAGATTGTTCTAGTTCCACATTGTGAATATGGCAATGAAGATGAGAACAACAGTCCAAATAATGTAAATATTGTAATAATCATAATACCTCATTTCAGAGATATACAGAGATATTAAGCTACCATTAAGTACTCAAAATATCTCCAAATAGAGGTGGGTGCTGTGTTGGAAAGACATTGTTTATTGCAATCTCCTTCTATAAAATGTGATGTTGAATAAAAACAAGTACTATTCTCAATAGAAGCATTTAAAGTCAGCAATCAGTGAAAAATGTGGTCACTTTTCAGTTGGAACCATGTTGTCTTCCACCAGAACAATGCCAAACCCAGCAGAAATTGATATATCTTTGCTGAGATGACCTACTGGATCCACCATATTCACCTGAACTTAAATCTTTGAATTGCTACTTATTTTGATCCCTACAAAGTTCCCTTAATGGGAAGAATTTCAATTCTCTGGAAGCATGTAAAAAACACTTAAATCAGTTCATCACCCAAAATGATGCAAAGTTTCAAGATTATGGAATCATGAAGCTGCCTCAAAGATGGTAAATAGCAGTGGAACAAAATGGCACATATCTAGTTGAATAAATCTTTATATATAAATATTGTCTTTAAAGTTCACTTAAAGAATACTAAAAACTTTTGTTCCAACTAAATATTCTCTTTATCTTAGGACTTTGTTCCATGTGAGTTGATTTTTCCTCTTTTTCACCATGAGGATCAGCTATACCTGATTTCAGTTTCTCTATGGATTACAGCTTTCTGACGTTCCTCAAACATTATTTTAAGGGGTAGCTCGTCTTGCCTTTGTATTCTTTGTCACAATTTAATAAACTTGGTTTCATTCTAGTTGTGAGGTATCAGGTTAGAGAGGGACTATCATATTTTCAAATGCTCCCCTGATTCTCTTAGATCCTCTAATTCTTTGACACACTTCTAATTGACTGTAGATTTTGCAATTATTTTTCAGCTAGTAGTTGTTATGTTTGCAGAATAGTTTCTTTACTGAGATCACTTTATGCTAATCATCTCCATTGATATGTGTCTGGGTGGCTAATTATGAATTTGCTTAGTGTAATAAACAACAGATGGTCGTTTCTTTACAATGTAAACTAAATGTCTAAAGACCTCATCGATCTATAAAGGGATTTACACTGAACTATCTACCATTCCCCATTTGTGTAAATTAAAAAAATTACACTTCTATCAAGTTGAGATGAGTGCAAGGCCTGCATTGAAGTAAAAAAGAACTAATATTCAATTGAAGTATAATCTGGTAGAAGCTTTTAAATATTATAGTATATGTTCTGTTTGAGCTTAAAAGAAACATTAATGAGTATCGTAACAAGGTGTGACATGCACTGATCTTGTTAAGTGTCATTTGCTTCCATTTATGCTCACCATGTTTCCAAGTGATGATACTTTCCAGCAAAATGTGACATCAACCATTGCAACAAATGACACAAAACATTGGCTTACTACCAGGTATTCTATTGGCTAGCACTAAATTCCCTGCAGACATATCCAGTAAACACAGTTCAGTTATGACCAATCTTAGAATGTTCCTAGATAGTTATACCAATGCAGCAATTCCATCACCTCCCAAATTTAATGTCATGTTGTATAACAGCCATTATTGAGTTGATAGAAGCTATATATTTTTAGGTAGCTGGTTTTAATTTTTTGTTATAGATTAAATTTATGAGAATATTCAAAACTAAATATGCTACAATATATATTTTTTGTCACAGAAATCTGTTAACTGATTTATAAAGAAGTTCTATTATTTTCTTTTTCTGTGTATTTTAGATTGTGTCCAGCTCTAAAGGCTGTTTTTGAACATGGTTTGAAAAGATCATCAATCTTAGGAGGCACATGCCATCCTTGGCTTTTTATTGAAGAAGTAAGAGAACTTTAATAACATTAATATTATTTATTGACAAGTTCTTATCTTTTTATCTCTCCTGATTCTTACATTTTATTTTTCAATGATTGTCTGTTCTGAAAATACTGAGAATTACAACTTAGTTTTCAAAACATTCTTTTATTTTAAATACTATTTTTCTTGATACATCAGTAAAAATTGTAAATGTACTTATCATATTTTAAAATATACACTATAATATATATTTTAGTGTCTTTTTTGCAGTGAAAATGTCATTGATTTGAAAATTCATGCAAAACTCAAATAATTGTCAGATTATAATGAAACTTTCATGACTTATTCACAGATGAATGAAATTATTTTAGAAATGTTACTTATTTAGAAAATCTTGGTAAATACATTTTTTACACCTGTTATACACTCCCCACTTATCTAATTTAATGTACCATTTAATGTTTATATTAGTTATACACAGAACTCTTTTGAGAATTTAGATCATCCAGTTTCCAAAAATCTCCTCTGAATCATAAAATAAAAATGCTATAAAACTAAGACATTATTTAATTAGAAAAGCATTTAATTGCTTTTATGAATAAGATGTATTATGAACACTATTGTCTTAAGAAAAAAAATTTTTTTGATGAATAATTAATTTTTCTAAGAATTGCTTTCCTTTTTTTAAAATTTTAATTAGAATAATTTATAAAAACTTTGAATCTTTTAAAATTCTGTATTAACTTGTACCAGTTAGGTGATATTGTTATTAAGTAAAAACTGTCTTTACTAATCATAAATGAAAAAAGCTTACTACAATTCATCGACTCTCAATATTTTAAAAAGAATTTTGAATTTTTTTTGTGTATAAACATGCCAATTCTTGTAAATACATAATGGTAACTATAGTAAATTTAAAGCCAGTGTACTTAAAATTCAATAAAACATTAGATTACAGAGAATGTTTTTCTAAATTTTTAAGATTACTGAGTAGTTAAGAATTATATAAAAAGGCACTAGCATTATATTCATGTAATTTTTATAGATATGTCCCCTGTAGAAAAAAAATGTTGTTAAACTTCCATCTGTCAAGTTGTCACTAAAGCTGTCAACACCTAATCAAAACACTTACCCTTGTGTTAAAATATGCATTTCTGCAATATTTTAAACTAAAAGTAAGTAATATTGGTTTCAAATCATATTAATTAAACTTTAAATCAGCCAATATTCCTCAAATAAAGTTTCAGAAAAGTATATTTTATTTTTGAAAGATTTTTTAATAAAGAGAGTTACAGTATGTTGACTGATGGCTATGAATAGTTAAAATCTGATTTTTAGCAATTTAAAAAAATCCTAGTCAATCTCAATTAGTTTTTGAGATACAGCAAAGTATTTTGCTTATTAGAAATATTAAATTATTAGCTTGAAATTAAAACTAAAATAAAAGTTTCAAGAAAGATTTTTTTTTTTTATTTTAAACCTTAGCTATTGCATTTCTTTAGAGGTACATATATATATATGTATGTGTGTATATATGTGTGTATATATATATATATATATATGGATCATTCCATTTCAAATCCACCAACTGTCACAGGTGACATCTCAAAAAAATATGTGTTCCTTGATCAAATTTATTAATAAGTCCTAAATATTAGATCTGTATTTTAACAGTTTTAAAATCAGAGCATTTCACTGCATTTTTTGCAAGGCTTTCAACAAATTTTGAATATTCATAGCTCCAAAGATATAACATGTACAGATTTTAAACTTGGTGAGAATAGTTAATATTTATTGTAGATTACAAAAATGTAACAGTTTAGGTGTGTTTTATCTACTTCTATTTTCATAAGGAATTGAAAATGGCCCAAACTGTTAAAATACAAAAAGACACTGTCTACTTTGAGAGCTTCCCATTTAAAAATATGTCAGATACAGCATCCATATTATTTTTTGTCATTTATGATTTAATAGATTATTTCTATGCAGTCAGCATATTCATTCCTTCTATAGGAATGTCAGTATTACTATTTGAAAATTGCTTCAGTTTTTTTGTTGTTTTAACATCCTTATTGCCTATTTTAATGATAGCAGATGAGTTAGGCAGTTTAAGAAAATTTTCATATTTCTACCATATATTCTTATGTCTGAAGATCATATGACAGAAGTTTTGTTTTGTGAACTTCTTTTTAGGTTTAAAACTTATTTATCTAGAATAACTTATTTTATCATGCTTGTCATGTTTTTTTTTATTTATTTTGCCACCTTTGGTATTTGATACTTAAAAATTATATGCAAATAAATTATTTCTGGCTTTTGTTCCAAATAGCTTAGATGTTATTGGTCCTAAAAAATGGTGGTCTACAAATTTCTTTACTGAACAAAGAAACTAAACCAAAAACATTAAAATTAAAATAAGGATTTCACTAGATTAGTTTAATTTTTAAATACACCAAGTCAAAATAGTGAATATGCATCACACTGTGTTCATGTTCAGCATTTTTGTTGATACTCAAAGATACACACAATTCAAGAGGCAAAAATCATATTATGGCTATTTTTAAAGGAAATAAATATAGATATTTAGTTTTAGAGATAATAGTCAATACTTTCAGTGATAAGTCAGTAATGATAATTTCAACATCTAAGAATAGGTACATTTGACCATTGAAAATGTGTTTAAAATTTTTTCAGTAATTTTTTATAGCATCAATTTTTGGTTTAACATCTTAATTCCATTTATTTTTCAGGCAGCAACACGAGAGGTTGAAAAAGATTTTCAGTCTGTTTATTCAAGATTGGTTCTTTGCAAAACTTACCGGTATATCATTCTTATTTTTATAAAATACTGATGAGCATATAAGTATAAGTTTGAAAAAGCCACAAGACATACAAATATTTTTCAGTACATTTCTATAAATCAATCTGTCATAGAAGAAAAAGAAATTACACAAGATATTTTACTGTAAAAGCAAATTTTTTCATATGCATTTAGAAATGAGGATTGATTGCATGGAACATGACTATTTTTCTATTCATTTCTCACCTATTTCAGACATAAGTTTCATTGCTTCTTCTGAAGAGCTGTAAAAAAGAAAGTGTAAGAAATTACAAGGGTTTTAATGATGTTTAGCAGAAATAAATGAAATTTGATAATTAAGATGATAAATATTTAAATTAACTAGTTTTAAAATTATTACTTATCTAGCTGAAGATGAACTTTGAGGTTAGTCGTTTGATGCTTTGGAAAAGATTAATCTTACAGATGAATTTTAAGATAAAAATTTGTTTATTAATTTTAATTTATAATCAATCCACTTTAAAAGAAGAGTTATAAATAAAGCAGACCTAAAATCACTCTAGGAATTAATTATACACAATATTTTAAATAAAACTTATGAGTTTGTAATTTGAGAGTTTAGTGGACCATTTGCAGAAAGATAATAAAATGAATTTATCAGTGTCTTTAGATATGTTAATTACAACAGTTATACTCTCAATACATGTTATACTTTCAATTTAACTTAAATTGAAAGAAATGTATCTAGAATATGTAACTTGTCTTGTTGGAAGATTAAATAAATAATTTCTACAGTTGTATATATTTTAGTTTTACAAAGGAGTGCTGAAAAGTACTCAATCAGAAGTAGAAGTCCTTTGCCAAAAAATCTGATATTTGGTTAGATATTGAGTAGTTGGAGGTCTGTTGGGGCTCTTGTATATTTAAATATTTTAGTTTAGGTTCTTTAAAAAATTGAATGTAAAAAAAATGAAGCTCATAGAAAATGGAAATAATATCTTTACATAATTTTACTATTTAATGTAGAATGTAAGTAAATACTGAAGAGGATAATATAGTTTATATATAACTAAAGTTAACTAACATCGAAAATAGTAATATTTGCACAAAAAATGTCAAGTTTCAAAACATGTAAAATATTTTTTACAAATTTAATAAGAATTACTCTGAAGAAGTTAGATCTTTCCTTTTTTTAAATATGATCTAACCAATATTGCCATATGCAAATGATAATTATCACATCTTTTTCAATAGTTGATATTTTTCACTTTTATAGTATTCATTTGACAGAAAAAGATTTAAGAAATGAGATGTAAATTATGATGGTTCCAATTAATTTAAAATGACTTTCTGCAAAGAGTGTTCATTTTGCTGTTTAATTTATTAAAAAGATACTATTAAATATTACACGCAACATAAGACCCACAAAAAATTATTTAACCCATGATGATGATACAGTTAATTTGTTTCTGTTTACAGATTAGATGAAGATGGTAAAGTACTCACTCCAGAGGAAATACTTTACAGGGTAAGTGTGTTATTTTTGGCCCAAATCTGTAATAAAACTAATTGATCATTTTCAGCTCAAAATTGAATTCCCTTGACAATTTCACTTATAAATTTAAAATTATGAACTGTAGTAGTAATAGGTGTTGTGACGAAAGAAATGACTTACCCCGGAGATCAAAACAAGCATGGACGTGTCTTGCATGCAAAGGGCTGAAAAGAAAATATGGCTGCTCTTGGGGACACAATTTATGAGTGCTTGTCTCGTCTCTACGAGACAGGATTTGCATATATGCAAATTCTAGCTTGCTTGAGGAGACATAAAAAGTGAGATGCTAAAAGCGACAGGGGCATGATTTTGGGGGGGCAGATTACATTTGCTAGTTGGACGAGTGGATTGACAGGAAAAAGAAGGTGAAGGAGATGCAACTGACTTTATCAACTGAAAAGTGCTCAGTGTGGTGGCAAAGAAATAGAGCCCTGGAATCTATTTCCTTGAGGCGAGTGAACAAGAAGAGTTGGTCTGCCAGCAAACACCACACTTAATTTTTTTTTTACCCCCTTCATTTTATTTTTTAATTTTTTTTTTTTTTGCTTCATGAACTTTGGTTCAAAAAATGTTATAGCTTTTCATATTTTTATATCATTATTAAATTTTGTGGCATAGGTAATTCCTGCATTAGGTAGTGTGAAATCTACATACTCTGGTTCAGTAGGAACAAACAAAAATAGATTCACAGTGAGAAAATTGCAACAATCAATTGATACAAGAAAAGAAAATGTATGCCTGGAGATGGGCAAAATGTTGTTGATAATAATATCTATAACATCCAAAGATTAGAACAACTGCTTGAATAAATCACAATATACTGACATTTGTTTATCATCTAGAAATCAAACAAAAAAGGATGACAACATGTGGCTTAGATATATAAATGTCACCAGCATGATGTGAAAAATACCTCTGCACACTGTGAACTCTATAAGATTTTCCATTTAGTCCACAGTGGAATAAAAATAAACTAGCCTTCCTGGATCTACTGATTACTGGCACATTGGTTCAAGATATCGATATTTATTCCCACCAGTTATAGTGTCAAAAAAGGAATGATCTGCTGCTTACAACATTGGATCAAACTAATAAGTCATGACTTAAACAAATACTAACAGTAAATAGCATTAGAAACACCCTTCAATGTAACAACTACCTTATAAGCTTAACAATCAACTTCTATGAGCAGGGGAAGAAGACAAAAAATACTGCTGTAATCTACTATACATAAAGGATACATCTGAAAATATGCAAATGATCTGTGCTCTATATAACATCAAGAAAATATTCAAATATAGTTCAATTTAAAAAAATATTTATTTTTGGCATTAAATGACTAACAGGCATGATGTACCATTAAAACGGAACAATCAACCAATCAAAAGTAGTTTGAACCTTCAGAGGCATTTCATCTGAACCAAGATGTCTGCAAAACATGATCAAGAACTTTGTATATTCTATCTCATGCAGTGGTGACAAGGAATACACGAGAAAGCCCAGACAGCCACTAAAAGTAGAACATTGAAAGACTGTAGTTTGCAGAGAGACATTGATTGATAGAGACTGCATCACTGATTGTACATGAAAGGAAAAAGGATGTCATCATTCCTCTTGGAATAAAGTCAAGACAATAGATATAGAACACATTATATGACTGAAAGAATCTAGACTTAGCATAAAAATGTATACCATATAGGAGCTTCTGATTAAGAAAAGACACTCAAAAAGTTCTATCAACTAAATACAGGCTAGGTTTAAGGTGCCAAAATGACATCACTGAATTATCCAAGTGACATATAGCTTAGTAAGGTGGTGGTTAAAAGATATCTGATTTTCTGGCAGTTATGAGTTCAATCTCTGGGTGTGAAAAAGTTAAATATACTGGTTCAGTGAAAAAAACAAATAAGCAATACAAAATATATCAAACATTTATGTGATATCTGTAGAATCAAAATATGATACTCACCCTCACAAGAAAGTCCCAAACTAGCATCCAGTTAGCAGATGAAAAAAAGTGGGCTGTAATGTAATACCAACCCCCACCCCATATCAAGCATGCAAAGCAGTCTAATGATGGATATTTATTGATCACAGTATCTACACAAAAGTCAACAGCCAATCAGAACCTAGAGAATAGGCTGACCCAAGTAGCATAACATCCAGCTTATTATATAAGCCATTCACCAACGGGCCCAGATAATTGCCAGAGCAGTGAAATGGTGGAAGAGGCTTAAAGATAGGATTAGGCCCTTTACTACTGAATATAGCCAGCTTCTTGCACTACATAAGGCTAACAATTGAAGGCTCTCAAGGATAGTCTTTTTCAGGCAGAAGCTGGAGGATCCTCTAGTGATAGGCCTAGCTAGGGAGGCCCTACAGCATGTAGCTAGCAAATGCTATCAGGATCAGGTAATTAGGCATAAGTTAAACAAAATGTCTTTTGAAGCTGTGAACATGGACACAGAATTGAGCAAGGAAGAGTTCTGTCAAGGTTTCGGTTGATACATTTGTAAGGTCAACAGCATGTGTGAAGCATTTCAACAGCATTTCTAGAGCTGGTTTACCAAGGTGCCTGATCTCTGTGACAAAGAGTTTTGCAGATAGCCAGTCCTATTTGGTTGACATTACTTGGCTTTTGCTGACTGAAGCTTTGAGGGAGAGATCACAGAGGCTGAAGTTTACTTGGCATTGAAGAAGGTCAGCAGTGGCAAGTCTCCAGGACTTGATGGTCTGCCCTATGAATTGTACTTAAGGCTGTTGCACATCTTTGTTTCAATTTTGACTGTTGTGTTCAACAACTGGTTCTGCCAGGGGTCCATTCACAACTAGATTTCCAGGGGCATAATCACACTGTTGAAAAAGGACAAGGATAGTGGGCAGAAATTAGATGATTACAGGCCCATAACTATGCTAAACACAGAGTTAAAGATTTTGGCCAAGATCCTGATGGAGTGTTTGCAGTCAGTTGGAACCCAAGCATACTTATGTTGTGAAGGGCTGAACAATTCAGAGTAACCTGCATCTGATCCACATGATCCTAGAGGGTTTAAAAGATGATGAGCAAGTCACACTGATCAATTTGGATCAATCCAAGGCATTTGATATGTCCAACCAGTGGTACCTGGCTGCTGTCCTGCAGGCTACTGGATACAAACACGACTTCTGCCCGTGGATTAGCCCCGTGCATCGCTCACCCAGTGCTGTGGTACAGGTGAATGGAAAGCAGTTGTGTGGTTTTGCACTGTCTCAGTCGGTTCATCAGGGTTGGCATTGGAGGCTCTCACCGACTGAGGGACAGGGCAAGCAGTCTGACTCTACATGAATTCACTGTCCTTGATGGGGCTCAAACCAAAGATTCCATGTGCGCTGATGATGTATCTACTTTCGTGTCATCCTGCAGCAACAATGAGTTGGTACTGAAGGTGCTTGAACATTACAAAAAGGTCACCATAGCCAAGATTAACCACAACAAGTCTTGTCTGGAAGGAGGTCAATCTTCCAGGGCCCTTTCATTGTACGGACAAGCCTGTTTGTATTCTCAGAGTGTGGTTTGAGCCCAGACTCCAACTGGAGAAAAATTCATTATAAGACTTGGTGCCAAACAAGGTTGTCCTTGAAGGGTAGGGCTGAGGTGTGTGCTACTTAAGTCTTTCATCTCATCTTTTATCTGTTGTCTATACTTCCTCTCTGCAAGGAGCGTAAGAAGGTGATTGAGTGCTTACTCGCCTCCCTCTTGTTGTGTGGACACAAGCATCGTGTCAACAGAGTTCTCTTTGCCCAACATCTGTGTCATGAGTTGCTGGGAATGCCACACTTCATGAGTCACCAACACACTTTGAGGTTGGCTTTTTTACACCATGCATTGACAGAGGACTCAATTTTGAAGCAAAGTGTGAGGGGCGCCTTCCCTTGTGTTACCATCACTCCTCCTGTCTTGAAAGCTGATCACATTCATAAGCCCTGGGATCAATTGATTTTCCTTCTTGAGTATCATTTCACAGTCCAGCGACCTTTCTCAGCCTAGGAGAGTCTTTTATCAAGGATTAGTGGAGGGTGTTGTGAAGGATCCACTCTGCGGCTGGCTTGGTTTGTTGGTGAACAAGTTGCGATCTTTTTGGTCTTGGGTGCCAGCAGTGGATTACCTCAGTAATGCTGACTTTTTGCTTACCTGGCAATGGCAATTGGTTTGGAATAGGCTGCCTCAATGTGCCCTTCAGATGGAGCTTGGATGATTTGCCATACTGTCATTGGTGTGACCTTGGATTAGAGGAAGTAGTTTTCCATGCCTTCTATCATTGTTCTGGGGTCCTCTGGAACTACGTTGGCAAGTTGACTGCTCATGTCACTCTCAAAAAGCTTGTGCTCATTGATTGTTGCTCCTGTATTCTGAGGTGCAATGGATAGTGTTTATGTTGCTGCTAGTCATGACTAAAATGGTGATTTGGACGATGCAGATGGAAGAAGTTTTGCGATGTGAACGTTATTCTCATCAGGATCTAATCTTTGAGCATCAGCTCAGAATGAAGATTAGAACTGATAGAAAGCATTTGGTGTACCTAGTTAATGTGAGAAAGTGTCATTCCTGGCCTGTTCCTGGTTTCCTCCCAACTGCCCCAGTTTTTTCTTGGCTCCTTTTTCATCTTGACTAGGCCATTTTTTTTTCCATGGCTATTTATTTTATCCTTCCTTCTCCCTTAGCAAGAGACCCTCTTGATTTTGTGCGTTTTGTTATATTTTAGTTTGTTGTCAGATTCATCCCCTTCCCCCTCATTTCTTACCTTCAATAAATTTTTATATATAATTTTATACTCAAAGAATGTTTTTATCTTATGTGGTTGTTTTGTAGGTTCCATGGGTGTATGCGGTATTGCAGGAATGAATGATGATAGATGAGTTTTTGTGGTGAACGTGCAAATTGTAATGAATGAATGGGTTGTGAATCTGATTAGCTAGGTATAATATAGTTAGTCTTGATCAGCCTAAACCCTTTCCCACTTTTGGCCTTGTGCCACATTTATATTTTATACACAATAAATATTGACATTTGCCAGAGCAGCCAAAACCGCTGTCTGAGTTATCTGTCTTGGCCTGTAAGACTTCTATTGTTTGTGCCAGAAAAGATTGTTTGCTTTGGACATTTATTTGTGCTTTGGATTTTTTAAATACTTTTTTAAGTTATTTTCATTAATTTTTCTTTTATTTTATTTGTTTCATTCAATCTTTTAATCAAAAGTATCTAGCCTTTTATTTTCAACTGCAGTTGCCATTTCTATTTTTTCCTAGGCAACTGTTTTTCATTTTACACTGTTTTTCTTTTTTTTTTTTTTTTGTTTTTATAGTTGATTTGAATTTTATTTATTTATTTGAAGGAAGTTTTTAAAGAAATCATTTGATGTTTGAATTAACCAATATTTAGTGTTTCTTTAAGTTAATTGTTTTATTAGCCTGTAGGCAAAAGTTTATTTCTCCTGTTTTCTTTTTTGGCAGCCATTTGCATTTTTGTTCTTTCTGGTCAGACTTAAGTCTTACCAGACAACTGTTTCTGTTTTACCTTTTGTTCAGTGTATAGTTTATTTTATTTGAATTTATTAGCAGGAACTTTTAAAGAAATTACATTTTTTGACATTTAAATCTGACCAGCATTTAATGTTTTTATATCATTTTTTTTTTTTTGTAAGTGAACCTTTTTTTCCAGTTTTATTTTTGGCTTTGGTCAGTGGGGGAAGTTGTTGGTATCCTTGCCCTGACCATGTTCAAGCCAGATTCCCAACCCTAATCAGACTGATAATGGTTCTCTGGTTAGCAAGTTTGAATGCCTGGGTGTGGCTCACTTGCAATCTTCAACATCTTGGGGTAGATGTATACTGTTTACAGGAGACCTGGTTTTCAACTTGCAATCATGAGGGCATTCTGTCTCGGGGGTTTACCCTCTATTCAGCATGTTTAAATAGACACTCGAGTGGTGTGTCCTGGTTAGTGAACAAGTCTGTGAATGCGGCGTGTGCTCTTGTCTTCATGGATCTGGCAGGAAGGCTTTGAATGCTGGATATTACCATAAACGATAAGGCTCTTTGTCTCATTGGGGATTATGTGCCCAGTCACTGTGCAAAGCGGCTTAAAATTAGTTTTGGCAGATCAAGCTGTTTTTAATGACATCACATTCGGTAGTTTTAGCGGGTGATTGGAATGCTGCCCTTGATCCTGATATAGATCGTATAGGGGAAAGATTGGGTACTAAAAACTCAGTTGTTAAGTCATTTCAGGACTTTATTGATGGGTTTGATCTTGCCAATGAGTATCAACAAGGGAAGTAGGATGGACTTGGACTAAGAGTGGCAGCTCGGATTCGGTGGTGTGTTCTCGCTACATCAACTAGTTAAGAGAGGCAATGTAAAGCTTTTAGTTTATCCAAATTTCCATTATATAGTTTAATTGGATCACAGGCTTCTAAGGACTCTTGTAAACTTTGAGAAGCTTAAGGTAAAGATGTCTGGTTTCTGGAAATTGTATGCATCATTATTTGGTGAGCAAGATTTCTGGGACCAGCTGCTCCTAATCTTACAGTGGGAATTGACAGAGGCTGGTGGTATCATTTAAAACTCAAAATGTTTTGCTGCTGATTTTAGTCACTGACTCAAACTAGAAATTTTAGCAGTGCAAAAGGCATGTGATAAGAAAGTAGGTCAGGCTATCAAATCCTTCGATAGTGAGCTAAGGCAGACCTGGCCTTTTGCTTATCAAGAAGGATCAAGCTCTAGTAGTTAGGGTTATGTTAAAAGGTTCCAAGGCAATAAACTAGATTGCATGCAGAGGAAACTCGAATGGCATCCAGTTGATATATTGTGAGCATCACATTACTGAACAAATGGACCGTGATAACAGACATGGGCATATGTGAAGCTTTCTGAGATTACTTTCAGGAGCTGTTTATGAGGGAGCCTGGTCTGAGCCCAGCTCAGTTCAATACCTATTTGGCCAACTTTCCCTGACTTGAGGCAGCTGGGTGCAAGGATCCCATTAAAGAGTCTGAGATCTGGGATGTGATGAAGCAGGTTGGCCTAGACAAGACACTGGGATTAGATGGTCTTCCTTATGATACGTACTAAAAGCCTGTTTTTGTCCCATTGCTGGCACTGATTTTCAGCAACTGGATGTAGTACGGATCTATACCTTTACCAGGGGTGTGATAAAGTTGCTTCGCAAGAACAAAAACAGTGGGGATGGGATAGGTAATTATCAACCTTTGACAATGTTAAACACAGACTTGAAGATTTTAACCAAGGTCTCAGCCAGATGTTTGCAGGCTGTCCTCCCTAGTCTGATTGACCCCGAGCAGACTTGTTATGAAGGGCAGGGCTATTCAGGACAACCTTCATTTGGTATGCTTGATCATTGAGCAAGTTGACAGTAATACTGCACTGATAAATTTAGATCAGTCAAAGGATTTTGATACGGTTGACCATTGATTTCTGGGAGCTGTCCTTTCCTCTGCCATTTTCGGACTGTACTTTTGCACTTGGATCCAACTTCTGTATGCATCCTCTGATGTGTTGGTAGACGCAAATAGAGTAAGCTCGAAACCTTTTGTCTTGCTTCATTTGTTAAGGTTGTCCATTTTCACCTTTGCTTGCATTGGAGCCCATTGAAGTTGAATTCAGCCCTTCATGGAATTTCCCTACTTGGTGCTACCACATTGGCCATGTACTCCACCTATGCTGACAATGTTTCAGTTCTTGTGTCAAGCAGAGCTGAAATTGACAAAGTCAACAAAGAAATCATAGGGTACGAGACGGTGACAGGATCAACTGTGATAAGTCTGTTGGCTTCCAGTTGAGCTCGTAGAAAGGAATTTCTCTTCCTGGATCTTTCATCTGGATGGAGAGGCTGGTCAAGATACTCGGCATCTGTTCAGTCCTGATCTCCTCTTGGAAATGAATTGGCGGTGCAGGAGAAGGTCACAGTTTATCTGTGGTCCTGGATGAATCTCTCCTTGAAGGGAAGGGTGGAAGTATGTGCCTTGCACATCTACCCCGATTCTCCTTTACCAACTCTTTATACTTCCTCTTCCCTCTGCCATTCTATTGGATTTTGTTCTTCATGTGGGGAGGCAAGGCTTCTAAGGTATGTTGCGAAATCTGCTACCTCCATTCTTCTGAGGGTGTGCTTTGCATCGAGATTCATTGACCTACACTTCCATCTCTTACCTGGACGGATGTGTTTGCAGGTTGGATGAGAATGGCGAATTCTGGAAGGAAGATGCTCATAAGAACTTCCTATCCTTGAGAAGTGTGCACTCATGTGAAGAGGTAGCCGGCCATTTACCCAGAGGCAAGTGCTCCTTCTGCTATAAATGTCAGCTTACTCTCAGATACCTCTTAGAGGTGATGGAAGGCCTCTCTGACATCCAGCCATTGTACGTAATACATTATACCAGTTATTAATGAGGGGGAACATTTAGGATGATATGATAGGCGATCTCAGTCTGACAAAGCAGGAGGCTCACTTCATATGACCTCGGTTGTCTGGGTTGAAATGTCTCACTAATGCTGAGGCATCACTCACCTGGCAGGTTTGAAAAGGTTTCTAACTTCATTTGCTGTGATGAGGTGGTGGAGACCATTGGTCATGCCTTCTTTCATTACAGGGTCATAGGTTTGTTAAGGGCATCATGGTTTGTATGCTGCATGAAAAGTTCTTTGTCCTTGAGGCCAGTTCCATTTGTAAGAATGTTGTACCACTGTTGACTAAGGCTGATCACTATGTATTCTTTTGCTTATTAGGAATTATGTGAGTTGTGATATGGATGATGCAACAGATGTAATCCATGAGGATGGGGAGTTTACCTCTTCCCAGCTGATCCTACTCTTTAAGCATCAGCTTAAAGTCAAGATTAGGACGGAAAAGGAAATGACTCCATCCATCAGAATTTAGTGGAAGGTGGATGAGTCTTGCACACTTGTGCTGAGTAAAAGGTGCTAACATAGAGTGGTATTTTGATGCTGGTTAGACATTAAGAATATTGGGATTGTAGGAGTGGACATTGGCAACCCTGCCCAAAATTAGGGTAGTATAGGCTTGCTTTTTCTTTAGTTTATCTTAGCCCAGTTAACTTAGCTAGGGGATTTATGCACATTATCCCTTTTAATTTTTGCCCTCCTCCACCCCAGTTTCTTTGGTTAATTCCCCTTTGCCACCTAGTTAGGTCATCAGAGATGTCAGTTCAGTTTTCATTTTCATTTTTCGGGTGTGATTTTTCATATTTGCTATTGTGTTTGAATGAGTTGTTTTTTAAATTTGTTATTGTATTCCTCTTCCTCACAGACAAAATTATACATATGGCAATTAGGACTTAATAGACTCTCTGAGGTATGAATGTAGGAAGAATAGTGAGTAAGAATGTGTTGTTTTGGTGCAAGTATTATTGTCCATGTTTGGGTCAGTGATTGTGGCTAGCTAAGTTTTATTTTAAGACAGATGAAGACCAGCCTTCCTCATCCCCCTTTGTTGGCCTTGTGCCCTATTTGTACATTTGTGCAATAAATTGTTGTCAGAGCAGGCACTTTAATTTGTCAACTTGTTACCCAGCCACCTGACATCTTGTCTTTATCATCAGTTATTCCAAGTGATATTTTTGAAAAGTAAGTGTACATTTTGTGTTACATCCATTATTGCTGTATTTGTTTACTCATTTTGTCCTCGTTATGTGGAGTCTTTTTTTGGTGAATTGTTTTTGTTTGTGAGCAGTATCGTGGAAATGCTAACATTATGGCAGTCACAACTTATCGAGCTGACATCCACTGTAGCAAGCCCTTCAGCATGGGCAGCCAATAGACCCAAAAAAAAGGACCAGACTACTACAAAAGTCTTAATGAACAGTTAGAAATGTTTATTTCTGGAAACAAACTATTACTGGTGATGTCACTTTTGAAGTGGTGAACATTAGAACCATTTCCTTGTTGACTATAGACATTAAAACTTGGAAATTAATCAGTATCAACAGGGACATCATGGAGAAGGCCCTAAAATGCCACAATATTTAGGCCAAGATATTAGCCAGAAGAAGAAATGCAATGTGAGACATCTTGCTACAGACAGAAGATGCTGCTAAAGCACTGGCTGGTAGGATCCTCACAACAAAATCAGTGAACCTTCAAACTGAATATATGGGCACAAGAAAATCAAAGGTGACTTTGCACAGAGTGCCCTTGTATATTTTGGAGGACCACCTGGGCTTTTTCTTCTCAAACTTTGTGGAGGTGACTGATGTTTCAACAGTTAAAAGCAAGGTGGGCATTGTCACTGGAAATCTGGAAATTCTGATCACAGCAGATAGGGAGAATTTTATGAAAACACCTAAAGTGCTGTTATGCAGTGGCTGTCCTATCAGTATTGTAGTGGATGGTTGCCAACCTCTCTGCTGCTCCTGCTGGTCATCTGTCAAAAGCTTACCCTAAGAAGAGGCTGGAACCACAATCCAAGCCAACCACTAGCAAGGAAACACTAGAAGCTGGGACAAGTGCAAAAGACTCCAAAATTCCTTGAGAATGGGCAGAAGTAGTGAAGAAGGGAGGAAAGGCTGCAACCCCTCTCCACCAGCCAGATGCCTTGAATGATTTGACAAAGAACCAACCCCAAAGAAGCAGTATAAAAGCGATCAACAGCAGCAGAAGCCCCAACCAGAGCAGGATGAGTTATAGAAGTAGCAGGATGAGTTATAGAAGCAGCAACATGAGGACCTCCAACCAGAGCAGCAAAGTCAAGAGGTAGAAATGGAGGAGATACCCCCACCTTGGGCCTCATGTTTGAAAAGAAGGAGAGAGGAAGAAGAGGAAAAAGAGGGGAAATCTCCAAAAAAGAAAAACTAGCTGATTGAAATAGAGTGGAGAAGGCCATTGAAAAAAACCAAGTCCCAATCTGTACATTTTGCTAGTTAAAAAGGAACTCGTAAACCAAGTCACAGCAAGTAACCTCCCTTCTTCTCCTTCTAGGGATCCATCTCCCCCCACTCCTAACACCTCCCAAAAGAAAAAAAAATGATTCCCTGTTCCACTGACATTGGTGGCATTGTCCTAGATGGTCATATGATGACAGAGATGGGAACAGGGATCCTAGGACAATCCGTTGGGGTCCTGTTGCCTGCAGATTTCTGCTCAGTCTGTGACTAGTGGAACAAACTTGAAAATGTCTATCAAGCTAGCCAGCTTGAATGTGAGGGTCTTGAGGGATTGGAATAAGGCTGCCCACCTGCTTCATGAGCTCTTGTCCTTTGGATCAGATGTGGCCACAATCCAGGAGATACACTTTGTTTGCGATGTTGATGCTTGTGTGTTGTCTAGTGACTTTATCATCTATTCAGCATATGAGGACTAACTGGCCAGAGATGTTTCCTTGTTGATTAAATGTACCCTGGATGCAAGAGTGGATCATGTCCATTTCAATGCAGGAGATGGGGGCTGGACTGGTTCATTGTGGTTGATATTGCCATGAATAATAGTTTGTTTCAGGTCATTGCATCCAACGTCTGGACAGAGCATGTCTCATGTTTCCGTCAGGGCTGTTCCTGGTGGATTCATTTAGTCTTAGTGGGAAACTGGAATGCCATCCTGAACCCCAGCATAGATAGTGACAGGGACCTAGTGGAAGGTCATCAAATGATTGTAGCTTGGTTGATCTGATTGGTGAGTTTGGTCTCATTGATAGATGCTGGGTCAATCACCCTGGATGGGAGATGTGGATGTGGGCATTTAAGTGGCTGTCTACCTGGGTAGCCATCTACCTGGATAGAATGTTAGTGAAGAGTGTCATATAGACTTACTAGATTGTTCCACTGGTTAGGCTGCACGAACCATAGACTCGTCTGCTCAGATGCTAGGCCTAGAATGGCTGGAAACTGGAAGTTCAATCTGTCTTTACTGGACAGGCAGGAATTCCAGCAACAGCTAAATGGACTAGTGTAGTGGGAACTAGTGGGGAGGGTTATTGGGAATAGGTGGTGCGAGAAGCTTAAGGATAGGATTAGGTCCTTTATTACTGAATAAAGCCAGTGGCTCATACTAGATAAGGCTAAAAAGGTGAAGGTTCTGAAGGATAGTCTGTCCCGTGTGGAGGCTGGGGTGGAGATTCCCTAGAGATTTAGCTAGGCAGATTCTGGAGAGATCAGCTAGCGAATGCTACAAGGGTCAGGTAGTTAGGCATAGGTTAAACAAGATGTCTAATGAAGCCGTGAACATGGGCGCAGAATTGCACAAGGAAGAGATCTATCAAAGTTCCAATTAATACATTTGTGAAGTCAAGAACCTGGAGGGGTATACTCTGAAGTCGACCGATGACATGTGCGAGGCATTTGGGCAGCATTTTGTGAGCCCATTTACCAAGGAGCCTGGTCTCTGCAATGATGAGTTTTACTGCTATTTGGTTGACTTTCCTCAGCTTTTGCTGACTGAAGTGGCTAACTGTAAGAGTGAGATCATAGAGGGTGAAGTCTTTTTGGCATTGAAGAAGGTTGGCAGTAGAAAGTGTTTGGGTCTTGATGGTCTGCCCTATGAATTGTACTTGAGGCTGTCACACATCTTTGTACTGATTTTGACTGTTGTGTTCAACAACTGCTTCTGACAACATTCTATCTCTAATGGAATCACCAGTTGTGTGATCATGCTGTTGAAAAAGGGTGAGGATGGTGGGCAGTAATTAGATGATTACAGACACATAACCATGCTAAACACAGAGTTAAAGATTTTGGCCAAGATCCTGATAGAGCATTTGCACTCACATGGGACCTGAGCATATGTGCTGTGAAGGGCTGTCAACCTGCATCTGATCTGCATGATCCTAGAGGGTGTAAAAGATGACGAGCAAGTCGAACTGATCAATTTGGATCAGTTCAAGGCATCAGTACCAGGCTGATGTCCTGCAGACCACTGGATTCAAACCTGACTTCTGCAGGTGGATTAGCCTCCTGCATACTTCCAGTGCTGTGGTACAGGTGAGCAGAAAGCAGTTGCACTTTTGTGCTGTCTCAGTCGGTTCATCAGGGTTGCCCACTGTCGCCCCTACTTTATGCTTTGGCATTGAAGCCTCTACTTCACTGGCTGAAGGATAGGGTGAGTAATCCAGCCCTACATGGAATTGCTGACTCTGGTAGGACTCAAGCTGGGGATTCTGTATACACCAATGATGTATCCATTTTCCTGTCATGTTGCAGCAATGTTGAGATGGTACAAAAGGTGTTTGGATGGTACATGTAGATCACAGGGTCTCAAGATTAACAGCAACAAGTTTTCCAGGTTGCAGTTAGGTACCTGAAAAGGAGTCGCTCTTTCTGGGCCCTTTGGTTGGACTGATGGACTCGTCTGTATTCTTGGAGTGTGATTCAGGCTTGGACTCCAGCCAGAGAAGACTTGTTCAGAAGTATTAGGTTGGTGCAAAAGTAATGACGTAATAATGTCGTTTTTTGATGTATTTTTTAACGTCAAAAAACGACATTATTACGTCATTATTTTTTGCACCAACCTAATACAAGCAAAGGTCGGAGTGTTGGTCTGGACTTGGCTTCAAAGGAGGTTGTCCTTCAAGGTTAGGGCTGATGCGTATGGCACTTATGTCTTTCCTTTACCAGTTGGCTATACTTCTGTCTACTCTTCTGTGGAGTGGTCACAAGCAGAAGGTCTGTAAAATAGTCATGGTGTTTTGTAGATCCCAGTGAATATGTGGTATTGTGGTATATGCAGGATTGAATGAAGATGGATGAGCTTGTAGTAAATTGTATTGAATGAATGGGTCATATATATATTTTTTTTTTCTGGTAGGATGTAAGTCTCACCAGGCAACTGTTTTTTGTTTTACACTGTTTTTTTTTTTTTGTATAGTTTACTTGAATTTTATTTTATTTATTTGAAGTCAGTTTTTAAAGAAATCATTTGATGCTTGAATTGACCAACATTTAGTGTTTTTTTAAGTTAATTGTTTTTTTTAGCTTGTAGGCAAAAGTTTATTTCTCCTGTTTTCTTTTTCAGCAGCCATTTGCATTTTTGTTCTTCCTGGTCTGACTGTTTTTGTTTTACCTTTTGTTTAGTGTATAGTTTATTTTATTTTAATTTATTAGAAGGAACTTTTAAAGAAATCACATTTTTTGACATTTAAATTTGATCAGTATTTAGTGTTTTCTTTCATTTTTATTTTTTATTTTTATTTTATTTTTTTTAAGGTTTAAGCAAACCTTTTTTCCAGTTTTATTTTTGGCTTTAGCCGTCTTTTGTTTTTTCTTTTTTCCTTTTCTGGTTGGACATAAGACTTACAAGGAAAACTGTTTTAGTATAATAGTCTTGCTCCATTCATCAAGGTTGTTTGCTTTTGCATTTTCTGTAGGTTCTTGCATTGGAGTCCTTCCTCTGTAAGTTAAAGATGAATCTGGTTCTTCCCAAAATTGACAGTCGGCAAAGAAATCAGAGGGCATGAGATGGTGACATGGGCTAGGATCATCTGCTATAAGTCTATTGGCCTATGATTGGGTTTGTGGAGGGGGTTTCTCTTCTCAAATCCTTCCTCTGGATGGATGGGCCGAACAAGATACTTGGTGTCTGGACTGGTCCCAATCTCCTCTTGAAAATGAGGTGCAGGAGACGGCCAAGGTTTCAGTTTGTCTGTGGTCTTGGTGGAATCTTTCCTTGAAGGAGAGGGCAGCAGTATGTGCCTTGCATATCTACCCAATTCTGCTTTACTGACTCTCTGTATTTCCGCTCTCGCTTGCCAATCTATTTGATTTCATAATGCTCTTGTTCTTCTTGTGGTGAGGCTTCCAAAGTATGTCACGAGATCTGTTACCTCTGCTCTTCTGAGGGTGGTCTGGGTGTGCTTTGCATTGAGATTCATCAACATACACTTCCATCTCTTACCTGGACTGGATATGTTTGCAATTGGATGAGAATGGCGAATTCTGGAAAAAAGATACCTGTAAGAACTTCCTGTCCTTGAGAAGTGTGTACTTGTGTGAGGAGGAGCCAACCATTTACCCTGAGTTCATTGCTCCTTCTATTGTGAATGTCAGCTTACTCTCAAGTACCACTTATGGGTGATGGATGGTCTTTACAACATCCATCCGTTGTCCTATAAGACATTAGATCAGATGTTAGTGATGGGGAGAATTCAGGATGATTTGGCAGGTGATCTTGGTCTGATGAATCAGGAGGCTTGCTCCATATGGCCTTGGGCATCTGGGTTGAAATATCTCACTAATACTAATACTCACTTGGCTAGTGATTCAAGGGGCCCTCTAGGACAGCAAAAACCTTTGGCTGGTTTGAAAACATCTCCAAACTGCATTCGCTGTGATGAGGTGTTGGAGACCATTGGTCATGCCTTATTTCATTGCAGGGTCATAGATCTGTTGTGCAAGCTTGTTGAGGGCATCATGGTTTGTATGCTGTGTGGAAAGTTCTTTGTCCTTGCAGCCAGTTCTGTTTGTAACAATGTCATATTGCCATTGACTGTGTGTTCTTTTGCTTACTAGGAGTTATATCTAGTTATGATATGGATGCTGTGACAAGGAAGTCCACGGGGATGAGAAGTTTACCTCTTCCCAACTGATCCTGTTCTTTAAGCATCAGCTTAAAGTCAAGATTAGGATGGAAAGCAAACAACTCCATCCCTTGGAATTTAGCAAAAGAGGGGTGAGTCTTGCATGCTTGTGCCAAGTAAATAGTTAGGCATTAAGAATATTGGGATTGCTGTAGTGAACATTGGTAATCCCACTCAAAATTAGGGCAGTATAGGCTTGTTTTTTCTTTAGTTTTTCTTAGCCAAGATATCTTAGCTAGGGGATGTATGCACATTGGCCCATTTTATTTTTTTGCCTCTACCCACTTTCTTTGGTTAATTCTCCCTCCCTTTCCTATTTTTCAGGTGTGAGTTTTTTGCATTTGCTGTTGTGTTTGAATGGGTGTGTGTATTTCTGTGAGTAGTAGGATGAATGAGTACTTTTTGATTATTTAAGTCCCATATTAATTTTGTCTAGTTAAGTGATATTCTGCCACAGTTAGTGATTAGGTAGAGGTGTTATTACTAATACTGTTTTGTTTTGTTTCTTGTAAATAAATCTTGTTTTCCATTGTAAATATTCATTGGGGGTTTTAAAATTTTAAAAATTGCTATTGTATTCCCCTCTCCCACAGACAAAATTGTACACATGGGGACTAGTTAGAACTTCATAAAATCTCTGAGGTATTGTGGTGAATGTAGTATGGTGAATGATAAGTGAGAATGTTGTTTTGAACAAGGATTATTATGGCATGTTTGGGTTAGTGATTGTGGCTAGCTAAGTTTTAATTTAAGACAGTTGAAGACCAGCCTTCCCCACTCCCCTTTGTTGGCTATTTTTGTACATTTGTGCAATAAATAACAGTTCTCATAACAGACTCAATTTGCAATACAGTCAATGACTGGTCAGTTTATTCAACTAAATCCTACAATAGCTAGATTTCTATTCTTAAAATATTAATTTTTTCAAATTTAAACATTTTTATTTTTGTGGCTTTCTTTTAATTATTGCAGGCTGTACAAGCAGTCAACCTTGGCCATGACCAGTGTCATGCTCAGATGGATGTCAAATTCCGTTCCATCATTTGTTGTGGACTTAAGTAAGTCAATTTTAAAATTAATCATGTTACAAAAATATCTGTAATATCTAGTTTTAAATATTGTACAAAAATATAAACAAAGAAAATAATGTGGACTTTAACCTGCACCAAATGGAGATTAAGAATTCCACTTTGACCATTAGTTTATAGTGGTGGGGAAGAAGTATTTAAACACATACAAATATTTATCTAATATTTTACATTTTTTTTAAATTTATACAGATAATGTATTTTAACTTAAAATTAACAATTATTAAGAAAAAAATTCATAAATTAAAACACAATGCAGAATAAAATATGAAGAAAAGTACTTTTAATTAAAAAGTATTTAGGCTCTTAAAATATTATTCAGTTAGAGATGCAGATCTTTCTGTGCCTGTATGGATACTCTTGGAATCCAACAGCAATATTTCACCTTGTTGGAATTATGAGTTTTATACAAGTTCCAAGATATGAATTTTGATTTTACTCTGGCTTTTAAGAAACAAAGAAAATAGCCATTATTTTCCTCATTTAACAACAGATTGTAGGTAATTTTTGAGATCAGCTTCCAATTTGCTCTTCTGGAACTGATCAGACAGGAAAAAAACAAGTTATCAGCATAGATACTAAGCTGAGACTTGATGACATCAGAAAGGTCATTTATGAAAATTAGGAACAACATAGGTCCAAGGATAGAATCTTGGGGAACACCTGTATTAATGCAAGAAGATATAGAAGAGTAGCCATTTGAAACAACTTTCATTGAAAAAATGAACCATTTCAAAAATTTATCCACAGTTACCATAACCTTTCAACTTGTGAAAATGACCAGTATTCTAACCCTGTGAAATGCGTTTGAGATATCGAAAGCAACAGCCTAAGCTTCACCATTCTTATCTAAAGCTTGATAGTCTTTTAGCAGTAATTGTTCACATCAACAATTGATCTAGAGAAGCAAAAGCCATATTGCTTATCTGAAAGAAGACCCTGTGAAGTGAAATGCTTAATAAATTCACAGAGCCTCTAGTACTTTTTCAAAAAGATGTAGAAGGTTAATAATATATATAATTCAAATGATACTGGGATCCCCTTCAGAGTCTGCAGCTTGTTTTAGTAGTAACTTTTAATTTCAAAGTTCTGGTCTTTAGGTTCAGCACAATGTCTTGGTCAGGCAGTCTCAGCGAACAATGTGGATTCCAGTAGCAGTTGTGAGTGGACTGTGTCTCTCTCTCTGTCTCTTACTTGTAGGTCTGAGTTCAAAATATCCATCTTATGTGGAGTTCTCTGTCTGGCAGGGGTGGAGTTGACTAGTGTCTCGGTTTGGTTGTCTTCTACCCTAAGCATCAAGCTTTTCTAAATTTTCTTATATAAAAATGCAATTACCCAAGTAGTTTTCCAAATTTGGCATTGTCCAGCCCCCTTTTGAGAATGGTCAAAGTGATCAAGCCACCCCTTAACTCCAACTCACTTTATGCCTCACCTCAAAACACAGCTCCATATAAGTAGTGCTAATCCCTCTCTCTCTCTCTCTCAGGGAGTTCAAAGCCCATTCAATATTAGGGATAAGATATGAGTCTGCACATAATTTGTGGTTTACATCTACTTTGTAGTCACCACAAAAATGCAGACCCCCCCCATCCTTCTTTCTTAAAATTACTAACGGAAGGTGGGTTCATTTGCTCCCTCGTTTACTCGTTCCAGTAGATCCTGTTCCTGTAATTTGTTTAGATTTTCCACAACTAATGGTAGTAGATTGACTGGCATGTTACATGCTACAAAATATAAGGGGGTGGGTGTCTTCACTTCATAGTTTTTTAACATCCCAGTTTCTTCTGCCTTGACTTTGTTCACTAATTTTGTTGAATTTATTATGTTCAATATATCATTTCCTATTACAATAGAATGTTGATTCTCGGTGTCAGAGGGCACCAGCAAATGTATTTCAATGTTACTCAATGGTTTAGAATGGATATCAGACTCGGGTTCCTCCACTTCTGTAGTGCTCTTTTTCACAAGAGTATCTTGTTCTCTAATTTTTGGTTCTCTCTGATTGTATTTGTTCCCAACTAGAGCCAAATCATCCACAGATACAGTAGACTCACGTCCATCATTAAATCTTACATGGGCATATTGGGGATTGGCTTTTAACAGCTGAACTTTGTTGACTAAAGTTTGTTAGCATGGACATTATGATGTAAGAGAATCAGACCAGAGGCTTCTAGCCAAGTAGGTAAAGGATGACTACTAGGTGACCGGTGTTGATATGAATATATTCTTTTGTGGGAGTGTAGTGTTTGTTGCAGTACAGAGTAGAGATCTTATAGCATGCAGTACTGTGGATAGAACAACTTCTCACTGAGATTCTTGTAGATTTCTTGAAGCCAAGGCCAGTGTGACATGCTTCCAGATAATTCCATAGTATCATTCACACTGACTATTCCCTGGGGGTTGCAAGGGGTTATTCAAATTAGTGAAGTACTTACACAGTTCTTTAGATAGAAACAAGGAACTCCAGTTGGAGTGGATGTTGAAAGGACTCAGTGAAAATCTGAGTTAAGCATTTAATTACCACACTAGTTGTCATATTGGGGCAAGCAAAAGGAAACTTGAAAGTACTTGTCTATTACCTTTAACATATAATTGTTCTGTGAGTTAGAAGGAAAAGGAACCCTTAAAATCTATGCTGATTCTTTCCATTATTTATGTAGACTTTAACAGGCAAACCTTTTCAGGTTTGTAGAAATATGGTTTCCATTTTCATCAATCAATGCATACTTTTTTTTATGTCTTCTATAGAGTATGGTAGATTCCTGACTTTGACGAAGTGGGCAATCATATATTTTTCTTTGTGTAGGATAGTGCCACTGAGCTCATGAGAGTATATCAATAGGTATATTATCCTTCCCTGGTCATTTCATAATTATAGTTTCCCAGTTCCATTTTCCATCTCTGGATCTTGAATTTTTACTATAGTTGGCTATGGTTGATTGAAAATATAGTTTTGTGAGCATAAATGAAGATTTTGAATTTTAGTAAATAAACTTTATCGATTTTTATATGAAAGTAACATAAATTCAAAATGAATTTTCTTGCTGTTCAAATAAAATTGTTCAAAAATAGGAAATAAGCATGATATAAAGTATCTGTGAAACTATACTTTATATATATATTTAAAAAATTATTATTAGCATAGACCACTCAAGTACCTTTTCATGACCTCCTAGGCAATATTTATACTCAACTAGATGTCATCCCCTTTAACCCCACTTTTTTCTATTTATTATTATGGCACATATAGAAAAAAAAAATTTAATGACACTAATATATATATATATATATATATATATATATATATATATATGTAAGATACATAATATATATATATATATGTAAGATACATAGATGATATTTTCATTTTAGCTAAAAATATTGATCAAATTACACAACTTAAAAACAAATTCGAAAGCCACTCCATCCTCAAATTTACACTAAAATTCAACATTAATAGTAAAATTCCATTCCTTGATGTACTTATTGATTCCATCACACAAATTTACTACTTTTCTATATAGAAAACCCACAAGCATTAACTTGTGTCTTCGTAATTATAATAGTGAATGCCCCCATGCTATAAGTTAGCTGTTATAAAAAACTTAATCCAATGTGCACAAATGATATCTTCTTCCCAAACCATATTCTATAAAGAATTACATAACATCAAACACTCGTTAATAATGGATTCCTAATTCCATCATTGATCAACAAATTAAAGTGTATCTCAATAAACTTAATAATACTATTAACAAAATTGATAATATTAATAATAATTGTAACCACAATAGTGTACATCAAAATAAACATAATACTATTGACTTATACTATTGTAACCAAATGTATAATTACAAACATGATGAAACAACACTCAAAAACATAATAGGTAGAAATGTTAAACCTATTAATAATAATAAACAAGTTACTCATCATATATTATAAAAAATTTAAAACAATTGACTTCATAGTCTCTAATAACTCTACAACCACACAACTAAATCATCTACAAAAATCCAATGTAGTGCATCCATTTATATGCCTGTTCAGAGATCATATCTCTGATACTACTAATAAACTCACTACATACATTGGCTTTACTACAACCACTCACTCCCACAGAATTACTGTGGTAAAAAGATTAGAGAAAAGAAGTGGAAATTTACTGGCACCAGAAGCAAAACGCTAGAAAAGTGAAAGTAACACTTTATATAGGGAAATACCAATGCATTATGGGTGAGTGGCGGTTACATAAAAACTGGAAAGAATGGTGGACAAGGAGCTTTTTTCTTTGCAAATTGGTATTGGCGAGTGAATGGACAGGAAAGGAAAGGAAGATGAGGAAAGAAATTTTATTGTCTCTGTAAAATCAGCAAATCCACAAGCTATTTTGGCATCTCATGATGGAAGCAGAGAGGGGCAGTGGCATGCCTCATGAAATTGAAGTTGGTTGCTAGGTTGCAACATATCACTGACCCAGCAAGTCTGATCGTCCTGTTCCTTGAGGGGGTGCATTGGCTCTTTATATGGAGATGAATGAGATTGATATGACAGTTGCTGAGATGATTGAGTCAATGCTACTCAAAGCCTTTATGGGTGGAGCTTTCATAGCATATGGAAAATTGATAAAACCCAAATGGACTGGTGAATCCATTGATGTTTATGCTATCAATGTAAGGTGTGTGGAGAGGATGGTAAAGCTGGCATTTGTGCACAGATTCCCAGAAAATACCTTTTACACTTCAGCAGCTGCTTCAGGTAGGACCTAAAGAGATGAGCGAGCTGATAACTGCTGCTAGGGTGCTAACTGTGAATAGAGCTGGAGAATCCCTTGGAATAGGAGCTGTGGCACAAAGCCCAACTGCTAAAGAACCAGGAACGGAACAGACAAGAAGGTTTAGCAGACAATGTTTTCAGTGCTGTGAGACACACATGATAAAAGATTGTAAAAATGAAGAAGCCTGCTGTGATGTGCTATGGATGTGGAGAGAAAGGACACATTGTCAGATTTTGTCTCCAGGGAAATGGGCAAGGGGAAGTTACTGCACCAGTAGCTACTGGCATAGTAACTCCCCCGATGGATCAACATTGATGCAACACCAAACCTTACAACTTGTAATGGTTGTAGTAGAGTGAAGGAAAGCAAGAGCACTAGTAGATACTGGATGCACCATGACTCTGGTGACTCCTTGGTTGGTGAGAAGTTTGAGTGGAGGAATGCTTATAAAAGCAGTTGACGGAAGAGAGTTTGCATGCATGGGCTTTAGCACTGTGACATTATTAGTAGAAGAGGTACAGTTCAAGATAAGTGTGCTTGTTTTGGAGCATATTGTTGATAGCATTGATGTTGTCATCAGTATGGATACAAATGATAAACTGGGAGAGTCACCATTAACCAAAACCAGGTTAAATTTGGTAAACTGGAGGCTCTAGAAAGATTCGAATGTTGACCTCCAGTTAATTTGGTAAGATGCTAAGTGCAGTGACTCTACAAGACAGTGGACAGATTAGGCTAAAAGTTCAGGATAAGGATTTTTGTGCTGAATTTGACGGCAAAAAGTTAACTGTTGAATGGTGCTGAACAAGCGGACCACCCATATTAAAGAAAAGGGTGAGCTTATATGAGAATTCCATTCAAGAAGAGAAGAGAGTGTAGTTTGAAAAGGAAGTGGACAGATGGGTTGAAGAAGGTATCCTGGTACCTTGGAAGTAGATGTCCAAAGTGGAATATGGCCACTGATGGTGGTTAACCAACCAACAAAACATAAAGTTAGTCCAGGACTAGACTTTAGGTAGTTAAATACATATGTATCATGCCACATATTAATGTATGTGGAGAAACCCATGTGAGAGTTGAGACAGATGATGGATTCTGCTACAATTGTAGATCTGAAATCAGCATACCTGCAATTACATGTAGCAGAGAAGCTGTGGCAGTACCAATTTGTAAGGTAGAAGGGGACCAACTATTGCCTTATTAGATTGAGGTTTGGGTTGAACATCATGCTGAAAGTCATGGCGGCAGTGCTCAAGACTGTACTGAAGCAAGGAGAAGACAAAAGGGCATGCCACAAACTCCTATATCAATGACATCCTGGTGGGTGAGACGGTTGTGTATGCAGAAAAAGTAAGATGCCACCTCAAAAAATATGGATTAATATCAAAACCTCCAGAGACACTTGAGGAAGGAGCAGCACACAGGCTAAAGTTGCAGAATGATAAAGAAACTGGAGAGTTGGTGTTCCAAAGGGGTAACGAAATTCCACCTGTGATGAATAAGATGAGTAAACGAGAATTGTTTTTGACATGCTGATGGGTCACTACCTTGTGGCTGGATGGTTGAGAATTATATGCAGCTATATAAAAAGACAGGCAAAGGAGATAAGATGGGACAACCGATTGAGTGACAGAACACTCAAGAGGTTCCAGTGAGAGGAAAATGGCATGTACCAAAGGTGAATGATGATGAAATTTTGTGTGATGCAATTAGCATAGGAATGGGAGTTGTATTGGCGGTAGCGGGTATCAAAGTGGAGGACGCTGCATGTTTGAGGAAAAAATGGATACCAACCATATAAATGTAGTAGAATTGGAAGCAGTAATGAAAGGCATCAACTTGGCACTACAGTTGGAGCTGAAGAACATAGAGGTGAAGATGGACTCAGCAAAAGTCTTGGCATGGGTTGAGTCTGTTATTATGAAGGAGAGCAGGATACAGACTAAGAGAGCAGCAGAGATGCTCATAAAGTGTAGATTGGGAATTCTGGAGGACGTCATTAAATAGTTTGACCTACAGGTTAAAGTCAGCCTTGTATCCTCAGAGGCTAATAAGGCTGATGTGTTCACAAGGGTAAAGAAAGCTTGGATGCTCCTTGATGCAGCCAAAGAATATGCCATGGGGGCATTAAAAAATTGCACAAGGTGCACCATATGGGTGTTGACAGGACGTAATATTTGTCCAGAAAGCTAGACCCAACTGTCTCTAGGGGAGTTGTGCTTAGAGTAATACGAGCATGCCAACAATGCCAATCAATTGATCCTGTTCCAAATATGCACGAGGCTGATGATGTTCATGTCTCAAACAATTGGGCAAGACTAGCGATTGATTTCACGCATTACCAAAATGGGTCATATCTGTTGATGGTTGATTGCAGGCCCAGCAGAATAGCCATATGGCAGGAGTTAAAGGGAGAAATGGGGATAGCAGTTGCATCTATGCTGAACAAGCTATTCCTAGAGAGAAGCCCAGTGGAAGAGTTCCTAATGGATAATGGCATGGCTTTCAAGTCACTGCCAGTCAAGGCAGTTTGGATATATGGAATATGCAAGCATATTACAGGGCAGCATACAGACCTAGTGAAAACTGCATTGTAGAGAGGCGCCACAAGACTGTGAAGGCAATAGCTGAGAGGGGTCAAATATCACCAATTGAAGTGGTCTACTGGTAAAACATGTCCCCTCAGGTAGGCCAGGAAGAGGATTCTTTACCACAGTGTGCAGTATTTCAGTATGAGTGGAGACATCCACTGATCATCCCTGGCAACCTGGTTCAATTTGAGTTGGAGAGGAGGTATGGATAAAGCCACCTGGTGCTTGTTGCACCACACAATGGGGGCAGGGAATGGTGACTGGAGTACAGTCACAGAATAATGTTTCTGTAGATGGAACCCCTCAGCACATCCTGGATGTACATTTAGTCAATGACTCACTGGATAAAGGTGATAGTACAGTGAGGCAAGATGATGATAGTGATACACAGATGATCCAGCACATAGATCAGGAAGAGATGTATGACCACCTTATTGGGCACTTGACTACATGGTATGAGGATGATCTTGTTGAGATCAAGGGGGGCATGTGGTTACCAGTGCTGGAAGCAAAAAACTAGAAAAGTGGAAGTAACACTTATATAGAGAAGTGCCAATGCATTATGGGTGAGTGGTGGTTGTATAAATGTTGGAAAGAATGATAGGCGAGGAGCTTTTTTCTTTGCAAATGGGTGTTGGCAAGTGAAAGGAAAGGAAGAAGAGGAAAGAAAAGTTGTTTTTTTTTATTGTCTCTGTATATCAGCAAGACCATGCTTACTTTTCAGGTGAAAGGTAAGTGTGGTCTCTGATCTTAGTTCCATTAACAACATTTCCTAGAAACACATAGCCAAGTACATAATATTAGAAAGATATTTGTTGGTAACACAACAATACTTAAACAGTAAAAAGAACCTTAATTTATAGGAGGCCACTTACATTAAAACAAAGCAACCCACACTCAATAAAATTGCATTTCAAACTAGTCATAACATATTACAAGGCATTTAAACATATGGTTCTATTGATAACATTTCTTTCTCTCATGTGGTCATGTACAACATCATAGAACCACGTTACCAATTTATGACCTGCGTCTGCTATTCCACAACTGTTATTGTCGCATAGCAAACTTCTATGTAAATAAAACTGGATGTCACTTTTAATGATAGACATGTCTGTTGTAATGTCCATATAACTACTCTGATGATGGCTCATGTGAGCCAAAAGCTTAAATTGACAACCAATATAATAAAGAAATGTCCAAATGTTGGACAGTTTTTATCTTTATTTTCTCTTGAAACTAAAGCTATTATACGACACTTGGAACGGCTCATGACAAAACATAATAGACATTCATTGTCTGTTATATTTAACAATATATGTTTGAATAATGATCTGCTGAATCCCTATATATATATATATATATATATATATATATATATATATATATATATATATATATATATATATATATGTGTGTGTGTGTGTGTGTGTGTATGTTAATGTGGATAAATCAAATAACTAGATATTAGCAACCATATATACATGTGTTAGCATGCATACACAGGTAAGCAAATAAATATTTACTTAATTTAATATAAGGTGTAAACAAAACAGTTTTCAATGTCGCTAGACAGAGCTAAGAAGTATATATTAATAAATATACATATACCTACATTCGAAGTGTGACTTAAAGTTTCCTTGTTCTACCAACTCATCAGGCACAAATTATTACATTTGATTTTTTTTTAAATTACTGAGTCTCATGCAAGGAACACTAAATTAAATGCTGATTCAAAACTCAAATTTAATGTAAACTTAATATAATATTGGTGTGTAAATACAGAATGTAGAGTGTAGGTAGGGGGCTATTGTTAAAAACAGTGGTAGTAAGCTTAAAGTTTAAAAGAGAATGCCAGATAACTCATTAAGTAATAATAGATGTTAAAATAGTTAAAGGTGGATAATCAATATGTAACCTAAAATATGTGAAGTACATGTGATATTTGGATAATATATTTATCCAGAATTAAAATATTTTAAGAGAGATTTCTTTCTGTGACTACAAGCTAACATAAATTCATTTTGTTTATTAAGTAGATTTCAGTCATTAATATTTTTGAGCATGAATCTTTTTAGCAGCAAACACAGGTTGCATCAGTTGCCGTGCCCAGAAAAAGGTGTAGTTTTGGTGACAATATTCCAATTTACACCCTTTTCTATAGTGTACTGTCAGCTTTGATGGGCATTACTTCTCTATTCCCCAATAATGATCTGAGCAGCCAACCTATTGCTACAAAATCCAGAGTATTTGGACTTGCTGATAGGAATTCCATGCAAACTGAAATTGATGATTCAAGAGGGTGTAATTCAAGACATAATTTATAGGGTTATTCTACTCCCATAAATCATCGGGTCCCTAACTATATATATCTAGGTGTGACCATTTCCACCCCAGGACACAGAACCAAATACATTAAGAAATCTGAATCCATACAAGCCAAACCTACTTATTCTCACAACAATTAGCTACTTTTTCCACAAAAAGATTAATTCTCAAAATTCACCAATTAATAACTGAATTAACCAACCAATGATGGCAAAAGGATGCATACGGCTCTTAAAATAAAAAAAATTTCTGCCCCCTGTTACAAAACTGAAAAAAAAACATTCATTTGTCAGTTAATTAAAATTAACATAATAATTCTAAACTTGAAACATTTGAATGCACACAAAACCATAGTCACAAAAACTTTCAACTCATTAACAGTCCACAGAAATCACAGTGGGAATGCTCCATTACAAAATGCTAGCAGTCTTTCTTTTCTAAAACAATATTCCATTGCATTTATGTATGCAAATTCAGGCTTCCACATGGCCAATTTACTTAAAAAAAAAAATTATTTTCTTAACAGTGAAACTTTGGTGGCCTGTTTTTTTTTTGTTTTTGTTTTTTTTTTATAACAAAATAAAAATTAAAACTGCAGCATATACAACATGAAATCATGCCAAACATGACCTTAGACAAGACATTTAAAGTATTGTCAAAACCAAACTAAACAAAACATCAAAAATCAATATTGTTCAAGCTGTGTCCTTTCTTTTTTCTACTCTATTCATCTTCACTTTTTTCTGTCCATCAAACTCTGCACATTTACTGTTTTTTTTTTTTTTTCATTTTATTTCTTGTTTTTTTTTCATCATTACTTCCTATTATGGTTTGTTGATGATGTGTGTGTCTGGCAGTAGAACAAAGTAATATCATTGTACTTACAGACTGTCCAATATGTCTAGACTACTTTTTTCATATTCCCTTTTTTCTTTTTTTTGAGTTTTCAGTCAAAAATCTTCTCTGAACTTTTTCATGTTGTGTTGCAACCATGGTTCTCTTGCGGCCTTCCTTGCTGGAGGGAGCAGGTCAACAGTGCCAAATAGACATATGTTGTATACCCATCTCTCTTCTCGGGAGGTCTTTTGGTTGACAGAGGTGATCATAATAAAGTTTTCTTCTTCTCTCAGCCAGTTGATCACTAGTTGGTTTTTAGGTTGGAGGTAAAATGAGAACTTCAAAGGAATTTTGACTTAATACTTTATTAAACATGTTGATGTGTACATTTTTAACTACCCAGTAGAGTCACTCTATCACCCCCACTGGGGAGTAAGTTCTCCAAGACACAAAATAATTACGTCTAATGTGTATGACATGTAAAAATTTTACT
Source organism: Acanthosepion lycidas (assembly GCA_963932145.1). Classification (NCBI taxonomy): domain Eukaryota; kingdom Metazoa; phylum Mollusca; class Cephalopoda; order Sepiida; family Sepiidae; genus Acanthosepion; species Acanthosepion lycidas. The sequence continues at coordinate 75,686,531 of OZ010582.1, read as the reverse complement.
CCTTGAAATCACTTTCTATCTCTCTAACATTCCCACGTTCAGCTCAGCCAATCAAAATCAACATCCTTATTTTATCTGCCATCTGACCTTAAAGGTCAGCCTCAGAATGTCTGAGCCAAAATATACTGCCACTAAAAAATAATAGTCTGAAACTATTATTTAACAAAAGTGGTCACAATTATCTGGACTACACTTCACTATAATTACTGATCAGCAAGCTGTTAACTATGTGTTTAATTAAAAAAAAAAACCAGAAAAATGAACAATTACAAAAATTCAAAGATGGAGAATGGAATTGGGATGTTACAAGTATGACATCATTTGCAAATCTTTGTGTAACAGGACACTAACCCTGTTTAAACATTTAATTGCATGAAATTACAGGATGGTGATTTGGAGGGGGCTACTAATTGGATAATAATTAAATGGCTGAGAAGAAAATTAAAAACCAAATAAACACATTAAAATTTAAATTTTAAAATAACAAAATGAATTTAAGAAAAGTTTCAAGGAGAATCAAACACAGAATTAACTAGACAAGATTCAGTTAAATTAAACAAAACCAAGGTTTCCAACCCTATCCACCTTCCATGATAAGCTAGACATAATTAATGTGTTGGATGAATTTCATAGGTCCTGAAAAATTAAAATTCAAGAGTTTGTTTAGACTATGTTATCTAACTAGAATCTGTGTGTGTTTTTGCAAATTATTCTAGATAACAAATGAAACATCCCCAAAATTGAGATGTGTTTATGTTGATTGCTCAAGAACATAATTATCTTCACAGGAAGGTACCTAGGAAGATTCTAAAGTAAACTTCAAGAGATACCATATTGTTTTTTCTTTTTTCTTTTAACAAGATTAAGACATTCAGGTGGAGAAATTACATGTCAATGTCAAATTTTGAAGGGGTAGTGCCTATATAAATGACAACCTTTAGGCCAACAGAGAGAGAGATGGAAAATTGGCCAAACCAAGAATAGTTGTCTTGGAGCAGCCTCAGATTGCTCATAAGACAGCTGTCACTAAAGAGCACATCTAAAATTCCTAGGCTGAGGCAAAGACACAGTTGGGAACACTGATAGATAGGGGGAATTGGCTGGCAAGGTGTTGACAGCTGAAGATCATGACTCAGAATGACCCAGGATTGCTTGAAAGACAGGTATCGCTAAAGAGCACACCTGCAATTCCTGAACCAGAGTGACAGATAGCCTGGGTTTGCTCTTAAGATGATCATCGCTAAACAGCACACCCACAATTCCTGGGCTGGAGCAAAACACAGACACACACATGACAAGAATTAAGTAATAATTGACTCACTGGTTATTATTTTAAAGAATTGCGAAAGAATTTATTTTTAGGTTAATATGTTAGTGTTTGCAACTAGATTATTTCCCAAATCACCATTCTGCAGTAGAGAACTTGACTTTTGCAGTAGAAAATAAAGACATTTTATTCAACCAGTTTTTGTTTATATTCCATAAACCTGTTAGAGGTATCAACAGTTGTTATGCATTTTATTGAAGGAGTTCTTATTCCATCCTGATCCTGTTGGACAAATTTACCACAGCTACAGACAGAAATTATGCAATTTTGTCTGTGGTATATAACATACATAGAGGGGCCACACTAGACTTTGCTGCCAATCTCAATATCACAGGATTTTAGGAAATCTAAATCAACACCATCGAGATGACACACTGGCCTCAAACAAGGAGGAAAAAGAAAGCTGGATGACCTGTACATTTGGTATTACTCAACAAAGCTAGCAGAGCTAGTGACTGAGAGGAAAAAGAGTAACCAGGAAGTGTGGTGTGTGAGTTGAGAAGTGATAAATATTATTAGGCATGTCAATGATATAGGGTTGTCAACAAATAGTGAGGGTTACATATGTCAACATTTTGAGGGTTACATTTGTCATCCTAGTATAACCAGATTAGCACACTTTGATTTAACACACTTTGTTAAAATTATTAATCTTCCATACTTTATCGAAGATGTGAAGAGAGTGTGCAAACTGTACAGTATGTGTTAGATGGAAGCCATGCTTCTACACCCCAGAAACAGCGCATCTGGTCAAAGGCAAACAACCTATGGAATGACTCGGTGTACATTTTAAAGGACCACTTTCTTCTACCTCAAAGAACTGCTACACGTTAGCAGTAATTAACAAATACTCTCACTTTCTATCCGCCTAAGTCAGATATTCACTGTCTTTGGCACGCCTTCATATATCCACTCTGATTGAGGAATGTAATTTCTGTCCAAGGTCTATGCCAATACCTCAAAAATTTAGGAATGGCCACTTGCTGAACAATTCCTTATCACCCTTGATGAAACAGTCTGTGTGAATGATAGAATAAAATTTCTGGAAACACACTATACTAATCTTAGCTTCAAGAAATCTCAAATAATCTCAGTGGGAAACTGAAATCAGATCTCTTCTGTGTATGGCTACAAATATTAAACCACATGAAAGACATTTTGTTCCAACAACAAACATCTTGTGGACATTGTTTATCCACCTGGCTTACTATTTCATGCCCTTCTACATTGTCAGGTTCACACTAATAAATATGAACAATTAGTTGAAGTAACATGACAGTTAAAAGCAAGATCAAACAAATGAGACTCGTATTAGTGATTTACAGTCACTCACTAAACCATAGTCTCCCTTCCCTGAAACTGTTGAGCAGCTCTCTTGATGACCCCTATAAATCCAGGGATACCCAGGCGATCCTTACATGAAATTTGTAAACCTTTACAAAACTGGGAACTAACTAATCATGGGTGGGGTAATGTAGGTTAGAATTGATATATATGGTCATTAAACTGTGAACTGTTTATAGGTTATCTGCCCTGAACTCTGCTAACATTCTCATATCCTAATTCTTTTATTTTCTTGTTACTTAATGTAATCTATTTCCCTTGATCAGAGCTCTCCAGTGCAAATATGATGGGACGTTCGCCCAGCTGGTTCGTTTGATATTTGATCCCTGCAGCTGACCATTTCGATCCAATCTTTGCCTTGTCGCATGTTGTGTTTGATTTAGATCACAAGGATGGTGAGGATCAAATTGTCAACAGGAGTATGTTTAATTGGTCTGGTCCAGATAAAATGAAGCCACAATTCATAGGATAAATTGTAATAAAGAAAATGTTTTATATACCATTTCTTGTACAGAGCTGATGGTACAATATCAGTTCTCCAGGAACAAATGTGTGTTCTTCATGCAAGAATATATTTATCATGCAAAGTTATTCAACCCTTCCCTTCTTCGAATATTTCATGACAATTTGTGATAATGCCTAGACAAGGTTTCTGGAATACAGCGTAAAGTCAAAGGTCTTCTTCAGAAGCAGGAAGTCATGTGAGTTCTGTGAAGCAGTTGCTTGTTGTCTGGTGGCTTCTCTCATGTTGTCACTTCAATCTTCTGTTTATATGGACCTTCATTTAAAACTGGCATGCGGTCTGACATGGTTTGGGATTTCAGTGATTTCCCTAATTTCCACACAGAGTTCTTTGTTTGACTCTGGGAAATTAATCACATACCCAATTTTGGAGAGATCCCTCCTCTGAGGAGTAGAAGTAGCAAAATATCGATCCACCCTAACTCCTTTCTTCTCGTACGGTGCCTCATATCAATACTGCCCAAGGAGTGTAGACAATTGCTCTGCATCCCTTGGTGTTCAACCTAGGCCTTTCACTTCTATGGTCACCTGACCAATCCAATCTCTAGACTGCATGGGCAGACAAGTGGGGCTTAGCTCCAGTTATTATTTTAAAATGACGTCCAAAATTTTCATCAACATAATTCCTCGACCTATTTCACCTTCCCAATCAGACAATTGCCAGCTGTTCTCCTGACAGCCTCTTCTTGTGGCACCTCGGCCCTTATCTAAAGAAATTTCACAGCTTCAGCAATTCAGACCTTCCCTTCCCTTTTTTGACAAGTGATAAAAAAAAAAACCAATTCTCCAACTTTGCCTTTGCCCTCAAAAGACTGTAAATATTCACCTCTTGACTGACTCTTTCCTTACCAGCTTATGATCAGCAGATAATTTCCATAACCTGGATTTTAAAAACAATTTTTCAGCTTTTACACTGCCTCTCTTTTCTTTTCACAAGTGATAAGGAAAGAAAAACAATTCTTTAACTATGCCTTTGTTTCTGGAACACCTTAATTTTTATCTTAACCAGCCTTTCCTTAATGAATTTTGGCCAACAGATAATTCTATAACCTAGATTTTAAAAACAATACTATCTCCATTTCATAGTCAGTTGCCAACTTCAGCCATATGGTTTTTTGTAGGAAAAATCAGATGTTTCTGTCATCCCCCTCTGCCTTTATCTAAGAAACACTCCTCCCACTTCTTTTGGACGCGAGTAGAGGCTTACGCCTTGTTTCTTGTTTAGGAAGGGGTTCTCGGTACTCTTTCTCTCTCTCTGGCCTCTGTATTAGTGCAGCTCTGTTTCTCCCGTGAAGTGTGCAGTCTGTGGCATCACCTCTTCATTCTGAGGGTACACGGTTAACAGTTCTCTGGTTGCTGTTTCCGACTGGTAGTTAGGAGCCCTAACTCTTGCATAGCGTCTTGAGCGGCCGCTCTGATCAACAGTTGTATAATACCGGGGTGTTTGTAGTACCATGTCGCGCATGGAAAGGTGTCCCTGCAGTCACCTCCGGTGGGCAACCCTGAGGCCATATTATGATGCAGGTTGTGCCAACTGCTCTCTGCCCACATCACGGTCGAAACTGTCTGCTTCTTTTACTTTGGGCCTTCTCAACTTCCAACCAAAATTCAACATGACTTACAAAAACCAAAAAATTAATCCTAAACCAGCCACTCAAAAATCACCTAAACCCCTCAACATTTCGTTCTCCAACATCCGTGGCATTAGAACAAACTTCTGCTGTATGGAATCTTTCCTCACTGCAAACTGCCCGGATATACTGGCTCTCTGTGAGACCAACCTTGTCTTGTCTATCCCCTCCTCTGATCTCTTGATCCCAGGCTACCTTCCTCTCTTCAGAAAAGACTCTCTAACCCACATGCACGGTCTTGGTGTCTACGTCAAGGAACATCTCCCTCTGGCCAGAGAGTTCTCTCTCGAATCGCCAGACCAGTCATACATCTGTCTCCGACTATCTCTCCTCAATGCGGTAAGCTATCTCTTCTTCCTTTACCGTTCTCTATTCTCTCAAGACTGTGCGATATTCGATAGCATTTCTGACAGCATAGACAAGGCTCTCTCCCTCCACCCGTTTGCTCACATATTTGTGTTTGGCGACTTTAACGCCCATCATACCTTGTGGTTTAAGAATGCTACTACTGACCACGCAGACATTCAAACGTTCAAAGGTAAAGGTTCAAACGCCGGGAAGGTAAAGCCTCTCTTCTCGATCTGTGTTTTACCTCCATCCCCGAGTTTTGCAGTGCCTTGCAACTCTGCCCTCTTGGTAACTCTGATCATGCGGTAGTATCTGTTAACATCTCCTTCAACTCCACCCCCTATAAAGAACCTCCTACCACTAGAACTTTGTTCAACTATCAACGAGCTGACTGGGACGCGTTCTGTGATTTCCTCCGCGATGTCCCCTGGGATGGAGTCTTTATGCTCCCCTTCCAAGAATGTGCTTCTGATGTCTCATCCTGGGTTTAAGCTGGAATTAACGTTTTCATCGACGGTCATGTCGTGCTCCTCCCCCTGGTTCTCCGCTGCTTGCTCAGTCGCCATCGCCCATAGAAACCACTACTTTCACCTATTCCGTAGCGACATGTCTGACTGCAATAGACGTCTATTTGCCTCCGCCGTAACGAGTGTAAGCGTGTCCTCAACGATGCTAAGTCACTATTTGTGGCTCGGATGAAGGAACGTATTGCATCTCGCAAATTTGGCTCCAAAGATTACTGGTGTCTCTGCAAGAGCGTATTGAACAATTGCAAACTCTCTATACCTCCTTTATTCAACCAGTTCAAAGTCCTGACCTCCTCTGCCTTTCATTCAACTCGACGCTCAACTCTTCCGGTGTACCCATACCATACCCAACTTCCCTCTTAGAACTGAGGCTCTATTGTGTGGGCTACATATAACCCCGTCTCTGGTATTGGGCGTTATCTCCAATTTAGAACCCAACAAGGCTAGTGGTGGAGATGGGATACCAGTCATTGTCTTGAAGAAATGCGCACCTGAACTAGCGCCCACCCTTTCTAAACTATACAACTACTGCCTCAAGAAATCGTTTTCCAGACTGCTGAAAGTCCTCTTTGATTGTTCCTGTCTTCACGAACTCTGGCGACCCCTCTGACCCTTCTAACTACCGTCCTATCAGTCTCCTACCCCTCTTCGGCAAAGTCTTCAAAGCCCTAATCAATACTGAGGTGGTTAACCACCTCACATCCCATGATCTGCTCTCAGACAAGCAATATGGCTTCCACTTTGCCCGATCTACAGCTGATGTGCTTACAGCCATCACTGAAACTGTCTACCGAGCTCTTCAAAATAACGGGGAAGCTCGTGCCATGGCACTAGACATCTCCAAAGCATTTGATAGGGTTTGGCATGCCGGCCTTCTTCGCAAGCTCCAGAGTTATGGCATTATGGGTCGATTGTCTGACCTAATACAATCATTCCTGTCAAACCATGAATTGAAGGTTGTTCTCAACGGATTCTCCTCCAGTTCCTATACTACGAACGCAGGTGTTCCTCAAGGCTCCATCCTAGACCCCACTCTATTCCCTATCTACATAAATGACCTTCCTGATGCCATAAATTCCCAAGTTGGCATCTACGTGGATGACACCACAATTTATTCCTGCATCAAAAACAAATCTAGTGTCACTGACAAAACTAACCTGGCTGTGCGTCTCGAAAAGGACCTCCAATCGGTTGTGAACTGAGGCAAGAATTGGCTGATCAACTTTAACGCTTCAAAAACAAAACTGCTCTCTATTAATCGCCACAGAGATCCTTCTCTGCCCTCCATTAGAATGTCTGATGCTCAACTTCTTGAGAGCAACTCTCTGGGGCTGCTCGGTCTCACGTTGACTGCTGACCTGAGATGGAACAAATACATTGAGTCAATTGCTTCGTCCACCGCAAGGAAAGTTGGCTCCCTGTGCCACGCCAGGAAATTTTTCTCCCTGGAATCAATCCTCCAGATCTACAAATCAACAATTCGCCCTTGCATGGAGTATTGCTGCCATATATGGTCTGGTGCCCCTTCTGTTTGCCTCGGGGTTTTTGATAGGCTCCAGAGGCGGATATGCAATATAATTGGCCCTGCTCTGGCATCTCGTCTACAGTCACTTTCTCACAGACGCGCCGTCGCCTCTCTCTGTCTGTTCTACAAATACTTTCAGGGTAATTGCTCCGAAGAGCTGCATTCGCTGGTTCCCAGACTTCAACGAGTTCAAGCGCGCTACGAGGCTGGCATCCTGCTCTCACCCCTTCACTGTTGAAACTCCTAAATGTAGCCGTCTCTTCTACTCTAATAGCTTCATGTCTCGCACCTCTCGCCTGTGAAACTCCCTTCCCTATTCCAGTTTCCCTGAGAGCTATAATCTCCAGCTATTCAAGTGTAATGTCAATCAACATCTCCAGTTAACTTGATCTATCCACTACCCTTCTTCTCATACTCTTCTATCACTCCTATCTGATCTCGCTCTATATTTTCTGTAACCCCTTGCGTCCTAGTGGCTTCCCGCCTTGCTTGGGGTGAAATGCTTAAAAAAAAAAGGAAAAGAAAAAAGCAAAGCCTCAGCATTTACTAAAATCTGCTCTCAACTCTCAGTATGTTTATTGATTTATCTTTTGACCCTTAATTTCTCTCAGTATAGCTATCAAGCTATCTGTTCAAACCCCCTTAAAGTGTCACAAATGCTTTGGTACCAACTTCTGGTCAGGGTTTATTTTGTTTATTAAAACCTTTCTTATTCTTGCCTCCTTTCTTCATTATATATATATATATATATATATATATATATATATATATATAAGACATTTTTATGTTTAACATTCTTTTTATAAATACAAATATTTAAGTAAATGCTCTGTTTATAATAAACAGTATTAAATAGTATTTACCGGCCTGAATGTCCGAGAAATTTTCATAGAAAATATTTTTCCTCCAACAGGATTCGAACCTGTATCCTATACAGAGCCGTCTTTAAATGTCTTAAAATAATTGTCGGACTTTGTCCATTTCATAATGTGAGACGTCATTTGTTTACATTTGATACGCCATGAGCAGATATGAATGTACGTGAGAGATTCATGAAAGATTGAAGTTTAAAAGCAGTAAATTTGACCTTGCTAACTGATCAATCCTTTGTGGTGAAATCAGTAAAAGCACGTCAGGCTATATGACGGTTCCGTATAGGATACAGGTTCGAATCCTATCGGAGGACAAATATTTTCTATGAAAATTTCTCGGACATTCAGGTCGGTAAATGTTATTTAATACTGTTTATTATAAACAGAGCATTTACTTAAACATTTGTATCTATAAAAAGAATGTTAAACATAAAAATGTCTTAAAATAATTGTGTGACTTTGTCCATTTCATAATATATATGTGTGTGTGTGTGTGTGTGGCACTGAAAAAGTAAGAAAAATAGTAACAACTAAGTCATCATATGTTCCTCTTGACATTGTAGTGAACAAGTATTGCATCTATGGTTAGAAACATTATGTTCTTGCCTTGATGTTGTGGAAAAATGGTATCATCCCTGGTCATTTCTTAGGAGCCCTGGCTGGGTACAGATCAAATGTGAACTAAGGTAATGATATTCACTACTCTATTGTTAAAAATTAATTATTTAACACCTTACTTTTTTTATTTTTTAAGGTAAATTAAAATGCTCTTTGTATTTTCTTCAGAATATCATTAAGTTATGTTTGTGTTATATATATAAATATATATATATATATATATATATATATATATATATATATATATACACATAGGTAAGAGGTTATAGTTGTTCCAACAAGAGAAAAGTGTATATTTTAAAAAGAAGAGAAAAACCACAAACGTTTTTGGTTGTAATGTGCATTTTTTAAAAAATATATATTTTTTATTTTCCATAATTTTGTTACATGAGTTTCTGGTCACCCGATCTTCTTCAGGCAAAGAGTGGATATTTCCACATATTAAAATGAATCAATTTTCCTTATGGTTTTCGATGTTAAACATTCTCTTTTTGGTGGGTGGGTAGTAGTGGCACAAATGTCTTTCTTGGTAGTAAGAAAGTTCTTCTGCTTAAAGGGTAACAAAACAAGATTAATCCAAGAAAGGGTGTGGAAAGATATCTGTATTCTTATCTTTTAATGAACCCTGTATATTCTTTGATCTATTTCCATTTTTGTGTATTGTGTGTGCATTTTTGCTAGTATGTGTCTGTATATTCCCTCTCCATACATACATACTGTCTTATTATAAGGAATTAGTATACACACACACATATATATATATATATATACACACACACACATATATATACACACACACACTTCCTATGTTGTGTAGTGTTCGCATGTGTGATTGTGAGTAGTCTATTTCTTTTTGTCAGTATGTGTGTATTCATTCTCCATAGATATCTGTGTGTGTATGTATGGGAGTGGTCCAACCACTGTATTTAGCCATTATGTGTGTATGTTGTGTGTTTTTGTTTGTGGGATTTGTAGAAGTCAAGTGACTTACCTGCCAACATGGCTGCTTTCTTGTGTTTCCTTGTAAAGCAAGCCAGCTGATTTTACCTCATTTTTTAGGAGAGTGCCTAATACACCAGTTAGGTTGGTCTTTTTTTTCTAGAATGGACCTGCCCAATACATTTGCATGAGTGGTCTTTATTTACCGATGTATTTCTCCATGAAAAGACTCAAGTCCCATGGTTCATAGATTGTCTTTTGCCTCAATTTCTCAAGGACCAGGTGAATCAATCCAGCAATTTGTTGTCCGCCTCAGAGGTACAGCGCAGGATTGTGACTTCACATGTCCCATTTACAGTCATGACCTATCTGACATCCATACCAAAGACCAGCTGGTCAGAGGCACAGCAAATGCTGCTCTCCAAGTAGATTTACTAGTAAAGGCCAGCTTGTTAAAGACCCTCAAGCAAAACAGCAACCATGCTGAGGCATTCAAGGCAGCACTGCGTGACCAAGCACAAATGGCAGGGACACTTGAAATGTCGGCATTGCATGCATCAACCTATCACAAAGAAACAACACACATGAAAAAAATCCCCCTCAATCTGGATGCCCCCAAAAACTGATTGTAAAACAGAAAAATTTGCATTGTAGTGGATGTGGTAGCCACAAGCGTGGCATCCCAGGAATCAGCATCTGCCAACAGGCATGTCCTGCATGGAATCAGACCTGTGACTTGTGTGGCATCCAAGGTCATTTTTCAAATGTTTGCCGATTCAGATCAAGAAGTTGCTCTAGTGAAACGAGACAGGCCTTCAAGACGATGAAGCTGACATGGACAGTTTGATTGCACATGTAGAGTTTGACCAGGAGACAGGCTCATATGTGTCATCTATAGAAAAATAGTGTTGTGGAGATAGAAGAAGCAACACTGGTCCCATTTTCTCCAAGGCCACACCCCAGAAATCCTGAAGATATTCCAGGTAATCAAAGCACTTGTTTGAAGACAGTGGAGCCACCATCTGCCTTGGAGGACCCAAGCACCTACATTGCATGGGTCTCAAGGAAAGTAACTTGATCCCATCAAAGAAAGTTATTCGTGCAGTTATTCGATGGTTGCCTGTTCAATTTTTGTGTCGGAGAAATGTCGACAAAGCAAGCATTGTATATCTGCAATAACATCGATAAGATATATTTTAGCAAGGCTGCCTGTATTGATGTAGGTATACTGTCTCCTCACTTCCCCACACCTATGACTATGACAGCCCAGAGCAAATTAAATTGGATGACGAATGATCATACAGCAGCTGTGGAGCAAAAGCAATCCATAAAATTTCAGCTAGCAGTTCGCCCTGAAGAAACCTCCTTTCCAGCAAATGATGAAAATGTGGGGAACCTCAAAAAATGGTTACTGAAACAATTTGCTGATTCAGTGTTCAATACTGATGGACAATTCCCAGCTATGTCTGGTAAACCAGCACATAACCACCTGAAGGAGGGGGCAATCCCGAAGGCAAGACACAGACCAATACCAGTGCCATACCACTTAAAAGAACCAGTGAGCCAAGCCCTTATGCAAGATATAGAAAGGGACATATTAGAACAAGTGCCCATTGGCACTCCTACAGATTGGTGCAGCACAATGGCCATTACGACAAAAAAGGATGTTCAGCCGAGGCGTACCATCGATTATCAATATTTAAATTCGCTATGTAAGCGAGAAACTCACTACACTGCCTCACCTATCCAGCTGGTAATGTAGGTGCCACCCAATACCAAGAAAACAGTGCTGGATGCTGTTGATGACTACCACTCTATTATATTAGATGAGGAGTCCCAACCACTCACAACTTTTATCACAGAGTGGGGGAGGTTTATATACCTTAGGATGCCTCAAGGCTACTTAGCATCTGGTGATGCATACACCTGTAGATACGATGAAGTCATAAAAGACATTCCCAGGAAAATCAAATTGGTTGATGATACTTTGCTCTACGGCACTGGCATCAAAGAGGCATTCTATCATACCTTTGATTTTCTAATGAGATGTGCACAAAATGGGATTGTACTCAGCAAAGACAAATTCCAGTTTTGTAAGGACACTGTTCAGGAATCAAAGCAGGTCATTGTTAAACTAGTAAGGTGGGGTGTCTCAACATTTGACATCAACAGAGTTACCTGCTTAGCCCCTGAATGGAATTTTTACTTCTTCAGAAACACTGCACATGTGCAATCGAAAGAGCCCCAGTCTGTTGTCCTGAAGGCTGGCACCTTGTGTTTGCTGGAAGCAGATTCTGTACTAATGCTGAACAAAGGTATGCACCCATAGAAGGTGAAGCAGCAGCTATCAGCTGGGCACTTGAAAAGTGCCGCATGTTCATACCAGGATGACAAACTGAAAAATATGCTAAACACAACCAAAATAATTAAAACAAATGCCAATCTAAAAATCTGAAATACATATTAACCTCATCCAAATTTAACCAACACACATACAAGGGATCACAAAATACAACAAAAAAAGATGTGGGGTTTGTGATATCAGAAGGAAACTACACTTTTGAAAACCCCAAAATGACATTCATAATAAAATAAAAATTTAGACTGCAACTTCAAAAATGTGATTTATGTACTCAAATGCACAAAATGCAAGATGTCATATATTGGTATCAGCCAAGCACTAAACAACAGAGTTTCCCTTCGCAAAAGCAACATCAAATTACCACACAACAGAAAACTCTTTGTATCACAACACATCTATAAATGTAATCAAGATAAATTTAAAATTATGCCAATATACCAAACAGACAATTATTCTTACCTACAAATACAAGAAAAAAAACTTCATAAGTAAATTTAAACCAGCACTAAATAGATCATGCTCATTTACAGTTATACAGTTAGTAATGTATTTGAAGTACTTATTTAGGAATGTACTTGTCAAATATGTGCATGTGTTTATGAATACAAATAGATAAATATGCGAGTCTGTGTGTATATATATATGTATGTGTGAACACATTTACATGAAAACATAAGTGTATGGATGTAGACACATGTATATGTGTATTTATATGCATACAAAGAAGAATGTGTATGTATATATAGATATGTGTATCTTCTCTAGTCCTCCTCTCCTTTCCTTTCTCCTGTTTCCTTCTTTTTCCTTTTTCTTTGTTCCATTCTTGAAAAATCATCTCCACTCCCTTCTCTTGTCCAGTGAATAAGAGGTCAACACTACTACTATTGCATCCCCTAGAGACATATATGTCTCTCCTTCCCTTTCTACTTTGTGGAACTATTTTAAAATACAACTTCCATTAATCTTGTTTTTTGTTTTTCATTTGATTCCTGGAAGATTTTTTGAATCCATATATTGTTTTGAAACTGCCAGGTCTGATGAAGTGAAATCGAATTATCAATTTTGCAAAATAAAATATTACCATGGCTTTCTGAAGTCTCCAATTTGTTATCACTTGCTCTGTTTATTACATTGAGCTCTCGGGATTTATATCCTCCCTGAAATTATCCATATGGATTACCAATTAACTTTATCTTATATATATATATATATATATATATATATATATATATATATATATATATATATATAAAACAGATACTTCTTAATTTTAAAAAAATTTAAAAAAATGATAGATGAAATGAACACTTGCCAATATTTTTTTTTAAATTTTATAAATACCATTTAAAATTAAAAGTTTAAACTATTTAGGAACATTTAATACCAAGCCATACTAATTTCATTTCTTTCTTTTTTTAAAAAAAACTAACATTTTTGCTTTTCTCTAATTTTAGGATTTTGTCCCAATTTGCATTCAACCTCTCACTTGACTGGGAGCTGCCAAAAAAGAAAGTTCCCCCAGATGGTCTACGAGAAGGAGTGCGTGATATGTTAATCAAACACCATCTTTTCAGTTGGGACTTATAGTTGTGGGAAGGTGTGTTGTATGTATAGAATAGATGTGACTGTATATCTATGTACCAAAATGTTACAGTATTTGTCATGGAAGATGAATAAAAATGAAGAAGAACATTTGGCTTCAGTTACTGAACTGCAGGAATGGGTGGAAAGGAACTGACTGCAAATCTCTGACAAAAATATTTTACAAAAGCTAACAAATGTGTATATATTTTCACTTCACTATTTTCTTCTGTTTTGTAGGATGTGAGTATAAACAAAAATATGGGAGCAAGTTAACAGCTGGTTTAAAATACATTTTTTTAAATTTTTTTGTTAAAAACTGTAAAAAAAGAATTGTGCTTCAGTGTGAAATATTTTGTCAACTATATAAATGTTACTCATTTCTCATTATTTCATTCAAATGTTTTTTGTTAAATCTTTTACCAAGGAAACAAAATCCATTTTTTGCTTTCTGTGTATATAAATTGAAACCCATTGAGGAATAACGAATCCTGCCAAAACATTTTCTTTTCTCTTTTTGGAAATAGAGAAGAGCTCTCTTAAGAAAAGGAACCCCAATTTTTTAAGGAGTTTAATCTAAGTTCTTAGAAATCTGGTTGCTTTGTTATTTATATTTAATTTCTTTCTTTTGTTTTTTTTTTTTTTGCAATTTCTCCTCTGTAGAATGAGGAATGTACTTTGCTAAGGTATGTTCACATGCTATAATTTATGATGAATTTTGGTTCATCACAACCCATATTGACTGAAAAAAAAATCTTTTTTTTTTTTTTTTTAAATGAAACATTCTTTGGTGCAAGTATGTGTATGTCAAATTAGAAACATTTGCTAGATGTCTGAAATACACCTTTTTAATTTTTATTGAAATTTTTGAGATGAGAAATCGTTGTATACTGATTTGCTAGGACAACAAGTCTTAGTAAATAAAGTGTTTGTTCTAATTGATAACCTTCCAGGAAATTCAAACCAGACACTTTATTCAATCTACCAGAGTAGATTGTTCATATTCTGCTGTTGTGCTACAAGATATCTAAAAGTTAACTGATATGATGAATCCTCAAAACATTGTGGCTATAGTAACCAAGATGTGAACATTAGTACAATTCATTATATCACACCTTTTTGTTAATCTTGTATTTAAACATATGTACAAATATATTTTATTTATATAAGTACCAAATAAGTTTTTTAATCTTATAAGATTTAAAAAATGTGACATTTTAGACATCCTTTTCATTTTTCTCTTTATCAATTTTACTGTACTTTTAAGTGTTTCTATTTGCAATCAATGATAATTTTGTTCTATAATTTATGAGAATAAATATAAACTTCACCTTTCATTAATCTTTGAATTTTCTGTTCTATTAAGATGTAGGTACCTCCACTGAATTTTTGATACCTAAGGTTTAAAATGAATTTTAAAAAATGAAAAAGCATTCTTGAAGATTTCAATTTACCTTTAATTGAAAGTTAAATGATTAAATTTGCTATTTCCAGTAAGCAAAATACACTGGTGTATTTCAAATATAAATTATATCAATTGGAATGTCAATTTTTTGCTCATTTTTACAAAATCAATTACAAGCAGCTATTTTCTCACATTAAACAAAATTTAATTATTGGTTTTAAAAATCTTCCAAAAATAAAATATATATTTGTGACACACTGAGGAAAATTTGCAAATTGAAAGTTAAATTAAACTAATTTGAAACAAATATTACTTGCTTATAGACTAAAAAATGTAGTATACAAGCATTTCCTTACCACATGCCCAGTTTGTCTGATGTGCCGATTGGTGTAATTGGCAAGCTAAGATGTTGACGATTAGATTAAGATTAACAAAAAGGTTTTTCCAGAATTTACATAAATTTACAAAATCTAAGTGAACACATTTTATTTTGGTTTTTAATTACCTAGTAATTTTTACAAATTAACATAAGGGAGGAAAACATGTACCCTTTTAATAATAATGTCATATCTAGATTACCATAGATAGAAAAATGCTAATGTTTAAACTAAAAAGAAAATTTGAAATTATTTAAAAAATATTGGGTGTAAATGACTTTTATTAAACTTTTCAATTTTTGTAAACATAGTTTCCATTTAATTATAATATCACCTAAAAGAAAGGAAGTAATGCAGAATTTTAAATTATTTTTAAATTATTATAATTAAAATTTTCAAAAAATGAAAACAATTCTTGTAAAAATTCATTGTTCATCAAAATAATTTTTTCTTAATATGTCCTTAATATATCTTATTTATAAAAGTAATTAAAAGCTTTGCAAATTAAATAATGTTATAGTTTTATTGCATTTTTCAGTTTACAATTCAGAACAAATTTTTGGTAACTAGGAGTCCAGTTTAAAAAAAAAAATGTATGATTTACATTCTCCAAAGAGTTATACTTCTAACGAATGAAAAAAGTTTTGGGAAAAAAGATTTAATCTTGAAATTTCATGAAATTAAGTAATTAGGGGGTTAACATATGTAAACAAAAAAATGTTTTTTACCAATATTTCAAAAATAATTTCATTTATTTGTGAATAAGTCCTGAAAGTTTCATTAAAATTCAACAATTATTTGATTTTTGCAAAAATTTCCAAATCATTGTGTTTTTCACTGGAAAAAAACACTAAAAAAAGATTTTTAACCAAAATTTTGAATGTGCTAGAAAGGATTAAAAAATTTAATAAAATAATAAAAAACATTACTTTGGTTTTTCCTCTTAACAATAACAAACATCTTGATGATAAAACTTTGTTTTTATTAAGTTCGGGGCCTTTTCATCATGCTATGCTGTTTTTCAGTGAAAAAGTGGAGGTATCTACATATACTATAATGCATAAACAATGGTTACCAGTGAGAGTAATTATCAAATCTTATACAATTGATGATTATAACTTGATAAAGCCTTTATTAGTTGTGCAAAATTGTTTAATAGAAGGTGTTTAAAAAAAAACATCATATTCTTTCCATTTTTTATGTCCCTGCCTGTATGTGGGTCTTATAGAGGGAGAATATTTAAATGTCTGTTCCTACATGTTTGCTTTTTTTCATTTGACGCAATATCATGGGAAATTGAAAAAGGTAAGATTGTGTGTAATATATATTGGTATATAAAAATGATATATGATTGTTTAATATTTTGTTCCGCTAATAAAAACAATTGAACATTTTTACCCATTGAATAACAATTGAACATTTTTACCCATTGATATAAATTTAAACATTGCATGTATAAAATGGCAGAACAGAATCTGTAGAATGTAAGCATTTATTTAGAACAGTACTCGTCAAGAATTTTCATACAACTAAGTAAATGGTTACGTTAACACAAGCTATAAAACCCTGTATGAATCAAGTTGCTGGGAGCTTCAAAAGTTAATGACTCTGACCAAATTTAACTTTCCTTTGAGGAATTACATAACAAGCTATAAAACCTGTTTTGTTAGGAATGAAATTAAAAGTATGTGTAAAGTTTAAAATACATACACGCAGAAAAAGAGTGTGTCAAAAGGACGTTTTTCTCTTGGTACCACTATTACTGTACACTTGATAATGTTTCTTCTTTTATGTGCCATGTCCCTTCAGGATGTAGGCGATCATGGCCCTCCACCTACTTCTGACCCTTGTAGCTCTTTTGTCTTTTTGTTATTACTCCCAGGCCCTGTTCCGCCATTCACTTGCTCAAGATCATTAAGTATATCATGTGTTACTTTCCTCTGTCCTTATTTCCCTCTATCCATCCTTTGAGTAATGTTTTAAAAGCTATTAATAGAATTTTAATAAAACCTAAACATATGAAATTGAATTTATACATTTATTCTTGAGAACTGACATTAAAAATGTTAAAATACTATTTACTTGATTGCTTATTTACAAGATTGGAAAAGATATGAGAACAAGATTATTTATGAAAGATACAAGAACAGTAATAAGTAATCTGAGATATATCTGAGATAACTTATTTTTCTTGCATTTTTTATAATCTTGCAAGTAAACAGTTAAAGAAAAAATGTATAATGATTAGAAAACACAGATTTTCCAAACATGATTACTCATTGTTATAGTTGCAAGAAGGAAATACGACAACAGCAGAAATAGATTTACGTGGTTTATTTCAATAGGAACGTGTGGGTTTGGAACAGCTACCTTGTGGTATAGTTCATAAGCCGGCTGCAGATCTGGGTTGATCTCTCATAGTAGTTCTCACTGGTTGGCGTGGCGCTCCTCCTGCTGACAGCTGCTGACTTCCTTGGCCTCCTGTTGACTGCTGTTGTACTTCCCCGTGTGACCCATTTTATGGCGTTTTTTATGGCTTAACAGACTCGTAAAACGACGTGAGTATAATTAGAAGGGAAGCATTTTTATTGGTCAAAAAATAGAAACACTTTAAAATATTATTTTATTTTTCAACCGGAATTCATGCGTTGGGCTTATGCGTAAACAACGATAATGGTCATTTTGTGACGGGGCCTTGTCGCGTTCACATCCGGCTCTCGCTCATGAGTATGTTAGTTTATTTGCCTGCAAATCAGCCGAGATATGTCTTATTTTATTTTATAATAAGGCTCCCCCAGATTTCGGTCTGATTTACAGTGAGCGTTATTCATATATATTAGGGTGATTAATTCATGATAAAGTCTCTGAAGCATGTGGGAAGTTGTCCTTGTGTTCTTCTTATTGGCATTTGTATGGAGTTATTTGCTGAATTATGTGTCCCAGAGGGATGTGGAGGAGAATGATCCTGGTGACTGTTACATAATGGAGGCAGAGGGATTGTATTAGATAGATGTGTTGGACGTGGAGCCAGTCGTTGGACGGTGAATCTAGATTGTGCCACCATTATCGTTTTGCACCTGACACATTGTTCGTTTTTATAATGGTGTAATTTCCTATCCAGGGCAGATGAGAGGATTGGGCAACAGTTGAGTGTGGCCGGTGAAGTAAAACCTTGTCGCCTACTTGTATTGGGTCCTTGTATGTGAGGCGATTTAAGTTAGTCTCAAGTTTGAGGTCAGCTTCATCGTTGGCCAGGGTGACGTGGTGGTGAACCTGCTTTAGCAGGGCATTAATTTGCATTCCATGTGCTCCAGGATCGTCACTTGCAATTTCTTTTCTGTGTAGTGTAGGTAGGCCGATGTTGGGGTGACGGCCAGTAATGGCATAGTGTGGGGAGACACCGGTGGCGCTGTTGGTCATAGCATTCATGGACGAAACAACAGATTCTAGAACATCTGTCCATTCACAGTTCCTGTCTTTGCATAACATATAAAGTGTGTTCTTCATCGTGCGATGTTGTCTCTCGATATTTCCTGAGCTTTGCTGGTGCCAAGGACAGTGAAGTTCTTGCGTGATTGACATCTGGTTACAGAATTGTCGATAGACTTCTCCAGTGAAGTGTGTGCCTCGATCAGAGGATACTATGCATGGTATATCTCTGTGTCAAAGGAAGAACTGGTACAATCAGTGGGCGGCGTCGATAGCACGGTCTCTCACGCATGGTATGGCTGTAAAGTGTCGGCTGAAGCTATACAAGATGGTTAGGATGTAGCGTTTTCCCTTTGAGTTGGGCATTGTGACAAAGTCTATAAAGACGAGATCGAATGGTCTCTTTCCTCATTTGCAGTGGCCAATGGGTCAGTGGGTACGTCTACCGTAGTTGCCCTTGTACTTAGCACACGTGTCGCAAGAATTGACATAGGTCTTGATGTCGCGGTTTTTGAATTCCCACCAGTAGCTGGAAATGGGTTCTCGCAAATGGGTAACACCTGAGTGGATGTTGCCCTTGTGTGCCTGGTAGGGGTATCTGGATCGTAGAACCAATCTCGGAGAGTGTTTACTGACTCTTATCATCAAAACGGAGGTGCCTGGTTCTAGAAAAAATTGGTGTAAATTGTTTTTGAAAAGCGTAGCTCGGTGGTCATCAGGATCGATATGAGGTTCACTTTGAGTGGGTGACTGGAGGGCGCTGATGATCTTTGCCAGGGCGTCGTCTTTCTGTTGTTCATTTGTGATGCCGAGGTGGTTGCAGATTCTCTCAGTGGGGATGGTGGTGGTAGAGTGATAGGCGAAGAATGCGTTGGTGACGCGCTTGTGGGTGCAGGCGTTTTGTGGTGTGTGAGTTTTGGGAATGTAAACCGTTAAACTCGCCGAAGCACCAAGATGGGATGTATACGCGGAGGTCTGAACCACTTACTTCGAATGTCCTGCCTGTCGGTGTAGGGTCGTGTAGCGAAGAAAACGGCGACTTATCTCATCAAACCAAGCGACAGCGCATCGCGTGTATTCTACGACGGAAAAAGTGGCGAAAAAGAAAATTACTTACCAAACAAAAGGACACGTATTCCGCATAACATGCTGAAAAATGGAATATTTGAATTAAAAAATAAGTCCGACGCAAGAGTCGCTATAAAAGTATTTTGATATGCAAATTACTGAACATCCTATCCCAGCTGTCGACGAATGAAAAAAATAGGCTCTGCCGATAAAAGCAGTTGGTGTTCTTGATTCGAGAGCGGAAAATTCAGGCAAATTATGGCTACGGCGTTTGTTAGAGAGTGAGTTATTTTTCTGACTGGTTACACGTATTGTGATTTGAGATAGTACCAGCAAATCGAGTTTTCAGCATTTCTTTCTGCCCCCGATATACGAGTCTGTACTCACAGTGATTTTTCTTTGTGTTGTGGAAGTAATCTGCGACAAATTCTTCCTTTGCTTTCAGAACGCTTACAAGCTATTTCGGCAGTATGACGGATAAGACATTTGACGTCAAGTTAATACCTGAGTTTGATGGGTCAGTGACCGGACAAGCAGTTACTGAATGGATTGAGAAGGCAGAACTTGTTTGTGACCTGTGTGGGATTAAAAAGGTTGAACGTGTTCTTCCTCTGAGGTTGACTGGCGGAGCATTTGTTGTTTACCAACAGTTAAACTCGGAGCAAAAATCAGATGTCGAGCAGATAAAACGAGCCTTGGGGATTGCCTTTGCGCCGGATCGTTTCTTGGCATACGAGCAGTTCGTGGAACGCTGACCGTGCCCGGACGAATCCGTCGACGTGTTTCTAGCCGACTTGAAGAAGCTAGCAAGTCTTTTTGGCGGGATATCCGAGCAGTGATTTTTCTTTGTGTTGTGGAAGTAATCTGCGACAAATTCTTCCTTTGCTTTCAGAACGCTTACAGGTCGTTCGGGGCTTTCATTTTCTTATGTCCGCAACCTCTGCTAAGCATGTCAGCCCATACATTTGATTCGCCTTCGACATATTCTAAGACGAATTTATAACATGAAATTTCTTCTTGCCATCGTCGTATTTTGGCATTATTGAACTCTCGTTGGTCCAGATATGTCAGCGATCTGTGGTCGGTGAAGATGACGAAGGGGCGGTTGCAAAGGAAATAATCAAATTTCAATATTGCCCACTTTACTGCATATGCCTCTCGTTCCGTCGTGGACCAGTTCTGTTCCGTAGAGTTGAATGTATGGGAAGCGACTGCTATAATATCTTTCTTCCCGTTGTCGGCTTCTTGCATTAAGATTGCTCCACATGCGACGTCACTGGCGTCGGTGGTGAGTGTGAAAAGTTTGGAGAAATCCAGAAACGAGATGACAGGTGGCGAAGAGAGATGGTCCTTGATTCTTTTTGAAGGCTCTGTCGGCATTTTGTGTCCAGATAAACGGTTTATTAACCTTGTTTAGTTCGTGTATGGGACCCATAAGTTTTGAAAACATATCTGACCTGATTTGTTCGTGAAGACGTGTCTCTAGGAATTGTCTGATCCACACTAGACGGCCGATAAGGCTTTGTAATTCCTTTTTTGGTGTTGGAGGTTTCATTTCCCTGATGGCACTAACGTATTCTGGATCAGCTTTGAATCCTTCGCTGTTTACTATGCGTCCAAGGAATTTTGCCTTTGATGCGAGGAAGAAACGTTTATCTGGATTCAGCTTGAGTCCGGATTTTCGGAGGGCAGTAAAAAATTGTTCGAGGGAGAGTATGTACTCCCTAAATGTCCTAGCGTGGACCAGGTTGTCGTCGATATAGGAAGAAATGTCACTGGATGTGACCGTGGATAGGGCTTCTGCTATGCAACGGGAGAAGATTTGTCCGGCAGATGTAAGGTCGAAGGCTATGCGCGTGTATTTATAGCATTGGTCCTTCCATGTAAATGCTGTTTTGTATCGGTCTCGCTTGTCGATCTCAATTTACCAGTAGCCGCTGCGTAGATCGAGGGAAGTGAAATATCTCTTGCTTTTGCCGATTTTGTTGAACAAGCGGTTGATCCTTGGCATTGGGCAAGGGTCAAGATCGACCAAGACCTTGTTGAGAGTTCTTTTAAAGTTAGCGACGACGCGAATCGATCCGTTTTTCTTGCGTACGGCAAATACAGAACTATTGAAGCCTTTGGGGTCGCTGCAGTTTTCAAAGATACCTTCATCGGCCATGCGCTTAATTTTGGTATCAACGTCTGGTTCCAAAGGCTGGGCGATCGGGTGTTGTTTCTGGCTGCGATACTGGCCATAGTTGGTATGTGGATGGGTCGGATGAATGTACCTTTGCTGCTGCTTTCGGTGCCAATAATGTCAGCGTAGCGAATGAGTAAGTTTGCAGTGTCCTCTAGTTCGTCTTGGTTCGGGTGGTTTGGTAGCGATAGCCCCGTGCTATGCTTTAGCCAGGTTAGCTTTTGATCCAGTGTCTGGATGTTGGGCTGTAGTTCCATAATAGGCTGGTTTTGGATGACGTCAGCTTAGGCACCATATGCTGGATCGTTGGTTGACGATGATATGATTGCGGCTGTGTGTGTTGTGTATCCTGAGGAAAGTGCGCATCTGTATTCTATAGTCGCATTTTGGTTGTTGATTAGATAGAAATCGAGCGTGTTGTGACGTAGGATATTTTGGCCGATCAGGATCGGTGTGGTTTTGGTAGTTACCAGCACGTTAACCTTTTTGAATATGGGTGAGTCTCGACTGCCGATGGTGATGTCGCAAGTCAGTTCGCCAAGGGCAGTGCTGCTGCCGTTGATTCCTTTTACTATGACGTCGGAGCGGGTCATGTGTTTCTTGGCTTCTCTGAGATATTGGTAAGATGCAGGTGGAGCATCCAGAGTCTAGCATTGCGACGCCAGAGAAGCTGATGTCCCTGAAGTTGAAGGTGGACTGGATGAGTGGTGAATGGTGAGCGACTCCTTGAAAGTTGAAGGTGTGATGGCTGACATAGGGGCACGGCGAACAAGGCATCACATCTCGTCCTGCCCGAAGCGAAAATCCTGTTCCACATCATTTATGGCTTGTATATTATCATTCGTTGCGGCGATATGGGCCTGTGCCCGAGTGCGAGGTGAGTGGTGATACAGGCAGTTGCATGGAGGCAGGGGCAACCTCTGAGGTAGTTCTTGCAGACGCTGATTCGTGGTGTGTGCTGATGGTTTCTGCGTGTCGGATGGTGGCCATGTTCGGGAGGGTTGGTGAGGCCCATCTGCTGTGGGTTTGGTTGCCTGCTCGGTCGGAGTGGCGCGTTTCTTTGGTTTGACCGCTGTGGTTTCTGTGTGAGATAAACAGTATCGTGCAAAATCGTGTCGTTGGATTTTACACCGCGGTCAAGGTATCTTTGAGCTTCGGAGGCTATGCCAATGGCTGAATAGTGGTTGTCCATTGTCTTTGAGTTCCAAATTTTCACCTTTTCGCTCATTAGCATAGCGCCGATGATGGAAATAAGTCTATCGACTGTTAGGTCTGTATTTTTGTCTTTTTTGTATTTGTTTTTTTTTTATGTGGACGGCTGCCTCTCTAAGGGTGTTTTCGAGTCGACCCGGTTCACGTCGTGTCCAGGGTGAAAAGTTCTCTCTAGCTTCAATATGCCACGTATAGTTTGTGGGCACATCATTAAGCTGTAATCGCCGTTTGTTTGAGCGGTGGGAGGTGTTAATGTAGTTGATTTAGGGCAGTCAGCATGTCGTTTATGTCGGCTTGAATTTCTTGTATCGTGGCTTCGGAAGGCTGTGTTGGTCCCGTTTTCTGTTTCTTGATGAGAGTAAATAGTTCGGCTCGGGTGAAGCTCGTGTAGTCGGCCATATTTCTCTTGTTGTACGCTTCTAACACCAGTGTTATAGACAAGCGTATGGTTGCAAGAAGAAAATACAACAGCAGAAATAGATTTACGTGATTTATTTCAATAGGAACGTGTGGGTTTGGGACAGCTACCTTGTGGTATAGTTCATAAGCCGGCTGCTGATCTGGGTTGATCTTTCATAGTAGTTCTCACTGGTTGGCGTGGCGCTCCTCCTGCTGACAGCTGCTGACTTCTTTGGCCTCCTGTTGACTGCTGTTGTACTTCCCCGTGTGACCCATTTTATGGCGTTTTTTATGGCTTAACAGACTCGTAAAACGACGTGAGTATAATTAGAAGGGAAGCATTTTTATTGGTCAAAAAATAGAAACACTTTAAAATCAACCGAAATTCATGCGTCGGGCTTATGCGTAAACGACGATAATGGTCATTTTGTGATGGCGCCTTGTCCCGTTCACATCCGGCTCTCGCTCTTGAGTATGTTAGTTTATTTACCTGCAAATCAGCCGAGATATGTCTTATTTTATTTTATAACATCATTGTTATGTGTTTATTTAAATTTTCATGTTCACAGACATTTTTATAAATTTATGAATAAAAATTTATTTTCATAGCTAGTAAAAAATATTGACAAAGTTTTACATACATACCAGCAAAAAACTGTGTGTCTAAAGGATGGTTTTTCTCTTGACACAACTATTACTGTTTACTCCTTATGAATAAACTAACGAAAGAGCATGTTTCTCCAAGAGAAAGAACTGTAGGTCTATTAACTGATAATTTGTTATTTTTTCAGACTGTTTGTAACTCTTGTCAGCCTTATCCAATGATAATATTTTAATTAGTGATATTAATTAAGCTTAGTGATAATTAACATTTGCAAATAATTATAAATTCTATAAATAAAAAAATGACTTGACAACAAAAGTGATATTCAGGCAAATACTTACAAAATTTGCAATTCCTTACTTAGAACTGCAGAATTAAAAAGTCCTTTTCATCTTGATAATATTTACTGCAAAATCATCATTTCTGGATTTTTTCTTTGCTTAAGATCAAATGGTTCATATATATATATAATGGACTCTCCTGTCGGTTTTGACGTATGAAGATCTGACAACTTAACCAATTGATTCAGTTATGAATTTTGTGCAATAATCTTAAGTGGCACTTAAGACCCGCTAGTGATTTTCAAAGGAGGCTGCATATGGAGCAAGAGTGAGGATTGTGGGATGAGATCACTGTTAGATTGGCTGACCTTTTAGCTCTTGCTCTTGTTTCTTGAAGACGATTCAGATTAGCAGATTGAAAACTGCTGAGTCCACTAAAACACATTGATCTCCACTCTACCCGATCCAAGGCTAAGCACTCGAGGGTGTTATGAAGTATATTGACAGTTGACATATTGCTCTTCAGCTTATCTTTGTATCTAAGCCATAGATGTCCTACATTCCTGTAGCCCAGATCTAACTGGCTGTACATTAGGATCTTGTGTATCCTGTCATTAGACATGACCAGTCCATCATAACTGAGACTGTATGAGGAAAGTCTCAATTCCTCCAATATTACACCTGTTAAACAGGTCTTCGTTAGATGTCCTATCTTGAAGGCTAACTCCACAGATGGCACTCAGACAGCTCTTATGGAAAGCGTCCCGCTGGCATATATGGTACCGGTATGGATTCCAAAACTCTGAGCCGTACAAAAGGATGGCAAGGACAACAGCTCTGTAAACCTGAATTTTCATATCCAGTTGAATACCCCGCTCCTTACACAAAGCAATGGCGAAGTTTCCCAAAAGCACTGGTAGCCTTAGCAATCCAATGCATGATTTCATAGTTGACTTTGCTACCAAGGTAGGTGAAAGACTTGACGAAGAGAAAATATCATGTCAATGATGCTATGACCCGACCGAAAACCACATTATACAATGATTATAATAACTTAGAATCAGTCTAGCTAGGATTTTGCCTGCAATTAAAAGGAGTGATATCCCCCGATGATTATCACAGACACATCTGAAACCCTTGTTTTTGTAAAGGTGTTTGATAGAGGGGTCTTTATAATCTTGTGGGACACAGCCTGCCTTCCATATCTCCATGAAGGAGATGCAACTTTTCTACCAACTTTTGGCCACCATGCTTATACACTTCAGGTAGAATAGAATCCTTAGGAGTAGGTAATTTTTCAGATGAGATCTGCTTGATGGAGTCACTTACCTCTTGATAAGTAGGTTCAAAAGACAATTCCGGAATTTCTGGATTTTGCACAATTGATGTGATGGCTTCCTCATCAGTAATTGAAGTGATGCTTAACAGTTTCGAAATGCTCTTTCCAGCAATCCAAAATGTCTTACTTATCCGTCAAGAGAGTTTCACCATCTGCTGTGGAGATTGGAGCAACACCACTTTTCTGAGGACACAAAACGCTCTTGAGGCCAGCATAGAAAACCTTTACATCTTTTCTATTTGAAGCTTTTTGGAGTTCAGTGGCCTTTTCAGACTATCAACACTCTTTCATAGCTCTGAGAGCTTGTTGAACCTGACTTTTGTACTTCTTGTAAGCAATCTTCTTAACAGACGAGTTCTTATCCTCAATCCATACTTTATGAGAAAAGTGCAATTGATCTATAAGCTGCTGAACCTCTGTATTATTGTCATCAAACCAGTTTTGATGTTTACGATGTAGTAGGCCAAGAACCTCCAAGGATGTGTTGCATCCTGCAGAGCCTTCCAAGATGATTCAATATCATTGGTAATGTTTACAGAATCAAGTGCAGCATCAAGGTTGTCAGAGAGCTCAGTTTTTATTTCAGTTGATTTAAGAGACAGTACATTAATGCACTTGGGAACTGTAGATTTTATAATCCTTCACTTTTGCAGATGCAGTGTAACTTTACTTCGAAGTAGAACATGATCTGATAGATAACATTTTGTGTGGAATGAACGCATTATCTTAAAATCTTTTATTCCCATCTTTTGGTGATGACATAGTCAATCAGATACTAGTCTTTTGAATGACAATGCATCCACATGGTCTTACAACAGCTGGATTGCTGGTAGAAGATATTAGTAATACTAAGGTTAAATTCCTTGCAGATAGTGAGAGGGCATAATCCATTCGAATTCACATGACTAATACCATGGTGACCTAAAATGACCTTCCAAGAATGATAATCATTGCCAATATATATATATATATATATATATATATATATATATATATATATATATATATAAGATAAATTATTTTATCTGCACAAATTTATGATACAAAATTTAAAAACAAAAATCATGAGGTAACATGGGGATATTACAGAAGCCTACTCATTGTGATTATTTTTTTTTTTCAGTACCAAGGTTTGAACAAATGCCCAAACATAAATAATATGATAATACAGACAAGATCCTTATTGCAATTATTCTAAAGGAAAAAAAGGGATAAAATCTTTTAATGATGCAATTTTGTCACTGGCTTTTTCCTTGTTTTAAAAAGCTTACTAATTCTTAGGGCATAGAGGAGAGAGAATCTTATCTAAAACTGTTAGATATTTTTAGTGTCAAACTGGTTCACTAATATGCCAATTTCAATTTTTTTTTCACTGGAAATTATGAAAGTAGTCAGAAATATTGAAAATAAAATAAAAACCCCTAACAAAGATATTTTCTTGACCTTTAACTAATTAGTATGTAGTGTAGTGAATACATTTTCTTAGTTTTAATTGTAGAAATGACGACATCATATTAGTTTATTTCAACTTGCTGAGCAATTGAAGAGGTTGAAAAAATTTTGACAGATATATATTAAGAATTCTACTTAAGACACCTTTAGCATATGGATATTATTATTTTTATAAATACTAAAGTAATCAATGAAAAAAGAGGAATTTAAAAATGATCTTAAAGTCCAGATCTTTCTCAGCTTTAAAAATGCATGATGGGAATCTTATATACTATCTGTAGTGATACTAGCAAATTAGTATGCATAATTTCCATAGGCAGAAGTGAAGACTCTTATAAGTGGTCACTGAGAATAACCACCAGCAGTGAGAGCTAAGCAGTAGTACGGGTCTTGTTCTCTTTCTTGTGGAGAGACAAAGCCCCTATGGTATATCGCGAGATCTGTTGCCTTCATCCCTCTGAGGGCGGTCTGGGTATGCCTAGCATTGAGATTCGTCAACATATGCTTTGCATTACCTTTCTAGACCGAATGTGTTGCGGATCGGATGAGGTGGGCGCCTTCTGGAAAGAAGACGTCCGTAAACATTTCCCATCCCTGAGAAGTGTGCACTCGTGCGAGGAGGAGGCCGGTCGTACACCCCGAGCCGAGTGCTCCTTCTACCGCGAATGTCGTCGTGCTCTGAAACACCTCTTACGGCCGTCGGATGGCCTCTCCAACGCCCAGGCGTTGTCTCGTAAGGCATTGCATCGACTGTTAGTTAGGGGGACCGTTCAAGATGATCTGATTGGCGAGCTCGGTCTTACGAAGCAGGAGGCTCACTCGATATGGCCCTGGGCGCCTGGGTTGAAATGTCTCAATAATGATGTGGAATTACTCACCTGGCTGATGATTCGTGGGGCCTTCTGGGTCGGCAAGAGACTTTTATTCAGCAGGCTTGGAGAAATATCCAAACTGTCGTCGCTGTACTGGGGAAGTCAAGACCATTGGTCACGCCTTTTTTCAGTGCAAGGCGGTAGTGCTGTTGTGCAAGTTTGTTGAAGGCCTCATGGTTCGCATGTTGCAGGGAAAGTTTTTTGTCCTTGATGCTAGTTCTGTTTGTAGCAATGTGGTGCCGCAATTGACGAAGACTGAACACTATGTGTTCTGTTGCTTACTAGGGGTTATGAGAGTCGTGATTTGGACGACGCGTCAGTAGGAATTCTATGATGTAGAGAAGTTCACCTCTTCCCAACTGATCTTGTACTTTAGGTATAAGCTTAAAGTCAAGATTAGGACGGAAAGGCGGCGACTCCCCTCATCAAAATTTGGCAAAAGGTGGGTGAATCTTGCGTGCCTGTGTCGAGTAAAAGGGCCTGACTTGGAGTGGCATTTTGATTCCGGTTAGGCATCAGGATATTGTTTTCCTGGGTTGAACATGGGCAACCCTTCCCAACAGTAGGCTAGTTTAGGTTTTTGTAGTTGATTTTTTACTTTTTCTCTCCTTGTTCGGTAAACTTAGCTAGGGTGTGTTTGCTCGTCGGTCCCTTTTATTTCTG
This sequence comes from Acanthosepion lycidas, assembly GCA_963932145.1. Taxonomy (NCBI): domain Eukaryota; kingdom Metazoa; phylum Mollusca; class Cephalopoda; order Sepiida; family Sepiidae; genus Acanthosepion; species Acanthosepion lycidas. The sequence continues at coordinate 75,657,652 of OZ010582.1, read as the reverse complement.
TCCCCCATTTTTTTCCTTTAGTTTAACTCCCCATCCCCTCCCTCGTTTAGGTGGTCAGTGATGTCAGTTCTCTGGTGGATGCGGGGCGCCTTTCGTTTCGCGTGTGTGTTTTTCGTATTTGTTGTTGTGTATGAGTGTGTGTGTGCCTGTGTGAATGCTTTGGAGGAATGAGTGTTCTCTTTATTTTTTTAGTCCCGCATCGATTTCGTCCGGTTAACTGATGTTTCTGCCATATTTAAGGTTTGTGGGGTTTGTTTTTTTTATTACTAACACACTGTTTAGTTTCTTGTAAATATTTTATGTCATATTGTATATATTCATTGAGGATCTTTTTAAAAATTGTTGTTTTTATGCCCCTCCCCCCACGAACAATATTTGTACATAAGGGGACTATTTAGGATTTTCATTGAGACAAAGAGGTATTTTGGTGGATGTAGTATGAAAGGTATGGATAAATGTGTTGTTTTGGTGGTAGGAATATTGTTTTGTATGATAGTTTGTGGCTAGCTAAGTTTTATATTGACAAGTGATGACCGTTCTTTTTCCCACCAACCCCCTTTTGGCCTTGTGTCACATTTGTAGAGTTTTACGACAATAAATACTAGTTAGAGCTTATCAGCTGACTTGTGCTAGCTTGAACTTCACAACAATGGCGTCGCCGATAGGATTTCAATTGGGTCTGGAAGATCCAGAATTTGTGGATACTTGGATTCGTTGTTTCTCTGCCACTGCGAGAACAAAAAAGTTGAAAGACAACAAGGAAAAGGGGGGCGAAAATTAAATCACGGATTTATTTTGGGCCACAGCTGGATGTGAGGCGATAATGAAAGTCTCCACCATGGCATATCCCTTAAATTTGGAAGACCTGACTTTCGAAAAAATTAAGTCAGATTATAAAACAAATATGAGACCCAAGAAAAGGCTGGTAGTGGCAGAAAGAACGAAATTCATGTCAACGAAACAGGAAATTGACGAACCAATTATAAAATGTTTACACCGTCTACGAAATGCAAGTAGATATTGTGAATTTGAGAGACTCGGACAAGACGAACAGACCATTGAAGAGGACTTGATTCAATTAAGACTAATTGAAGGTATATCCAATGCGTCATACCGATATAAAATATTGGAACAGTTACAAATAGGAAATATGTCTTTAAATGCTTGTATTGAATTTATGCAACAACAAGAGCTAATACAGACATACCACCATTATAAAAGTCAACCCAGCGAACAAAGATTCGCTGATACGTATGCGTTAAACAAGATAAAAAAGTGTTCGTATTGTGGACATGAACATGAAATAAAAAAGGAAAAGTGTCCAGCATTTGGGAAAACTTGTAATAATTGTTTACAAAAGAACCACTTTCAAGCAGTGTGTAAATTAAAAAAGAAAAATGTTGAAAGAGTTGAAGAAAACGACACCGACAGTGAAAAATAAGACTTTTGAACAGAAGAAAAAAGACATTATAGTAAAGGTTAAAATTAATAACTGTAATTTAGATATGCAAATGGATACTGGGAGTGAAGTAACACTGATACCAAAAAATTTTTGGGAACACATTGGTAAGCTACCTTTACGAAAAAGCAATTTACAACTCCGCCAGTTTGATGGGTTGGTTATAAAAATATTAGGATACTTTGAAGGTTCATTGGAGTTAAAAGAAAAATTTGAAGTAATTCCTGTAATTGTTACAAGTTGCAAGAAAAACCATGGCCTTATTGGAAATGACGTGCTTAATATGAATTCTACTAAGTTAATTAATGAAATAAAAATGGAAAAAACTGGAAAGTTAAAAAATTATGAAGCAAGTTTAAAAGAAAACGTTTCCCCCTCTTATTATGAGGCACGAAAATTACCAGTACATTTATTGCCGTTAGTAGTGACAAAACTATGTAAACTAGTAGAACAAGACCTTCTTGAACATGTTCCACCTGGAGGTAGCAAGTGGGCATCACCGATTGTGGTTTTGAGGAAAACAGATGGTTATTTACGTATATGTGGACATTATAAAATAGGAGTAAATCACAAGATATGCTCGGATTCATATCCCATACCCAATGTTGAACTTGCATTACATGCGCTGGCAGGGATGTCCGTTTTTTCAAAAATAGATTTAAAAACTGCATACCACCAAATACCAATAGACGAAAACTTCAAAGAAGTAACCACGATAAATACGCCAATAGGGTTACTAAGATGCAAGAGAATGCCATATGGAGTAAAAACAGCAAGCGCCATATTTCAAAGGGCCATTGAACAGGTTTTAGGAAATGTACAAAATATGGTTTGCTACCGAGGCGACATATGCATAGGAGCTACTAATGAAAAGGAATTAAAAGAGAAAACTGAACTAGTCTTGAATAGATTAAGAAATGCTGGAATGACGATAAATGAAAAAAAATGCGTAAGCAACTCCAAGAAAATTTCTTTTTTAGGTTATTCCATTTCGAAAGAAGGTATATCACCAGACCAAGCCCTGATAGAAAAAATTCTAAAAGTAGCTACACCTACAAATAAAAAAGAATTGGAGTCTTTTTTGGGATTGGTAAATTTTTACAGGCGATACTTACCAAAATACACGGACTTGACGGAACCGTTTGCAAATTTAAGAAAAAAGAATGTAGAATTTATCTGGTCAGGCGAACAGCAGAAAGCTTTTGAAACATTAAAAGAAATAATGTCAAAGAAACCTGTAGTGAAAATTTTTGATTCAAAAAAGGACATAACACTCACTACAGATGCAAGTAAACCTTCAATATCGGGAATATTATCATAAGAAGGACATCCGATAATGTATTTATCGAGAAGATTAACGAACACTGAATTACTCAAACATAGAGAAAGAAGCATTGGCTATTGTGTGGACAACTACCAGAGGCCGACAATTTTTAATTGGAAAAAGATTTCTATTAAGAAGTGATCATAGACCATTAGAGTTTATATTTAACCCAAGGAAAGAATTACCCAAAGTCACGACATCAAGGATTCTACGATGGGCGATAAGATTGATGGCATTTGACTTTGATAGGAAATTCAATTCCACATGTGGACGCACTATCAAGATTGAGGTTTTACAAGGAGTCAAAAGACAAAACGGAGGAAGAATTTGAAGATTCGTTCCTACACTTGATAGAGACTGATGTTTTGTCTTTAGACAGAATGGCTGCGGAAACGAGACATGATCCAGTGCTAAGTAGGATAGTATCAAGAATAAGAAAAATTCGTGGGGAAATTGTTCTAGGGTGGAAAGACCCTATAAAGAAATAAGACACAAATTAACAATAGAACGTGGAGTGATATGCAATGGGGACCTGGTAGTTCCCCCAGAAACACAAAGAAAGCCGCTAATAGAAAGTGTACATAATGATATACACTGTGGAGTAGCGGCCACACAAAAAAGGATAAAACTAGAAGCTTGGTGGCCGGGTTATTCAAGAGATGTTGAGGATTACACCTCTTTACATAAGAGTAATGCTCTCAGCAAAAAGAAAAAGTAGAAGTAATGAGTAATGCTCTCAGCAAAAAGAAAAAGTAGAAGTTTTTCTACCGAGGATGCTTTTAAGTTATCGGACCATACCACACGCGGGAAGATTCGAAAGCCCATCAGCTTTAATGGGGAGACAGATTAGAGGTCCGCTATGTCATACTCTACAAGTGAAAAGATGTGGTATAAAAGGAGCCAAGTTCATAATGCAAAAAGGCCATAATACAGCCATAATAAATAGAGAGAATGGCAATAGTGTGTTGGCCCATGCTGACCAAATAAGAACCAAGGGTGAAGAGGAAGAACGAAATGACGAAGAGATGTCAATTTCATCTGATAATGAGTTGGTAGAACAACCATTACAGAAAGAAATGTCGGAGGATACAATGCAGGAGGAAGAGGGACAGAAGGACTCTGAAAGTTCAGATGAAGACCAGAGTATGCAAGAATACACATGTGACTACAGCCTAGACCGGGACAGATCGAGGTCTCCCAGGGAAAGAAATACGGGAGAGAGAGAAATAAAGCAGAGTGAGGAAAATATCAGAAGGAGTACAAGAGCTACGAGAGGGATAAAGCCCTTAAGGTTTAGGGAGATGTAGTGATACTAGCAAATTAGTATGCATAATTTGCATAGGCAAATAAGTGGTCACTGAGAATAACCACCAGCTGTAAGAGCTTAGCAGCTGACTAGTGCTAGCTTGAACTTCACAACACTATCAAATATATATTTCTTCAAATGAATCTTTAAATTATCATTTAAAAATTTTGAATAGATAATATTATCATTATTTTTATTCCTCATATTCTTATGCTATTCACATTTAGGTATACAAAAAAATTTTGATTTGAATTCTTTTACTTAAAAAAAAAAGTACTATTTGTTGGCCCTGAATATTTTTTTATCCGTTAAATAAACAATTTAAATAAACAGTTTGATACATAAATACGTTTTTGTATGTTTGTTTCTCTGGTTGCAAATTTTATTTTTGCTAAAGCAAACATAAAATTAACAACTATCCTGATTCAAATGTCAACTATGGAGGTGTTGCTTCTATCTGATACTAAGTTAAGCAAAGGCCATAGATTCTCATAAGTTGGGACACAGAGACTTTCATCCTAGACACATATACTCTGGACCTCAGCATAAATGCTTCTCCATTGGTAAACATACCCATTTTTTATAATAGAGCACAGTTAATTTCCTATATTTTATTTTAATCATAAAAAATAATTTTGATTAACATTTTCCTTATTCCTGCTAAAAAGTTATTTCAGCTTTTGCTAATGTCAAAACACTTGCAAATGCTGAGGAATGTCTATATTGATTCTGAAATTAGAGAATTTATATTTATACTTATATAAGGAGTTGAAGACATGAACTGAATCTGACAAAAATGATTAAATAAGGAATAAGCTGGGAAAACCTTTATAAGTTTGACATGTTTTTGCTATTTAAAGGAAAATTGCACAGTATTTGGAGATGTTTTGATTTTTGAAATCTATGTTGTTTGCTTTCATTGGTTGGGTAGATGTCATGCTTTCATTTATGTGGCATTAGTATGTATATTCTTGTATTCTCATAATATGTATATTCTTGTATTCTCATAATATGTATATTCTTGTATTCTCATAAGTTGGGAAATATCTATTACTGATATGTTGTACAGTGTTTATCTTATGGTGCCTGTGTTTATTTCTTAATTCTTGAAAAAGTGGTGGGCATTAGTATATGTATGTATCAATTTCTAGTAGGCATTCAGTGTCTGTCTTATGGCTACTGTGTATGTTTTTTATTTAAATTTTCTTTTATTTAGAAAATGTGTATTAAGAAATTTTTGGTGTATGTGAAGATATTTCAGTCGCATGATGAAAGTTGGAAGTGTATGTGCAATATTAGCTTATATATTGTTTGCAAGTATTTGGCTCTTAAATTCTCTAAGTACATGAATATTGGTGATATGAAAAGTTCATCTGATGTCTGTTTATTGTGTGTAGGCTATTTATTAATATTCCTTCCAGACATTTTCTCTTTAAAGAGTTGTATTCATTTTATATTAAGGTAACACTTTTGAAATCAAAGTTATGGTTTGTGCATTTCTGTGTTACTAAGGAGTTTAGTGGGTTATTCCAACAGAGGTCACTTTTCTGGAAGTCTTATCTATGTAATTTTTAGTTAGTATTTTGTTCCATTCTTCTTCGCATATGATCTTCAGATCCAGGATGTTTGTTGGAGCTCTCAATTGCATTTGAATTTTCAAATAACTTTGCAGATTCTCGATTGCATTTAAATCTGGGGAATGACTTGGCCATTTTAGGATATTTACATTATTTTTAGCAAGACATTACTTCGTAGATTTGGCAATGTGCTTAGGATCATTATCTTGTTGAAAGATCCAATCAGGAAGAAGTTCAAGAATTTCAACTGAAATCATTAAATTTGCTTCTAAAATATTTTGATATGTTGTGGTATTCATTCTACCATCTATTACTGATATGTTGCCAGTACCTTTTGAAGGAAAACATCCCCAAACTATGATTTCACTGTTGGAACTGTGTTCTTTTGTTTGAAGGCATTGTCATCTTTCTTCCATACATGATTTCTAGAATTACATTCAAACAACTCAATTTTGCTTTCGTCTGTCCATAAATGTTCTTTCCAAATATGATTTTTCCTTATCCTTATGTTCACGAATGAATTTCAACCTGGCATCTCTGTGTCTTTTCAATAGCAGTGGAGTTTTTCTGAGGGGAGCGTGACTTTGGATTGTTCCTATGAATTTCATTGCTTATTATCCGTTTAGTGACACAGATTCCTGATGGGTACTCTTGATGCATAACCATGGATTTTGTTTAATTTGATGCATTAATTTTCTCAAAGATCTTGAAGAAAGCACAAAAGTTCCTTCAATAATATTCGAAATAGAAATCCGACATCTCTATCCAAATATTTTTGGCATTTAAAAGAAACGAATAAAACACCAAAAGTAAAATGGAAAATAATAAATAGGACAAGAACTTGTAAAACCTGGGATGACCCATGCCCTTTATGCCTACACGAAAAACTACACATTATTAAGTTTCTAAATAAATCCACAAACCCCCAATGGATCTAATATGTTGTGCATATATAATGTGAGTATGTGTATATGTAAGCAAACAAACCAGGTATATGCCCCACAAACTATATAAAAAAAAGGCAATGTATGCACAAATGTAGATGTGTGTGCACTTATGCATATATAATATACAGATATATATAATTATTTACAGTATTCTGTTGTACATTCTGGCTCACTTAAGTTGATTGGGATTTTAAACCAGACCCTCTATTTTGTCCAACAAGGCAGATTGTTCTATTTCCATATACCATGCCTCTTCCAGATATGTTTCAGTTAATTTCCTTTAGTAACACACCTCTCCAAGTTTTAGTTCACCTCTGCTGTGGTCAAGTACTGAACTTACAACTTTTGGGTCAAGTTACTGGATTACTTCAACCAATGCTTGCTACTTATAAACCTAATATTTCAGTAACCATTCTTTTTACTAGAGCTCAAATTTTTGTTGTTATTATTTTTTTCTATAGTATTCAGTATTACTGGTTCCCATATTGTATTTATGTCTATGATTGGCTGGCTTAGGAGATTTGAGATTAAGGAAGGCACTATTGGTCGTCAGGGACAGTCTGGTCTCAAACTCATCCCTAAGAGGATATACCAGTATATAAATAGATAACCAGATTGAGATGCTGATTTTCTGTACACAAATAACACACTCTGAAATGGGATCAGACATATAGGATGAAGGTTTAACAATTTCCTCAAGGACACATGGCCCAGTGGATAAAAGTATTGGTTGAAGTAATCCAGTGACTTGACGAGTTCAGTACCTGGCCACAGCAGAGGTAAACAAAAAAATTATCTACTGGGCCATGTGTCCTTGAGGACATCAGTGTCTGAATTTATGGTAGTTAATAAAGGCAAATAACTGAAATTGAGATATCCAGAAGAGTACAGGCATATGGAATTAGAATAATCTACCTTGATAGGCGAAATAAAAGGTAATTCCTGAAGAGCACAATGGCCGAAACATTGTAATATATATATATCAAACCCTCTATGATGTGTATGTGTGCACAAGTATGTATCGATGGTATGTATGTATATCAAAAAATGAACTCTAATACATATGCTTTTGGATAGATGGATGGGTACTCCTATAAAAGAATGAACATATATGTTTTTTGAACAATAAAAAATATTAAAAAATTAAAATCTTCAGACACACTGGGTTGTATATTAATATTTTTTTGTTTTTATTATTTCAGTTAGATTCCTTGACACTAGTTTCGGCCAACATGGCCATCATCCGGAGAAAAAAAGTTTTCTGCTTGTGTAAACTACAGAAGTGAATGACTTGATGGAGAAAATGGACTTTATCTGTAGTTTTCATTTGTTTTGTTTTTTTTTTGTTTTTTTAAATGAATTTTGGTAAGTCCTTGTGTTGGTCAAACAGTCTTTTTTAAGTTGTTATTTAAGTTAAGAGCTGGATGGATTCATGCTGCTCTGAATTCCCTTAGTCATTTTGACAGTTTTATTGGTTCCTGGAAAGGGGATGTGTCTCTGTCAAGTGTGTGTGTGTTATTTGGTTCTTAGGGATTGAGTGAGTATGATGTGTGTAATTGTGTATATAAGTATGGTTGTGTATGTTTAAGTGTGAGGCCTCAACACATGTGACAGCGAGAGTTTGGGAAGCACACAAACAACAACACACATATATATTTTATTTTTTTATTGAAATTGGAGTGGATTTGAACAGCGAAATTAGATCAGAACAATTTTGTTTACTGAGGGAAACCTGATCTCGCCCATTTGGAATTGGGTCATTAGAAAAGACAATAAAAAATGATCGAAATAACTTTTGTCAGTTAAAATTGAAATAGAGCTTACTCAGGCTATGAGAACTTTGAAATTCATGATAATCGCGCGTAGACCAAGGGTCGATTTGTGATCAGCCTGGCTTGTCTATATAAACGCGCAGAGAAATCTGTTGACAGAGTGGTTGGCTGGTCTGCTGTCGAGTGCAGACGGAAGAGAGACCGCGATCGGTCGGCACATCGTCGTCGCTGCGCGCCGTTACGTGTGTGGGCACCCGCAGGCAACCATTACCGGTCGCGGTGCAACAGGAGGGACGGAAGAGACCAGACAAGAAATGTCGACGGAAGAGGCCAGACGAAAGAGGCAGAGAGTGGTTGGCTAGTCTGCCGTCGAAGAAGTGAATTACTCCTCCAACATCTAAGACTACTATTGCTACTATTATTAATACCACTGCAAACGGAAACGTCGAACAAACTACACTAATCAAACAGTGGTTGGCTGGTCTGCCGTCGAGTGCAGCCGAGCTGGAGAGAGAGTTCGGGGATTGGGAGTGACGTCAGAGAATTGGAACCAAACGCCCGCTAACTTATTTTGTTGATATATGTACGAAGAAGTGAATTACTCCTCCAACGTTAAGACTACTACTGCTACTATTATTACTACCACTGGGAACGGAAACGTGGAACAAGCTTGTAGTGAAAGAGATAATCAGGTACTCCAAAAAAAAGTTCGTGTTTTGTGTGCGATCTTCCGAAGAAAAATTACCAGAAAGTAGTCAGCAAAAATCTACATCAATGACTAGAAGCTATTCTAATGTTCTTCCCTCCCCTGAATGGCGTGACCAATCAGAAAATTCCTTCGGTGAACAGAAGTCGTTGTTTTTTTCTTATAAAAGGTGATGATTTTTTTGAGCTGTGAGACGAACACGCGTTGTCGCGACTGTCGAACTCTCTGGATTAGCAGAGAGGAACCCGAACGAGGCTTGCCGAAGGGCAAGGTTTCGTCCGGGGAGGTTGACAGGGCCTGAACCCGTCTAGGCGGGTTCAGAAAGGCCATATTTTTGGCCGAGCCTACGGGCTCGGGGATACCCACATTAAAACGGCCTTGTGCCACATTCGATCCTCGTGGGTGGATTGATAAATACCGACGAACACGCGTTGTTGTTGGCGAGAAGTGAAGGTTGGATTTGTGACCCCATTTTGTCGTCTCTACGGTGTGTGTTGGACTGTTACGTCGGACTATCGTGTGAACTGCGATTTGGCTACAAGTGTTGCGGCCGAGAAACAAGAAATCTATTGCTGTTGCTACGATCAGTTGACAGTCTTTTCTTTACCCCAACAAAGCTACACTAATCAAACAGTGGTTGGCTGGTCTGCCATCGACTGCAGCCGAGCTGGAGAGGGAGGTCGGAGATTGGGAATGACATCAGAGAATTGGAACCAAACGCCCGCTAAATTATTTTGTTGATATAAGTACGAAGTGAATAACTCCTCCAACGTCTAAGACTACTACTGCTACTATTATTACTACCACTGGAAACGGAAACGTCGAACAAGGCACACTAATCAAACAGTGGTTGGCTGGTCTGCCGTCGAGTGCAGCCGAGCTGGAGAGAGAGGTTGGAGATTGGGAAACGGAAAAGTTACAATAATCAAGAAGATGCATATCGTTCTGAGACGATTACACAACTAGCTAATCACAACCCTCTCTCTCTCTCTCTCTCTCTCTCTCTCTCTCTCTCTCGAAGCCCGTGTATGAGTTTTTACGTCAATTATTTTCTTTTCTGTAAAGAATAGTATAGAAGGAAACCTATATATTTCGGTGCATTCTAAATTTTATAGCACAGCCTCTCCAGTCATGCGTACATCTTCAGCCGACCGTGAATAGATGAACATCACTTCTGCTCTCTGGATCAAACCAAACACAACGTGGGCAGGAAGCAGGATTATACCAGTGGACCGGTCGAATGATCTACGGATGCTCACGGGACCTACGGTCACTCCCTTAAGTTCGGTTAAGACCGAGTAGACACCTCAAACCAGAGAGTAAAACGTCGGATGTTGAGGAGCTGGGGCGAAAGTGGTTTACACCTCCGCAAGTATGTCTGTCTAGTGTGGGTGAGAAACGTGGGTAGGTCCTGATTTGTGGAGTCATATATTAATTCTATCTATGTTGTTAAATCTGTGATTAAGCCCGTCTGTGTGGAACGTTTTAAAGGCCGAATTCATTTATTTTCATGTTCTTCTAAAATCTTTCTTTTTTATTTGGGATAGTGGGGGCAGAGCGGGGTTGAAAGTGGTTACTAGAAGGATGCGGCTGGCTTTATTTTTAATCTTGTACATTAGGGTGTCGTCTCTAGGTGTGGAAATTGCTTTATTTATTTGTTCCTTGATTAGGTGTTGTTTATAGCCACGTGTTGGGAATTGATGTTCCAGATTTTGGGTGTGTTTATTTAGTTCTTCATTGCTGGAACATATCCTTCTGAGTCTAAGTATCTTGTGAATAGGGAAAGTTCTCTTTGAGGTGTTTAGGGTAAGAAGAATTAAAGTGTAGATAGTTTGTGTGTCGGTGATTTTAGTGTGTAGTGTCATTTGTAGTTTACTGTTCTCGTCTATATAAATGCGGGTGTCTAAAAATGTTACTGATGTTGTGGATTCTTCATAGTCAAACTTAATTGAGTTGTGCACTGTGTTTAGGGTCATGAGGAATTGGATAAGTTTGTCATCACTGACCGTGTATACAAAGAATATATCATCGATATATCTTGCATAGAATATGCAGTCGCTACCAATGAGGGGATAGATATGGGTCTCCTCAAATTTTCCCATGAATATTGTAGCAAATGATGAAGCTGCAATGGTGCTCATGGCACAGCCTCTTACTTGCAGTTAGTGTGCTCCATTGAAGTTGAAATTATTCAGTGTAAGAATATGCTCCATGAGCTTTATGATAACTTCTCTGTGTGTGGGGGGGTTGTTTTCTTCTTTTAGTAAGTGCTTCCTGAAGGGCGGTTAGCCCTTCGATGTTTTTAATCTTTGAATAAAGTGATCTTACGTCCATAATCACTAGAATAGCATTTTCTGGCACTGTTTGTATGTGATTAATTTTGTTTAGTAGATCTGTTGTGTCTCTGATGTAGGATTTTACTAGGGGTTGTATGTAATGTATTTGGAAATTTTGGTCATGTGGCAGTTGAACGATGAAATGACCGGCCTTCCTGGGTTGTTGCTTTTGTGTATTTTAGGAAGGAGATAGAAGCGAGGTGTGATGTTTGTGGGTGTAAGTTTCGTGCATGTTTCCTTGTCGATTAGATTGTTGCGAAGCATCATGTTTAGTGAGCTAGTTAATTCTTTTTTATATTTGGGAAGAGGATCTGTAGGTAAGCTTTTGTAGGTTTCTTTGTCGGCTAGCTGATTGTTGGCCTCTTTAATGTATATATATGCGTGTGTGTGTGCCATGTATATAAGTGTCTGTACGTGTATGTGGGTATATATATGTATACAAATAGACATAAATAAAATGAGACATGATTGCTGAGACATTAGGTTCATAAGTCCCCAAAATTCATACACAGATGTCCTCAAGGACACGTGGCCCAGACGTTCGTTAGATCCAGTGTTGAATACCAGGCCACGGCAGTGAACCAAAAACTTGTTGAGTTAAAGGAAAATAACCGAGACACCGGAAAGGGCATGGCACGTGGAACTAGAATAAGCTACCTCGGTGGACGAAATAAACAGTCCGAATAATGATGATGCAAGTAATCATAATACCTCATCTCAGAGATATAGACAGATATTAAACAAGAGTTGGAGTCATTATTAATTTTGTGCTGTACTCAGAGATATTCCATTTCACTCAACTGAAAACAGGAAGTCTTGAAAAATCTGTTGTTGCACCAGAAATCTACGGACACAGAACGAATTAAACAATCTGACAATTTGAGAGCTATCGAAACTGAAAGGAACCACCAGTATTAACACCAGTTATCGCTTTCGCTGACGTTGACGGAAGGAATTGATAGCCGACGAATTGATACTTTTTTTGAAGATGTTTGTATCCATCTCCCCAGATTTTTGTTTTTATCTGCGTGTCGGGATTCCAAACGTGTAACAATAACAACAACACATCCATTAAATGAAATATAAAAAGTTTATTCTTTGAAGGAAAAGTACAAGCAGAACATCAGTTGAAATAACATATCATATGTAATAATAAATTGTTAAATTTTCTTTGCAGTAAAGTTTAACAAATTTGTGAGTGGAGTCAAGATTTTGTAGAAACCTGGAATAAATTTTCGGTAATAATTAAACCAGGTTATCTTCGCAGTCGCCGTAGCGATGTTGGTTGTGGAAATTGTATTGTTCCAACTTTCTCTGTAACAGGTACAATAACATGTTCGTCGATCAGATGGACAAGAAAGTGTTATGGTCCGGTTCCTTGTACCACAGCGATAGTCCAAGGTAGAACCAATAAAGAAGAACTCGAAGGCGGATATGGAATAACACAGATATATTACAAACAGGAATATATACAGAGAAAGTGTTAGTACGAACAATCAGGTTTAGTAGTAATTCTGAACACGACTCTGTTTGGACTGCCTCTGACAGACTGACTGACTCGCTTGCTCTGACAGGCTGACAGACTCCTGACGGACTTCACTCCAGACTGCAGACTGAACACCAGCCGGAACAGTATTTAGTCACCCCACCCACGAGGGCATCATGTGGCACAAGGCCGGTTTAACGTGGGATCTCCGAGCCCGTGCTCTCGGCCAAAAATATGCCCTTTGAACCCGTATAAACGGGTTCAGGGTCGGTTTACCTCCCCGAAAGAGACTCCGCCCTTCGGCGTAGCCTCGTTCGGGTTCCTCCCCCGCCTGAAGGGAGAGAGTTCAACCGATCAGCCGGTCGCCCGACTTCGGACTGTACGGTATTTAGTCACCCCCCACGAGGGCATCATGTGGCACAAGGCCGGTTTAACGTGGGGTTTCCGAACCCGTGGGCTCGGGTAAAAATATGCCCTTTGAACCCGTATAAACGGGTTCAGGGTCGGTCTACCTCCCCGAAAGAGACTCCGCCCTTCGGCGTAGCCTCCTTCGGGTTCCTCCCCGCCCGTAGGCAGAGAGTTCAGCCGACAAGCCGGTCGCCGGACTGAACTCCCTGCTTCCTCGTGAGGCGCAGTATTTATTACGTATGGAATAGTCCATTATGTTATTATGGGTAAGGTCCCATAACAAAAAGTCAATTGAGAAACTGCGAATTTACATTTGTTCACATTTATTTTTATCTGAGTCTTTGTTCGTTAGCCCAAATCTTGCCTGATATTCTATGGTCATAATGGCTTTGCAGACAATTATTATCAACGTCAATGTTGCTTTCTGGGTAGATTAGTTGGTGGAATCAAGGAGATTTATAAGCATACCTGTGAGAAAGGACTTCATAATAGTGTAAACTTTTCCAATGTCATATCCGGAATGTTTCTGTAGCAAACCATTCTGTTACATATTTTATCAACAGCCTTTTGAGCTTTGAGCAGTGGATGTTGATTCTAATGTCCCATAAAAAAGTAATGGTTCTGCAAATAATATAAAATAGTATTCATTATTATAATGATTCTAATGTCCTGTAAAAAAGAAATGTTTCTACAAGAAATGTAAAATACTGTTCAGTATTATGGTGATTATAGTAGTAGGCTAATTTTAATAAATAAAAAATATCTCTTAAATCCCCTGAAATCTCTCATCTGCTTATTGTATGTTGTACAGGGTTCGATGGGCAAATTGTCGCCATTTTATATTTGTAATTTCGCACATGCACGTTATTTGTTGTTGATTTATCGACTAGGGTCAGTTGGGAAAGATCTGTGAATAAAAGAGCACCATGACGCAATTCACTCCGTCAGAAATTTGGAAACGGCATGTTGTACTACTTGGAATTCGCGCTGGAAGCCCCAATACGAACATTTCGGAATGTTTGGGTGTCAATCTGAGGAGAGTACAGAGAATTCGGAAATAGTCTAATGGTGATTACGAAGGGAAAACTCACTCTGAACGTTCTGATAAGAAAAGAACTCCTGAATTTGTTGGTGAGGGCCTCAAACTCAATACGGAGCCCTATATCAAGTGCCTTGAGGATGTAGTTCTGCCCTGGATCAAGAGGGTGGCTGCTGGAAGACAAATATCTGGCAACAGGACTCTGCACCATACCACACAATCATGGCTGTCAGACAATTTCTGCGACGATACCACCCCTTACATCTGGCCACCTAACTCCCTAGAGTGCAACCCCTTTATTATTATATGTGGGGCGAAGTCGAGCGAGATACCAACAAAACTGTATGTAACACCAAAGATGAACTGAAGGCAAGGATTATGGCAACATTCACCAAGGAGACGCAGAAGATTATGAAGTCGCCCGAATGACGTTGTTGAACCCAATGGCCATTTTTTTAAGCCTTTCACCCCAAGAAAGGCGGGAGTGCCACGAGCACGCAAGATGTTACAGGGTGTAGAGAACAAGAGTAAAGAGACTCACAGCTGGGGCACCAGACCATTTATGACAGCAATATTCCATGCAAGGACGGATGGTTGATTTATAGATTTGAAGGATGAACTCAGACGAGAAAAATTTTCTGGCACGACACAGAGAACCAACTTTCCTTGCAGTGAATGAAGCTATATGCATTTGTTCCACTTGATATAAGTGGACAGCGTGAGACCCAAGCAGAGGCGCTCCCCAGGAGTTGGTCATAAGCCATTCTGATGGGGGAGGCAGGGAGGGTTCTCTGCGGTGGGGGTAAATGAGAGGAGTTTTGTTTTGGTGGCATTGAAGTTTACAACCAATTTCCTGTCCCAGTCAACCCCAGATTAGTTTTGTCAAACGATTATCAGATTTACTGTTGAGGCAGGAGTAAATAGTAGTGTCGTCCGCGTAGATGCCTCCTTGGGAACCGATTAGAACTCGTTTAGGTCGACGATTATTTCGCGTTTTGACAGGAATGATTGTATTAAGTCAAATAATCATCCTGTAATAGCGTATCCCTGAAGCTTACGAAGAAAGATCAAATGCTTTAGAGATATCTAGAGCCACGACTCGAGCTTTTCCGTTATTGTGAAGTGGTTGATATACAAATTCAGTTATGGCCGTGAGCACGTCAGCAGTAGATCAAGCAAGACGGAAACCATATTGCTTGTCGGAGAGCAGATTATGGAAAGTAAGGTGCTTAACTACTTCGGCGTTGATTAAAGCCTCGAAGACTTTACCGAAGAGTGGTAAGAGACTGATAGGACAATGGTTAGATGGGTCAGAGGGGTTTCCAGAGTTCTTAAAAACAGGCACAATAGACGAGGACTTCCAAAAGGCTGGAAAAAAGTCGGTGAAGCAGTAGTTGTATAGTTTGGAGAAGACAAGAGCCAGTTCAGGAGCACATTTCTTGAGGCCGGTATCCCGTCCCTACAACAGGCAATAGAAGATGAGCAAGCAGCTGAGAATCAAGGGGAAGAATGCGATTTCACTTTATATTTTCTTGCGGGTATGAAAGCCTCCATTCCAGCTTTTACCCAGGATGAGACCTCAGACGCACATTTTTGGACAAGGAGATTAAGAACAACATTCCAGGGGACAGCGCGAAGGAAATCACGGAATGAGTCCCAATTTGCTCGTTGGTAGGGGATTCTTTACTGGTAGAAGATGTTAACAGACACGACGAAATGATCAGAGTTGACAAGAAGAGCTACGTGGCACGACAAGTCTCTGGGATGGAGGTAAAACAGAGATCGAGAAGGGAAGCCTTATCATTATGGTTACTGAGGAAACATGTAGGAAAGTCAACCACTTGTGTGAGAGATTGAGTGATTGAAAATTTAAGGGGTTTTATGCCAGGAAGTTCAGTTATGGAGTGTTTAAGCCATTTGGTATGGTGTCATCTAAACACAAATATGTGTGCAGACGGATGTAGATAGATAGGCTTGTCTATATTATCGAAAATGCTATCGAGTACACCACAATCTTGGGATGATGGAGAGCGATAGAGAAAGAAGCGATAGTTTATAGAATTGAGGATAGATAAACGGAGACACATGTATGAATGGTCTGGACATTAAAGAGAGAGTTCCCTAGCCAGTAGAAGCTGATCCTGTGCGTAAACTCCGAGGCCGTGCATGTGGGTTATAGAGTTCTTTCTAAGCCGGAAATCGAGAAGTCAAGAGGAGATTGATGAATTAAAGTTGGTCTCACAGAGAGCTAGCGTATCAGGAGACTTATTCATTTTTGTGTAATTTCGACGACAGTTTATTCATCGCACCAGTTATGTAGAATTCATGTTGTTTGGTATATGTTATTATTCAAATTCTTGTCTCAGACTTATCCATAATGTCCACTAACATAAATTATTATATTGGTTTACGTCGACATAGAACCATCGCTTAATGTAAAATAAGTTATTTTCTCATAGTGTATTCAAAATCTGTTACAGATAGCACTTGAACTCTACAACTTTCGAGTATGATACGCGAATATTACCAAAATAGGGATTACCATAAGATACAAGGGAAAAGTGTTGCAATTTTTTGAAAAAGATTACAGACACCCTTTAATAATCGATAAAATGGAAAAAAAAACTTTGAGGAAGTAAAAACAAAAAAAAAAACGGCACAGGGGAGAAAATATAATGTGCACCCACGTTAATGAACAAACTCACCACGTGCAAGCTTACCATCTGGTTGGATAGGATGCGAGCATCTTTGATTATTTCCACGAAGTGGGTGGAGTTTTCGGATATATGAAGGGGACTTTCCGATCAATGGGTCAAGGAAGCGACTCAGAGGGTGGCAATTAACAATAGGCCTGAGGTGAATACCGTCTTTGTGAATCTTAGGGAGATCGTATGTGAGGTAGCAATGCTCCCCAAATCTCCTGAGCTGACCAAGCATAGAAAGGAATACAATATGCTAACCAGTTATTACAGGAGTGCCAGAGAAAAGCAATAATAACAACGAAAATTGCAATATGAGCAATGGTAAAAAACATGAAATGATAACAGGAAAAATTTCAATATAAGCACTGGTAAAAAAAAAGATTGCTGAAGACATTAAGTTTATAAGTCCCAGAAATTCATACAGAGATGTCCTTAAGGACACATGACACATTGGATAAAGGCGTTGGTTAGATCCAGTGACAGTGTGAGTTCAATACCTGGTTAAGTGAATTAACAGAAGATAACTGATAACTGACATCCATTAGACATGGCGCGTGGAACTAGAACAGTCTACCCCAGTAAGCGAAATAAAGGGTTCAGTTCCACATTCCAACCTGAAGAAGGCCGGGGCGTACAACGGCCGAAACGTTGTGATAAATATGGCAACAAAGATGGGGACAATAGTCCGAATAATGTAAACAGTGTACATAATACCTCATCTCGGAAATATAGACAGATATTGGAGTTTTTGCAAAATAATTTAGGGCAAAAATAATTTTGTTCATAAATGTTAGGGCATAAATTTTTCTTTTCAGGTACTGGCGAAAATTTTTTTTGTGTGCATAAATTGTTTTTTTCATTACATTGTGGATTAATATGCTTTTCTTCATTACAGTTTGAGAAAAATGCCTTTTTTGTGCCAGACTTTGTGCATTTTGCACAAGTCTGGCACATTTCATTAGAAATTTGCAAAAATTCTTTTATCATCCGTGTGTTTCGGTCTTACAAAGCACCATTTCTGTTCTTTACAGTAACAACAAAATGGTCTCAAATAATTGCGCCTTTCCTCGACAGAAAGCAATCATTTGGTGGGTTTCTACTTGATTTGTTACACAAATAGGCATAAACACACTCGAGATAACCCGATGCGGTCATCTGATCCAACATTGACAAATGACATACGCTATCTCAACGAAATAAATATCACCTCATGGCTTTTTAAGAGTTCATTTTCTTTCTAATAATAATAATAATAATAATAATAATTATATATATATATATATATATATATATATATATATATATATACTTCGTGTACATGGAAGTCATCTCAGCTAAGAGAAGGAAAAATCTGAACTTAAACCTCCACTGCCTTGTGGACATACCCGATCATGGTAAAGGCTTCGATAGTAAACGAGGACAAGACAGTCCGATGTTATGTTCAACTTCGTTCAGGAAACTTCATGCGACGACCCTGGTACCAAACTGTATTGAACTCAACCTTTCCCTTGAACAACATCGGTGATCTAGAGAAGGGAGACATGCTGCATGGGCAACCACTTTTTTCTCATATTTCCCAGTAGCACAGGAAGCAGCAGTCTGCTGATGCGAGGATTCTGGAAACTGGCTACCGGCATGAGGGAACGAAGGCGAACTCATCTTCAAGGACGTCTGCAAAAGTGACATGAGGACGATAGACATCGAGAGATGGGAAGGTGTAGCCAACGATTGCTCACGCTTGAGACGCGATTTACTGGAGCGAGGAGACAAGAAACGGAGCATGATTGAAGGAAAGAAATTAGCGCAGAGGGGGAGAGTGTCTTCACATGCAATTATTGCAATCGTGACTGTCACAACTGCGTGAGCCTGTACAGTAATAACCAATGTTGCACCGCCATCATCAGCTGAGCCATAACTTTTTGATTGCAGATCCATGGTCTCTTGAAACCGACGAGAAAAGCTTTCTCCAGAAAAGCTTTTTCATTTGATGAAAACGCATTTTTGCACAATCTATGGTGAAAAGGCATTTTACCAAAAATCTGACAGTAAAAATCATTTATGCACAAAATATAATGAAAAGCGTTTATTCTCTTAGGTCTGACGAAAACATCGTTTTCGCACAAACACTGATGTACCACATATGCAATTATGCAAAAGATCTGATGAAGAAATCTTTTAGTCCTAAATCAGAGAAGCAAATTTTTGCTGAAAATGTTTTGCAAAAATAAAGACATTATTGACCAAATTCTTATTGAAATGACGTTTTCGCACAAAGTGTGATGAACAAAATTGATGCTCAAACTCGGAAAATTTTTGTCCAGTATTTGATTAAATACTTTTCTGCACAAACTGATTAAGAAGGTATTTTGCACAAATTCTTATGAAATAACCTTTTTTTTTTTTGGTCCAAATCTAATGGACAAATCATTTTTGCTGAACATTTGTCCAAAAAATATTTAGGAACAAACCCTAGTCCAAAAAATGTAATTTTGGCCGAAACTGCTAAAAGAAAAATTTGAATAAATCTGACTAAAAAGATATACAGAGTACATAAGCTATTTGAGGAGGTGTGATTGTACGCCTCCAGTTATGGTATAAATCAATTAATGTGATTTTATCTTTTCAGAGTGTCAATGGCGTGGTGATGAAATGGCACTTCATGTCAGAACACACGAAAAAACAATGTTCGTTCCGAGCAAAACGATTACTGAACAAGTTAATCACCCAGAAGTACTTGGCATGCTCTGTTTTTTTTTTTTGTTTTTTTTGTTTTCAGACAAATAAATTCCATCAGGATCAAAAGATGAAAAATGAAGCGGAGAAATGACAAGTCATTGTGTACCGGTCCCTCATGTTATGTACAACATGTTTCCGCTTCTGTGATGTCTTTAGGTGTCGTAATAAAGAACATGACACATGAGTCTTCGGTTAAATGTTGCTGGTTAGACAGAGGTGCTAGAAAAAGTTGTAACACTCTGGATAGATCTTTTATGTGATGGAAGGACGTAATATGTTTCAGTAGGACTCTGCACCTGCTCGCAAAGCTGTGGTGACCCAATATTGGATGACGGCCAATCTACATGACCACATTATGGAATCCTCCACATCTGCCTGTCACCTCCTACGGGAAGATGCACTCTTCCCCAAATAAACCTTTAACCAATCATCACTTTACTTTTCCAAACTCAATCCCCCATTAGTTAAAAGGACACTAAAATGTAGCAAAGTTGAGACAAACCTTTTTCCCGCGTAGGTCCCTGGAGCCTATTTGGAAACTCGAAAATCTATAAAAGGAATTGCTCAACTTAATTCAAGTCAGTCAGACACTGAGTTTCGAGAGATACCAGCAGACCCCACGCGTGCCAACACACTGACTCAGTTACCACTACCAACGTCTCAACAACTCAACAACTCAACATAACCCGCACAATTATTGCCGCGTGAAGAAACTTAACTTACAATTTACTTAAAAGTGACATTATCACTACAAAACAGTAATTGTGCATTCAAATTGGCGTTAAAGGCGAACAACTCTTCATAACTTAAATCAACACTAGCAGTTGTCACACACATACACACTATCACTTGAACTTACACAATTGACAATTTTCCTTGCAGATATCAAACTATTTTAATTCCACAAACTTAAACTATCAACCTTTATTCACTATATTTCTGCATGGACAATCTTTGTAACCTTATCTCACTTGCCACATTTAACAAGCAACTTTGTGTATGTCATATATATATATATATATATATATATATATATATATATATATATATATATATATATAAATTCATGTTATTGTTGAAATCTCTAATGACGTTGTTTTCAGTAATTTCTTGAAGTTAAATTGTCTATTTATTTGTTTGATTTATTTGATGTGGATAAATTCATTACGATCATGCACATTCTTGGCCTTCAGAAAAAAATCACCTTCTGATACATTTTACTCAGCATAGATTCCGCAACAATATCACATCAAACATGTGGCTAACTAACACTTAGACCTAAATCCCCTTGACTATTACATGTTGTTGAACGGGAGCGGAATCGACATTCCTACAATCCGAGTGATTCCCTGAAAACCGTTATTACCCAAGTAATGTACAATATCAATAGAGACCATGTGATGCGTGAATGATGACGATTCTGGTCCCGCATTGAAGCCATCATTACAGCTGGAAGCGGTTATATTGAATAAACATATAATTCAACCATTTCTGCATATGTGTACCAAGTATTGTATCTATAGATTTAGTTGTTTGTAAGATGTGATTATTTTCTTATGGTGTCCATGCACATCCTGCACACTATCTTTCACCTAATATGAAGCCCAAGAGCCACTCAAGTTAGTGGGTTCTTCCAAGGAATTTTCCAAGCATCAGAACTTCGAGTATTCTTGAACTCTTTTCTTAAGATATCGTACTCCATTTTCGAAGTATTATTTTAATGACATAACTCTTTCGGGAATAAAAATGTAAAAATTAGGAAAGTTTAAAATTTCGCGAAACAAGTAAGGGTATAAATTACCGGAAAATTAATTTTAAAAGACGATTCAATATAAAGTTCAATCATCAATGAAAATTTCCATGAAATCTATCATGCAGAAAATTTCTATGAAATCCTATAATTTTCTCATTTTTGGCAATTTTTTAAAACAGTGCTTATCTGATTTTTCGTATCGAAAATTCGGATGATTTTGGATGTACCTACATTTTCACTTCGAATCGTGACTTTTCATCATGTTTTATGAACACGTCTATATACACGCACTTTTGCAACTTTTCAAAAATATGTGAAATGTGCCTTCAAACTATCATTTTCCTTTTGAATATAGGCTTTACAACGTCTTTTAGTAACTTCAAAGCCTATAATGGTTATATTAAATGGTGTGCCCATGGACATTTCCGAGGACTATTTTAGGGCTTTTTTCTCACAATATGTACCCGACGGTCTATCAAAGCAGGCATTGCTACTGGAAACTTAGTGGTCCAAGATGTCAGTGACACGCGAAAACGTTTTGGACATCTCCGACACACTGATCTAACGTTGTCAGAATATCTTCGTTATAGTCGAAAGACAGAGAACGAACTATTGGACTGATGCGAGGGATGTAAGGAGATGGCGAAGAAGGGCCTAAAGACTGCATCCCCTCTTCCTTCTCCCCAGCAGAATGTCCCAGACCAGACATTTTTGCCCTCAAAATTTATAATAAAAACGGATTCACAAAGGTTTTTCGCCTATAATATCATTAAACGAAGAAACATTTTGCTCCACATTGGGTGAAAAATGCATTCATTTTGTTCAACGACTGAACAACACACGAGGCAAGTTCATTGTTATGATTTCCTTTTGTTGTTTATAAATATATCTTTTGTATTTGACATTTCATCGTGTCTTGCCTTGTCCAGATGGGCGAGGAATATGTCTTCAGGGCCATACAGGACTATTTACAGACCCCAGGTAGCGGGAAGAAGAGCAACAGGAGAAAGACTCCCTTACAATGAAGGGTCGAGCCAGATTACTCCAAACAAGGGATCTAAAGCCTCTTCGAAAATCTGGAACTCCGTTATCTATCTATATTATCTACGGCGAAGATAATAATTCTGTCTTCTTCAACTTTCAATTTTTTCATGTCAGCTAGAAGTTCATCCGATTTTACGCGATGTGTCTCCTCCGTGCTTGTCTTGAGAGCTCATCTATGTTTATAATGCACGAAGTTCATTATAAACATAGATAACGGAGTCTGTCTATATTTCTGAGAAATTCGAAGAAAGAGTAACCTGTGCTAGTTCAGGTAAGGAAAAAAGAGACAAATTGATCAAATTCAAAAGAGCAAGGAACAGACAGTGGAAGGAACTGTTTTCTCCAGTGGTAAGTTTTCCCCAAGCCAATCACCAAAATCAATTTCACTAGAAAAATACGTACCAATAAAGGAAAAGATTTCCATAGCCCATGTTCTTGGCGGGATTACGTCATACCACCTCAGCAAGGCACATCGCCTACGCCAACGACATCTCAACGCTTGTAACAATCAGTGCCCAGATTGACGAAGTTGGAAGAGAAACATACGAGACTGTTACAGGGGCTCTCAGGTTTCTTCAGTTGAACGGGTGAGCCTTGTAAGATACTCGATGTCTGGTTCGGTTCTGAACTTAAGCTAAAGAAGAATTGGTCGGGAATTCTGGAGACGTGGTTAATCTGAATCTGCGAAGAAATCTTTCCTTGAAGGGGAGGACCGAGGTTTGCGTTACGTACATTTATCCTCTCATCCTTTACCGTCTTTTAGTTGTTCACTCCCGTCCACCGACCTATGTTATCTTTGTTACGTCTTCTCTGCGGACGACAATGCTCATATGGTGCGTCGCAGGGTCTGCTACCTCCATCCGTCCGAGAGCGGTCTTGGTATGTTGGACAGAGACCCATCGAGACACATTTCGACTGTATTTCCTTGATCGGATATGTACACAGGATGATAGGAATGGCAGCTTCTGGAAAGAAGATGCCAAAGCAGCCTTCCCGTCTTTGAGACGCGTGCACTCGGGGAAGTGAGGAAACGAATGCTCCTTCTACCGTGAATGCAGTCATGCGCTAAGAGTTCATTCTCGGATACAGGTTGACCACTCTGATATCCGGCCGTTGTAGAGAAAGGGTGTTAGTTACGGGGTCCGTTCACGACGATCTGATCGAAGTGCTCGGTCTGACGAGAGGGGAAGTTTCGCTTCATATGGCCTTGGATGGACGCCCGGGTTCAAATAATTCTAAATGCATTCTGGGTCGGTAAAATGTCTTTCGCAGCGGGACTGGTTTCGCCGGAATACGTCCGTACGGTGAAATAGCGGAGACTATTGATCACATCTTCTTTCACTATCTGTTCATCCGCCCACTGTGAACTTATAGAAGAAGTCTACATGGTCTGCATGCTGCGTGGATAATTCATTGTCCTGGATTCCAGTTCTCTTTGTAGCAACGTGAGTTCTTTGCCGAACAGGAGAAAGCATTGTGCTTCTGTGTCTACTAGTCGTAATGCGAATGGTGGTATGGATGACGAGATTGGATGAAGTTGACGGAGCATTCTCTCTCTCTCTCTCTCTCTCTCTTCCCATCGCTTGATTGCGTTATGTCAGCACTATATCTGCCCAATCTAGTTAGGTAAGAGTAGCAGTTTTCTATCTCTTGTTTTTCTAAGTGTTTAACTTAATTATGGCCATTGGACCCTTTATTTTAATTCTCATATTTTCACTTTTTTCATTCCCCTCACACCTCCTTGTAGATTAAAGAAGGCATAGTTCTCTGGAATGGTGGGAACATTTCGTCTTGCCTTTTCTCTATTTTCCGACCGTTTCTGTTTTTTCCAGGTTAACTTGTTTTCTGCCTTATGTTAGCCGTGGGGAGGGTCCCATAATAACAGTTTTTTCATTGCACATTGTTTCATTCTATTAGGTTGGTGCAACAATAATGACGTAATAATGTCGTTTTTTGACGTTGAAAAATACGTCAAAAAACGACATTATTACGTCATTATTTTTGCACCAACCTAATAATAGGGATTATTTTTTTATGTAAATGAAGATCATGTAAAATTTTTTACGTCCCTCCCCACATGCTTTATAAATATAGGATATTGAGGTTAGGTTTACATGGATAGAATGCACTGTCTTGTTGATTGTGATATTATGTATACATGTGGTTTATGAAAAGTGTTTGGGTCAGTGGATGTGATTAGTTAAGTTAAAAGTAAGGAACAGTGATGACCAGCCTTCCTCATTCCCCTTTTGGCTTTGCTCCACATTTTATGTAATGTTTACAGGAATAAATATAGTGAATGCTGAACAATTTCCTCACGGATGAAGATTGATGAAGTGATAGGTGGGTTTCTACCAAGAATAACATGGAGCAAGTATGTGAAAAATGAGTGAGACATGCTTGCAAAAATTCAACTCAAAGGACATTGAAGGTAAGAAAATCAGAGGGAAATTGATTAACCTACTTGAGATGTTTGAGTAAATCGGTGGCAATGAAAACTTGACAAGAAACAAGATTTACTGTTATGATACTGAATTTGATAATTATTTTTGTTTGACTTATTTATTTAATTTACTATTGTGTTCTATTATTTCATTTACTATTCTGATAAAAAAATCCTAATAACAAAAATAAAAAATATCAAAAGTGATATGATGAGAACAATAGTTTGAATAGATGAAAGTATAAAATAAAAGATCTGGAGTGCTAACTTGTGAAACATCTTCCCATTTTATTGATTAGTACAATACAATCTTACTACCTTTACTTTGCTTTGGTCTTGCTTCATACTAAGCTAAGTTTAGGATAACAAAATTTTGATGAATAATTATATTTTTAAAAATGTTTATGAAGCAAAAAGAAATCAAATTCATTGCTTCATCACTTTTAAAGCCATTTGGTTGGAATACTGCTTTGCCACAGCCACCAACCAGATCAAAGAAGCAAAAGAACAGAGATGAAGCATATATATATTGTTAATAAAAGCTGCATATGCAAACAGAGATAACACACACACAAACACACACACATATATAATATTGTTTGAATGCATTATCGAGATTGACTTTAAGAAAATGAGAAAACTTTGGGAAATAATAGTTAAGCTGAGGTGAATGCTGATTTAAATAAAAAAAATAATTGCAATCATTTGACAAGGATTCATGACAGTGGTTACCAGCTGAACATGAAAATACAATATTCATTTAAGATATTTAAGTTTTCATGATCTTATTCTTTTTAAATCACTAGATCCAGAAAACATTCATGTATAATGTATGCTATTTAATTTGTTTCAAGATTATTATTACTCAGATAAACAAAGAAAATATTTTAAATTTGTCTATACTACGAAGATTCTTATTTGAAGAATTCAAAATCTATTTAAAAATATTAAGACAGATTATTTAAAAACCTAATGTAAATGATTTTTAATGACTATAAGTAGTTAAGTCACTGAGGGTAAAAGTTTACGTTTTTACATTAAGAATAAAGTTACTAAAGTTACCATTGCAAACTCAACAAAAAAATTATTTTTAAAGTCATCTGCATAATAAAATCTTCAATAGTTCTGTTTAGAATATAAATATTGCAAGAAATTTCAATTAATTATTAAAAGAAGTTTGGAGGAAGATTTGAAACTAAGAAAAAATAAAGACCATGGCTAATTAATTCCATCCATCTTAGTTATTTTATCGAAAACTGGAAAAACAAATCGTTGTAACCTAGTTCACTAGGTTACTGAATACAATAATCACACGAATGTTGGTAATGAATGATGATAGTTAGGATAACAATAACAACAAAAAACATAGAAGATTCGACAGCGGTGTGTAGAAGTAGTAGTCAGTTGTTAGGAGTGAGTCAAGTGAATTCCACAATGAATCTCCAACTGCAGAATATTTATTGTACAAAAAGTACAAATATGGCACAAGACCGAAAAGAGGAAAGGGGGAAAAGGATGGTCATCTTCTGTCTTAACATAAAACTTAGCTAGCCGCAAACACTGACCCAATCATACAAACAATATTTCTTCTACCAAAACAACTCATTCTTACTTACCATTTTTACTTCGTCCACCATAATGCCTTAGAAACTCTATGAAGTCCTAACTAGTCCCCATATATACAATTCATTTTCTGTAGGGGAAAGGAATAAAATAACAATTTAAAAATCTAAAAACCCCAATGAATATTTACAATGAGTACAAAACTATGTACAAGAAACTAAACAAAATGGTGTTAGTAATAAAGCCCCCCCACAGCCCTAACTGTAGCAGAAACATCAGTTAACTGGACGAAATCAATGAGGAACTTTAAAAATATAAAAACATTCGTACAAGCCATTCACACACTACAAACACACACTCATCCGAACACAACACAACAAATACGAAAAACACTCGAAACGAAAGACGACCCACTCTAACCAGAGAACTGATATCACTGACCACCTATCGATGGGAAGGATGGGGAATTAAACAAAAGAAAGAAAATAGGGCCAGAAAAAAGGGGGCCAATGAGCATACATACCCTAGCTAAGTTTACTTGAAAAAAGAGAAAAAATTAAAGCAAAAAACGACCTACACTAACCTATACACGGGAAGGATTGCCATTTGAACAATGGCAATCCTTCCCGTGTATAGGTTAGTGTAGGTCGTCAGCAATCCCAATATTCTTACAGCCTAACCAACATCAAAATGTCACCCCAAGTCAGCACTTTTAACTCTGCAAAGACGCGCAAGACTCACCCACCTTTCGCCAAATTCCAATGGATGGAGTCGCTTCCTTTCCGTCCTGACCTTGACTTTAAGCATCAGCTTAAAGAAAGGGATCAGTTGGGAAGAGGTAAACTTCTTGGCCCCATGGAATTCTTTCTGTCGCGTCGTCCATATCACGACTCACATAACCCCAGTAAGCAAAGGAACACATAGTCAACAGCGGTACTATATTGCTACAGACGGAACTGGCCTCGAGGACAAAGAACTTTCCGCGCAGCATGCGAACCATGATATCTTCAACAAACTTGCACAACGGAGCGAGCTACGACACTACAATGAAAGAAGGCGTCACTTCAATATCCAAATTAAATTTTCAAACTAGGGAGATTAACGTTCAAAACAGTTAGTTTTTGAGCGTAAAATTCAGTGCTTATCAAAAGTTTGTAATACCAAAAATTTTTAATATAACTTTGTGGAATTTGTTGAGACCTGTTAAAATCAATATTTTTGGATCGATACCATATCTATTTTCCATAATTTTATTTGTTTTCTAATTTAATTTCACTTAAAAAAAAACAAAAAAACAGGCGAAATTGAATGTCCAAACCAGTGTGATTAACGTTCAAAAAGTAGCCGCAGTTACTTTTTGGACGTAAAATTTAATGTTTTTCAAAAGTTTGTAAAACGTAAAATTTTTAATATAACTTTGTGGAAATTGTTCAAACATCAATCAATATTTTTCGATCGATAGTATATAGATTTTCAATAATTTATTGGTTTTCTAAATTTACGTAAGCCAAATTAAATTACCAAACTGGCGTGATAATATAATTTGCCAAAACAGTTACTTTTTCAACGTAAAATTCAATGTTTTTTTAAAACAAAATTTTTAATATAACTTTGTGGAATCTGTCTGAGATGAGGCATTATATACATTATTTACATTATTCGGACTATTGTCCTCATCTTTGTCGCCACATTTATTACAACGTTTCGGCCGTTGTACGCTCCGGCCTTCTTCAGGTGGTTGGAATGTCGAACTTTATTTCGCTCACTGGGGTAGACTGTTCTAGTTCCACGTGCCATGTTTAATGGATATCAGTTAAGATCTGTTAATTTCCCTCTGAAAGTTCTCCGGGTATTGAACTCGCACTCTTTGGGTCCTGTCAGTGGATCTATCTAACGCCTTTATTCGCTGTGCCATGTGTCCTTGAATAATGTCGACTGGAACTGTCGTTATAACCGAGAGACAACCGAAAATGGAAATCCATTCCCGCAAAATTGCCTTAGCAACAGATTTTGCCATGGTGGACTGCAGAGGAATGTCTACTGGCCAATGAGTAAATCTGTCAATTATCATTAAGCCGTGAATTTCGGGTAATGGATCCACCAAGTCCGCATGAAGATGCTGAAAACGACCATCAGATTCTGCAAATCGTTCCGGCGTGTCACACCGAAATTTTTTTTTTTTTTTCTGTGAACTAAGTTTTACAGAGAAAAATGAAAGTGGATTAGTTACTTCGCCTGTATGGTGATGTAATACGGCTCCGATTGCTTCCGAAGAAACGTCAGTCGTAAGAGATAGGTTAGGGTTTGTTTTATCGTCTTCTTGATGATATGTAAGCTTGGTGAAATTTGCTAGGGCGTTCTTGACTTCATTGAATGCAGTGAGAGCTTCACTATTGAGTGCAATTTTGCCTTTGCGTTTCCCCTGGTTACGGAGTTGATTTGTCAGGGGTGCCAGTATATGCGAACAATTAGGGATGAACTGACAGTAGTAATTGATTAGTCCCAAGAATCTGCGCAGCTGTCGAAGTGTTGTCGGTAAGGGAAAATTCTGTACTGCTTTTAGTCTGAAATATTGCGCTCAGTTATCTTGTTGAGGACGGAAAGGTTGACCAGTACTGCAGCTCCGTTACTGTCTGACTGAGTCTGCCATGTTGACTATAGCGAATAAACGCACGTGGTGACGAAAAAAAATTGCGCGCCAAGTTGATATGCTGATTTTGGGATGCTTTTCAACAATTCTCTTACTAGGTTTACTGGCAAAATTTTGTGTTTAATGTCGTGACTACCAATCAAATATGGGGGTACCAGTGAAATGTCGATGCTTTTGTTGCAGACTGGCGAATGTATTTTGTTGAGTGATCAGAAGGATTTCTAGTGTTGCTCTTCTAAAAACATTTGTTGCGGGGCCGATAAGGATGTCGCCCCCGCAAGCTTTATGAGGAAACGTGTGAACAGCCAAGACAATGAGGGGACAAAGGCGAAGGTTTATGAAGCAATAATGTCGATTTTATTAATGCCAATTGTACAAGAGTGTACTCTGAAGAATGTGTTCAAGTCGGTGTCGGGTCCGGTGTGACTGGTTTCGATTAGGGGTAGCTGCCTTCGGTCGTATTGGTAATGACGAATGTAGAGATGATCGGCAAAACGGATGTAGCTGGTCGACTGCCGGATGGGAGAATAGACGGGAACAGCAACAGGTTGATCGGTGTCCCTAAACAGGGCCAAGTCAGAATGTGATAGACTTCACAGGGCGGATCGACCGCGGAAACGGGATCGCGCCAAAGCGTATCACTTGGCGAAGGCGGAGTCCCTAAACAGGGCCAAGGCAGAATGTGATAGACTTCACAGGGCGGATCGACCGCGGAAACGGGATCGCGCCAAAGCGTATCACTTGGCGAAGCAGTCAGAGAGGTGATACGTCTTCCAGGGCGGATCGACCGCGGAAACGGGATCGCGCCGAAGAGTAACACTCTCGACAAAGCACCGGAATCACAAAGGTAGCGTACTACACTTTGATCCAGGCCCCCGGGCCGAGTAGCTTAGTATTTATTAATCCACCCACGAGGATTAAATGTGGCACAAGGCCGGTTTAATGTGGGTAGCCCGCGAGCCCGTAGGCTCGGCCAAAAATATGACCTTTGAACCCGCCTTGACGGGTTCAGGTCCTGTCTACCTCCCCGAAGGAAACTTTGCCCTTCGGCAAAGCTTCCTCCGAGTTCCTCCCTGCATTAGGGAGTTCGACAGAACCCAGCCCGCATGATCACAAAGCACAGATACTATACTTTGATCCTAAAACGGGCCGAGTAGCTTGGTTTTGGACGAAAAAAGGAGCTTATGATATTTGGAGCGATTCATTCAAGAACTCCCCGGCTAGGGGGAGTAGAAAACCGTAGATATTAAATTAATACAATTGTTGTTCGGTGTTTGAGGAAGCGCTGCATAATCCGATGCTCACGAGGTATGGTTTGGCATCAATGATATTGAACTAGTCGTCTGGTTTCTCGCATGTTGCTTGACTTAAGTCTGCAAGGTCAGGAGTTGTGAAGGTCAAGGCCGTCTTTCTAAGGAGCGGCTAATGGCGACCGCGACACATTCGTCCACAACAATTAAAGAAAAATATTAGAAACAAATCATGCAAGAAGGTTGAAAGCAAAGGCAAACATTAAATGATGTACAACAATAACATTGGTTATACAATTCAAGAATACAATTGAATTGAACTTTGATGGATAAATGAGAATAGATGTATTTGGCTGCGTAGAATATTATTGTGAATGTTTGAAAGTGTTATTCACATTTGTTCACAAAATTAAACTAAGTGTCCAGTTACGTACGAAATTGTCCTTTGTGCTCGTTCAGTTATTAGTGTGTGTCTACGTAAGTTTGTTTGTATTATTGTTCAGAATTGGTAGGAGTTGCGTACCTTTAGTTGTGTGAGAATTTGATTGTTTGTTTACTAATAGTAATACTTATTAAGTAGTGAGAAAAATGTCACTTTTTAAAGTATCGTAAGTGGTGTTTAGATAGCGTTCCTGAGAGAGATACAGTGTGCTTGTGGATTGTTGAGTCAGAGATATTTTGACTTGCGTGGGTCAGTTTGGCATCTCTCTAGGAATGAAGGTTTGACGATATACTGTAAGTGTAAAATAAATGAACAGCAAATGTGGCACAAGGCAAAAAAAGGGGGTTGGGGAAAAGGACGGTCATCATTTGTCTTAATTTAAAACTTAGCTATCCATAACCACTGACCCTATCATGCAAAACAATATTCCTATCACCAAAACAACACATACATACCTTTCTTACTACATCCACCAAAATACCTCTTTGTCGCAATGAAAATCCTAAATAGTCCCCTTATGTACAAATATTCTCTGTGGGTGGAGGGGCATAAAAACAACAATTTAAAAAAATCCCCAATGATTATGTACAATATGATTTATAATATATTTACAAGAAACTAAACAAAAAGGTGTTAGTAATAACCCCCACACAAACTTAAATGATGCGGAACTATGAAAATATAAGAAAACATTCATTCCTCCAAAGCATTCACACAGGCACACACTCATTCATACGCAACAACAAATACGAAAACACACCCGCGAAACGAAAGTCGCCCCGCATCCATCAGAGAACTGATATCACTGACCACCTAACGAGGAAGGGGATGGGGAGTTAAACTAAAGGAAAAAAAAGGTGGGGACAGAAATAAAAGGGGCCAATGAGCAAACACACCCTAGCTAAGTTTACCGAAAAAGGAAAGAAAAACTAAGCGTTGCGGTTCCTTGATCCTTCTTGATAAGCAAGGAGGACAACTCTGCCTTAGCTAAGGCTATTTCCCCACTATCACGGGATTTCACAGCTCGATCAACTTTGTGTTCTAAAGCCGTTTGCGCCGCTAATCTATCTAGATTGAGTCGACGACTAAAATCGGCAGCAAACGTTCTAATTTTGGATTTTAATTTATCCCACCAGGCATTCCCCAAAACCGCCCCGTCAATTCCCTCTGTATCATTAGTAGCAACTAGTCCCGGAAATCCTGCTCACCAAATAATGAACAGTTAAATTTCCAGTAACCAGCCAACCTGACCTTAGGCTTATCTAAGTTTACGGGGACCCGGACAAGCCTATGATCCGAATAAACTATATAATGGAAGATTGGACACCCTAAGAGCCCTACATCGACACTCCTAACTAAGACTCGGTCGAGGTAGCTAGCAAGCGTCACAGGAGCCGAGTTGCCACTACCACCTCCTAAGGGTGCTCATTCCGGTACTTATCGACAAGATCAAACTCATCGATAAAGCCCCGAAATGATTTCACGGCCCGGTAGTTAGTACCCGGATTTTGCCCTATGCGATCTATATCGGGGTCAAGGACAGCATTCCCCGGCTAAAACTACCCGACGAGATGTCGTCAAGAACGGCCCGATCTGCCGAAACAAAACAGGCTGCTCAGAATGGCTATTGGGCGCATAAACCCCACTGAGACGTAGAGCCTTATCCTTTATAGTATCATCCAGCACGCAAAGCCTGCCCGCCGGATCTGCGAAGACAAGAGTACATGCAGCCTTCAAAAACTTGCTCACTAGCCAACAGACAGCCCTCGAACGACAATCAAAACATGCTGAATTAAGGGAGAATCCCTTAGACAGTATGTCCTCACGGTCATGAGAAGAAAACCGGATCTCTTGCACACAACAAACATTCACCCCGAGGCGCTGAAGGTCACGAGAGAGCCTCGCCCTGCGAGACTCGGACCTCAGGCCCCGGAAATTTACACTTGCTAACCATAGTGAAGACCGATTAGTGTTGAAGTACTGGTTTGGACATGGCCGGGGTAAGGACCGCCTCTCCCATAGACCCATGGCCCATCTCAGTCTTGATGGTACCGTCTTGGGAGATTCCGCCGATATCCCAGGGAAATGTCAGTTTTAGGGCTCTATACAGGGAGGGGTGAACTAAAATGGGGACCCTTCCTGCACAAAATTGTTTCAAATGATTTAATTGTTGATTTTTGATAATAGCCATCGGCAAAGCCATCTTATAAGACTTGATGGTCTCGTCAATCATTGCCCAAATTTGTTTCGCACCAGTTCCCGTTCTGATTACAGTTAGTACCCTTTGGGCAAGCGGAAAGTTTTGCGGCACTTCGACATCCATATCTGCATATTGCCTTATCGATAGCAAATACTTTAAGTCTTTGATGCGATTACCATAATCACGGACTCTCTCAGCCTGGGCAGGGGAAATGTGGCAGACATCCTCCCTCGTGTTGAAGATGTGTTTCTGCAATTTCTGTGTAGGGCTTCTCTGCCGTTTGGAAGTGGGAAGAGGCATTTCTGCTTTTCTAACGGGGGAAGGACTGGGAGTATGAAGGGGGTGTAGAAAGTTCTATGTTTATAAGAGCTGGAATCTCTGCTGGGAGGACGAGATTTGGACGCTGTTGTCAGATGGGGAAGGTTTCTTCTTGGGTGAAGGGGTGGACCGGGCAGAGGACGTGGAAGAAATAGGATTAGGGGGTTGAGTCTGTTTTTGTTTGTCCAGTTTCTTTTTTAGCTCCTTTATTTCTCGTACCCAGGATCATATTTTCTTTGTTGTTCTTGGAAAGATTGTTGAGAGGCCGGGGCATCGCCCTTAGCATCGCCAGAGGGAGTGGGGCTGTGTGTGCCTTTCGTCCTTGAGGCTTCAGGGGACTGAGGACCCGCTGTCTGGCGCTTGCCTCTGGCATTACCAGATACCAGCCATTCCCCCTCCCCCTTCTCCGCAACTGCACTAGCAGCGGGCGAAGGCTCTTTGGGGAATGTGGCCTTAGATGTTTCGCCAACCGGAGGTTTAACCGACCCGGTCCCGGAAGCTGGCACGCCCAGGCGAGGCAGTAGGTAAAGTCGTGGTCAGAGGGGGATTTTGGTCGACTGGAGCTTGACTTCCAGAGGCATTCTTCTCTGGGCAGGAAGAGGAGAGGTAACCAGTCTCTCCACACTTCCAACATACCGGTTTGCGGCCGGTCACAATGAGCGACAGCTTCAAGCGTCCAAAATCCAGACAGTTGGGGATGGAGCGGAAGGCTTTTTGGTCCAACATGATATCAAAGCTCCACCCCACCCCCCCGTTCAGGCTATCGCAGGAAGCGCCCAGTATTTCGCCATACTGGGATAGGAACGCAGTGAGGAGGGACCTCATATACTGCTGCACTGGTCCTTCTACAGCCTTCGTACGCAGGATAACTCTTTCGTTATTAATTCACGGCTCGATGCGGCAACGCAGTCTTCCGGCGTGGGTATCAATACGTCCCACATGAAATATCCGGCTCCCTTAACTATTCTGAGGGCCTTGAACCCAAAGGACTCCAGTGATTTTATCACTATGTCTTTCGACGAAAACTGACACTATTCTTTTGTCAATTTTTCTCAATTCTTGGGGGTCTTCTAAGAGTCCATCTACTACGACAAGGTGAGCGTAACTCTTATCTCGCTCCAAGAACTCCGCTAATTTGATTATATATACAGCTCGGTGGAGACTTCCAACAAGAGGGCGATTCCTCGGCCTCTGAATTATCCTTATTCTTGTCTTTGTTTGGGCCACTATTGGCCTCCATGTTTATCTCATTGTGGCTATTGTTGGCCTCCATACTTTTTGGACTTTGGCCAATATTAGCTTCCATAGTTTTTTTTTCCCATGTTAATATTCAGAGCTGTATCATTTTTGTCAGGAGGGTGTTTCTTTATAGAAAATAAATGTTTTTTTAACTGACTTCTTGAGATCAGCTATAGGCTTTTTCTTCTTGATAACGAAGGATGTAGCTTTACTTTTTTTCCCATTTTTAAAACATTTATACAAAGGGAAGAGAAGGGGAGGGGCGGTAAGAAACAAAGACCGCCTTTAGGCGGGGGGGGGGGAATGCTAAATAAAGATCGTAGCGAAAATTTAAAATGACAACAAAAATAAAGCAGTTAAAAAAAACACACAAAACTCGCCCGAAAGCGAGACAGCAAGCAAAAATAATTACAAATACAACGAGGCAAGAAAAAATTAAACACGTACAATAAATATAGAACAAAGTTCGCCTAAAGGCGAAAGAAGAAATTTAAAAAAGAAAACACGAAAAAAACGAAAACGCTAGACTAGCCTCCTCCACTGTTTTCGCGGGAAAACAGCATAGCGTAATGAAAAATGCCACAAACTTAACTAAAATAAAGTTTTATCGTCAAAATGCTTATGTTATTATTAAGATGAAATATTTTCTAACACGTTCGAAATTTTGGTTAAAGTTTCGCGACGTCATAGAAAATAACATTGCTCTTTTTTTTGCGATTTTTTTCCATTGAAAACATATTGATTTGGAAATTCTTGTAAAAATCAAGTAATTGTCCGATTTTAATTAAATTTTCAGGACTTATTCACAAATGAATGAAATTATTTTGGAAATATTTTTTTTAGAAAATTTTGGTAAAAAATATTTTTGTTTTAAATATGTTACCCCACCTCCTCCCACTTACTTAATTTCATGAAATTTCGCCCAAAACCTTTCTGGTTCCTGAAATTTTTATTTTTTTTTGTTAAGAGTAGGAGTCTTTGGAGATGGTAAATAACCTACTTTTTTTTTCAAATTTGAGCTAACTGAAAATCTGTTCTGAATTGAAAAATAATGAATCCAATAAAACTATGATATTACTTAATTAGATACCTTTAATTGGATACCTTTTTCTTATGAAATTTAATCTCACTCTTAACAGTCTTATTTTTTAATTTCTTTATATTTTCCATAAAGCATCGTAAACGTAAAGATGAAAACTAAGTACAAAAAAAAAAAAAAAATTAAAAAAAAATTAAAAATTAGAGCGCTGAAAGTTTTCCTTAAAAGTAATGAGGTAAATAATTTGTTCACTTAAATCTAAATAATTTCACTTCCTTCCATCCGTAGAAAGAATTATCCTCCCGTAAGCTATCTAAACGTCATGAAAATGTCTTTCGTCACCTGTCAAGTGACGCGAAAGGTTAAGACCTACTTTGTTTTATTTTCAAATTACATTTTTTGGCGCAGAAGCTAAGTTAAGCTTGGTTCAAAATATTTTAAATAAACATTATATTTTCTGATTTTATTAAAATAAGTTTTGAAAAAATGATAATTGATTTCTAAAAGAATTTCAAAGTGAGATTTTAATCTTTTTTATCTGGGTACGGTTACGGTACCAGTAATTCCATTCATCAGCGGTTGTTTCCGACCGGGTCTCAGAATAGTATCCATTTTTTTCTGTTGACTAAATTGTAATGAAAAGAGACCGTTTTAGAAAGTTGAATATTAAGGTTTTTCACTTTTATTCAACATTAAAAAAGCATACATAGTTAACAGTTACATAAAGATATGGACGAACGGACGCCAGAGAGGCAGAAACAGGCGTCCCACCGTTATTTATAAACACAAGATCATGTGACGTGAACCAACGCGAGATCACACAACAGTTCGTATGCAGATAAGTAGAAGGTTAAATGAATGAATACAAAAGAATTATAAGTATATCACAACAGTCTTTTCATTGAAAATTGCATTGAAATTGAAGCCGTTTGGGCTAATTTCGAGTAATTTGCATACAAAGTACACAAATTACTCGAAATTAGCCCATATACGACTCCAGCGTATTTACAGCGGGTCTTGAAAGTATCATTCAGAAAATGAACTGGGAATGTATTTGAGTAAAGAAACATAAAACTATAAACCGTTTAGGATTTGTTTGGCGATAATTGACTAATATCAGAATCACTGGACGAATGATTATAGGAAAGTAAACCGGTAAAGTCTAAAAAAAGAAACAGAAATAAAACAAAAATGAAAAGTCATAAAAATTAAAAAAATAGATAGAGAGCCGGTGGAAGTCTAGAAATCTATGTCGGAGTTAACTCCTCCTTTAGTTCGTTAACCCTTTCACCAGGGGTCTCTCTTCCCTGGCTATAAATAGTCGCTGACCCTTCGCCTCTTTCACTTTTTCCTCAGGCTTTTCAGCCTTACGACCTCGCAGATGTAAACGCTCACAGAGATAGCGTTTCTCAAATGCTGGGAACACGCTAAGCACAATACACATACGTACGAACACTCACCACACACACACACACACACACACACACACACACACACACACATATAATATTCACACACACACTCTGTCCATTGTAACTGTCCATGTAACTTGTTATTGATATTTGTTTACATATATTTACATATATTTATCGGTTTGTTTTTCTTTGCCTTCTTTGGACTTAATTAAAGTCCAACTTTCTTATGTAGTTGGTCCAACTACATGAGAAAGTTGGACTTTAATTAAGTAGCTAGCAGAAAAATCTTAACCCCACATGTGTTCTTCTACTTCTATCAACAACATCACAGCCACGGTCCGCTACATGCATATATGATGATAACGTTAAAGAAAAACGACTTATGTCGATAGTGGGATACATTTAACAAAAAATGAACTATCATAAGGAAAAGCATCTTACCAAAATGCTTAAAATATCTGTCATTTTTTTTGACAAAAAAAGATTTTTAACGAAAATTTTGGACGTGCTAGGAACGATTAAAAAATGTAAAAAAATTACCCCCAAAATACTTTGATCTTTTCTCTTTAATAATAATATGAACATTAGACGATAAAATGTTGTTTTCGTCAAGTTTGGCGTCTTTTTCATCATGCTATGCTCTTTTTGTTTACATTTCGTGGAGGTACACCCTAGTCAATTGCATCGACTCTCTGACAGTAGCTTGTAGACTCGTTCTTTTCTACTTATCACCCCTAGTAACAGAACACTCAAACAGTATATCTTACGCCTACGTACGGAAAACTTCGACCAATAAAAAAACCGTACTAGGCGAATCAACAAATTTCATTGGTTAACGATACAATAATCTGAAAGTTTCACGTGCAAAACAAGATTGCACCAAAACTTCTTTGAGCCGATTTTGGACTTTCGAAAACATATTAAAGAAAACACCGACTGACCAAAAGAGTCAGAGACGAACATCCACAGAGAAATTGCCAACATACTCCACGTCACTCGAAATCACAACTTTACCGCGCAAAAGTACATCAACGCTGACTCACTTGCAATTTAAACTCGACCAACTCTGTGGACATCAAATCGCAAACCTAAAACAACTTTGCTTATCCAAAGTGAACTATATTCACTACAATATTAAGTAAAAATCAACATTCGAACGATACAGAAATATTACAGTCAAAGGTAGACCACTCTATAAGAACTCATTTCTAAAAACACTTAACATCGACATTTTTAATATTAATTAACACAATTCTAGAAAGACTGTAACTGAACATACAAATACAAAAAGAGACATACCGAAACCTCAAATATCACACACACTTTGCCATAGTAACATATACCAAAATATCCTGTATATATATTACTTTTAATTGTATATAAATGTTTCGTTGGTTTCTAAATTGAATATGTCTTGTTTTTGATTGTATTTAAAATTCGTTTATTTATTTGTTTGTGGATGCAGAACCTACACAAATTCCTTCTGATTCACTCAATTACAATTAATTAATTCTGCACATCCCCAACAAGCTCACCCTGACAACCCTCCTAACAAGCTCAGCATACTAATTAATTATATATCACCTAGAGCCTATTCCCTGATATCAAACTGCACGACATTCGAGAGCGCCATTAGAATTCTTCAATTTACTTATCTACCAGTTAATTCTGTATTTGCTCGTCATCTGCTCGCCACTAGAAAACAACAGCCAGGTGAATCTATTGATCAATTCCTTCTAACTTTAAAAAATCTTTCCAAGGATTGCAAATTTGAAGACGTCACTGCTTCTCAGCATGCCGAACAAGCAATAAGGGATGCTTTTATCACAGGCCTCACTGATACGGCAGAGACTACTAGAAAGCTGTGAAATTAATTTGGATAATGCGGTAGCAACCGCGAGAAGTCTCGAAATGGCCCAACACAATGCAGCAGCTTATGCCACTTCGTCAGTTGTAGCAAAATCATCAATTTATCCAGAAGAATCCAGTAATAATTCTACAGATGAATTAACTAAAGAATGTGCTGCTGCTACCAGAACTAATCAAGCAGTTCGCTACGCCAAATGTCAATTCTGCGGGTGTGAGAATCCTTCTCGATACAATTGCCCAGCAAGAAATGCTGACTGCCTTTCGTGTGGAAAAAGAGGCCACTTCTCCAAAGTCTGCCGGTCTAAAAGAAGAGAGACATCACCTTATATAAAAACCAGCACTGCTTTTATTGCTCTCACAACTTCATCCCAATGCACACTCCGCACACAATGCTCCATAGTAGTTGCAATTATAAACAACACTCATCTGAAAGCGGAAGCACTCAAAATTTCATAAAGCTGAACGTCGTGAAATCACTTAGCCTTCCTACCTTCCAATGACACAGTAAGTATGACTTCCTCTAATCTCACCCAAGGTCACTGTATTGCATCTATCGCAATTAATGGACAAACATACCCTGATATGCA
The DNA here is from genome assembly GCA_963932145.1 of Acanthosepion lycidas. Classification (NCBI taxonomy): domain Eukaryota; kingdom Metazoa; phylum Mollusca; class Cephalopoda; order Sepiida; family Sepiidae; genus Acanthosepion; species Acanthosepion lycidas. Next base: position 75,618,042 of record OZ010582.1, on the reverse strand, counting down.
TCTGTCTGTCCTGCCCAACTTCCGTAATGTCTAATTTGTTTTCGTTGCTCGTAGTTATGTTCGTAATTGTTTGTACTTAAGTTTAGTAAGATTCAGTAACGTAATTGAATAGATTTTATTTTTAGTAAGTTGCAGAAGTTGGTGAGTGAGTTGTTTCGTTGATATTTTAGCTTGAATTGCAGCGAGGTTATTTCGTGTTAAAGAACTTGAGATTCTAACTTTGTACTTCGCTGCAGTAATGATACAAACGTCGTGAACTCGTTTAGCAAATGCTAGTCGTCGTAAATTCTCACTGACTGGGTTCGCTCGTACCTTCAATTTATATGTTTTTTAATCACGTGATAGGATCCTGAGAGCATTCTTTTTTCGTCAGGTCAAAAACTAGGTTGATATTATTCGGACGTAGTGGTGAGCAGGTAAATTGTTTTTTTTAATATCTGTTAACCACTCAGAAAGCGCCTTACAAAACTCAGTCTGGAGCCTGATATGTTTTGTGTTGCTTATTGAGAACAATGTACGTGAAGATACACGAGATAATTTTAATATTTATTGTCCAATGAGAAGTTCAGGTTTTCAAAAACATGTATGAAGATGTGATCCGCCCTTTGCACGAAAATCGACATTGATGAAAAAGCGGTAGCGTAAAGCTAAAAAGGCATTCAAAGAAGTTGCTGATCGTCTCAATTTGCAACTGAACCCTGATAAAGTTTCTAGGGTACCTGTTGGAAAATGGAACAATCAGTCGTGACCCAGACAGACTTACACCCACTCAAAGAACTACCGACTCCGAACTGTGGTAAGTCTCTCAAACGAGCTGTGGGTCTCTTCTCATACTACTCACCATGGGTGGAGAATTTCTCTGACCGCATTTCGCCTTTGCTAAATATATCCTCATTTCCTATTGTCGAAGAACTCAAGAGTCAATTTCAGGCAATAAAAGATGAAATTTGCAAGGCTTCGGTTGCGGCGATTGAGGATGAAATTCCATTCACAATAGAAACAGATGCATCTGCGACGGCATTGGCGGCCTGCCTCTCTCAGAATGGACGCCCAGTAGCATATTTTTCTAGAACTCTTACGCAATCTGAGCGTCGACACTCAGCAGTGGAGCGTGAATCGGCAGCCATTGTAGAATCTGTTCGTAAATGGCGTGATCTTTTACTCGGCCGATATTTTACTATCGTTACAGACCAACAGGCCGCCTCATATATGTTCAACACACGGACAAACCGTATTAAAAACGATAAGCTGCTTCGATGGAGACTTGAACTTTCTAACTACTCTTATGATATTGTATACCGACCAGGTTCACTTAATAGCTCTGCAGATACTCTTTCCCGTTCATGCTCTGCTTCGAGTTCATTATCACTAAAAGATCTTCACACAGCACTCTGTCATCCAGGACTAGCGTGACTGTATCATTTTGTTAAACAAAAGAACCTGCCTTTCTCTATGGAAGATGTTAAACATATCTGTGCTGAATGCCAAATATGTGCTGAACTAAAACCAAGGTTTTTCAGACCTCCCCCTGATCACTTAATCCATTCTCGATCCCCTTTTCCTATTGCTATTGATTTCATGGGTCCAAAACCATCAACAAATAGTTTTAAATATCTACTCGTGATTGTAGATGAATACTCGCGCTATCCCTTCATCTATCCATACCAAGACATCTCAACAGGAACTGCAATAAAATGTCTTCAAAATCTCTATACCTTCTTTGGCTGCCCAGATTCAATCCATAGTGACCGAGGAATATACTTCGTATCATCTGAACTGAAAGAGTTTCTCTGGCAACATGGCGTTGTAATTGCGAGAGGGCAAACGGAACAATATGGAAAACGATCAAACTTGCACGAGGCAACTGAATGAACGTCATTGGCAAGCTGTACTCGACATTGCTCTGAACTCAAATCGATCTCTCCTTTGCACAGCAACTAACACAATACCACATGAAAGATTGTTCAATTTTTCGAGAAGGTCGGGTACCGGATACACCCTATCTGAATGGTTGCAAGGAGGTCCGGCGCTGCTAAGAAAGTTTGTCCGTTAACACAAGTCTGACCCACTAGTGGAACCGGTGGAAATAATATCAGCAACTCCCAATTTTGCGAGAATTCGTTTCCCTGACGGCCGTCAGTCAACAGTCTCAACAGAAAACCTTGCCCCCACTCCTGTTACTGTCCCATCGTTTGTAGATTCGTATTCTCCTGTCTTCACCGATCACTGTGAGTCATCGAGTTCTACTCCATCAAATAACAATGAACCGGAAATGTCTACTGACCAACAAGAAACCACAACAAATGGTGAATCCTCCACTTCAGTTGGCGAAACGAAATCTCGGGATTTAGAACAGCAGCAGCGGTCGCACTTAGAGAAGGATGCTCTGGGATTTCTTCCCGAATCATTAAGACGAGGACGAAAGATCATCCGTAACCCGAAGTATCAATAAAATGTAGCGGAGAGTGTTGTGATATACTTATATAATTCTTTTGTATTCATTTATTTAATACCTTCTACTTATCTGCATATGAACTGTTGTGTGATTTCGCGTTGGTTCACGTCACGTGATCTTGTGTTTTATAAATAACGGTGGGATGCCTGTTTCTGCCTCTCTGGCGTCCGTTCGTCCATATCTTTATGTAACTGGTAACTATGTATGCTTTTTTAATGTTGAATAAAACCTTAATATTCAACTTTCTAAAAAGGTCTCTTTTCATTACAAAGACTATTATTTTTACTATGTTTTTTTTTAAAGAGTTAAATTTTTTTTCTTATTTAAATTCTAACCGAACACTTACGGATATTTGCCTTTGACATTAATGTAAAAAAATATTTTGTCTTTTGGACTTCACTAGTGTTCCAGAATTTTTTTTCTTTGGTGTTCAAATTAATTTTTTTAAAAAATGACCCCGACAATTGTCAACTATTTCCCTCATCAAATTAAATAAGTTAGCATCGATAATTCACTTGGATTTTTTCGCTGAAAAATTCGTAATTAACGGAAAGAACCAAATCTTTATTTCAAGATTTTTTTTCCCTTATTTTGCGGGTTTCCAAGTGTTATGATCCAGAATGATGATGATATTTCATCATTCTAAAAATAACCATACCCTTATTGATGATAGACAATAAGGATATTTCATGATCCATGGATCAGCTTTTAGTCAATTTGTGTTTTAATGACATCGTTTAATTTGCTTTTTTATTTAAGGAAAATTTTCTTTTGTGTTTCTGATATATAGAGACTAAGTTGATAAAAAAATAGGTCCTTTTTGAAAAACATTATTTTTAATGTTTTAAATCGGGGTTCTGTTTTCAGCGTTAGTTGGCTTACATTGCATAAACGAGGTCCTAAAAATATCAATAATAATAAACAACGCCACCTCTTCAATGTGAAACACACTAGAAAATTAAAATCTATTGGAAACAATTACTTTTTTTTTTTCGCCTGTAATTCCCATTTAAAAAACGAAAATTTTATGGAGATTATGAATTTTTTATACTATTAGGTTGGTGCAAAAATAATATCGTTTTTTGACGTATTTTTTAACGTCAAAAAACGATATTATTTTTGCACCAACCTAATAGTAAATTATTTACATAGGAAAATACCCCCACTCCTAAATATCAATTTCCATAATTTTTAGAAATAATCAGAAAATTGAATGTTTACTTAATAGTAATATGAAGAGTTTTAAAAAAAATGAAATTGTGATGATCATCACACACATACATACATACACAAATTCAAATTATACAACAACAAGCATTCATTGGATAAGAAATCAACACTACTGCGTAATGGACAATTTATAAATCGCAGCTATGCGACAATTTTATAATCGCTATATTTTCATGTAGTCGATTTTGTGCACTTTTGGGAGAATCGGATCCCAGAAGCTTTCGTGATTCTCCCCAAAGCTCGCTTGCTGATTGGTCAATGTCAACCAATCAGATTGTCTGCACGTGAAGAATAATTCTTCCCTCGCAGCGCTTCGGAGCCGCTGATCATCTATATAAGCAAGAAATACTCTTAGATAATTAGTGAGATTTCAGCTGCCAGACGAATCCACGACAGTTGAAACCAGGCGCCAATCTTCTTACTCACACCACCATTCACATACTGAATATTCCCTACACTCACATAATCTTTTTCCTTACACAGCAAAACTGTTGAAAACATTTATTACCAGAAACTATCACAACTTTGTTTCTTTCAGTGAACTTTGGAACACAATTAATAGTTAAAGAGAGACAACTCTTGTTTTACTCAATGCATGCCTTTCTTTCACATCCTTGTTTGTACATCCTTAAATACAAATTTTATGTGTAATGATGTCTTTGACTTAACTTTTTTCTTCACGTCAGTTTGGTTTCCTAATCTAAGTTAAATTAATGTGATTTAGTCCTCCACAAAACAAATAAAACTTGAGAAATAAATATTGCATTTGGATGTGCTCATCTTTTTATTTTGACATTCATTTCTTTAATTGCTGTTATATGTAAATGCTTTCATAATATAAGTTTACCTAAATCCAACTTCCACGTTGGAACTTGAACTGATATTTAAAATTCTTCTGGACGCAAATTTAGTCAAAATACAAAATCTTTTTACAGGTGAAAAATGAACTATTGGACAAAGAGAAGGAAAATTCTTAAACAAATTGATAAGTACATCCGGGCTATTGAACAATCATATTCTACCAGTGATCGAGAAAAAACATGTCCTATGTCATCCAATCCATATCCACAAACAAGTTTGGTCAGCAAACAGCCACAGCTATCTACTGTTAGCAATGATCTTACAGACACATTAACAACCTCTGTAGAAATTCCTGCAACAGTAGGAAGAAAGAATTTACCCCTTTTTGTGATAAAATCTTGTTAAACTTTAAAAACTGAATTTGTTCAACAATTATCTTTTTGTTCTATGAATGTAAATTAAGTGACAAATGCATAAAAATCGTATAAATCATGGCTACTTACTATCTTTATCATTATCACGTCAATTTATTTATTTTATCAATACAAGAGAACGGACCACTGGAATACCGACACTGGTGGTCCGCCGGTGGCTGCCATTAGAGCACTAGTGGCTTGCTTGCTGGGAACTTCTAAGGTTTATTGGCATGATAAACTACTAAGATTTTTGCCATACTGTTCATCAAAGTAGTCCCATTGTCAGACATTAAAAAGCACCCAGAAAAAGAATGCAAAAGTTTTACTCAAGGTCACGGACTCTTTTCACAAAGCAAAGAAAGCCTTGGTGAACTTTGTAAAACTAAATTACCTCAGTAATGATAAAATTGCGGTGCTAATTTTAACAACAGATGCCCTCATCGAACGCTTTTGGTGCCGTTTTACAACAAAATATTAACGGAAAAAACAAACCTATATCCTTTTTATCTCTTAAGCTGAATTCCTCACAGATGAAATACAGCACAATTTTCTCGCTATCTATTTAACTATTTGACATTTCCGTTATATTTTAGAGGGACACGAATTCACGGTATTTACTGATCATAGGGTACTAACTTATGCTCTCTACAGCAAGCCCGACAAATATTTGCCACGTGAAACAAGACATCTGGATTACATTTCACAATTTACTTCGGACCTACATGATATAAAAGGTGAAGAAAATATTGTTGCAGACACACTTTCCCGTACTTCTATATCCTCAATAAATACGGAAAGTTTAAGGTACAAGAATATCCCCGACGAACAAAAATGACACTACACATTTGAAAGTCAAGGAAGATATTTCACTGCTATTTGAAAGTTTACCAATCCGTTTCGGACATTTGACTTCTGTGACATAATGATAGATCGGTTTGTATTGCAGAACATGTCCACTGACATAAAAACATTTGACATAGCAATGCATTCAGTGGCAAAACGCAAATTGGGAAACATACGAAATCTCGTATTAGTAAATTCCAGAGACTCGACGGTAGTTTCACTCATTTGCACATAGATATTATTGGGCCCTTCTCAAACGCACACCGTTACACTTATATGCTCACCATAGTGGATCGATTTAGTCGATGGTCTGCTGCTTTTCCTATTCCAAATACCTCCGGAGAGACTATCGCAAAAGTTGTACTGGACAACTGGATCAGTACATTGGAGTGTCATCTGGGATTACTGCTGACAGGGGATCAGAGTTTCAACCCATAGTTTTCAAGAAATCTATCAACCTCCTCGGAATCAAACATATCCAAACTCCTGCATATCATTTTTGTGCTGTCATTACTGTTTTTTTTTTGTAGACAAAATATCAAACCCATCTACGGACATTGTCAACAAACTAAAAGACAAAATGAATAGGTTATGTTTTAAACCAACTAGATGGGTGACTAAACTATCTTTTATACCTGCAGATCTGCATAATTGCAAGTATATTTTTCTCGGGAATGATATGATTAAGAAACTATTATTCCCAAATTATTCAGGTCGACATAAAGCGTTGGAACGATACGAAAAATATTTTACTATTCAAAAAAAGAAAATAGAGACACTGTATCAATTGATCGTTTAAAAGCTGCTTACATTGAAAAAATCACGCAACCACCTAACACACCAAAACAAACCAAAAGACATGCCCTCACCTAAAATTTCAATACCTCCAGCAACAACAACAAAAAGTGATCGCACTGTTCACGACATTTAGATATATACATTACAAATCAGATTTCATAAGAGAATCTTCTTCATACTGGGAGGAGTATTGCCGGATAAGCGCCTTCTGATGATAATTACAGGCGGCATGAAATTTAAAAGAATCGATCTCTTTCTCGGTTACTTCTCATAGCGAAAAGACGTATTCTTTTTCCTCCAGAAAATGTGAATGCCTAATTACAGACACTGAAGGTTACATTGAACTTTTCACATTTCATTTCATATCTTTTCTTTTGTAATATGTCCTACCAATGTATTTGTTAATATGTCTTTGTTCAAGTTCTATGTCTTATTTTTTCTTTGGACTTACACGAGTCCACCAAAAATTGTTAGCGAATCAAATGTACCAGGACTTTATAAAATCAACAAGAGATGGGCATTGTGATGAAGTTATGTAGGCGATTTCGAATGACCTTCTGCCTCGATTACAATGACCGACAGACCAGTTCGGGTTCTCGTAGTAGTTTCCATTGCGTTTTGTGCAGGTGGTGTATGAATGAACGTAAACCTTATGTCGCGGTTCTTGAACTCCTACCAGTTACTTGAAAGATGATTACGAATCTGGTATTTGGCCAGTCTGTGCCTGAAGCTGTATGGATATTGACAACTGGGTAGACTGACTTGTATGGAGTGCATTAATGTTTGTTGTGGGGGGTCAGTGCTGTTGGATCATTTTATCCAATGACTTTAGCTGGCAAGCTGAAAGTGACTCGTCTCTGTCTTCTGTATAGTTCCGATGTGTTGTCTGTTGCGTCTAAAAAGTCTTCCATCACTGTGTATTTTGACGATGTAACTATGAGCTTTTGTGCATTTATCTACAACTATTGTTGGTTGTCAAAGGTTATTTTCTTGAAGAACAGACACTTTACTGCTTATAACCAATTCATGAAGGTATTTTGCGTTTCTATTGTAATTGTTTTTTTTTTCTTATTGATTGTTTTTATAGTGTTTTTCGCTATTTGAACCATTCATTCAGTGAAACCATTTGATTGAAGGTATATTGGGCTGGATGTAAATTCCCATTTAGTAGCAAAATTGTGGAACTCATTTGACACAAAATATATGGCATTGTCTGTATAAAGGCGTTGTGGAGTACCATGAGCAACAAAAATTGCTTTGAAATATTCGAAGCAGTTTCAGCTATTGATGTTCTTCATCGTCTTGATAAAAAGCATTTTGCTGTACTGGTCAACAGCGAGTAAAAATTGTTGACTATTGACGTCATTGAATTGGTCTGGTTGGGTGTTTTTTAATGATCATTGTCTCTTTAGTATTTATATTTGGTGTTCATTGTAGATCTCGCATTATCTTACTATCATTACAATTTCTTTGTTTATACCTCCCCAATATACACTATTTCTTGCTTTGAGTTGACATTTTTCAGTTCCTCGATATGCATCATGAATGTAATGGTAACATACTTCTTGGTATGACTATGTATTCAAGCTATCTTGTACTAATCGACATTCTTTCAATGACCAGTAATTTCTTATAATTTTGGATACATATTTCACAGCCTTTGGACATCCATTTATTATCGCCTGTTTTAGCATTTTCAATTCTTCTTGTAGATCTATTTTCTTCAGAACTGATATATCAACATTATTATATTGTGATATCCAGTTCAATTCCTTTACCTTCAATTCGGTTGTACACTTGACATAATCTGGAATTCTCATTTCTTTGTTTGGCTTGTATATGATTTGAGCGTTCATAAGGTTGCAGCCTTAACAACATTCTTTGTCATCTTGGAATGCTTCTGCAGTGTTTTGTTCTGGACATTTTCCAATTGTTTCTGATCTGATTCAATTTGGAATGTTCACCCGTATACATATATATGAAATCTTTCACATGCATACACCACTGCAAGTAGCTCTCTTTCTATGTTTGCATAACTTGATTTGGTATCAGTTAATCTCTTGCTAATAAACGCAACAATTTTCCCATCATTGATTAATGTTACATCTAGGCTTAACATGCTTCCATCTACTTGAATCACTGTCTTTGCATTAAGTTTAAAGTAAAGCTAGGCAGAGGTTTTCGCGAATAAAATCTTTTAATGTTTGAAAAGCTTTATTGTGTGTCATTCCATTGATTATCTTTCTTGAGTAGTGCTTTCACTGGAGCTGTTTTGGTATGAAACGGCTTACGAATTGGGTCATATCTAGAAATGTCTGAAGTTCTTTTCGGTTTGTAGATAAGGGTTTATATTTAAGTTCGTTAAATTTTTCTGGATCTTGTTGATAGCTGTTCTCATCCCAAATAAGACCATAATATTTTATGTTTCTGTCTTGCTTTGCATTTGTCTTTGTTAAAAACTAAACCATATCTTCGGCAGTATCCATTATTTTTCTCAAGTTATGTTCTTCGATTATTTTGCCATATATACAGATATCATCAGATATTCCAATAGCTCCTGCACAACCTTCCAGTACTTGGTCCATTTTTTGTTAAAAGAACACTTTAAGAACCTGTACATAACAAACCCTGGTTTTAAAACATGGAAGCAGACTTGATTCTTCAAAGTGTATTGCCGAGTATCCAGTATTTGTAAAATATTTTGCACCAGCTAGTTTATGGGAAATTTCCTCAAGGGTTGGTATTTTGAAGTAAGTTCTTTTAATGTATTTGTTTAGCAGTTTTGAATTTATACTTACATACACAATTCACTATTTTCATAACTGTTGCATGCAAATTACATTCAATCTGTTCATTCACTTTTGTGATCACACCAAATTCTTCCATTTTGTTTAATTCCTTCATCATTTCATCTTTCACGTGTACTGGATATTTTCACGGGGTTTGGACCACATGTGTTGCATTTTCAACAATGTGTATTGTTTGTTTCCCAGGAAAATTTTCCGATACATTTAAATATGTCAGGATATTCACTTGTAAGGTCTTCTGTGCTTAATAATTGTTTTCTAGTATCTACTGATGTTATGCTACAGTTAATCTGTACAAAACCTTTATTTATACTAGATCTTAAACCTAATATTGCTATGTCAGTCTCGCACACAGAAAATTTGGGTTGAGTAGTTGAAGAGTTTTTTTTTTCTTATTCAATGTGGACTAGGATTTCTTCTTTGACGTGTGGCTATTTTAGTAAGGCGACATTTTTTGAAATGGTGTAAACTATGGTTTATTCTGCATTTTCTATTATAAGCATAAGTTTTCTTTTCTTTTTTCCGCATCTTGTACATTGTCTGATATTCTTTAACGTTACTTCACGCTTCCATTCACTGGCATTTGTAACGTATGCTATTTTTCTTGCAATATTTGGTTTATTTATTAAATTTCTTTTTTCGTCCGTCCACTTCAGTTCTTTTATCTATTCATAAATTTATTTTTCCCTTCTTTTGTCTGCAGTCTAGCTAAATATTCGTCAATTGTTACTTCATTTTGTTGTAATGGCGGTTCTAAATGTTCAACCCATTTGTTTGGTTCTTGTATCAGTTTTCGAAAATTCTGAATACATTCCCAGATACTTCCTTCTGTTCATTTGTTGTGATTTTTTCCGACCTTTTGGTCCTGTGCTTACTAAAGAATATTTATATTTTAATTTTTCGTCTATTTTAATGAAGCAAAAAGACATAAAATCGACCCATTCAAACAAAGGCTTCACGCTTAATTCCGTTAGACCACTCCAGAATCAGTAATGGAAATTTGAAGTCATTCGTCTTTTCTTTTTTTATTCATATATATATATATATATATATATATCATTTTATTTTGATCATTTCAGTCGCCCTTGACACTTTATGTTTGACTGTTACGCTTCACACAGCTGTCGCCATGTGGTATTCGTATTTACTTTCATAGTATTGAATCAGATACGTAGTGCTACTATATATGTTTTATTTCACCACTTGGCTTCTTCTATACACTCAAGAGACATAACTCATGAATGCTAAACAGTTCCTATTATACCCTTATTTTTCAAACTTATAACCAGACCTGAAACATAACCAAACTAATCGACTCAATTTAATTGCTTTTCTTCTTACTATGATGATTCGACAAGAGCCGGCACGTAACTACTAGATTCCATCTTTTACCATTACACTACAAACCAACGATTCAATCGGAGCGCGCACGCAAATTAATCGATTCCATTTTATATAAATCGTTAATATATTACGATCTATAAACATGATTCAACCAGATTAAGTACTCTCGTTATTCGACTCAATATATTTTAAATGGTTGTCTTATTACCATTACTCTACAAATTGATGGATTCCAACAGAATGGCCCACGAAATGGTGAACTTCTTGTCATTATGCCACAAACTAATAACTTGTTCATAGTCAGCTCATAATCTTCTCGGCACAATTTCTTTAAATATTTCCTTTGTGTTGTGTAGTTTTACGGTCTGTGACGTAGAAGTATGTCCCCTTGACGACTGACGTATTTGTAGTCGTTTGACTTTATGCAAAACAGGGTAAGATCATTTTGCATCTACGGAAATTAAGAGATTTTATGCCCTTCTTTGACTTTAACTATTGTACGAGATCTTATCCCCTCCGGCCTCTCTCTCGCGGTGTGTACCTGGTTCTTTTTTATTGGAAAACTAGGTCTGGACTCATCGTTATTCTGATTTTCCAACTCCATGTCGGATTCGTGTGTACGACCTTACATAGTTTGGTTTTTTTCCTACTGCTTTCACCATCGGAAGCACTAATCCTTTCTCTTCCCTTTCAAGCCTCATTTTTTACATCTCAACTTCTTCATCGTGAATTCCGCTTCTGATTTGATCAGAGTGAGTTTAGTAAATTATGTCCATGTGTTGTTAGTGTATAATGTTAATGGATTCATTCAATTTGTTTCAGCCACGAATACAGTTTCATTACAAAATTATAGTGCATTGTCAGAGGCTAACGTTTTTACCACCCCATTTCTGGAAAATATTACTCGTAATATTTGCTTTACCGTGGCTGCCTTCCTATCCTGAACCCTAATAACTTCAGGCTACCCAGAGATTGAATCGACCAAAATTAAAATAGTCCCTACCTTTAACATTTGCATTATTCATATGAATGTAGGCACATGGCTCTTTTTCTTTAGGCCATGAATATATCTTGGTTTGCCGAAAGTTTTTCTTGGGTATTTTTGTACATATTTTTCTACATCATGCTTATTAATTGTAATTAATATTTTTCTACATTACGCTTCTAATATTGTCTCTGTGTTGTTGTCCGTAGTTACTTCCTTTTTAGCGTCAAAAATGTTTACAACAGTTATTTTTATAGGTGCTTTCTTTAAATTTTCTAATCCTGTTTACTTCGGCAATGCTCTTAGATGTATTAAATTTATCAATTCTAATTGTTGCAGAAACACTAAATATGTATCTAAAAACATTTTACTCAATTGTAATTGTTCTATAATTGTGTGTTTATATGAAAATCATCCCTTCTATTAATCTCAACTCAACTGTATCAAGTTTAATTTTTTGACCCTAGCGTAAGTAGTAAACAACGAACCGACGTTTCCACGAAATCCGATTCATCCAATCGGCGACACCATATTTATTATGTAGTATTCCATCCGTGAGGTAGAATTAGTTATTTACAAATATACATTTAAATTTGATACAAAATTATATGAAATGACGAAAGAGATGGTGAACCCATTAATCAAATAAAAGAAACCGAAGAATTCAAAGCAAAACTGTTAGTATTGTCCCTGTCCAAGCAGCAAAAATAAGAACAGTCGCTGAATCATGCGAACCACCTTTTGCTGAAATCTGCCGAAGTTAAGCACTTTCTGTCAGTTCTAATCTTCATCCTGAAGTGAATCCAATCAGATCCTGATGAGAATAGAGTATGTCTCATAAGATTCCCTCCACTCGCATCACCAGATTTGCCACTTGCTAGTAACATGAGATCCACCAAGCTTTTCACCCCGGACCATGGAGGTGACACATTATCGCACACGTACGAGAGATCGATGTACACAAGATGTTCAACATCGATAAGAGCCCTCAACATGATCCCAGAGCGAGACCACCAGCGGACAATGGAAGGCGTACTTAACAGTTTCCTCTAAGTTACGATCACACCGGTGACAATTGAGCATTTCTGCCAAGCCCGCTCTGCAATTCATGTCATTGAGAGGAAGTGCATTCCGGATCAAGAGCCAGGTAAATGAAAACTCAGTGTTACTGATCTAATCCACTGCAGGTGAACAGGACCAGAAAAAGCGCAATTCGTCCACCGTCAAGCCGAGAAGCCCACAGAGACCAGGATCCTTGGTAAATCGGTTTTTGAAATGCTGCTGAAACACCTCGCACATGTCGTTGATCGACTGCAAGCTGCGTCCACCGGAGGTGCCGACCTGACGAATGTAACGATCGGAACCTCAACATATATCTCTCTTGCGCAATTGTACTCACCACTTTGTTAGACATTTTAGTTAATCTAGCCCTAACTACTTGACCTTAATAGCGCTTGCTAGCCGAATGCTCCATGGTCTGCTTGGTAACCCTATCACTAAGGGACCCCCCAGCCACCGCCTCACCAGACTATCTTTTAATGTTTTCACCTTCTTAGCTTAAGGCAAATCGTTGATTACATTCGGTGGTGAAAGAGAAGCATATCCTTAATATTCTCCCACCACTTATTAAGCAAACCACTAATTCCTGCTGCACTAATCTAGTCAACTGGAAGTCTTCCCTGTCCAGTAAGGACACGTTGAACTTCCAGTGTCCAACCATTCTAGGCCTAGCGTCTAATGCCATCTGGGCAAAAACGAGTTAGCCAAACCAGCATGTGAGAGACTCCACCATTGTGGTCACCTCGACCAGACAACACACATACGACAAAGTTCAAAAAGCACTATATGGACGACATAAAGATAGCAATACGACATGACAACACGTAAAACAAAAGGACAAGACTTTTCAAGAAAAATATTTCAATCCATATTGGAATGAATAATTCATATTCGACTCAGAAGTTTGAATGAGACTGAGAAGTGGCCTATCTCATTGTCTAAGAAGAAATCCTCCTATGACCTAGAAATATATCCCCTTGCCGACTGACAATTGACTTATTTGTAGTTGACTTTATACTAAATAGGGTAAGTCCATTTTGTATATCTCAAAGATTACTGTACAAACTAATATCTCCACCAGAACAGCCATGGAAATTACTCAACTCAATCTCTTCTAAGTTGTTAAATTCTTACCAAAACTTCTCCAGTCACCTGTTTACCTACAAATTAGACCAGTGTGGGAAAATTACTCGGTTCAATCTCTTCTAAGTGGTTTACTATGATTCTCTAAATGGATGACACGCACATAGTTTGTTACATTATTCCCATTGCTTTCCGAACTGATGATTCGGCCAGAGTGGATACGAAAAACTTCATTTCAATATCTTGTAAGTGGTTACCTTATTACCATTGCTCTAAATCTGATGACTTGCATGCAAACTACACAATTCAATCACTTAAGATTGCAACTCATTCTACAAATTGATCATTTTAACATATCAACCAATCTACTCTCTTTCAGTCTCTTATATTATCATTATGTTACAAACTGATGAATCATCCAGAGTTCGCAAGCAAAATACTCAATTCAATCTCTTATAAGTAATTACATTACTATTAATATAAAAACTGTCCACTCAAAATGATTGGGAATTTTTTTGTCATACTTCCCTCACCACAAATACATTCACCCGACACCATTACAATTTCACCAAATTGTAGAAGTAGGTGGTGAGATGGCCAAATAAAATATGGAGGCACTTCAAAGATTATTATCCAGATTCTCTGCTTGCCAAAATATTTCACTCTGGAATATGCTTTTCTTTTTTTCACCCCCCACCCAATCAAGTCAGAGGCAGTCTTCTTTTGTGAGTCATAAAATGTCCCATATTGGAAAACTACTTCCTTTTACAATCTGTTGGTAATATTCAATCCAATTAGTCATTTCATCACATTGTCTTTTGTGGATTTGAAAACCATTTTTCTTTCTGTCAATCACCGAAGATTGATTGACAGTTCTTTCTTTGATGTTATGTTTTCATGCTCAAAATATTGTTTTTGAAACTTTGCAGGCTGAAATTTTCATTTAGTATAAAAAAAAAGAAAAGAAAAAGGATGAATAGATTATTGGTAATCGCCTTACTTGATAGAATTGTAATTTTACGAAATGAAAATTAAATGGTATTTCATGCATTGAAGAGATGTAGCAGAATTTCTTTTTCTTTTCATAAAAATGAAAACAATGCTATTAAATTAAAAAAAAAAAATTTATTTAATTGAACACTTTTACCCATTGATAACCATTTAAACATAGCATGTTGGGTTGTCTGAATAAAATGGCAGAACAAAATTTGTAGAAGAACATAAACATTTATTTATAATGTCACAACAGTTAAGCACTTGTCAGAAGAGTTTTCATACAACTAAGTAAACAGTTACATTGACACAAGCTCTCAGGAGCTATAAAACCATGTATGAATCAAGTTGCTGGGAGCCTTGAATGTTATTGACTCCAACCAAATTTAACTTTCCTTTGAGGCATCACATAACAAGTTATGAAACCTGTTTAGTTAGGAATGAATCTAAGATTAAAAAAAAAGAGTTAAAAGTGAGATAACTTGTTGACTGCTCTGATCAGAAAGTAGCCTGAACAAAGATTTTTGTGAATAGGAAAATTGTTACGTGTGTTCCTCAATCACACTAGACTTAGCAACACAAAGCAGGAATTAGTATGAGCATTTGAAGACAAGTGCACAGAAGTTAAGCAACCTTTATTCTTAGTTAATATCTAATGGATAAGATTTTCAAATGAAAAAAAAAACCAGATATCCTGTAGGATCCTAATCTGTTTAGGTTTGTCTCTTGTAGTTTGATGTGGTGTTGTATAGTGACTGTATGCAATATATCAGTATCTGTTTAAAGTGTACACTTATACAAATGTGAAATTCAAATTATTTCAAATAAAAAATAACATCTAAATTGTAATAATATGATTTCTCTACATATGTTTGTATGTTAGTTGCTATAACACAGCCTATTGTAGCACAATATAGTTGAAATGCTCTAACTGGGCCACTGCTTTCAAAGTAATTTTTAATTAAGTATAAACTGATGAAAGAACGTGTCTGTCCAAGAGAGACAACTCAAAATCTATTAACAGCTAATTTGTTATTTTCCTATAGTTTAAACTATAGGAAAATAAAAGGAATAAACAAAGAATCATTAACCTATTTGTACTCTTCTTTGTCAGCTATGGTGGTATACCAATGAGGATATTTTAATTAGTGATAATGAAGGTTAGTGATAATTAACATTTTCAAATAATTATAAATTTGATAAATAAAAAGTGGCATTCAAGCAAATACTTACAAAATTTGCAATTCCTTACATGAATCTACATAATTAACAAGTCCTTTGCTCAAACCATTTCATCTCAATATCGATCTCTACTGCAAAAATCATCATTTCTGGGGTTTTATTTCTTTGCTTAAAATCAAATGGTTTTCTTTATGAAAAATGTGTACATTTTTATTTGCTAAAGTATAGATATCTACATCCATATACTTCAGCCTTATATATATATAAATTTTTTCAATCTGCCTTTTATATATATATCAAACAAAATATCATGAGGTAACATGAGGATATTTCAGAGACCTACTCATTGTGATTTATTTTTTTTTTTATTTTTTCAGTACTAATGATTGAACAAATGCCCAAACATAAATAATGATAATACAGACAAGATCCTTATTTCTAATGATTGTAAGCGAATAAAATTGCATCTTTAAAGATTCAATTTTGTCATTGGTTTTTGTCATTTTTAAAATTGAACAAACTGACTAATCCTTAGAGGAGAGAATCTTCTCCAAAACTATTTTTAGTCTCAAACTAATCCAGTGAAATTTATGACAATTTCTGTTGCTACATCAGATATACACACAATGCTAATCACTATCAACTCTTGTAATTTTTTTCAGCTAATCAAGCAATAAACTAATTGATTTTCATGAAGGGAAATTTTTTTTAATATTTATCTCCTAATATAGTGAGACAACCATGAATTCTCAATTTCTTTTAATCTATGAACTGAAATAAAGACAAAATATAAAAAATTACTTTTCCAAATTGAAATTTTGTAGAAGATATTGAAATTAATAATGAAGGCTTCTTATTGCTAACTCTTGCATAAGAATGTGATAATTATATGAAGGTGCTATATTATATATATATTCAATTTTTTCATATATTTTAAGTCTGTAAAGTGGTTTGTTTTTTCTCTTTATATAATACCTTCACAAAGTATCTCTTCACTGAATAACTGAAATACTCAACTCAAGATTGAAATGGTCCTGTTTTCTTCATTTAACAAGATTATACACTCCAATTTTCTAAAAAAGTAAATTGAAGAAATTATTTATTTTTCCACTAGGTAGTGAAATGTTTGTGTAGCCATAACTTTTAGTAATCAATATGACCAAGAAATGTTTAAAGATAAATTCAGTCCCAAGGCAGTGAGACCTTTACTTATAGCACCTGGTATTTCAAATGGTCACCCACTTGGTACTGAAGATAAATAACATTGCTTAATATCAAATTATAATTTTGAGAAAATCATATTTAACAGAAAACCTGATATGATAATTTATATCTCCTGAAAAAGGATCAACATTTATATCAATGTGGGGGAAAAAATGTAAGATACAGTTATTAGCAAAGTCCCTAAATTTTACTCTCACTTATAAAAGAAAGAACTCTTTTTTTTAAGGTCAAGGCTAGAAATATTAGACAAGAAAATTTCTTACTAACAAATTTGTTTAACTACTCTGATAAAACACCATATAAATTGGTTAGTACAATTTTATTTAATAGCTACAATGCTTACACCCATGAAAGGCTTACTGTATTCAAGTTTTCTTTATGTAGAAAATTATGCCTTAAGCTTTTAAGATTGTTTCTTCTGTAATATCCTATTTTACATACACACACACACTTGTTGATTTATCCTAAACTGAAAAAAGTCATCATCTTAATATTTCCCTACTCAAAACTAATATAGGATTTTAATTCTTATAATAGTTAAAGGGAGATAATTTACTTAATGGCATTTGTGGTGAGATATAGTGCTAATTGTTTTATATATATTACATATATATATATATATATATATATATATTTATTCCTATTGATTTATATTCTGGAATAAGTATTTTCAATAAGCTTGCAGAGTGAACTCATAAATTGGTACAGTTTTATTTCATTATAACTAAATTATGCAAAAGAAATTACATTTTAATATACTTGTGATAGAATATAAATCCATGGAGCCCATATCTCATACAAATGTAAACAAAAACCTGACCTGAAGAACATAACACTTAGTTGAGCACTTATAAAATATTATATACAAGGTAAATAGATATATGTTAGTCAAGAGAATAACAAGTACTTTTCACAGGTCAGCAAAATGAAAGATTTTCAAAAATATTTTGTTCAGTAAGAATAATGGTTAGCAAAACAGTAACCTTATTGAATATGAAAAAAGGAAGTAGAAAGTAAAATAACAACAAAAATGTGGTACTATTTAATTTAAACCAATTTTTCTTTTATTCAAATGATTATTAAAGGAGACGCTATGTTTACAACCTGTGTTGTCGTTGCTCTACTAGTCTCTAACACAACACTGTTGCCATTACAAGTTTTTGGGTTTGTTTTTTTATTTTTTCTCTCTACTTTCCCAAAGAAGGTGGTGTTGATGCAAACAAAAGTGTTTTTAAAAATAGTTCTAATAATTAAGACAAACAGCTTTGGACACAGATAAATTAGAAAAAGATTTGCAAAAAAAATATTTTTCAAATAAAAATTTAAAAGAAATGAAAAAAACGTTTCTTTTGTCTACTACAACAATTCTGAATTTAAGATTAATTTTGCATCTAGTTTATGTTGGTATATTCAACTAAAACTCTAAGAAAAAATTCACATTTGTTTATAACTGAGTGCAATTAGAAGAAATGATAAAAAAGGTAATGAGTTCTTTATAAAAAAAAATTGTCTCACACTGAATTGTATATTTTTCATTTTTCCTTGTTTTTTTATAGAAAACAAACAAGAATAAACAGAACCATTGAAAATAAATGACAAGGACTTAAAATTTATTATCAACTTTACATTCTAGCTGTTAGCTTTTCTCAGTCTTCTATATGTGTATGGCAGTAGTGAAAACAAGTTTTTGGCTTTTTAAAAACAGTAGAAGAAGATTGGAGAAGCTTAGATGGTCACGCCTTTGGATAAGTATGTATATTTAAACCACATACTTGCATAGGTAGTCTGATTAAAAAGAAAAAGAAAAAAAGGAAATAAGGAAAACTGTTTGAAAAATAATCATAAAAGTGAAAAGATACAAGGAAAAGGAGGACATCATTGTGGACAAAGCATATGGTGTTGGATGGGGTCATAGGATAAGGGTATACAGATTCAATTGTTGAAAGTCAAGGGACAAAGTAGATGTGTATATGTGTGTATGTATATATATATATATATATATATATATATATGTGTGTGTGTGTGTATAAAAGATAACTTGTATATTGAACATTTTAGAAGAAAAAAAAAAGAAAGAGTGACTGGGTGAAGACTAGGAAGTAGAGGATCCTAACATGAAGTAGATAAGACATCTGATTAACAAAATAGTTAACAGTGGGCTATCACTAGCAAATAATAAAAGAAGCAGTAACATTATCCTCCTTCTTTTCTTTTTAAATCTCATCTTTGTGAATAGGGCCACAAGTGAGATTGATATATTAGAGTTTGAAGTATGGAAACTATGCAGCCATCACCATCTTTTTCTTTTTAGAGTTGAACCAATGGCATGCAGAGGAGAAACAGCAAAATAGAGCAGAATGTTTTGAAAGAGTTTTAATTTATAAGAAATTAGATCAATCTGATCCAAACTGATCTCTAATTCATTTTGCTTTTCTTTCTCAACAGAAAAATCTATTGTCAGCCAAATTGTTGGTACAATGTATCTGTCTAAATTTACATATTTCAAATGTATTATAATTTAATGCAAAAATACCTTTTATTATTAATTCTGGTCATTGTAACTAATTTTAAAACAAAGTCAAGAAACTTTATATTATTTAATATCTAAAATGTATTTAAATAAAATTTTCTTTATTCACAGGAGACATCTTTTAGAATATAAACAATGTCTATAATCTGACAGACATGTATGTTGGTAAAATTGTATTAACTAACATTAAAAGCTTAGAGAATGATTACATCTGTATGTATGTGTATGTGAAAGCATAGAACAAAGTAGTTTAACTATTCACAGATTTGATAACATTTAATGAGAAATTCACTGTCCTCGTGGTTTTAGTCTTGAAAAACAGTTTGAATATAAAATATTGTAATAACTGTTGGAAATAACTCAAATCTAAGAGGAAGATTTAAAGAAAAAAAATAATCTGAGGATTAAATAACTGAATTAAAAATGAAAAAAATGCATTGACAACCAAAGCAAACAGATGAGTAGATTAGCAAGTAAGAAAAAGAGATGGTGACATAAAATTCATTTCCAACTTGAAGAAATAAAACTGATGGAATGATACATATGGAAATAGAGTGGGTGAAAGAAACCAGCAAACCAGACAATTAATGTAACCTACCAGCAGTAACAGTCAAGCAAAAGAAAAATATTTGATTTTGTTTTTTTCTGCTCAGGTAATTTCAAGATTCCAAAAAGAGGTTGTACAAAGCACATCATGTCTTGCCAAGAAATGGTTGGGTGGTGGGGTATAATAAAAAAAAAAAGAAAATAAGAAAAAATATATCCAATTAAGTAGTATAGAAATATTCAAAAAGAGGAAAAATAATAAACATGGACCACTGCATATGTGGGTGTTCTGAGTTCATGAATAAAAATAAAATCTGGACCAGCATCCACTGCTTCAAGAGGGACATTAGTAGTATTACCATAATTATTTATTTTCTTTGTATACAATTTTTTTGTTGCTGGCCAGTTACTGACCAACTGCCTGCACTTAAAAATGGTGCAAGAAGAAAGCACAGAAACTAGGGTGGCAACAACACACTCACACCATGATATGTCCACGCGTCCCCAGGCTGGACTGTCCATATGCATATCAAACTGCATTCCCAGTACTGAAAATTCAAAATGGCTGCCAATGCAGTTCAAGTTCAAAATGGCTACCAAGGCAACGACAACAACAGCCTTTTGTATAATTTAGACAATGGCTGCTTGCTGGTCTGTAAGTAGAGAACTGAGTAGTTCAGTTGATCAGTCCTGTCACCGAATTTCAGAAAAAGATGAACGATAGTTTTGATGATGAAAAAGAATGTTATTACAGAAGCTGACACTTGTTTCTTGCTTTTCGGGGAGGTTGTGGCTGCAAAACGGCTCGGACTGCTTCCTCAAATACCTGAACAATAGTAGGAGAAAAAAAAATTAATTTCATAGTAAAAAATAAAAAACAGCAAGCTGAAATGGTTTAGTCTTTAAATTCTTAATAAACTTCAATATTTTTAAAAGGAATGTAACCAAAGATAACAATGGTAAATATAACAACTGATAAGTGGACTAAAAAAGCTACTTTGTCAAATACTCAGGTAAAACTATACCTGACTTGAAAATAAAGATTCTGTGTACCAGTCAAAAGTTACATTTGTTATAGTAATAACACATGAAAGTTAATGTAAGGAAAATTCAAGGATAAATATTAGAGAAAAGACATTCTCTACAAATAAAATTTAAATAAGAAAAAACATTCTTTATATCATATTTTTTTTAAAGTGTTTGGTATACTTAAACTGTAATTGCGTATATTATAACTTTGCAAAACTAGATAAAATTCAAATTTGAAAAAGTCAGGGTTCCCACAGATCTGAGTAAAAAAATTCCAGGATCATGTTAAGAAATTTCAAAGACTGTAACTTACACACATGCATGCACACACATGCAAAAAGTGAATGATCATCAATTTCAAAAACACAAACTTTTTGATTTATCTTTTAATACTTTGACAGATGAGATGTTCAAAGAAAAGCTACAGCTGGTTCCAATAATTTATGTCACATGGAGCAGTTGAAAGCAATGAGGAAATCAAAGTGCTGAAGGCTAAAACACAACTGAATGCAGACCTGGTTATATCTGTCTATATTTTTGAGATGAGGTATTGTAATTATTTACATTGATTGGACTGTTGTCCTAATCTTTTTTGCCATATTCACAATGTTTTTGGTCATTGTACACTCCGGACTTCTTCAGGTGATTGGAATTTTGAACTGAAGCCTTTATTTGGTCCACTGGGGTAGATTGTTCTAGTTTCATGTGCCATACCTCTTCTGGATGTCTCAGTTATCTTCCTTTGTTCAGTACTAGCCAGGTATTGAACTCACAACGGGTCAAGTCAGTGGATCCAACCAATACTTTTATCCACCAGACCATGTGTCCTTGAGGACATCAGTGTATGAATTTTTGGGACTTATAAACTTAATGTC
This sequence comes from Acanthosepion lycidas, assembly GCA_963932145.1. Classification (NCBI taxonomy): domain Eukaryota; kingdom Metazoa; phylum Mollusca; class Cephalopoda; order Sepiida; family Sepiidae; genus Acanthosepion; species Acanthosepion lycidas. The sequence goes on along the minus strand of OZ010582.1, from coordinate 75,595,842 downwards.
TCAGAAATCATTTTTTACCAGAGCCTCATGTTGGACAATGTGAACTTAATGAGATCATCAATACAGTTCACAATGGAGAGAGAAGACGACAACAAACTTGCATTCTTGAATGTACTAATATCTCAAACAGAGCATGTGTTCAAGACATGGGTATACTGCAAGCCAACATTCACCAGACAATACCTAAACTTCAACTCCCACCACCCATACAGTCTAAAGAAAGGGATTGTCCACTGCTTACAACCTCAAGCAAAAGTCATAAGTGCCAACCCAGAGATGTATGAACAAAAAATGGTCAGTATAAGCAGTAACCAACAACGTAACAACTACACCTGGGTACATGGCAGCAGCGCCAACAAACTGGGATAGAAGGGTACAAGAGGATAACAACACGGTGAAAACAGCTTCGGTCTGCCTAACCCCTATGTGAAGGGGATTATTGGAGAAAATACAAAAGATCTGTAGTCCATATAACATAAGGCTGACCTTCAAAAGTGGTTTGACACTTTGCAGACACCTCTTCATAGAGGAGAACATGAGTAATGACTGTGTGTATGCTATCCTGTGCAGTTGTGGTAAGAAATATAAAGGAGAAACAGGCCACCCCAAGCAGAACACCAGAAACCCATAACATGAGGAAATAGAAAAATCAGGCGTGGCTTACCATATAGAGAGGGAAAAGGGAGACCCACCCCTGTGGGATGAGGTTGAAATAATAGACAGAAAACATCACTAGAAAATATGAAAACTTAAAGAATCAGCACATATGCTAGGCCACAAAAAAATCTCCTAAGCTGGTCAAGCATAGAAATGAACATGGGAACCAGTAATAAAGAGCGCTAGAGAAAAACAATAATAACAACAAAAAATAGTAAAAAAATTGGTTACTGAGATGTGGATAAAAATGTTGGTTGGATCCAGTGACTTGACACAAAGATTTGTGAGTTTAATATCTGGCTACTGCAGTGGTGAACTTGGAGAGTTGAGTTAAAGGGAGATAAATCTGGAAGAGGCATGACACATGTAACGAGAACAATCTACTCCAGTGGATGAAATAAAGGGTTCAGTTCGAAATTCCAATAACCTGAAGAAGGCTGGAGCCTATAACAGCTGAAATGTCATGATTAACAGTCTGAATAATGTAAAAAGACCTAGTTAGGTTACACATTTAGTGTAGCATTCTACAGTTTTGAAAATGCTACACTTGAAAATTTTGAATTACACACTTTAATTTCTTACTGCTACACATTTCAGCTAAGACAACTCATGGTTTGCAAATATCACAAAAATTCTTGATTACTACACATTTCCTATGAAGTTAAGTATAATGGTTTTAATGAACAAAACTACAAATAGAAATTTTCACAAAATTTTATCTAGCACTACGAGTCATGGCTTTCATTGCATATGGCACAGTAGACAACGATATTAAAAAAATTTCAGTTCAACTACTTTAACATTCAGCTCCTCTTCCAATTTTGATATTGCATTGATTGGGCTTTGCAGATCTTCACATGGGATTAGACTTTGCAATAAGTGTGAAGTTCTGAGTCTGCTCTGCTTTCTCAACATAGCTGACTTGAGCAGATTTTGTGTGCAACATTCAATCTTGTCTTTTTTGGTCTTCAGTCCTTCAATTTCCATAAGCATGGATCTCTATTTTTGACAAGCTGCTTCTTCCTGCCTTTTTTTCTTCTCAGCCTCAAGGTATTGGTTGTATGCTATTCTGGCATTGGAAGCAATGCAAAGAGCCTTAGTCATCGGAACATTCCCAGCACCTCCAACTATGGCCAAATATTATGTGATATTGTGCTGTGTGACCAGAGTTTGCCATTTCATATTGTCAGTGGAAATTTCGTTATTGACTGATAAAACTCTCTCCACTGAGGCTTGTCCATGGGCGAGTACTCAACAATCTGTGAATAACTTTCCACAGTTTTTGATATTCTTTGTTGCTAGACTTTTGACAACAATTTAGACCAGGCATCCCCAATGAGGATGATTGTTTCTCTGAGTGTGGTAGGGTGTAGGGGTAAGTTTACACAAACAAGTTCTTTTCTTTCATAGTAAGTGGAAACATTCATAAATAAGAATTATGAGTTTATGTTTTAATAAACGTTTCTAAATTTATGCTTTCTCATCTGTTTACGAAATTAATTCTTTAACCATTTAAGGATGAAATAAATTATTTTTAATGATAGCACATCATACTGCATCCAGCAGAAATACTTTTTTTTGTAAAACAGTTACACATCTCTAAATGTTTCAACTGAACTAATGATTTTGAAACATTTCATTCAGTATCTGGTAGTAAGCATCGTCTGCTATCAATCACCGACTTGCACACTACACTGATTGAACAGTAATTATAAGAAGTAGATGATGTCCAATTTTTATGTTGGTATACTCACAGTATTACAATATTAATAATTAGATCAAGTGTTAGTGACAACTTTGAGTTGAAAATATTGTTTCTGTGTTATATTTTTTAAGTGGATACAACTTGGCACCAGGACAACTTATCAAGAGGACTTCTTGCCGGCAGGACAACTTTACTTTTTGAATTTTTAAATTTCTATTTTTTGGGTTTTAACTTGATTAAATCAATAAATTATTATAAATTTTTATAAAAAAAAAAAAAAAAAAAATCAAGTAATATTCTTTTTATTTATATAAATATTAAAAATTAAAAAAAAGTATTTATAATCATTTGTATTAATTTTAAAGATTAAAGAAATTAAATTTAATCATTTTATTTGTATCAATTTTAAAAATAAAAAAATTATAATCATTATATTTATATTGGTTTTAAAATTTTTTTTAAATAATTCTAATCATTTTATTTGTATTTATTTTAATATTAAAATAATTTTAAAAAGTTAAGTTTTCCTGACGGTGAGTTATCTTGGTGGTAGGTTGTCCTAGTGCTTATAGTTTTAGCCCTTTTTTCATTAATCATGAGTACCCAGAAAAAATGTAGAGAGTATGTAGAGGAGTATTTGGCTTATGGCTTTGTAGAAAGCCCATTTGATCAAAGGCAATCTATGTGCCTTATTTGCAACAGTTCATTTTCTAATGAAGCAATAAAACGTTTTGAAATAGTATTTTAAAAAGAAAACATCCTGACAAAGTGAACAAACCCATTGCTTATTTTGAAAATTTAAAGAAAAACTTTAACCAATGAAATATTCTTTCATCTTATTTAAAAAAAAGAAAAGAAAACAGAAACAAATAAAAGTGGCTTAATTACTTAATTATGTGATAGCGCGAGTAATTGCAAAAAGTGGAAGTGCACATACAGTTGCTGAAAATGTTATTAAGCCTTCCTTTGAAATTCTCATGAAAACTGTGTTGCAGCAAGATTCGGCAAATATCTTAAAATCATTTCCACTGAGCAATGATTCAATCCGGAAAAGAATTGATGAAATGTCAGTATATGTGGAGAGACAACTTGTTGAAAAATTTAAATACATTAAATTCTCAATTCAGATTGAGAAACAGTAAACAATAACAGAGATATTCTTATGGCATATGGTCATTATATAGATGATTACTGCAAGCTGTGTGAAGAGTTGTCCGTGAAACTTTTAGAAACTGATACCACTGGATTATCCATTTTTGAAGCTGCAAAATCTTTTTTCAGTTTGAGAAATAAATCACATTTTTTTTAAATAAATAATTAAAATACATCCATTTTTGTTTGTGTTCATAATTTGGAAAGTCTACTTTACAAATTAGTATTTGGATGCACATTTTATAGGCTTATTTTAAATGTGTTCACAATAACAATGACCATACCTTGGGAGTTGATAAACTTTCAAGCAGCACTGTATGTTCAAAATGTGTATATTCCTACAGGAAAAAAAATGACCCAAATTCTTCTAGACAAAGAAAGACATCTGTTCCATGCCTAAACTCCCAAACTTGGGGTTTTGTTTACATTATACTATACATCCAAAATGCATTTATATTACTACAGAAAAGAAAACCCAAATTCTTTTAAACAAAGAAAGTATTTGGATTTTGTCTAATTCCCAAGCTTAGGGTTTGTTTATGTTGATGCTGTCCATCCCAAAACACCATCTTTACAGAAAGAAAGAACGGAAGAACGGAAGATTCTGAACAAAGAAAATGCCATGTTGTTATTAACAAGATTTCCTAAGATTAAGACAGTCAGGGTAGAGAAATTAGATATATCAATATCAAATTTTTGGGCTCTTGAGAATCTATATAAACAAGAGCCCACAAGGCCTGACACACAGATTGAGAATCAGACAGGAAAGGAGTCACCAGGCAGCCATCACCACACATTTCTTAATACCCCTACATTTTCAGTGGCCAGAGAAAAAAAAAAAACAAAAAAAACACATGCATGACAGGCACTTCCTTACACTATTTTACTGTGTATTTCCTAGTAGCATCAGTGGGTTGTGTTCAAGGCTGTTGAATATTTGTGCAGAGTGGCATATAGTAAATGGTAAACATGAATTCACACATATCAGTATTTGCTATTGGACAACACAAACCCAGATTTAAAAAAAAAATAGATAGGATTTTGAAAACTGATTTTAAGACACTCTACTTTGAAAACTTTGGTAACATAATCATCTAACTCTTATTTCTATTCACTTGTATGAAGCTCAGTTTATTAAATATAAATAAAGCATCATCAGAAGACTTGTTCATGGTGGATATAGTAGTTTACAAGAAAATTAACTTTTTTTCATAGTTGTTTATAACAGAAAGGACAAAATGTGCCTAAATAATGACAAATGATATCGGTATGGGGAGCATCTATATCATTTTATGAAATGCAGGTTTTATAAACGGTAGACGTAATTATTAGCCTAAATGAAAGAACCTAACAAATAATGACTACTTACCTGTTTCAGGCCCCTCTGTGTGAGTGCAGAACACTCCATGTATTTCACAGCCCGCACCTTGTTAGCCATCTTCATGCCTTGTTCTCGCTTGATGGGCGATAATCCCTGCGCAGCTAATCCACCAATCGCCTCCTTATTCTCTCGTAAATCTATTTTAGTACCTGTGAATCAATTAAAGAATAATGCTAACAATAAAAATAGTATAAACAATAATATTAACTATAGTAATTCCACAGTGTGATCTTGTTATATAAGGGGAAGGCTGTGTGTATGGCCCTAGGAGCAATGATTAATGACTACTTCTTACCACAGGGCCTCACAGCCAACACAGATCTCCATGTGACATGACTGGCTGAATAAGAATTTCCACTACCATATCACCCCCAACATGTTACCTCCTGGATTCCTGACTCAAATCTCCTGGACACTTGGGACATCTTCTCAAGAAAGAACAACTGGCATCCCTACAATACTGTTGGGGTAAAGAAAAGTGTCAACTGATTGTAGCAACAGCAATAGATTTCTTGTTTCTCGGCCGCAACACTTGTAGCCAAATCGCAGTTCACACAATAGTCCGACGTAACAGTCCAACACACACCGTAGAGACGACAAAATGGGGTCACAAATCCAACCTTCACTTCTCACCAACAACAATGCGTGTTCATCTCGCAGCTCAAAATATCATTTCCTTTTATAAGCGAAAAACAACGACTTCTGTTCACCGAGAGAATTTTCTGATTGGTCACGCCATTCAGGAGAGGGAAGAACATTAGCATAGCTTCTAGTCATTGATGTAGATTTTTGCTGACTACTTTTTGGTAATTTTTCTTCGGCAGATTGCACACAAAACACAAACTTTTTTCGGGGTACCTGATTATCTCTTTCACTACAAATACCAAAGACTTGTTAAAGGCTACCATTGTGGACGTAAAATGAATGAAAAACTACCTGAACTGGGCATTCAGTTGCTTTTGATGTTGCATTGTAGCTAAAGGCAGTTTCAATGAATAATCATTCCCTGTTTTTCTTAAGTTGATGTATTTATGTATTTCTAAGTTGGGGAAAATATACTTACTTTTTTGATTGAATATTTTTATAATAACTTATATTCAAGTACCTGGTGAACACTCTATATATAACAATAATATATACAGCAGATTGTGGTTGTTAGAGTGTTGCTAAAATTAGCTTCTGACAACTTTGGTTTTGACTTATCATAAAAATAGTCTGATTAGCAATGTATTTACTTAATGTTGTGCATTGTTTTCTTTCTTTCTCTCTCTCAAAGTGTGTGTGTATGTGTAGACAGATGGGTAATGAATTTTCATTGTTAAAATTTGACTTATAGCAGAACATTTATTTCAAAATATATTTAAAATCTGTCGAGAGTTAATTGTGTAATATATGTGAAGTAAATTCCAATATGAAGGTTTTGGTAATTTTTTAACCTTCGTGCCGAAACCCCCCCCCAAAAAAAACGGTGTGTCAAAAAGACGATAACTCTCTTGACACTGCTATTATTTTAACTACCTTCATTCCTCAGCAATGTTTATTGTTTTAAAGCAAAATAAAGATAAATACAAACTCAAACTACAAACCTTTTTTGAAGACATTTTTTTAACATTTGAGAAAAACACTTGCTTTTCAACTGATGCTATTCAATACAGAAGATTTTTTAAAATTTTGATGAGAAAATTGATTATGTAAGATATTTTGGAGAAGTTTAAAAATAATGAAACAAACAGATGATAAATATTATTAGGTTGGTGCAAAAATAATGTCGTTTTCTCACATGTTACTTTTATATATGATTTCTGAATTAATTCCTTGATATATATATATATAGCCATGTTATATATCATTTTGAAGTGCGTTTTTCGCTCTATCGAATCATGTTATTCGTTATCGTTCTCAATCTCTTCATTCGTTTTTTGCAGGCTTTTCGACAGCATGGACAAAATTCAAATCTGCACGATTTTCTTGTTCCAGTTCAAACTAGGCTGAAAAGCTGCCGAGACAGCTCGTGATATCAATGATGGGTTTGGCCCAGGAACCACTAATGAACGTGTGGCACAATGGTGGTTCAAGAAATTTCGCAATGATGACGAGAGCCTCGAAGATGAAGACGGTCGCGGCCGGCTACGGTTGATAACGAACATTTGAAAGCCTTAATTGAAGCCGATCCTCGCAAAACCACACGAGAAGTTGCTGTTGAACTCGAGGTCGACCACTCAACAGTCGTTCGCTATTTAAAGCAAATAGGGAAGTCAAAAAAGTTGGATAAATGGGTGAACGATAATCAAAAAAATCATCAAAAAACGACATTGTTTTTGCACCAACCTAATATATACATTGTTATTCACACCAGCATACTCATCTTAGTTGTTATACTCACAACATTTCAGCTGTTATACCCTCGAGTCATCATCAGGTGTCTATATGTCTACTTGGTAACATTCTTGGAATTTCAAACCAAACACTATTTCAATCCACAGAGGTAGATTGAATCCACTTTCCATGCTTACAAATTAAGATCATTAATTAATACTCACCAGTCTTATTTACTGTGATGCTAGCCCATTTTTCCACTGAACAAGAATATGTGACTTTTCAACACTGCCAGACCCAGGGACTTTCTCTTGGATACATGATCTAGTAGATTAAAGTATTTGTTAAAATATATCAAGTTTCCTGGCAGTTGTGAGTTTAATCCCTAGGTCTGATAGTATCGAAAATTAAAATACACTAGTTCAGGTGAAGAAACAGACAAACAACACAAAAGTGAATAAGAAAAGTAAGTATTAACTGATATAAAATATCACTTAAGCATGGAAAGCAAAATAGGACCACTTTATGTACTGAATAAAGGGCTTGGTTTGAAATTCCAAGAAGGTAATCAAGTACAAAGACAAAAATCAGAGGGTACAAGAGTTGAAGTGTTGTGAGTATAACATGTTGGTCCGAATAGCAAAGCATATAATAATGATAATTCCTCATCTCAAAAATACCAATAAAAATCTGAAAAGTTGTGAGTATGTCAACCAAGATGAACATGCTAGTTGGATAGCAAAGCATATAATAATAATTCCTCATTAAAAAAATGATAAATACTCAAAATTTAAAAAAAAGTAAAAGTAAATTTATGAAGTAGGTAAAATTTATAAATCATTTAAATAATAAAACCCTTATCTGTCTATATCTTTGAGATGAGGTATTATGATTACTTACATTATTTGGATTGTTATCCTCATCTTCATTGCCATATTCACAATGTTTCGGCTGTTGTATGCTCCAGCCTTCTTCAGGTGATTGGAATTTTGAACTGAATCCTTTATTTTATTCACTGGGAGGGGGGGGAATGTAGATTGTTCTAGTTCCACGTGCCATGCCTCTTCAAGATGTGTCAGTTATTTCCCTTTAACTCAACTCTTCAAGTTTGGTTCACCACTGCTGTGGCCTGGTATTGAACTCACAACTCTTTGGGTCTAGTCACTGGAACTAACCAACATCTTTATTCACTTTAACAATGGGCTTGCCATTATCACCAGCAATGGCAAACCTATACATGGAATACTTTGAGGAAATGGCATTAGAGTCAATACCACTAAGGCTAACCCTATGATTGAGATACGTAGATGACACCCTCATACTCTGACCATACCAGGAAGACGTCCAGCTACTACTGGACCATGTGAACAGATCATTAATACAGTTCACAATGGAGTGAAAAACAAATGAAAATGAAAACAAACTCGTTTTCCTAAATGTACTCATATCTCGAACAGAGCAGGGGTTCAAGACATCTGTATATTGCAAGCCAAGATTCACCAGACAATACCTCAACTTCGACTCCCATCACCCATAGTGTAAAGAAAGGGATTGTCTGCTGCTCACATCAAGCAAAAGTCATAAGTGGTGACCCAGAAACATACCAACAAGAAATGGTCAGTATAAGCAGTACCCTACAACATAACTACCCTGGGTACATGGTAGCAGCTCCAACAAAATGGGATAGAAGGGTACAAGAGGATAACAGAAAACAGTCTGACTACCCTATATGAAGAGATTATCAGAGAAAATACAAAAAATCTGTAGTCTATATAACATCAGGAAATTCTTCAAAAGTGGTTCAACACTTTGCAGACACTTCTTCCAAGTAAGACCCCCCCATAGAGGAGAGCATGATTAAGGACTGTGTGTATGCTATCCCGTGTAGCTGTGATAGAAAATACAAAGGAGAAACAGGCCACCCCCTTAAGGTAAGACTGCAAGAATATCATAAAACAGTAACACAAGGGAGAAATAGAAAAATCAGGTGTAGCTGACCACATATGGAGGGAGAAGGGTGATCACCACCCTCTGTGGGATGAGGTTGAAATAATAGACAGAGAGCATTACTGGAAAATTTGAAAACTTAAGGAATCAGCACATATGCTAGGCCACAAAAATCCAGTGGATAAAGATGTTGTTGGTTAGATCCAGTGACTAGGCTCAAAGAGTTATGAGTTCAATACCAGGCCACAGCAGTGGTGAACTAAATTTTTGGAGAGTTAAAGGGAAATAACTGAGACACCTGGAAGAGGCATGGCATGTGGAACTAGAACAATATACTCCAGTGAACAAAATAAAAAGTTTAGTTTGAAATTCCAATCACCTGAAGAAGGACAGAGCGTACAATGTATGACAATGATGAGGATAACAGTCCAAGTAATGTAAGTAATAAGATAAAATGGAAAGGATAAAGAAAACATTCATAGTCTTACATTTTGTAATGAAAATGAAACATAAAAATTTAATAATAAAATTTAATAAGTCTAGAAGCATTTTTATTAAGTTAAATCAAGAATGAATCAGTAAAGAAAACATTTTTGTTTTCACATCATGAAAATGGCTTATCTACAATGAATGAGTGTTTAAAAATTTATAAAGAAATAAGATACAATATATTTGGATTCTAAGATATGGAGGTGTATCATTTTCATTTTAACTTTCTCCCATTTATTTCTTTAAGTAACAATGTTTACATGAGAAAACTAAATTGGCAAAAAGTATTTCTAAAAGAAAATGTTATACATCCCAAAATACTAAAAACAGAAAATGTTATACATCCAAAAAACATCAAAAGGAAAAAATATAATGTACTTCTACAGTGTTAAACATTCCATCAGAGTGTTTTATGACAAAAATATACTCAACTGGCTATTTTTTCTGTTAAATGTTTTCAAGCCAGAATTTTAAAATAAACGTGATGTTTCCCAAGAGTGATCCCACCAATTTAAAAGTAGTTGCGAATTCCTGTATTCATCAGGATAAGAATGTTTACATCAGCAGCAACACAGAATATTTACAAATAATTTTCATAACCCATTGTTCATTTTTTAAAGGAAAGTCAACAAAATAATTGTGATAAAAGTGCAATGCCTAGATAATAACAAGAAAATATAGTTTATATTGTTTATTCATGAGTCAATCTGAAGCAAAAAGGGACAAATGTAAGATTTTAAAATTGTACAAGTCAATTAAAAAGAAAAATTAGTTCAGTTACAGTGCTGTTCAATAAAAGTGACTCACCTGATTTTTTTTTTTACTTAAAATTTTTTTCGCCTATTGTTTTTGTGGTCAAACTAATTTTTAATCTTATTAATATAAAGACCCCTTCCCGACCACTTCATCTTCAATTCTACAAGTATTCCTTTTACTGTAACTATTATCGCACAAAGTTTCTAACCAAACTCCACAGCACTTTCTTTATTAATAATGACTCCTCCAAGCCGAAAGAATACATCCATTCCCAACACAGCTTTAATACCTGCAATCAAATGGCAATTACGATGATCTTTAAATTTGGTCACCAACCTCGCATTTCTAATGCTATGGTTCCTCTGCATCTCACTTCTCTACCATCAACCGTTTTTATATTGCTCCTTCCATTCCATCTATCCACTTGGATAGTATTAAAGTGGTAGTACAGCCAGTATTGACAAGGTCTTTTACTCTCTCCTCCCCTCTGCTGGAATGAAGAGGTTGTCACAGTCACACAGCATGTGCACCCTTGCATCTGAAACACTGCCTGCTGTTGGTTTGTCTTTGTATCTAGCTTGGCTCTGCCTTGCAATGTCACTGTTGTCTCAAGTTCTTGTGTTTTGCTGGCCTAGATCCCTACTGCATCCTAGCAGAAGGGATCTTTTACAACCTCACAAACAATTTTACTTTTGCCAACCAGACAATCATATCTCACCATATCAGTGTTTAATTGTAATTTTCCACACATAGTAGCCAAAATAATTTGTTTTTCTTTCATTTTCCATATGCTTCTTTCTCTATCATTGTGCTTTGTTCATTTGTCCATCTGTGAAGTTGCTTGATACTTGATCAAGACTCCTACCAACTAAATTCTCATTGATTCATAGAGCCACTTTTCTACCTACAATTCCCTGTTTATTCACCATTCATTATAATTATGGGTAAGGCAGGTAGTATCCATTATGACAATTCTTTTACAGGTTTTCCCATTTTGACAGTTTTTTTTTTTTTTTTAATGTTTTGACCATTTTGCTATTAGCCAGTTAAATTCTTCCACGCAAGTATACTACTAGAGGAAGAGAGAAAATACAGATTCTAGTTGATTTGTCTAGTTTTTATGCAAACATATAAAAAAGACAAAAAACAATTTTTTTTTTTTACTTACCAACCAATATAATTGGCGCATCCGGACAGTGGTGTTTAATTTCAGGGTGCCATTTAGTTAAAACATTTTCATATGATGAAGGGCTAACAACACTGAAGCATATCAAAAATACATCCGTCTGAAAGAAAAAGATAAAAATCAGAAAAATTCCTCAAAAATAAAATGAATGTAAATAAAATAAGCATTCACTATTGTACATTGATTAAATGAGATATATAAGAAAATTATGTATTGTGATTATGAGAGAAAAATTTACAAATTGTTTTTTCTGAAATAAACTATAAAATCAGAAGTTCTAAACTTTCTGTCTAAAAAAAAATCCTGGTGAGTAGAATTTTTTAAACATATTTTCTATAATATGGATGAATAAGTGAGTGAGAATACAAAAAATAAATATTTTATTTCTAAATATTTTAGAATATTTATTAGAATATTAGAAGCGTAACAGCAGCAGCAGAAGAAGAGAAGGTAATAAGAATTAAGTTCAAAGCTCTCTTAGGTTTAACATTAAGCTTTAGGTTATTTTTCCTTGGGACAATCCTGAAGCAAGAACTTGGATTGTTTCACGTGACAATAGCCAAAGAATTAAAGCATGAATTTGTTGGTATTGTAATTGCTAGTTCAATCCCTGGGCCAGGTAGTACAGACTCAGAGAAAACAAGACTAGCAATAAAAATAAGGACAGCAGAATAAGAACAAATCTATTTCAGTAGGATTAACGGTTCAGCTTCATAACTTTCATCTTCCAGAAAAAAATAATTTTAATATTTTTCCTAAAAGAAAACGCTAACACATTGAAAAATTGAATGCAAGTTACTACCTGTGGATAAGAAAGTGGTCGTAGACGGTCATAGTCTTCTTGACCAGCAGTATCCCACAAGCCAAGACTAACAGGTATCAAATCAACCATCATATTGGCTGTGTAGTTATCAAAGCTGTAAAGAAAGAAAAACAAATTGTTTAAGAATGATTTATTGTAAATATGTGAATGCATTAATAATATTGTCCTTTTCTCAAATACATATGCTAAATAAAACAAAATTCCCAAATTACAAATGTTAATATTTCATTCTAATAAATTTAATTCACTTCTTTGTATCAATATTCTTCTAAGCTTGAGATTATTCAAAATTTCATAAAGTAACAGAAAATTGTTACAATCACTGTAAATAGGCAAAAAAAAAAAGAAAAAAAAAAGAAAAAGAAAAAAAAACACTTTTTCACCATAGAATTTGGCTAGCTAATTTTTTAAATCTATTCAAGGTCATATTACTCCCATAGTAATGGAATTAAAAATGATAGTTTTATTTTCTTTAAATAATCATTACCAAACTGGAGTTCCTTAATTCTCTTATACTATGTAACTTTCAAATACCACAGCATTTGGCAAATTCAAAAAATGAAAGTATGTCTGCAGTTTGATGGTAATTTATAAATAAAATTCTAGTAACAAAAAGTAACTATGGTTTGATTACATTTTATATATTTTTATAGGATATATACTTGAAGAAAAAAATTGAACAGATGTTTTTTTTTTAAAAAATCACCCATATCTATGTGGTTATAACGAGCTATATGCTTACAAATTTGTAAACATCACAAAAAAGTTTGTATCAGGTTTTAATTATTACTGAATTTATTTCATTCATTTCATGCACAATTATTATATATTGATCTGATTTTATTCAGACGCATTGAACTACATATATGATTGATTATGAAACACTCTAAAAAAAATAAAATGCCTTTTTTCCTGTATATAAAATTCAACAATATTTTACCAGAAATGATGAGGTTGAGGCATTCGGTGCAGATAAGACTTCTGACAACAGTTGTTATAGTTGCTTTACAAAGGTCACAGTGATGAGGAGGGATGTGGTCATGGTGAGGACAACAAGAATGTACCATTGCTGACAGTTGACCTGTCAGTGGGGTTCTGTGTCAGTCATTTACAAGTGGCTTTCTTTTAAGCAAATCTGGTGGCTCTTTTTTATTTTTTTTTTAGCAACAGCAATGTTCATGAATGACTACTGTATTTTACATTTTTGCATTTGATGTGATATTCAGAGCTCCTGTGTAAAAGACAACTTTTTATTTTGGGTTTTGCTTTCTTAGCATTCACATCTAACTGACATGTACAGTGAATCAGAGAGAGATCTAATTTACATTGGTCATCTATTATTGATTACTATTATTCTCTGCCAGTAATGCAATGTTCTTTGCAAAGTCTACATTGGTCAGCTGCTTTCTTATATTTTGGATCTGATACTACTCTGCTTAGTATCAAATCTATGGCAGTGATAAAAAGGAATGGTGAAAGCATGCATCCTTGCTTTTCTCCAATAACTACATGTAAGAAGTCAGTGTATATGATTCTCATGCAAAAGCCCCCAAATAGAGTCTCCTATCATGTTTTCATTATAGAATCCTTGGTAATGGCATTCAAAATTCAGTATATCCTTGCTTCTTTGAGTACACCCCCATGTTATCCTTGAATTTATCAAGATTAGTGTCAAGGATATGGACTCTGAGAGACATCCTGCAGCCCATTTTACCATAGTTCTTCACCAGGATCTAAACAAGCTCCATATAGATTTTGGCCTCATGATCCAAACTACTGTGACAAAGCTGTTCTATGCTGCTTTCTTTGTCCTAGTGAGGTTCTTGAGGAATTCCTTGCACTCTTTTTTTATTTGTGGTTCAACAAAGACATTGGCTTTGACTTTTGCTGCAGACAGATTAAGGAAGCGGTCTTGAAGGTACTTAAAGGCTGCAGACTCTTTATCTAGAGCTGTGATAAACTGTTTTATAAGGCCCAGTTTTAAGTGCAGTAGAGGAAACAATATTTTCAGCAGTTCCAATTGACATTATTCCTCCCCACACTGAACTCTGTCTGCTGTGGCTACTCCATCCCTGTGTCAGTTGTGCCGCAGTGTCTCTCTGCTGTTCCAAAGGGTAAAGATAACACAGAAACTTGGTAAAGCTAACCTTGGAGACTCATCAGGAAGGCAATCATTTTGAAGTCTCTGGTAACCACCCAACTGTACTCCTCATATTTCAAGGCACCTAGCAAGATCTTGACACTGCTGTATCCCTCTGAGCTTCACTGAGTGAGCCAGAGGAAGAGATGGATACATATTCCCATTATGAAGTAGCATGGCTTTGAAGCTCCTGGATGAGCAGCTGATGAAGAGGTGCTACTCACTGGGGTTACAGGCGACTCCAATTGCCTCTAACAGATTGGTCATATTGTGGCAGAAGCCCATCTTGACAGGGGAAAAAGCTTGAAAAATGCTGGTGATGCATTCTCTGACCTATGATTTACTCATTTTCATCTAATAAATTCCACTGCTTGAGACTTGACATCAAAAGCTCAACATTGGATTTTGTGTGGGCAAAATCTCTGGTCAGGTCACTGAGGTCATTTCGGTTGGAGTAGTATGGGTTTCTTTGCACCTCTGTAATATGGATCAGTGACTTCATCCTCTTCTGAAGATAGCTGCTCTCTCTTTCGAGGAGGTGGTGTAGCACTGGGACAATGAATGACACAGTTTGGATATATGATAGCAGGCAGCTTGATGTTTGGAAGGGTGCACCATGCAGAAGCAATTTTTTGAGTGGTCAGTTCCCTCCAAATTCATAGGATTTTAAATTTCATGGCTCTATTTTCCCCCCTCTGTCCAGGTCACAAAAGCAAAGTTTGAAGGAAATAGTCATTTCCTTTGCTTTCTAGGCAGAAACAATTATGAAATAACACTTACTGGACAAAGACTTAAAAAAAAAAAAAAAAAAGTCAAAATTTTTATTACACAATGTAATTTAGTCTTAGGTATATAATGTTCAATTGTTTATCTTTCTTTGGTAGCATGAGAAGATTACCCTCTTTGTCCAGTGTGTTGAAACTTTCTCTGACTACTCCAGTCATCAGATCTGTCAAATATGTACCCATTGTTTCACTACCATCCTTGGGTAGCTCTCCTGAAACCTCATCCAGCCTTGCAGTTTCTGGTGGGTGTATTATGTTTGTTTGTTTTAATGGGTTTTTTTTCCACTCTTGATAGTCAAATATACTTAATCTGAATTTATGTCCTCCATGTTCAGTCCTAAGAGAATTACTTCCCCAAACTGAACAATATATAATGACAGACCGATTCAAGATTTTCCTTAAAATACTCCATTCACCATTCATTTTACTGTCAACAAGGTTCTACCACCTTTGATTTTCACAGGTGCTCCGGATGCAATACAGTGATCTTGTATCATTTTGGTCTGCTACTGTTTCTATTTCTTCATTTTTTTTCAAGCCATTGTTATTTGTCCCTTTGACACCTTTTCTTCAATACCCAGTCTAGATCACTATATATTACCATTTCTAAGGAAAACTGTACATCCAACTGACAACAATGCTTTGCTTATTCTGTGTGTCAGTGATCTAGTACTGTTTTTGCAAACATAATGCAATGGAATTTCAGGATATAAATGCATATGTGCATTATTATTGTGCTCATTTAGTTTGAACCATGTTGTGATAGTCATGTTATATTCCCACTATAATTGCACTACTTGTTTTGAATTACCTGTGTGAAAATCAAGTAGTTAGCTGGTCTTAAAAGTAAACTGTAAGCTCCACACAGCTTCTGGAGAAAGACATCATCAGGCAAGGTAATTCTAATTTCTTACTGTTTTCATTCAATATCAGCTGCAGAATTACTTCTCACTTCAGTTGAAGCGCAGTCATATTTTTTCATTTCTTTTATAGACATTTAAACATGTATTTAATACTTTTTACTGATTAACACATCTCAATATGCTTTGATATTTCATGAATAAGCATTTGAAATGCACTAATGTTATCAACAGAACAACATTCAAATGGTATTATAAGTCAATATTCTGGGTAACTATTCACATTTAGCAACAGGAAAAGGGGTTATTTGTTTCACATAGCCCATATATCAATAAAGTTTTTGACAGATTGTGTAAAACAAGATCATCAGTTTAATCTGGAATTTTTGTCTATATAATCTGTTTCTGGTTTTATCTTCATTTCGTAAGATCAATGTATATGAAGCAATGACAATGATTCTATTGATATTGCAAAGATGATGAATTCTTTTTAGAAATTCAATCACATAGATATAAATAATTGAACTCTCAAGACAAAGGTCTATCATTTATGCTTTCAAGAGTTCTGTAAGAGGTGATTTGTAAACTCTTGCAATCAAGTCAGGTGTATTTTCAATTATCTTATTCTGTTGCAGGTTATTTGGGATTTCAGGGCATTTACAGTTACATGTATCTGTTATAAACAAATCTGGGATGCATCTACTAAATACTGCACCTACTAAATACTATTGAAACAGTTTTCCAGTTGTATGTATAATGCTAAATCCATCTCTGAAAGAAAAGCAGTAACTGTAGTACTCTAACACAGGCTTTACTTTCTTCAACACATTGCAAGACCATTATTATGCCAACAAAATTTTCTATGTGGAAATAAGAGCAGATAGTTCATTGGAGTCAAGTAACTTGATATATATGATTTCTTTTTTAGGAAGTGAACTTCACAATAATATCACTGTTCTGGAGTAGCATCATTTTCACATACAAAAAATAACTGCTATTTTAGTGCTTGTAAGAAAGTTGTATTGCTTTACATTAGATCTTCGTCTGAAGTGTAATTCAAAATTGCAGGGTAGCTCATTTTCCCTTCTTACTGTTCTACTTAGTGCATATATTTTTTTTTTTTTATACATGATGATGCCTTAACATTTTTTGTTTTCAAATTTTGTACTTTGTCCTTTCCTGAAATTGATTTTTCTTATTGCAAATATCTAATGCAATGTAAAGGCTTTAAATAAAAAAAAATTAAAAAAAGAGAGAGATAATCAAAGCTATCTATGACAGTTTTGTATGTATGATAGTCTTAATGTGCATATTTTGATTATTGTTTTACAGATTGCTTCTCAATTTTACTACTTTTATACCCTAATTACAATATTTTTTTTTTCCTTTTCATATCTAACACTACTTAAATAGACTGATATGATTTTACTGAACCTTGTTTCATAGCCTGGCTGACTTGGGGAAGATGTAAACATTTTTGAATGCTTACATAATATCATCATAAATTTTTATTGTAATATGGTATTTAATTTATCAACTGTAAAAACAGTAGAAGTTGTCAGTCCATTTTTATCCCCAAATAAAAATAAAACATAAAAGTAATCCAAAATGTTCTGGCAAACTGATTTGGAAATTCTTGCAAAAATCAGATAACTGTTAGATTTTAATGAATGGTGCCATAAAACAAACAAAACAAAAAAAAAAAAAAAAAAAAAAAAAAAAAAACAACAAAAAAACAAATGAATTAAATTATTTTAGAAAGGTTTCTTTATTAGAAAATCTTCATAAAGTTTTTTTTTTTTTTTTATTTGTTACTCCCCACTTATTTAATTTTGAAAAATTCATTTTTATTAGGTTGGTGCAAAAATAATGACGTAACAATGTCATTTTTTGACGTTAAAAAATACATCAAAAAACGACATTATTACATCTTTATTTTTGCACCAACCTAATACATAGCTTAATGTTATAAGTTATAAGCACAAATCCTTGGAGAATTTAAACCATAAACTTTTTTTTTTGTAAAATAGGATCCCAGTTACAGAAATTTGCTCTAAATCACAAATTAGAAAATGCAATAAAATTCAGATATTATTTAATTAGAAAAGTTTTTAATTAGTTTTATGAATATCTTATGGGGACTATTGCCTTAAGAAAAAAATTTTTTTTTTTCAATGAATAATGATTTTTCACAAAAATTTCTTTTTTTTTTAATTATAATAATTTATAAAGTTTTAAATCTCTTATAAGACTATTAATTTGTATGGTTAGGTAATTTGTCATTAAGTAAAAATTACACTGGTCAACACATTTTGATGCAAGGATGGAAACACACTTGGCTAATCTGAAGGTCCTGAATTAAAAAATGATGTCCATTTTTTCATATTAGTTACTGCTTTCTCTGTACCAAAATGTTTCATTTTGGCAAAATTGTTATTTTCCTCCTTTTTTTAATGAGTGAATTCATGATTTTCACATTAGGAATTGAAAAATCAGGATCAATTTAAATCAATCTTTGTTTATCTGATATGAGGAATGATGGATCCATAAAAATGGAACCCATTCATTGGATTTTGCCATAATCTGACTGTTTTTATAACTAACAATATGTATAGATATTTCAGTGCACATCGGTAATCAGGATATTCATAATCAAATTACCCATGTGTGTATTTTTTGCACATACTACATAATTATAAACATGATATAAGATAGGTTTGGTGTTTTATATAAGTCTATTGAATTTAGATGTTTAGTGCTAAGTATGAAATGAGGACAAAAGTAAAGTATTGTTTTACTTCATATCAAAAAAAAAAAAAAAAAAAAAAAAATAGCCAGAGGAGTGTCTGGTAAAAAGCTAAACTTTAGGGGCAAATTTAGCTGCAACATATCATTTATAGAGAGAACTTTCAAATCAAAAGTCTATGTTCTTCCAGGTGTGACAAATTTTTTGGGTACAGATTGGATTGTGCTTTTCAATTTATGGGAATTACCCATAAATTAATTTTGCAACAAAGTGGACATGTCAGTAAAGGAAAAATCTGAAGAAACAGAAAAATTTATTTCTGATCTGAAAAACGAATTTCTATGCGTTTTCTGAAGGTCTCAGACAATGCATGAAAACCAAGGTCAGGTTCAAACTTAAAGACAACATAAGATCAATATTCAAACCAAAAAGGAATCTATTAGGTTGGTGCAAAAACAATGACGTAATAATGTCATTTTTTGACATATTTTTTAACGTCAAAAAACGACATTATTATGTCATTATTTTTGCACCAACCTAATACCATTTGCAGCTTTAGATTCAGTAAATCAAGAACTGAAACGTTTAGAGAAAAGGGGTATAATTGCTAAAGTTGACTATTCAGATTCAGCTGCACCTATAGTGTATGTTAAGAAAAAGAATAAAAAGATCTGAGTATGTGCAGATTTTTCCACCGGATTAAATGACTGCCTACACATGACTACACATACTCTTTACCTTTACCAGATAATATTTTTTCTATGCTAAATGGTGGCAAAGTGTTTTCTAATGCAATTGAGAAGGACAAATTCATTTAAAAAAAATGAAGAAACAGGTATGGCTGAAAGAAAAACTTAAAAAAGTATCTAAAATATCACCTTTTACAATCTGCGAGCAAGTGTTATTATATGCAGATAGAGTGGTAATGCCATATACTCTGCAAAAGAAAATCCTCAAGGAATTTCATATAGGTCATCCGGGCAAGTCAAGAATGAAATCATTAATGCATAGTTATATGCATTGGCCTAGGATGGAGTGGGATATTGAAAAAATGGTAAAAGAGTGTAGAGTTTGGTTACTTGCGGCAAAAGCGCCATGAATAAAAATTCAACCATGGCCTAAAATAATAATCATGGACACTTTCTCCAAGTGGCCAGAAATATGCAAGTGTAGACACCAAACATCTGCAAATACTATGAGTGTACTAAACAAGCTATTTAGTCATTTCAGTGTACAAAAAACTTTAGTTAGTAACAACGGGGACACAATTTACCAGTAGAGAATTCAAGGATTTCTGCACATCTTTGTCCATAGACCACATTAAGACCTCTGTTTGTCATCCTATATAAAATAGGCACGAAGAAAGATTCGTGGACATTTATTTCGGTGGATTGCAGTTTCGATGGATAACTGAGGAGGTAATCTTAATGTTCCTAAATATTACCCTATTTCCTTAAGTATTTTAAGGTTTAATTATTTGCCGTTTTTATTTTATTTGTACTTTTTTCTTTTCTTTTGCAGGGATATTTGAACTCAACCCTATTATCACATTTTATCGTTTAGCCTGTTTCTTAATACAAATAATATACAAAAATGGGAAATGTTCGTATAAATTTAAAAATAAAATAAAATAAATTAGACAAAGGTCTTGCGTTCGAATAAAAAAATAATTTAAAAAATTATATTTATATATATGTATCACTAAAAACCGATGACAAACTAATAAAATAAGAATGATATATACAAACGATATATGGCAATGATCAAGAGGAAAAACACTATAAATACACTATATACGCATTATGATTCTGATTTAAAATATACAATAAATGCAAAATGTTTGTATAAATTAAAAAAAAAAAAATTAGACAAAAGGTCTGATGTTTGAATAAAAAATAAATAAATAGACAAAAAGTCTTACGTTTGAATAAAAAAAAAATAGAAGGCCTTACGGTCGAATAAAAAAAAAAAAAAAAAAAAAAAAAAAAAAATATATATATATATATATATATATATATATATATATATACACACACAAAAGTTCTTACGTTCGAATAAAAAAAATATGTAAAAGGTCTTGCGTTCGAATAAAAAAAATGTATGAGAATAATGGACAAAAAGTCTTACAAGATGTGTCGCGCCGGAACCGCTAAAAAGGTAAATAGTAACTTAAAAGGTACCGCGTATAACACAGGTTTAACATAAAAACAACATATTTACAAATCATACAATTTACAAATTGACAAGATATATTCTTTGGCTGTACTTGTACAATTCAATTCGTGTATTTACTTACATTCGCACAAAAAAAAAAAAAAAAAAAAAATTCATAAATGTTTTTTTTTGAAAATTAAAAAGAATGTTTATAATATTGCCATGTTGCAATTATATTAAAAAAAAATATTTACAAATTTACCCGGCTTGATAATTATTTGTCCAAGAGCTATCACGCTTAATCCATAACCATTTTGCTGTTGTTTCTGCTGTATTAGTTATGGTCCGAATCGCCTTTCTTTTGTTAGCACCTACTACACCAATATCAGTTAGAGCTTTGCATAGGGACCTTGCAGCAAAACCCCTTACACCCACCTCGATTGGCAAACAGCTTGATTTCCACCCATTGTTTTTGCAACTCGCTAATAGTTCGTCATATTTTAACATCTTCCATTCGTGGGCTTCTTCTGCATGCTCTTCCCAAGGCACTGTCAGTTCTCACATTATTACCTTTTTAATATTGTTAGGAGTAGAATACTAAATCTGGGTGTAATAATGTTTGCATGATGTGGTCAAGGAATTTTAGTCTTTTCCCTAAGTCAACCCTTAATTCCGAGTCTGTTGCCAGTGACAGAGTATTTGCTAAGTTCTTGTCCTTTATCTTGAGTTTCTCACCAGCTCTATGAAACTCTATGGCTCTTTTATCTGTGTTTAAAGTATTGGTGCTGATGGCCATACTATCTATCTTTGCTATCTCTTTTAAGATTTCATCATGCCTCCATCTATACCGGCCTTCTGTTAGTGATGTCTTACAGCTACTTAGAATATGTTTTAGACTTCCTGGATGCGAACACAAGTGGCATAGTGGCGATTCTGTTTCATACCATCGATGGAGGTTAGTAGGACTGGGAAGGGTGTCGTATACAGATTGAATCAGGAACTTTATATTGATATCATTTCTCCATATATCCGACCATTTGATTTTCCTATAAATCATGGATTCCCAATTGGTCCACGCACCTTGTTGCCTTAGTCCTACCATCTTTGCCACCCTTTTCTCCTCCTTGCCCTTACGTACTTCTTCTTGTATTAAAAGGTTCTTTTCTTTACCTTTGGCTCTGTCCACCTGAATGGTAGGAAAGAACCCTAGGCCAGCTCATTCAGTAGCTATGGTGCCTAATATGGCCTTTTCGCGGAGAATTTCTTTAGCGACACGCAATGCATTCTTTGCTCTCCATTTTCTTCCTGAGTAGACTTCAATGCCTGCTCCAGCCACCTTTGAGTCTTTGGATAACTCATACTGCGTTATTGCTCTAATTTTGTATTCCTCTACTAGACTTTTGAAAGGAAGTTGCAGAGCATTTGTGTTGCCGTATAGAGCAACATTGGTCAAACTCTTCGGTAGGCCTAACCATCTTCGTAGTCATGTGCTAATTCTTTTTTCTAATTGTCCTATATGAGAAGACGTAAATTCGTAAATAGACAATGGCCATAAGATTTTAGGAGGAATGGCATGCTGATAAATCCAAGCTTTAAATCGGCCTGGCAAGCCAGATTTGTCAACTCTCTTTAACCAAGTTTCTAGTTTGTCTTGTTTCTTGGGTTGCTGTTGCGTCTTTTAGAGAGTGATCTATACGTTTTCCAAGGCTTTTTACGGGCTTTTCCTTAATTATTGGTATGTTCCCACTGGATAGTCTGAATTTTACATTTTACCTTTCCTTAAAACGAGTGACCTTGATTTTGCGGGGTTGAAGCTTATTTGGGCCCATGTGATCTGCTTTTCAATCCCCTTTAGCAGCCATCTCGTGCCAATAATGGATGTAGTAGTTATTGTCATGTCATCCATATAGGCTCTTATAGGAGGTTGCCTTAATCCTGATCTAGTGACCGGCCCTTTACATTCTGTTTCTGCCGCTTTAATTAACATGTTCATGGCTAGACAGAAGAGGGGCGCTGAGATTGTACATCCCGTTAAGATGCCTTTCTCCAATTTATGCCATGCCGACGCTATATTTCCTGATAACGTTCTAATTTGGAAGTTATTATAGTAATCAGCGATTAATTCAGTAATTTTACTTGGTACATAATGGCGATGGAGGGCTTCTTCTACTACTTTATGTGGTATTGATCCGTAGACGTTTTTAAGATCTAACTACACGATTGCTATATCGCCCCTATTTGCCTTAGCTTCTTTTAACAACTGCGATACGACCCCTATATGCTCCATACATCCCGATATTCCTGGTACTCCACCTTTTTGCACAGAGGTATCTATGTACTTATTTTTAAGAAGGAAATCTGCCAAGCGCTGGTTTAAGATGCTAAAAAATATTTTATCCTCTGTGTTCAACAGGGAGATGCATTTAAATTGGTCTATCCTTCTGGATTCCTCCTCTTTAGGGATCCAAATACCTTCGGAGTGTCTCCATTGTCCAGTTATTTTCCCTCTTCTCCAAATAACTTTCAGTAACTTCCATAACATCCGACGGAGCTTTGGACAACGTTTGTAAACTATGTAAGGCACTCCATTTGGACCTGGTGTGGAGGCCGTTCTGGCTGCTTTAATGACTGCGTTAATTTCCATTCAAGTTGGTTCTTTCAAGTAAAAAGGCATTAATGGTGCATTAGGGATTATCAGGGACGTGTTTCCTACAAATTCTAGCTGTCTGTTTGGATCACTCAGAGTTTCTTGTAGGAAAGCATTAATTTCACTAGGGGTACTCTCCAAGTGACCACTTCGTTTTTCCCCTAACAGCTTCTTTGTGAAATTGAATGGATTTGAGAGAAATGCCATCCGTTTCTTTGCCCTTTATTTCCTCCTTCGTCTATGCCATTCTGCTCTACATAAAGACTTAATTTTTAAACGAATTAGGTCTCGAAGCTCCCGTAAGGGTTGTCTCTCTTTGGGTTTTGCGATTTTATATTGCTTTCGAAGAGATCTGAGCTCCA
The DNA here is from genome assembly GCA_963932145.1 of Acanthosepion lycidas. Classification (NCBI taxonomy): domain Eukaryota; kingdom Metazoa; phylum Mollusca; class Cephalopoda; order Sepiida; family Sepiidae; genus Acanthosepion; species Acanthosepion lycidas. The sequence goes on along the minus strand of OZ010582.1, from coordinate 75,571,736 downwards.
ACCTGAATTGTTTAATCTTTATTTCCCTCCTATTTTCTTTGCTAATACCCTTCTTTTCCTTCTGCTCCTCATATCCAAATTTCCCTGCTGCGTAACTAGTGATAATTTTTGACATTGTTGCTAGTCGTTTATCCACCGAACCTCTTGATGTTATTTGAATGATCTCGCTGATGTCCATGTCAAAATCGTGCCAGGCGTGTTTGTTACTGGCTGGTGGACATTTTATCTTTCTTCGAAATGGAGTATCAAGCACTGCTTGAAGCTCTGCTTGGGTGGGACTTGGCACTGTGGTGAGCTTCCCGGCCTTGCACCTCCTGCATCTCACCAGGAAAAATTCCTGCGCGCTGCTGTTGGTTCGACCACACATGACACTTCATTTTTGCCTGAGGTATTTTTAGGCTGCACATATTTTTTACACATCTTTCCACATGGGCATGTCAGTCTCGTTGTCTGTAGATCATTAGCTTGGTTCGTTTCCGTTTCATCCGGCCTAATGTGGATCTCATTCTCCCCTCCTCTCGGGATCCCCTGAGGGTATTTATTCACACGAGTTTCTGTAGCATTTCTTGAATAGCGTAAGTCAGGTTGCTAGCCCAGAAATACACTTTTGTGGTCTCTCCAATTTGTCAACCAGTCTATTCCTGGGTCATCATCCGATCTGTTCCTGGATGTCACTGTGAAACAATAGAAAGAATAATTCGAAAATACGCTTTTAAGTAGGCACGCAAGGGGGTCGTCAGTGATGTTTTGACTGAACTGATGTTCATGAGAAAAATTCAGTCAGTGTTTGACAGGCTGTTGCCTAGTCCAATGAAAGGAGTGGTAAAAAAAAGAAAACTTTGTAACCAAATTTTACAAACCAGGAGATAGAGTTTTCTTCAGAAATTATAGAGGTGGAAAAAGCTTCTGGGAAGACAGAATTATCACCAAAAGACTTGGCAGAGTGATATACATGCTGAAAGGAAGAAGATTTGAATGTAAGAGATATTTAAATCACTTAAGACATAAGAAAGATGTCATGCCTAGTGAAGAATTACCAATGGAGGTAATATATGACACATTTGAAATAGCAGTTCCTATATCTCCACCAGTATCAATGAGAGTATCTCCAACACTGCCAATGCCAGAAGTATCAGCTCCCTGAAAACCGCTAATGCCTCACCAGCACAAAAATTGGTGAGACAGAAAAGTACTAGGAAGAAGAAAAAAAGTCAAACAGTTATGTCCTGACTCCAAAAAGTAGTGTATTCTCTTTTACAATAAACCTCTCTTTCTTCATCTACACCTGTGTTACTGTTCCTTTCACTCGAGTACCACCTTTGTCTGTTTGTAACCTTCTTTAAGGATACAATACTATTGCTATAGGTTCACTCTCTCTACTACTTCTGATCTTTATACTATTTGGCAATTACTACTTGAACCAGTATTACTAGTGCAGATATTATTGGAAGGCATTACTACCAGTACTGGCATCTACGAAGTCTTAAATATAATGAGCATTTTTGGAAGTGATAACGAGCGTTCGCTTGACATAGCAAAAGTGACAAGCAAAGCTGTAAGTGGCAATGAGGATTCGCAAGGAATCCCAAACAGAAAAAATTAATCTGCAGAAAAGCAGAAAAATGGAAGAATTAAAGGCCCTTGTGTTTCAAATGCTGCAACAACAGAAACTACAGCAGGAATTATAATTAGAGCAACAGAAACAGCACCATGAACAGCAATTACAATTACAGCAACAAAAGTTTTTTGAGTTGTTCACTAAAATGATGAAAACAAAAACTCCAGGTTCATTTACTCATGATGTTGTTGCTAATTCAATCACCGAGTTTCTGTACAATATGGATGAAGGAATAGCTTTACCATCATAGTATAGAAGGTATGAAAGAAACTTTAAAAGGTACTGTGCACATTGGAGTGATGAGAAAAAAAGTGATTATTGTTGTGGAAATTATCCCCTGCTGAACATGAAAAATATGTAAACTATATTTTGCCGAAGAAGCTGGGAGAAATAACTTTTGTTGAGACTGTCCTAATGCTATCAAAAATATTTGGAGACAGGAGTTCACTGTTTAATATACATTGGCAATGTCTCAATTTAGTGAAATCCAATGGAAATTGTCACATACACTGGACTCATAAATCGAAAATGCAAAAACTTTAAACTGAATGAACTCCCGATCTGTTCAAATGCCTGATATTTGTTCAGGGTTTATCATCTAACAAGGATACAGAGATTAGATCTAGGATACTTTCTAAACTGGAAATGGATCCAAAATTAACTCTCCAGAGAATAGCTGTGTGTCAACACATTGTGAATTTGAAGCTTGATACCACAAGAAAATTCACAGGTTCACAATGTCTAAGAGGAAAAATTACAACTCCTGATAAAACTATAAAGGATGACTATAAAACCCGCTCAATACCCAATATTTCCCAATGCTGTGGTGGTAAGCATTTTAAAAAGGATTGTTTCTTCAGAAACAAGAAATGCTTCGAGTGTGAGAAATTAGGACACGAGTGCATGTTGCAGATCCAAAAAATGGAGAAGAAATAAAATGCATGAGAAAAGAATTAATACATGCAATAATTATAAGGAACGCAAAAGGCAAATTAACAACACTTCGCAAAAAAGGAAATGTTTTCATGCAAATAAATAATATGAAGATCAAGTTGCCATTAGACACAGGATCAGATATTACTGTTATTAACAAACTTGGAAGAAAATGGGTAAACCCAGGTCATTAAGGTGTCATTTAGAAATATTCAGTCATGATTTGCAGTTATTGTAACACTCTTAACAAGAGGTTTTTACCTTGTTTTCAATTTCCCTATCCAGTTGGTAAATGTCACTCAGAAATATTAACTATATTAACTATAGTAATGCTGATCTAAGATCTTAAAGTGGGACTGGAAAGGGAAATGTTCAGATGGTCTGGCAAACACATACTGTGTCTTTGTGTTACTGACATTGAACTTATTTCTATCTGTTTCAAACTGAAATTTTATCTTTTTAAAATTTATAACTCCATTTGCCCAATATTGAATTGCGTTTACCTTTTTTATTCCAATTTCCAGTACCACTTTAACACTTGCTCAATTTGAATTGTCAAATCAATAGCTTGTGACTAAATCTGTTTGTTTTCAAACAGTACTGTTTTTTCCTTACACTTTCGATCAACAGACACAATGTTAGCTGGCCAGTCACACTGTCCTGGCCCCCCAGCAATCCTTCTCCTGCTGTTTGCCATCCACTTGTCAACGGATTTCTCTGGGTTGAATTGAGCCAGATCTGGAACTTCAGAAGAAAGCAAGATTAAGTCTGACAGTCTCTGTACAGACTAGCTGCTCTGTATGTTGCTCTTTATTCTCTTTTGTGCAGAAAAGGCTCTCTCACACTCTGCGGAGCTGATTGGAAGAGTGAGCATTATTCTCACAAGATGAAGTACATTGCAGAAGTCAGGCTTGTATGGGTTCTTGGTCAGTAGGATTTGCCACAGATCAGAATAAGACTTGTCTCTGAAAGTATTTGCAACAAAGAATTTCATGTGTCTCCATTCCATCTGAACAACTTCTATATTGCATCCTGCAGCCACAAGAGGTTTTCCAAACCAGTCACAAATAATGTCTATTTCATGATTTCCAAAATGGATATGTTCCCTTTTGCATTCTGGCCATGTGTCATGATTGAACACCTTAATGAAACTTTTGACCACACCATGAGCATTTACACTTGTATTTGTTTCCAAAAGATTTTGAAACCTTGACTCTAGTTCTTTGATTGTAATGTCAACTGTAGACTCAACATGCTTCTTTAGTTTTTCTTTGGCCTCATAAACAGGACTCCCAGTCATTTCAACTCCTTGAAATTTTGGATTACCCTGCAAATTTTCAGACTGTTGTTCTTCAATACGCAGGATAAACTTTTCATACATTCACCCAGGAATGTATTCCTCCTTCATACTTGAAACAGTTTCCATACAATCCTTAATTGATGCAACTGCTACAGGAAGAATCACATTGTCTGCAGTTTTAGACTGAGCAAAGCTAGCTCGCCAAATAGATCAGATACGAAATGGCAAAATGCAGTGAATACAAGATCCTTCAATTGCTTGTTTATTTTCTTAGCTCTACCAGCAATGTCTGCATTTGATGATGTTGCTGCAAGATTTTCCATATGAGTGTAGACTGCTGCGTATTGACCATGATCCTCAGCCAAATGACCATCTTTCTTTCCTTAGAGAAAGACTCTCATTGCCCTGTCTACATGGGGAATCCATCTGGTACCCTTCACTGGCGCTGGTGAGTAGATTCTTGCTTCAAGTTCTTTTTCAATGATCTTGAGTTCTCTCTTGCTCTTTGGACTGAAGTGGTAAGTCTTCCATATCAAATGTAGTCATTGACAGACTGCATAATAGGAGTCTGTTTTTGTAGTTTCAATAGGGCTAATTCAAGCCTATGTGCCATACAGTGAAAGTCTATGAGATGGAGAACTTCCTGCCTTAACAGTGACACAACACCATTCCTCTGTCCTGTATTCACATTTGCCCCATCTGCACAAAACCCAACAATTCCCGACATTTCATCATCACTGATCCCCACTTTTGAAAGAGCAGATTTAGTAGCAGAGATAATGCCTTTAGCATGGCCATGTTCAATGGCAATAACTTCAACAAGTTTATTTTCTGCTTTGCCATTCAACACTGTTCTCACATAAACTGCTTCATTTTCTGACACAGAGCTGTCAGTGGTACCATCAATCATAACTGACACATAATGAGAGTCACTGATAGATTCCAATGTCTCATCTCTGATCGTGCTTGCAATAGTAGACATCATTTCACCACACCTAACATCATTACTGTATGCAGGTGTCACAGGTAGCTCATTTTTGTATTGAAGTAAGATTAGGGGCTTGAGTTTTGTAAAGGCCATTTCTTCCTTCCCTATACAATAAACTGTGTTTCAAAGCCATCAAATCCTTTTCGTCTGATTTGATTTCTGCATCGAGAAATTTCTTGGCAATGTGAGACTTTTCAATTGACTGTTTGCTTGTTTTATTAATGATAAAGTCGCAGCACTTGCCGTGTCTAAGACTTTTACTATGGGCAGGGACGTTTTTACGTTTAAATTTAGTACCACCATCTACAAAATCAGTTTTTCCAGCCAAAGTTGAACCAGCCCTACGACAAAAATCACAATACATCCCATTTTTTTCTCTATCGTAATGAAGCCAGGCAAAAGTTGACAACCAAACTTGTCGGAATTCTCGTACAATGGACGGCTTACTTTCATTTTGTCTGTCTTTGTTTATCATTCAGGTCATTCTTTTGAGTCTCAGTTTCATTCAGCATTTCTACTTTGTTTGATTTTGCGAAGAAAGACAATATCGGCTTTAGTATTATTTTCTTCGTTGCCATGTTTCTTTAAATCTTTGCGCATTCTCAGAAAGACGAATGAAACATGAAACTGCGAATAAAATGTGTGCTGCTGTCGTCAAAATGCCAATTAATATCTTGCATATTGTTCTATTAAACCAGGGGTCGGCAACTCATTTGACCCCGCGGGCTGGACGAGGCCATTAATGAAAAATTAAGGAAAATTACATATGCAGACCCCTGTCAACCTAAATATTTAAAACCATAATGAAAATAAACATTGAGAAATCAGAAAAACAAAAGTAAATCTAAAATTAAAAAACACCTAATAAAAATTACTTTTCCTCAAGGAACTTCAAAATACTTCAAAGTGAAAAAAAAATCAACCGAAGTGAAATGGATGAAATTATGACGTGTAGGTTTGAAACTGTTATTGAAAATTGTTCCACAAACGAACCACACACATCGAACAAAAACGAAGCACACATACCCATACATACGAGTACAAATAGTTGCAAACATATACACTTACGTATGTACACATGCGGTATCATCCACACATTCATGAGGCATGTATGTATAATGCGCGTATGTTTAACTGTCTTTAGATTTCTGCTACCTGACATGTCAGTTCCTCCCTGGCCTCTTTCACTTTATCGTTCCTTTCGCTTCTGTTATCTTTTAATGTAGCCATGGTTCATAAATATTTTATATTTTCTGGGTTTACTTTCAATTTTCAAACAAATTACTAAAACAAAACAAAATCCTGAATTTATTTCTTTTTGAATAAGTAAATACGAAGACCACTGATTACATTCATTTGAATTTTATTTTGGTATTTAAAACATTTTTAATTTTATTCAGTTTATTTGCAGAGTAATTAAGCTTTAAAAAGCGTGACATATGGCCCGTGTCAAGCCAGGCCGCATACAAAAAAAAAAATCAGTGAAAGACTCTTGTTTGAGAAGAGGGGTATGATAAGATAAGAACATGGCCCATTGAAAGATTCCAGCAACTTACATAGGGTAGGTGGCAGGGGTAAGCGAGGGGGTGGGGTCGCTGTTGGAGGAATGAAATAGAAAGCCAACTGAGACAACATTGTCCCTTTGAAGGTGTCGCCGGTCGGTCAAATTGGCTCTCAGTTTTTGTTTTATGTTTATTTATTTTTTTTTTTTTTTTACGCTGAAATGGAGGTGATTGGGTTTTGATCATGTTTTTGTGGTCATAGTATTCAAATTCAGTTGGGTGGATCAGAGGAAGATAGCAGCAGGCCTTTTGTCGAATTCGAAAGCCTCTTCTCTCATGTTAAAAATAGAGTCATTGGTAATCAGGTTCGTGGGCTGGATCCGGCCCGCAGGTTACCGACCCTTGTATTAAACCTTTTATTGTTTAAATAATTTGACTTTGCTCATTTTATTAAAACAGGTTGAACAGACATTTTTCACTCAGTAATGAGCTTTGGAAGATTGTCAGTGAAAAAAAACAGTCGCCAAAAGAGAAGTGTTTTATTATTTCTAGTCGGCACTTGGAAAAATCACTCACAAATGCGACTGTTTCACTCGCAACAGAGCCCTGTAAGTTTACAAATTTTCCAATGATGTTCTTTGTCTATGATCTCAACTTGATCCCACAGAGGGCGGTGATCTCCTTTTTCTCTCCATATGCGGTCAGCCATGTCTGTTTTTTCCACTTACCCTCATGTTACAGCTTTCTGGTGTTCTTGAAGCCTTACCTTAAGATGGCGGCCTGTCTCCCTTTTATATTTCTTTCCGCAGCTGCACGGGATAGCGTACACAGTCTTTAGTCATGTTCTCCTCTATGGTAGGGTCTTACTCAAGACAATAACATCAAAGAGTAACTATATAAATACCTATTTCAAACCTGGGGAAAAAGCATTTTTCAGGATATATCAGCATGGGAAGGAATTTTGGCAAGATGGTGTTGTTAAGAAACATAGTAGCAGAACAGCGTACATAATACAAGGACAAAAGTCAGCACACAGGCATCACATTAACCAGCTACAATGTTGCTTTGCCAAATTAAAAAGTCCATGAATGGAAGTACCAATGGAAATCTTGTACAACATATTCAACATTCCTACGCCAGCAGAAATAATGCAACCAAGGGTTAATGGCAAAAGGAAAAGAAGACCAACAGTTTCTAACCATTGAACCAAAGCTAAAGCAAATATAAACCCCAGGGGAGGTTATTTCAAAGGGGAGGTGTTGTATAAGAGTAAGTGCTGTTGCCAACACTGTGGTTTGAAACTAGATTGCCAGTGAGCAATACAGGTGATTCCATTATTAAATAGATCACATGATCATAAAGGAAGTGAATAAATACGAAGTAGTGTAATGTTCACTTTTCTTGTCTATCCACTATTGCTATACGTTCACTCTATACTTACTACTAGACGGATTACAATTCTCTTCTGATCATTATACTATTTGGGAATTACTACTTGAACCAGTATTACTAGTGCAGATATTATTGGAAGGCTGTTGGGGTAAAGAAAAGACTGTCAACTGATCGTAGCAACAGCAATAGATTTCTTGTTTCTTGGCCGCAACACTTATAGCCAAATCGCAGTTCACATGAAAGTCTGACGTAACAGTCCAACACACACCGTAGAGACGACAAAATGGGGTCACAAATCCAACCTTCACTTCTCACCAACAGCAACGCGTGTTCGTCTCACAGCTCAAAAAAATCATCTCCTTTTATAAGCGAAAAACAATGACTTCTGCTCACCAAGAGAATTTTCTGATTGGTCACGCCATTGACGGGAGGGAAGAACATTAGCATAGCTTCTAGTCATTGATGTAGATTTTTGTTGACTACTTTCTGGTAATTTTTGTTTGGCAGATCGCACACAAAACAAACTTTTTTTCGGGGTACCTGATTATCTCTTTCACTACAAAGGCATTACTACCAATACCAGGCTCTACAAAGTCTTGAATATAACAAGCATTTTTGGAAGTGATAACGAGAATTTGCTTGACATAGCAAAAGTGACAAGCAAAGCTGTCCAACATCACAAAAGTTTGTTTTCTTTCTTCTTTTTTTTTTTTGTGTGTTTTTTTTTTTTTAGTTGTACTTAAACACAAATGACTGGAATTTATACACATTCTTGCCTGGCTGCTTAACCCCTCACTCTCACACTTTCCATTTGAAGTTGTGGTCAGTCTTGTTATGGTTTGCAACCAATGCATTTGATACATTATTTTGTAAAATGCCCCTTTTGTGTTCATATAATCTTTTATTTAGTTTCCTTGAGGTTTCACCTATGTATTTTTATAGCAAATATTACAGGCAATGGAGTAAACTCCTCCATCAGGTTTTAGCTTATGTTTAGTACTGACTAAGTATTTTATTGTGTTGGGTGTAGTAGTAAGGTCTGTTATGTTGAGTTTAGATAGATTCTTTTCAATTGTAGATGCGATAGAATTAGTAGGCAGGATTTTTTTTTTTTTGATTCATTGGGTTTCACAGGATGGTGCCGTTTTTATGGTTTTGGAATATTTTGTGGGCCTTTTGTTTCAAATTGAATATAAAATAATTAGGGTACTGAAGAAGTTTGAAAATGTTTTCAATGTATTTCTCTTTGTGTAAATAATCCAAGCTATATATTCTTAGAGCTGTTAGGTAGAATCTGATGATTATGCCAGTTTTCCTTTTGTCATTATAATGGGAATAGAAATTTATTAGGTTATTTTTGTGGGTTGAAAATCCCTCTACACTGACGTCCCATTTGAAAAATGCCTAAATCTCCTAAAAAAGTATCTAACATAATCAAAAATAAAGCTCTCTCTACCAACAGCTAAAATAATAAAAATCTGCCATCTTGTGGCAGAGAGCAGTGGTCACCCTTGAAATATTAATAATTATAGTAATATAGAATTTTGTTCATAGATAAGAAAAATAATCTGTGGTGAAGTTTGTGCCCAGAGAATCTGTGCTTCATCAGAATTATTAATATAAAATGTCAAAACAATAGTGTTTATATGAACTATGGAATACCAACTGAGAAGAAGAGACTGTTCATTTAATCATGAAGTGGGAGAGATCAGTAATTAGGTTGTATTCTAAGTTTACCAACAGCCCGGGTTTTTGTTGCTACCACTGCATTTATTTAAGCGCGTGTTTGTGTGAAAACAGTCGAAATTGGAATTGAAGCTAGGTGAAATGAGTTGACAAGCAGTTGACCAGAGAGAAAGAGAGAGAGAGAGAGAAGCAGTGAGACTGAAAGCGTCTGCTTGCTGCTGTAAGTAATGAACACAAGTTATCTGCAATATTAGCGCAAAACTACCAGTGAGCCCCCTTATAACCTGAAAGTGAAATAATTATGGCAACTACTAAGGAGAAAAACGGTGAACCCAAAAACTACTTCTCTCCTTTCAGAATTATTTGCAATATATGCTTTTTTTCCCTGGACTTTATTTCATATACACTAGTTTTGTGTAAAAGCATTATTTTTGTTATGTTGATGATGCTCCACTTACATATCCTCATGATACTGATTTACCTAACCTAGTAGATCAACTAAACAAAGTCAAACACGCAATAGAATTTACATACAAAATGGAAAAACAATTCCTAATAAATTCACTACAATGTAAATGTCTAGAGAGTGCCTTAATCACAAGGTTGTCTACAGTAAATCTGCACCCTGGCTCTTACATTTCACCATTCCTGGCAGATCTTCTAATATCACAGTGTGAAATACTTACTTACAAAAGTGATGGAAAGAAAAAGAAAAAAAATTCTGCATGCCAGAAGGGTGCTGAGAATTTTAGAATTTTTTTTATCCTACCAAAATCACAAAATTATTTTGATGAAGTCCTGAAGGGTGAAATGCATTACAAGTATACTTTTTCTACTTTGTCATTAATTTTTTTCCAATACTGTTTTCAATATATAAAAATATATATCATTATCTCACACACACTTTTGTGTGCGTGTAGCTGATGTCTCCAGTGGTGAAAGTACATATTAAGACGTCTGAAAACAAAACATACAAACTGAGCCTTTTTAACAGATCAGAAAGATAGGGTGATCCAAGATGAATGGACATCAGAGGGTGGAGAGGGATTAACTGGTCAACATAGAGTGGAATAATACTGGTTGATTGGCTAAATATCACACACAATGGAGCACCTTAAGTGTCTCATGCATCATACAATTCAAGAACTGAATTTGAATACACTTGAAGAGTTATAAATTATCTTAAAAAGACTCACAAGTTTGGAATTCTTTAACTGGTAATATTTGTATCAAAATAGAATGAGCTATGCCCAATAACAACTATTCAGATATCACTTGTGGATGTATCAGATTGTAGGCTAAGAGATTTCAAGTTATATTCCAGGTTTTTCACTGCTAACAGTAAAGATCTGTCTATATCTCTGAGATGAGTTATTATGATTACTTGCATTATTTACATTACTCATCTTCATTGACATATTAACAATATTAAAGCCGTTGTACACTCCAGCCTTCTTCAGGTGATTGGAATTTCAAACCAAACCCTTTATTTTGTCCACCAGGGTAGATTGTTCTAGTTCCATGTGCCATGCCTTTTCCAGATGTCTCAGCTATTTCCCTTTATCTCAACTCTCCAAGTTTTAGTTTTGTGGCTTGATATTGAACTCACACTTTTTGAGGACACATAGCCCAGTGAATAAAGGGGTTAGTGAGATTTTGTGACTAGATCCAAAGAGTTGTGAGTTCATTACCAAGCTACAGCAGTGGTGAACCAAAGCATACGATGACCAAAAAATTGTGAATATGAAAAGGAAGATGAGGATAACAATCTGAGTAATGTAAATAATGCAAGTAACAGTAAAGAGTTAAGAAAACAGTTATTTCAAGTTAAAAGAAGAATCTACTGCTCTGAGTGATTCATCAAGAAAATGGTGGTATTAAATATCACAAATTTAAATAAAGATCAATTGAAATTAATTTTTGTTAAATTGTGAACATTTTTTTTAGATAAACAACACTTTCACCGTATGAATTTTTGTTATAATTTGCTTTGCTCCTTATGACAAAGAAAAAATCTTCAGGAAAATTTGAAAGAAATTGTTTTCTCACTGAACTCTGAAATGATCAATATGTTAATATCACACAAATTTATTAACTACATTTTCTTTCCTTATAATTTCTAAAATCTCAAAAGAAACTAGCTAGCACATTCAGATGTTTGAGCAAATAATATCAAAAGTTATTCTGAGGTAAATTTTCCTTACACTGTTGGTACATATTCACCAGGAAAACTGTCTGTAGTATATGATATTAGCATACAGGTCTTGCCAACAGTTCCATCTCCGACCACAACACACTTGATCGGACGACCCTGTGCCATTTTTCGTCACCTCTTTGAGCCTGTAAGAAAAATAGAGATAAAAACAAATTAAATTACCAAAAAACAAAGATACTGGGAGGAGAATTTTTTCTTCTAATTTATATACATATTAAAAATAAAAATTTGTCAATATAGTTCATTAATTAATAAAAATTTGTCAATATACAGTGGCCTACAAAAAGTCTTTAGCAGGAAAAATAAACTACATCCAATTTCAAAATTTAATTACATAATTTCCATGCTTTATTTGATTTTTGATCAAGTTATCAACAATTGTCTGATCCATATTTTGCCACTCCTTTAGCAATGTGTCTTTAAGGGTTGCCACTGACATGATTTTGGTTGCACACTCTCAAAGTTTTGGGTCAAGGTGCTCCCAAACGTGCTCTATTGGATTTATTTCAGGACTTAGGGCTACCCATGGCAGTGAGTTGATTCCTTGCGATTCCTTCCAGGCCTTTGCTTGTATGACATGGTGCTCCAAGTAGGCATTCTTGTCAATCTGATTGGTTTCAAATAGCAGGAGTAGTCCTTTCTCTAATATTTGGCAGTAATTTGGATTATTCAACAATTGTCAACAAGAATCAGCTCAGATTTCCCTCCAAACCAGACAGTGGCCCGACAACATTACTCCAATCCCTCCATGTTTCACAGTTTCCTACAGTGTTCCAAATCTCATTCTGATTTTTCCAAACATAAACCTGTCTTGAATTCGGATATTGACAGAATTTACTTTCATCTGACCAAAATTCATAATCTTTGCTCTCAAATTCTCCTGACCGGTCCATATGCCTGTTCCTGTTAACTTCTGAAATCAAGGGCTTCTTTCTTGCAACTCTTCTTTGATAGTCTTAGCTCTTTCAAAGTCTTTCTCATGACATATGGCAACATTTCCATGCTGTTGGCAACATCTTTGATGCGCTGATGACAGTTTCTCTTCAGCGCCCTTTTCATTTGCTCAGACACTTAGTCTTCCTGAATGTTGTTCCACATGACAAAAGTCTTCTTCATTATATTTCTTGACAATATTATTAACCGTTTGATGATTAACCTGGAAAAACGTAACAATTTCTCTATTTGACTTGCCACACTGATGACATCCTATTATTTGCCCTCATCATTGAAATTAACCAATTTCCTTACTTCCACAAACTTTCATTGCAAAATATAAGTCAACTATCATTCATAGATGAGAGTAGCTTGATACTAACATGTTATTGTCTGAAAAAAGAAGAAAAAAAAAAAAAAAAAGAAAAAAAGAGACGTTATTACACAAGCCAAAATTGCTGTAATCAAGGATGGCTAAAAACTTATCATGACCCACTCTAGTTCATTAATTATATACGTGTGATTAAATCACTTAAATATACAATCTTCAATACCTAAAATTGACAATGAGTATATAGCAATATCTTTTCATTATATCTTATAAACCAGCAGTGTCTGTTTTGGAATTATTAAATACCTCATACAAAACTGGTAAACTATTAATGTAATAGGCTAAAAAATAAGATTCTAAAAACCTACTGCAAGTGTAAGATAAAATCTTTGAAAGGATATATGCAGTAGGAGAAATAAGAATAAAAGATAAAAAATTCCTTGTTATGTAAGACTTTTTACATAAAGTGTAATTTCAACTGGAGTCAGAGTCAGTATAGTTTTACCAACCAACTCCAGTGACCCCTTAATTGCTTCCAACTCTGACTCCATAGCCCTGTGGTAAACTCACTAAAAGCTATAGATCCCCAAGAGTGTTACTCATAGATTTGCCAGTGAAAGTTATTATCAGGGGATGAAAAATTGTTAATATATAAAGCACAGATGGTATAATATTCAGGAAAATATTTATGATATACTTAGTACTGAGATTCATGCTTAAGATGCAGGTTTCAGCCATTTTTAAAATTCACATTATATATATGTAAAGGAAAATTGCTAAAAAAGATCTGGTCTTACTCCAAACTTGACAAAGAAAAATTCATGAAAATTATATAAACTATAAACCTAGAAATAAAAAGCATTTGACTCAACAACGTGTCAGGGCACAACAATAATTAGTTAAGATAACACAATGGCTTGCAAAGTAATAACTCTAAAACAATTTGTTTCTTTTTGGCTTCATGAGTACTTATGCAATGTCATATTTAAACTAAACATGATTAAAATCTTTCACCATTTAAAAAAAAAAAAAAAAAAAAAAATGTTTACATATCTAATATATAAATTATCAAAATATATTTACTGATTTGGGATAAAATATATTATTTTAGTTTTGATTTAAGCAGTTACCTAAAAAAAAAAAAAAACAAAAACAAAAAAACAAAAAAAAAAAAAACTAAGTTTATTGAATATAATCAAATGATCAGTGCCAATATTAGGATGAAAGAGGTTAAGAAGGAAACAACTCCCAGTAGATTGTGTTGAAAGCTTCTTTATTAAAACACAGGTAAACTTCCTAGTAGCAGGAGAGAGTGAATGAATCACAGAGAGAGAGAGAGAGGGGAAAAAAAAAAAAAAAAAAAAAAAAAAAAAAAAAAAAAGGTGTCAAAGAAGTCCCACCAGTGAGTTCTAACCCAGAGGATCCAAAAAGGAAAAGATTAAGAAAAGGAAATAACTTACTAAACAAATGCCAGTATTGGCACAATGATTTTTTTATTTTTTTTATTTGTATGAAATAAGGAACAGGGAATTGGAAGTGTTAGGACAGTATATAATCTTGAAGGTGTTTTGGAACATGGTAATCATAAACAGCATAACTAGGTTGGCTCTGTGTCAGCGGTAATGTTGTGCTATTACTTGGTGGTTCTTCCTCCACAAAGTGGGTTCTGGTTAACACCAAGAAGTGAGGTAGGTTCATCCAGTCCATGATCAAAGTTGGGGGATTGGTGATATATCAACAGGATCAACAACAATCCTGTACCTCATCGAAACTTAGTTAGTGGTTTTGTGCTTGCTTAATTTTGTGCTTAAAAAAAAAAAAAAAAAAAAAAACCCAGCCAGGTGGAGTTTCCCTTGTGTGAAGCATAAAGTGTGGCATCAAGTCTACATTTGTATATAGAGCTGTCAGTGACAATCTACAATTTGTTGCTTGGTATGGATAGTAGAACCACTTTGTTGGTTAGCAATTGACTCTGGGCTTCTGAGAAGTGATAAAGAAGTTCATCAGTTCACTGAAGTTTTTTCTTGGATTGTTTTCTGGCTATGGTATTCTCCAGAGGTGATAAAATCTCAGTGCATTTTGGTATAACCCGCCTGAGAAACAGTGTCGGAACTATTGCATGAAGACGATGTTGAGATTCTATGTTGACTTGCAGATATTTTTCCCTCCAACCATGTCTAACTAAGTATAGTTATCAAGTGTGAGCATATCATGGCATCAGAGAGGGTCGAGGCTTGCTATATCACCCTTACATTTTCAAATGCAGTTATGAGTCTATGACCACCATTGGGTTTCTTCACTAGAAAAGATGGGTTCACATACTCAACTGTAATGCCTACATCCTCTGGTAAGTGGTTCTTCCTTTATGACTTTAACTGCACCAAGGTTTAATTGTGTTTCTGGAATGGAGTTTGTGTTAAAGTCTGTTGTTAGATAAAGATGGCAAAGGT
This sequence comes from Acanthosepion lycidas, assembly GCA_963932145.1. Taxonomy (NCBI): domain Eukaryota; kingdom Metazoa; phylum Mollusca; class Cephalopoda; order Sepiida; family Sepiidae; genus Acanthosepion; species Acanthosepion lycidas. The sequence continues at coordinate 75,556,388 of OZ010582.1, read as the reverse complement.
GGTTGTTCTTGCATATAAATTGTGGCATTTTAGATTTGGGCCAAGAGTAGATTCAAGATGGAGTACCTTGGGGATGTTTAGTTCCATATACACTCCAGGTCAAACTACTGTTGATGAACTTTCAAACTTGAAGATATGGGCTTGGGTATGTCATATGTGGGTTGATTATAGCATCGTCTGGTAAATATTGGATAGTGAGAGAGTCACCAATTGTAACCTGGTTCTTGGATGGTTGAATGCCAATGCCATTAGTTTTCATGAAGGGCATGCTAACTAGTACATCTACATCTGAAGTGTTGGCATATGTAACCTATGGATATAGATTTTTTTATGATGGTATTTCTAGAAATTATCAGACAAAATTTGAAATTTGTCCAAACAGCTCCACATCAGATGCCTTCTGCACCACAGTACATCTTATGTTCTCAGCAAGTTCTTTTGTATCATTATGAGTGGAGTCTTCTTTTGCCACTTGAAACCATCAACTAAAATAACTTTGGGTCTAGAGATAAGGCATAATGAAGTTTCTGTTTCCATGCTTCAAAGGAAGTTATTGTCTCCTGTTTTGTTAATGACCATTGTTTAGGTGCACATATTGTTGACATGACAAAGTTTTCTAAAGAGGGTTTTATAATGATACCACTAGAGTAAAAATGACACAGTCTATGCCGCATAAACAAAGGGAGGAATGGTTCTTTTTCTTACCTTAAATGAGTTTAAGGGCCTTGACAATATTATAATGAAAGAGATGAAGAAGGACATGATTCCCAGTAGACAGTGTTGAAAGCTTCTTTATTAAAACATGGGTAAACATCCCGGTAATAGGTGAGAGAAAAAACAGTGTCCAAAAAGTACCACCAGTGAGTTCTAACCAAGGAAACCCAAAAGGGCAAAGATTCAGAAAGGGAAATAACTTACTAAACAAATGCCAGTATTGGCACAATTCAAACAAATTCCTGCCCCCCAAAGCATCTTAATAGATAAAACATGGTTATAATACTTGCTTATTCATCATAAAGCCTTTCCTCCATCTCTCATTGCTTTTTGAGTCATATTTCACAATATATTTTCTTCCTGTAACAATTATTTTCTTTTAGATAACTGATGTTCATAGCTAAAGAGTATACAGCCAAAGACTTCTTTATACAAGAATAATTTGCTAAATCTGCAGACTTGATGCTCTACAATTAAAAGAATTTTTAATATAAAATTAAGGGAAATGCAAGGAATTCTATCATATTGTATTCATATAATCAACTCAACAGATAGTTTTATAAAAGAATTTTTAAATGTACATTGCTATAAATCACTGGTAATATGATGGTTTGATAATAAAACATACTCAGAAGAGGTTAAGTAAGGATATCATTTCAATTTCCTCTATTAGATTCTTGGAGTTTATTCACCTGCTCAACAAGTTGTAACTAGTGGATTGTAATTCAATACCTTTGGATTAATGTGCTAAAATATAAAATATAAACCTTGAAAAAGACAATAACTACAATTTGTAAATTGTTTCCACTTATCCTACCTTCATCTCCTTACTATCAAATGTCTTCACTATGAAAGTGCTAAGACAAATATTTGAACATTTAGAAAGATGACACACAAAAGAAGGAAGATGGCAAAATGAAAAGCACTAAAATATCTTGCCTATCAGCTGATGATCTCCTCCTCCTCCTCCTCCTCCTTTCAGAAAACTGCAGAGTTACTTAAGTAGGTAAAGTAATGCAGGGCAACTGGCTTTATGAAGATATTCATACCTTTATAGGATTGTACGTTTCACACAAAAGGTGCATGAATTGTTATTGGTGTAAAAACTGATATACTCGGTCTCAATGCTCACTTAAATGTTTAAATTAGTTCAAGGACACCACTTTACCTGATAAATTACAATGAAAATATCTACATTGGCAGTTTTGACAAGCATTATTTGAAAATTAGGTAATTTTTTTTTTTTTACATTAAGTAACACCATCTCTTTCCTAGTACAAGGTGTACAGGTACACACAAAAATGCTTTTAGTTTTTAAATGCATCATTAAAGAAAATATAAGAAAAAAGATTTAAACTGTGTAATAATCAGCAATAAAACAAGTCTGATTTAAAATGGTAGCGATGTTCATTCACTTGGTCAGCAATACAAATTTCGATGATTTAGACCCAACTAGTTTCCACAAAATTAATGCAATATGGCCTGATTTTGATTCATGTATACCTAGAATTGTGTGGGCACAGAGAGATATGAAACTGATTATTAAAGATGAGATATTGATCTACATTGAGTTGTTAATTTTATCTTTTTTTTAAGAGTTGAATTTCTCTGGTATTTCATCCATTAAATTTTTCAAATATTTTGAGAAAGACAACTTCAAACATTTTAGATCACCTACTAAATTGATGGATACATAAAAATGGGAAGAATGAGGTGGTAAGAAAAAAACATGTCGAGTGTTGCGTTGAACTGGCTACATATGGTCTCCCTAAGATTCACAAAGATGGTATTCCACTCAGGCTCTGTGTGCCATCCTCTGAGTCGCTTCTTTGTAGATATAATTGACCCATTGATCAGAAAGTCACCTTCATATGTCCGAAACTCCACCCACTTTGTGGAAATAATCAGAGATGCCCCCCCCCATCCTATTCAACCAGATGATGAGCTTGGATGTGGCGAGTTTGTTCACCAAGGTGAACATGGAGAAGGCTCTCTCAGTAGTCAGAGACAGATTGGCCTCCGACTCATTCCTGGAATAACGAACCAGTATCCTAATAGATAATCCGATGGAGATGTTGACTTTCTGTACACAAACAACACACTATGGAATGGGATCACACATATCGACAGGATGAGGGTTTAACAATGGGCTTGCCATTATCACCAGCAATGACGAATATATACATGGAATATTTGTGGAAATGGCATTAGAATCTATGTCTCTAAAGCCAACTCTATGGTTAAGGTACGTAGATGACACCTTCATACTCTGGCCACACCAGGAAGATGTTCAGGTTCTAATGGACCATGTGAACTCAATAAGACCTTCAATATAGTTCACGATAGAGAAAGAGAGTAACAGCATACTCCCATCCTGGGTGTTCTAATATCTTGAACAGCGCATGGGTTCAATACATCCATATACCGTAAACCGACATTCACCAGACAGTAACTCAATTTCAACTCCCACCATCCATACAGTGTAAAGAAAAGGATCATCCTCTGCTTACAACACTGAGCAAAAGTCATAAGTGACAACCCAGAGACATTAAATAAAGAATTGGTCAGTATAAGTAGTACCCTACAACATAACAACTGCCCTGCGTACATGGCAGCAGCCCCAAATAACTGGGATAGGCAGGTACAAGAGGAAGACAACAACACTCAGAAAATAGTTTGCCTGCCTTATGTGAAGGGGTTATCAGAGAAAATACAAAGGATCTGCAGTCCATATAACATCAGGACAACCTGCAAAAGCTAGACGACACTTTGCAGATAGCTCTTCCAAGTAAGACCGCCATAGAGAACATGACTAAAGACTGTGTGTATGCCATCCTGTGCAGCTGCCGAAAGAAACATAAAGGGAGACAGCCCCCCCCACCTTCAGGTAAGGCTTCAAGAACACCAGAAAGCTTTAATACGAGGGGAAGTGGAAAAATCAGACATGGCTGACTACATATGGAGAAAAAAGGGAAATTGCACCCTCTGTGGGATCAGGTTGAAATCATAGACAAATAACATCATTGGAAAATTCGTAAACTTAAAGAATCAGCACACATGCTAGGCCACAAAAATCTCCTGAACTGACCAAGCATAGAAATGAATACAATATGGAAACCAGTAATAAGGAGTGACAGAGAAAAGCAATAATAACAACAAAAATTGCAATATGAACTCTGGTAAAAACATGCAATGATAACAGCAAAAATTGCAAACTGGTAAAAAATGGTTACTGAAGGCATTAAGTTTAGAAATTCATACAGAGATGTCCTCAAGGACACATGACACAGTGGATAAATGGGTTAGTTACATCCAGTGACAGGACCCAAAGAGTGTGAGTTCAATACCTGGTTAATGCAGTGGAGAACTTGGAGAGGGAATTTAACAGGAGATAACTGATAACTGACATCCATTAGACATGGCATGTGGAACTAGAACAGTCTACCCCAGCAAGTGAAATAAAGGTTTCAGTTCGACATTCCAACCGCTGAAGATGGTTGGAGCATACAATCGCCGAAACTGGATAAATATGGCAACTAAGATGAGGACAATAGTCCGAATAATGTAAATAGTGGACTCCTTCAATGCATTTAACCAGTTCATGATGAGACAACTTCATACTGTCAAAGTTTTGGCAGAGCTAAAGGCTGGTTGGAAAACAGTTTCTTGAGTGATAGATGATATACACATTCATGTCTGGACTCCCAACAGAATGTTAGATGGCTTCTTAGAGCATCATCCTAAATAGAGACTATGACCTTGGAGCAACTTCTTATCCAGGTAAGGCCATTAAGACTGATAACCAAAAACCTGAAGAGTCAGTCACCACATCCATTCAACAAACATATGCTGAGCCTGGCATGTGCAAGGATGGCATAATTTGTTTCAAGTGCTCTGGTCCCAACCACTTTGCTAAGGACTGTAAACAGGGGCACCTGGAGGGGACAGATAACCAGGTGTGCAGGTTGCAACATGAAGATGTCAACGCCAGTCTTCTCCCTGAAAAAGTAAAGAACGATCCACTACCAGTCATCAAAGTGCTCATAGATGAACAGAAGTTTGTAGAGGCTGGCTGCTCATGGACACTAGTGTTAAGATCTGTATGTCACTTTTGGCAATACTGAGAGGTAAAGGTGCTGAAAGCTGATAGGAAATTGGCATAGGTATGGCACAGTCAAATTGGATATTGGTCATGTTCAACCCATTAACATTGAAGTCCTAGTTATGGATGTAACATTGCTAGGCTTTGATCTGATATTGGGGATCAATGCAATCTGGCAGTTTGAGGGAATGTGAATCACTAAATCGGGAGAAGTCTACTTCCTTGAAGAAGATATACCCCAGTGTGCCGCCATTTCCATCAACAAACCTGATTTTAGTGTGCAATTCAACCATCAGAAGAAAGTTTGGTCTGCCTCGTGGAAATGGGCCAGTGGTCAAACACCTGAAAGACTAAGAAACAGTATGCCAGAGTACACTGTGCTTGATGCTCTCCAGGATAAATACAAAAAAGAAATGCCATTGTCGTTAGACAATGAATGGCTACTGCCATATCCTGAAATTGAGCTTGATCCACCCAAAGGCCTGATTTTGTTGATGGCAGTGGTTCAGGAGAACAAACAGAAGGTTCGGTCAGTGCTTGATTACAGGGAATTGAATGATTTTGTGGAAGCATTCACTGCCAGCATGAATGTATGCACCCAGAAGTTGAGGGAATGGCAGCAGCAACAAGTGAACCTATCCCTGTTAGATTTATGAAAAGCTTACATACAGATACACATTGACAATGCAGTATGCCAATTTCAAACCATGCTGATCATCAGGGGCAAGAGGTATTGATTTACACAAGATTGGGATTTGGCTTAAATGTTGCAACTCTCATTATCTATCACCGACTTGGTCATATCCCAGAACACATCAATCACAGAAGTCACATCAGCTTATATAGAGGACATATTTGTCAACAAAGCTTTGGTGAGGGACCATCTATCCAATTATGGACTTATAAAGATCCAGAGAGAATGAAAGATGGGACCAGAGTATTGAGCCTGCACATCTGGGGGGAAAATGGTACTCTCCAATGGAAGTGAGGGAGTCCCAGACCTTCCCAAGGTAATTACATGCCAAAGTGTGTTTTCTCTGTGTGGATGACTTGTGGGATACTTTGCCGTGTGTGGCCAGTACAGAATAGCAACCACCTATATCAAGTGACAAGCAAGTGCAGTGTCCAATGGATGGGACAACACAATTGAAAATGCATCCATCTGCTGCATACTAATTGAGAAAGTAACCCAAGTACAAGAAATGGATCTTGTTGGTGGGGACTGGTGTGTCAGTGGCCGCGAAATGACGGTATGGGTGGATGCCAGTTATTTGGCCACGGGAGTGCCATTGGAAGTGAACAGAGGTATTGTTGCAAGGGCTTGTTGGTTGCATGCATTCATTGCTGGATATCAGACACCATGAATGGGAAGGCACGTATAAAAATGAGGGCAACCAGTGAGATTACTGATAAGACGGCAGCTGGAAACACTTCACTCACTGGGTGACAAGTTTGCATTGACAATGAATATTAAGCTGGCAAAATCAAGCAAAGCACCTCACCCATATGTCCCAGAGGTGGTTGGAGCTGCACAAAGAAACAGCCAAACCTGTACAACTAGGGTGTGCCACTGTAGGAAAGTTGAGAGGTAGCTAAAATCCACCAACAAAGTGGGCATCTGGGTGAAGAGGGCACTGTATTTTGTCAGGTCTGTCGACCCTTCAGTATCAACAACAATCGCAAAGTCAGTTGTCAAGAATTGTGAAGCTTGCCAATTTATTGGCCTGGTGCCAGTACACTGGCAGAAAGGAAAGCTGGAAGTGAAAAACAACTAAAGCAGGTTAGCAATAGATATCACACACTACAGCAGTGGACACTTCCTAACCTTTATTGATTGTGGTCCACTTCGATTTGTAATATGGCAACTGCTTCGTCAACAAGACTCCACCAATTTCATTAACCAATTAACATCAATTTTTATTGAGTGGAGTGCACTGACTGAAATCGTAACTGACATGACTTTTACTTGGAGACACTTTAGAAAATTCTTCAGTGACTGAGGCATGCAGCTTATGCATCTACTGAGAATGGTATAGTTGAAAGGAGTCACAGAAGCATTAAAACCATTGCCACTAGAAAGCAGTGCTCCATACCAGAATTAGTCTACTGACAAAACGTCACACCTAAGGACAACCTCTCACTGTCTACAATGCCAGTAGATGTGCTACATAAGTATCACATCCATGTATGGGGCACTGATGATAAGCATACGAAATGGGAGACACTGTCTGGATTAAAATTCTGCAAGGGATTGTGTATGACCAAGTTTAAGACAAGCCACATAAACAAAGTTAACAGTTCATAGTAAGTAAATGTTGATGGAATCCCCTGGCATGTAAAGGATTTGCATCCTTTTCAGAGGTTGTATTCTCTATCTGAACATGGAGATGATTTAACAGAAAGTGAGCTGTTAGTTAGCTTGAGATCGGCTTTGCCAGATGACTCTTGATACTAACAGTATGGCGTCTGGCACAGGAGAACCCAATGACTTGTGATTCATCTGCTCTCCCTCAGAAGAGTACACTGGCCTCTGCATGGTTGCATTTGCTGTGATCATGAGATGGAGGAGGGGTAGCAAACTACTGCAGAGGGCAAAGAGGTTCAGGGTTGCTTGTATTTTTTGCAATGCTAGAATAAAATCAAGAATAAAATAACTTAGCTCCAGTGTGAGCAAAGATTCAAACATGCCTTGTGTAAACTGTCCAAAGACGAAAAATGGCAGCCTTGTGGGTTACTTATTTAAAATAGCTCAATCACAGAGTAAGATACTCTCTTGCGAGATTATCTTTGTGCATATGCAAATTTTGGCTGTCAATGATACATAAAAACTGGAAGAATGAGGTGGAAAAAAAAAAGACAGTTGACTGCTGTGTTGAACTGGCTACACATGTCCACAGTGTGTGAGAAGAAACTGAGTGCAGGCATTAGTTGCACAGAAAAATTTAAAGATTTTTGCTACACTGACACAACTCTGGGCAAAACTAGTCTAAAAATCATCAACTTTGAAAATACAGAAAACAATCGCTGTCCATCATTGTAATAGTGACAATTTCAAAAGAGATGTGAAATAAAAACTAATAATCACACTTGAAAAAAGAATTGTACCTTTAGAAAGAGAAAAGATAACATTTTGATTACATACTGATTTTATTAAAATAATCTTGAAAATAAATGAGATATTAACAGTTGAAATTGAAGGAAATTTCAAATTTTACAATTTTCACACATGTTTACACTAAGTCAATTTGGGGATTTGTTCTTAAATAATAAAATTTTCTCATTACAAAAATGGAGATAAGGAACCATTCCAAGATTGAAAGTTAAATTACTTTTTTAAATATTGGTTTACTTCAGTGGCAGCAGAAATTGTTCACCTACTCATTTTTAAAAAAATTTTTTTTTAAGAAATGAACCAGAAAATGTCTAAAAATTACTCTGCAGTTATTAAAAAATAAAGGTTTCCTTATTTTTATTTTACTTTCTTAATTAAAAAAAATGGATTAATCATTGTATATACTTTGTTCAAATTCATCTCCAAATTCCTAATACTTTCCCTTTTGTACATTTTCTACATTTGTATTCTTCTCTTCACTCTCCAAGGGCAGACCACACATATTCTGCTTAACTCTATCCTCATGATTCCTAATGTTCAAGAACGAGTTATTAACAGTTCATTTTTTTTCTATGAGTTTTCTGTGAATATGTGTGTGTGTATGTGTGTGTGTATGTAAGTTAACACATACAGTGCATATACTAGTATGTGCAGTGAGTGCAAAATAACTCCCTTCACCTACTCATTTCAAATTCAGAGGACTGAGGAAAAAGAAGGAAAGGAATTTGCAAGCCCATGTGAAATTTTCTTTAGATCAATGGAAACCTTGTCTTCGCAGAAACTGACTGGTGACCTAAGAAGGAAAGGAATTTGCAAGCCAATGTGAAATTGTTTTGGGACTAATGAAAACGTTACCTTCACAGAATCTTTTCAGTCAGCCAAGAAGGAAATAAATTTGTGAGCTTATGCAAAATTCCTTTTAAAACAAGGAGAAAAATTAAATTAATGAGAGAAGTATGTCTGAAGTCATGTGAAGGGTTTTGATTCAGTTCCTCGCAACCAGTACTTGCCAATGTAAAATTACTTTGCCAATTATAATATCAACCTCTAACCAGCATACAGCACTTCAAAGAATTTTCTCTCAACAATCCAAGAAAGCTAAGTATTTCAAACTCTCTTCATCTACTTTTGAATGTATGAAAACTATATATCCCTTCAGTGAGCAACAAACTCTCTTAATTTTGTCTTAAACCTTTTTAACATTATTTTGTGTCAGATCATTTAATCTGTTATATGAACATTTCCTCTTCATAACAATATGTTAAAACTTTAAGAATTCCGATTTATTTTTCTGAAACTAGCTATTGACACTACTTCAAACATGTAAATTGATTAATAAATTTCTTATCTTGTTAAAATTACCCATGTTTCCTCATTATCATCCTTCATTAATTTCCTTGGCGCAGGTAAATCAATTGTTCATTTTAACCTCTAATCTCCACACCACTTGACATGCGAAGAAACATATGAATAATGCATTAAAGATTGGTATAAGTGAACATGCCTGACAACAAACAGGAAATGAATCGAGCATAAATACTTTCATGGTAATTGTTCAATTGTGCTCTTCTCTATGGCTTTAGAATTTAAGCGCTGCACTAGACTGCTGTCGAGATCTCATCAATTTACAGTTGAGCTGGTTAGATGGAACTATAAATTCTATGCTAAGAGTTTCTTCTCTTGCATTTCTCACTTGTGGAACTCCATGCTTTCTAGCCAACTTTAATCTGTAAAAATTTGAATGCAATATCAATCACCACCTAATTATTTTCTTCTCTTTCTGCTCGTCATAAATGTTTCTGTTCCTAATTCTTCCACACCCATTGTGTTTTAGCAGCATCACTGCCTGGTTTGGGGTGATTCCAATAAAAAAAAACAAAAAACAAAAAAAAAAAACAAAACAATTCATAGAGGTTGGCAAATCGATACAAACTGTACCCATTAAACCATCCATGTTCATTGAATCGAATTTGATTGCATGGCTCTCAATTACATAGGCACAGTTCAACATTATAACATGATAAGGACACCTATAGAGAAATTTTATCATGTGTTGGCTGCATTATCACCAACCTTCCATTTTACAGTTGGGAGATTATAGCAAACTTAAAGAAGCAGGCATAACATTGTATGAGAAATCAAAGCCAAAGATGCTTGACAAATTAATGTCTTCTTCCACTCACACATGCAGACTATCCGTTTATTTAAATAAATGGATGGCATTAGCAACAAAAATTGGAGTGAGCAGTGACAGCATATGATAAGTTCATACAAGCAATACTAATTAACATAAGACCAGTCCTGGCAGTACAAATGGATTTAGAACTGGAAAGACTTGGAAAGATGGTTGATGATCTACTGCTGTATTTCAATAAGCAAGGCTTCAGTCCCATTCAGTAAGTTCAACCAAAGAAAGAAAAAGACTGTGAGAGTAGGAATTACAAATTCCAATCTACTGTAAACTATAGCGAAGAAAACAGTGAATTACCTGATCAAACCAAGTGACAGCGTGTCGTGTGTATCCTACAATGGAAAACATGGCGAAAAAGAAAGTTACTTGCCAAAAAAAGGGCATGTTTTCTGCATGATATGCTAAAGACAGAATATTCAAATTAGAAACAAGTCAGTCACAGGAGTTGCCATAAAAGTGTTTTGATATGCTAATATTGTGCATCCTCTCCCAGTTGTCGACAAATGAAAAAAAAAAAAATGCTCGGTCGATAAAAGCAGTTAGCGTTTTCAAATTGGGGATCAAAGACAAAATTTGTGTATTTGGCTACCGCATTCGTCGGTGAGCGAATCGTTTTTCTGACTGGTTACGTGTATTGCGATTCGTAACCTGTAAATCAAGATTTTGGCATTTTTTTTTGCCCCTGATATTCAAGTTTGAACTTGTGATTTGTTTTCTTCATTGTGGAAGTAATCTGCAACAAAAATTAACTTTGCAATCCAAGAACTCTTACATAAACCCCTTATCATTATGACCAAAAACCAAAAATATGCAAAGCACACATCTACTATGCACATCATACAAGATCTTGTAAACCATGATGTATGTGGCTGAATAAATGGAATATTAAACTAGAACTATCCTCACAACCATCTTCACTAGCACATGACAAGAAAGTGGAAAACTAGTGCAGTGGGAGGTGATGGGCTCTACCTTTCCACCACACAATTAAGGGATCAGAAAATCAGAGTAAATCAACTGTTCATTTTAACCTCTAAGCCCCACACCACTTTATATACATACATAAAAATATTTGTATGTGTGTATGGATGTACATTCGTAATTATGCATGTACTATATATTAGTAACAATATTTTTATAAATATTGTAAAATTCTATATTTTTCATATATGCAGTCTCACATTCTTAAGGAAACTTGTGAGCAAAGGTACTTCTAATGAGAGGAATTACATATCCATTTAATAAAGACTTTTTTCATATTTATATCAACTGGATATTACTAAATGAGGAGACTTAAGACTGAAGCTGACTAAACTGGTGCCTAATATAAAATCTCTCTGCAGCAGGCATGAAGGATAAAGATCTCACTATCTTACCTCTACTTATCTTGAGGTGAACTCAAATTTATTTTGCATTTGATAGGTACTTTCATTTTATTTTTTATTGTATAGTAATTAAAATGATCAAAGTATTACAGGAAAAGCTTTCATTCAAATTATTTTATATTTATACATTCATTTCTGTATTATACATTTTGAAATTTTATTTACTGTTTTCTTTTGAGACAATCCACCAATATTTCAATATTCTATTTTCTCTCTCTCTATTACCAGTGAATACTCTTTTATTATTATCATCATCATCATTATTATTCATTATTATTTTAATATCACTTCATATTTTTTTTATTTTTTTTTAACAATTTCTTAATAATTTTTTCCTCAGTACTTCAACTATCTTTTTGTTCTTTTATTTTTCTCTTTCATGGATGCCATGTTATTTGGAAGCTTATTTAGATCAAGTTAATGGCCATTTAGGCTTCCTCCATGTGAATAAGAGTTCACTTTTTCAATAATAAGAATTATACGTAGGGGAAGGCATCAAGATTTTAGAGATATGTAGGTGGAGCATGGCCCAAAAAAGTTGGGAACCATTGCACTACTCTAACATGTCTTCCATTTAACAGGTTCAAGGGTGATAACTCCTATTAACAACTACTTTCTTCATGTTACTTGGGACTGAGTAATGATAGGTATTTTTATTTTGACTGTGATAAAGATTCTCCAGGTTCAGATAAGTATCTGAGAATTTGTTTTTTGTAAAAGAATCTATGATTCATCGTCTGTTAATACTCATGATATGTCACCTTTATTCAATATCTCTCAAAGGATAACAATTCCTATGCACAATCTCTTTGATTAGGATTTGAACAGAATATGCTGTATTTATTAACTTGTTTTAACTTTTTTCTACTTCATTACTAAATTAAATTCATTTATAACATCACACAGATCTGGTTTAGCTTGAGTTGCAAGTTATTTAAGCTCACCAAGCAATTGCCTGGCTTTTGTATCCTTTTATAATATTTTTTCTTTTCAGTTAATTTCCAATGAGACGGGCACCAAGTCTTTAACATATTCATCTTATCCAAGCATTATCCACTCCCCATATTTCTTTATATTCAAACCAATATAATTAAAATTAACTGAATTGTTTGATTTAACTTTGAAAACTTTATGAAGTTAGTCCATAAGAGTGATATGTCAAACCTCTGGTTCAATAAAACAACTTCTAAAAATAACATGGTCATACTCTGATGGAACTGCTCTAAGCTTTATTAATGCCTCTCTGACCATTAAATAATATTTACAGGAGACATATGACAAAACACTTGGCAGCTTCCAAAGATAAAAATGTCTTCCTTTGCAAAAAACAGTTTTAATGCTTACTAACTTACAAATCCACCTATTAAAGGATAACTATTCCCATGACTATCAGAAAACCTTCCTTAAAACACTTAGAGGAATCTCTTCTACTTCAATGTCATGAAAACATTTTGCTACTAGTATTACATTAACTTTTTCTCTAATATGTTTCCATTTCATATGTATTCTTGGTTAACCATTATCAGAAACTTGTTCATATAGTGTATTCAATTCAACTCCATAGTTTTAGAAAACTATTAGATCATTGCAAAAGTTTGTGCCCAATTAAAACATTAAAAACAGAATTTTACATATTCAGAAAAACATTTATTAGTCAAGTATATAGTTGTTGAAAACAATGGAGACTGGCTCCCACCATCCTACAATGATGCCATTTTTGCAGAAACTATGTGATTTTTTTTTTTTTTTTTTTTTGTAAGAAGGTTGCAAGGTAGATTTCCACTGACAAATTTTTTGACATTTAAATTGTTCTGTAGAGACCAGAACAAATGAAAATCTGAAGGAGCCAAGTCAGGAGAATATGGTGGGGGCTGGAGGGTTTCCTCATTTCAACTCTTTAAGCTTCAGCAATGTATGTTTTGCAACATGCAGTCTTGCATTGTCATAGTGGAAAATGACACCTTTTCAATTTGCCAAAATCATTCGCTTTTCTTTAATCCAAGTCTCTTCAAATGGCAAAAAGCAGTTGAGATATCACTTTTTAAATGCTTAACTATCTCTATCAATAGCTTTGGTTTATTCTCCACAATGGCAAGAAGAATGTCTTCATTGACATTGGAAGATCACCAAGAGTGTGGTTAATTGTTTAAGTTTAAATCACACTAACAAAATCTGCCAAACCACTCTTTGACAGTTCAAAGAGATAGAGCACAATCCAAATAAACCTTCTGAATGCTTTTGTCACAGTTTTGACACTTACTTCTTTACAAAATTCAAAGAGGATAACTTTTCATCCTCCATTCATTAGCAGACAAAATGTCAACATTCAACAAAGTTCAACTCGCAACTGAACAATGAAAGGTTTCAATCTAGAACACATCACACCAAAACAGAAACTAAAGTTGAGGTCATTTTATATTAACAATGAAAATCTGGCACAAACTTTTCCAATGATCTGATATCATACCTCTGTACAAAATTTCAGTTCCAAGAGTTTCATCTAAAAAAAAAAAAAAAAAAAAAAAAAGCAATATTTTAGTTTGGCTTTTAGCTGATTAGCCCAATGTTTCTTACAATTAGATATTCTACTGATTGATTGTCTTAGAAATTTCTTGATGCATATGGACAGTCTTTGGCCAAATTAAATATGCAAGCACAAACAAATCTGTTTATCAGTGCTTTTTTTCCTCTCTTATTAGAGTCCTGAAAAAAAAACCATCTACTTGACCAATGATCAAAATACATTTCTTCTGTTAAAGTTTCTAAAGCTGTTCCTTTGAGACTGAAGACAACACCACCTTCTATAACCTGAGTTGGTCAGACCTTATCAATGGAAGTGACTAAGTTTTATTCTGACAGTTTTAAGATTTAGCTCACTCACTGTGACTTTAATTTTCTGATGCTATATTAACACTTTTCAAGATTGTATGCTAACACAGTTACTAACATATCTACAGGTTTCTGATATTACTGAAAAACTTTACAGGCTTATAAACATAGACTGATTCCTGTCTTCATTTAACAAAGTGTTTAATTTTTGTTATATGGTTTATTTTTTTTCATTCCATCCTCTTCATTTAAATTCATCTCCAGTACAGCTTCTAAAATGAAAAAAAAAACAGGGTGCTCTTTTACTTGATTCAACATTTATAGACATTTCCCATAATTCTATTTCCCTTTGATATGGATCATACTTATCCATGTTCAGCAGAGACGATACCAAATGTTTTGAAGACATTTTTTCTTGTTTTTCTCCAATGTCTAACATAATGAATTCAATACATTTGGACAGCAATTGTTGTTCTTTTAAACATGTATTTTTAAAAACAGACACTTTTTGTGCATATTTAATTATATCTTTTCTAATGTAAAAATATCCTTTAATAAATGTGGTTGTTATTCTAAGCTTTAGAATCACACGAGTCATCATCAGCAGATGAGAAAAGCTTAAAAATATAATTTTTTTTTCCTTACTCACACCTCCTGATGATGATTCATGTGAATCAAATACTTGGAATACACAATCTGAAGTTTTGCCAATTTATCCACACAACTGCTACATTTTTGAAAGGTTATTCATACATTAGAATAAAGATCATTAAATATGACAGACAAAAAAATGTCTTGTTTTTTAACAATGTTTTAAAGATAAATATATCCATGACTTCAGATTATAATATCAGAAAATTGTGCGTTTCCTTCTTTTTATTTATTTTTTTTCATTTACATCCTGTTACCAATGTTGAAACTCCTCTTCACCAATGTTTAATTGTTTGTTGTATTAGATACTTTATTTGCCTTAGAAGTTGATATGTTTATAACTTTACTGTTATTCATCCAAGAGCAGACCACCCAATGTCATATGCTTAACAATTAGTTCAAGGGCTATAACTCCTCTTAACAGTTTTATTTTACTTGATGCAAATTTTTCACCTATTTTTCACTTGATCTGATAAATGGCACAGATTTCAAAATTAAAAGCCTATTTTTTCCCGCTCTTATTCCTTGACTTTACAAAATGATAAATAAAAGGAATTATCAAGAAAATGCTAAGTTATCTGACAGATTTAACCAAAAATCCATGAAATTAAGAAAGTAGCTGTATGAATATCCATTAGACATATACTGTTAAAGGTAAAAATAAAAAGTTATGATTAATAAACTGCTATTGCACAAAGGTTAAATATTTGGTCATAAATGATTTATAATTCATTATGACCTCTCCTTTACTAAAATTAATTATGATAATTTTTATTTCTCAAAGATAATTTTGTGAAATGCAAAACAGGAAATAGTGCCTGGTATTTTATAAAATGAAGATTTATTTAAAAATTTTTTTTTTATTATTATTTAATTAGAAAGAAACCTAACATTTGAGTCCTTGAAGAACTTACCACTTCAGAAAGAATAATCTTGTTTGGTTGCAATACTGCTAATATTCTTTATGTTCTACAGCACCTGTAATAAAAAATATATATATACATATATTGAACAAATTTAAAACAAATTAAAAGGAATACAAAAATTCAATTCTATCACTGTACTAATACAATATGGAAAACCTACATAGTATTTTTGCCAACTGAATGTTTTGAGCTGTTTTCATTTTTATTGTTGATGAATCCATATTTATCTGTACTTCAGAAAGAAGATTAATGGTAGAGTAGAAGAATACATTATGATTTACATCTTTTCTTATAGTAAGTAGAGAACAGGAAATTGATGGGACAGTCAAATTGTATTAAACAAGAAGTAAGGTAGTTTGTTTAACTCATTGCAAATGTATGAAAAAAAAACATGTAAATATTTTATACAAACCGGAAAAATATGAATTTTTTTATTCATTTAAAAAAATTTTTTTTTTACAGTATCAATAGAAATTCATAACATATATATTTACCATTCAGAGAATTATTAACCATAAGTTACACTTTTTACATTCAGTAGTTTTCTATTCTGAACACTGTTATCTTGTTAGCTATGCCAGTTCAAATCACACCACCTAAGATTTTGCAACTTTAACCGTTTTTTCATTTGAGCTTGTGCAATGAATTTTCTTCAACAATTAAAATAATGATGAATCAATAGAAATTGTATCTTTTGCTTGTCAGTACATTTTGATTGAGCAGTCAAAAATTTTTTAGTCATTTTTCAAATGATTTGTCTGGTATTTTTTGATAAATATCTAATAAAAAGGATTGCTTAACTTCATGACAAAAAAACATTTTTGCCACCAATGTTTTCTTTATTATCATTATCTGTCATGTTATTTTAAAATATAGAAACCTACTTAAATATTTACAAAGTAAATGTTATTTAATTATTCTTATTGTTTCATCTAACTTAAAAATAAAAGTAACTAAACTGCAATTATTTTTTTTTAATTGGGAGGACTATATTATGAATATAATGAGCCATAACAGAAATTTGCTGAAGGCAAGTAATATCACTACACCGTTGAAGATTCAAACCTTGTAATGTCATACTTGGATTTTCACAATATCATCCATCCAATGGTTACTTACAATAAGTGAGAAAACATGAACCTTAACTGCAATCATTTATATGTAGAATAAAGAGATATAAATCAGTTAAAGTTATTTTGATTTTTCCTTTATTCCAATAAGCATTATAAAAATGGAATGACCTATTTAATCTCAATACAGTTGGTTCATTGCAATAAAGGATTTATAGAATTTTAGATGATGGATCAATAAGATTTAGATATATACTAAGTTTGTAGCTTAAGTAGTCATTAGAGTTAAATATATCAAGTATTTCTGCCCTTTGATATTGCACTTTATTAAATATGGTAAATGTTTTTAATGTTGAATTCATTTAACTTTTGAATTTAGTAAAGAATTTTTATCCATTATGCTAGATAAAGTTGGTTATAAAAATCTTTATTTTTGTAAGTATATATACATTGTTTTCCTAAACTAAGATTCTTATTTTGTCATATACCCATAAAAATGCATTTTGACTAGAGACAATTCTAGGCCATAAGTGTTACTCAGGCTCAGACCTGTCACCTATACGAGCTGCCAGCCAAGAAAATCATGATTCCTTCTAGTGAAAATAATGTGGACAGATTTTAATGTGTTAATTCTTACATTCAGCCACACACCCAAATAACTATTCTTGTGCCCATCCAATTTCAGTGTTGGAGTATCTTGAGTCATAATGCAGAACTGTTTTATAAATAACAAGAAAGTTAGATGCATCAATGCAATCACAAATTCTTTATATAAAATGCAAACTTCTGCTAAATCAATCATTGCTAATGTTTCTGCAATATGGATAGTCTTAACTAATCTATAAATTCCCTTGGATTGCAAAAGAAAGTAATTTCCATTACTCCTAACTATTGGATTGGAAATAAAGTTCCCACACAACTTTATTTATATATTTATTTTTATATAAGTAAATGCAATATCTTGATTATTAATTATTTTCATCATTTCAGAGCTTTTTATAAGTTTCAAAAAATGGTCCAGTAAATGACCCTCTCTCATGGACAGCAGAGCATATTGTTGCTCTTATGATTACAAGTTCAGCTTAAATACTGGCCAATCACAACATTGTATCAATCAAAGCATTTGGAGAAGACACAATTGGTCATTGCATGGCCTACAATTGATTAAAGAAGTTCCAGCATGATCAATTCAATCTCCAAGATCAGCTAAGTGGTTGACCCTCACACACTGAAAATGAGCATTTGTGTGGCTGTATCAAAATTGATGCATATCTGACAGCACACAAATTTACTATAGAAGTTTAGCATCAGCTATATCGCCATTTTGCATGACTTGGAGGAAATAGGCAAAGTCAATTAATTGGACTGACTATTGAGCCACATGGATGCCTACATGATATTACTATACAAGAAGAGCTATTTTGATTGGCTGAATAAAGTAGTTACTGCCAATGAAAAATTGTGTCTGTATTCGATCAAAAGAAGCTCATGGTTTGTGTCTGGTGGGATGTGAAGGGCATTATTCACTGTGAAATATTGAAATACAAACAGTCCATCAATGCTCAACTGTACTGTCAACAACTGCCATATGTAGCTGACGCCATTGTACAAAAATGTTCAGAACTGACTGATATCATGTTCCTTGATGATAATGTTGAACCACATGTTGCAAAACTCACCCATGAAAAATTTCTGGGACTTGACTGAAAAGTTCTCACTCACCCAACCTGGCACCAACAGACTACCATCTATTCTGGACACTGCAGAACTTCTTGAAATGCAAAATGTTTGCAACTGATGATGCAAAACTGCAGTTGGTGACTTCTTCGATAACAAGCTGGCTGAATTTTACAGCAATGGTATTCATGATCTACCCTATTGTTGGAAGCAGGTGATTAAAAATAATGGTGATTATACTGATGTTTGATATGTGCCTTTTACTACATTGTATTAATATATATGATTATTAATAGAAGTTGTGCAGGAACATTGTTTCCAATCCAATAGGAAGATCATGTATCCTCCTTGGGTTAGTAAATGCAGCATTATTGTATGCAACAACTGTCTGTGGAAATCACCAGAACCTGAAATGTGCAACTTTTCATTTTTTTGTCTTCTAAATAATTCTATTTACTTGTCTAAGGGACACTACTTTCTTCTGTTTTAGAAAACTAATGAGATTACCCACATCAAGTCTTGTTTTTCCCAATTAGCTATTTAACATTTTTTGTCACGAAGATTCTCTTCACTGTCTACTGTTTTTAAGTTCAATCTGCTTGAGACCTTTCACATATTTATCTTGAATTACAATTATTTTATCACTAATTTACTTCACACCCAAACCAATATAATGAAGTTTCAATGAATTGTCAAATTTAAAACTAATAACAGCCACTTGAAATGCCTTTGTTTCTCCTCAGTAAAAATCATGCATTTTGCTTAAAAGTATACCATGTAATTTTCCATCACAGTACCATTAAAAATGGTGTGATCAAATATAGACACTTCAACGTCAAGGGCAAGCAATTCCTGTTTAATTCTAAGGTAAACATGATATCAATGCATCACTTAGGCCATATACACATGTAATTTCCAAAGTCTACCAGCATCCACTTTGGTCTCAGGTGGTGGTACCAAATGATTCACACTGTTAATTGACAAGAAAATAGTCTTGATATCAAAGTTTAAACCCTCATCAGAACAAATTTGTGAATCTGTCCTTCTCTTGCAACCAATCTGCCCTTCTTTTCTACTTTACCTTCTTTTCTTGTCATGACCCTGGATTGTCCTGTCATTAACTACTGTATAAACATTGTTTTTAATCCAACTCACTATTTTATCTGTTTAATAGTATTCACAGCAGTATCTCATGAAATCAATACACCGCTGTCTTCTTTTATTCGCCTACACATTTTTTTCTAGATCTTTCTCTTCTGGCTTCACCATTTTTAAAATCCAAGCAAAAAGGGTCACCCATATCAAAAGTAATCTTCCTGCAGCGTTACCAGCATGTTAACATTTCTTCCAATAAATATTTTCATCATTGACACATCTATATTTAATTCTTTGTCCTGGTTTAGGTAAGTATGACTTAACAATCCTTGTTGATTCTAGGAGTAATAATAATAGTGTCATCATCAGATTGTTCAGGTATCAAGTCATTTTCCATCTTATCATCCTTTCCAGTATTGTGTGTTATGCCATTGTTTACCTCATCAGCATTTTTAACAGTGTAAGAATCACTATTGAATGATCAATGATTGATCTGGCTTGACTGAAAGGGATGTTCCCTAATACATGTTCCTTCATGTTTCAATAGTACCTGCTTCGCCTCCCACCTAATAATTATTCCTGAGCCTATCCACTTCTGATTCATTCCTTTTGTAGTAAACAAGGTCATTAGTATACTTCTGTGAAAATACTGGATGTATTTAATGGGCTTTTTTTTATTTTCACAGAAGACAATTTCATTCAAGTTACTAGCAACTAGTTCACTTGTAGAATCCCACTTCTAAGTCTGCTATTCAAAACAGAATGTTTGAGTTCCTAGCAAACACCAAATGGGTGTGACTATATTTCACACTGTGTAATGCATTTTTTGCATTAAACGTCAATCCAAATGCAACATTAAAATCACATTAAACAATGGCTGATCCATTGTTTCTGTCATCATATCTTCTAGAATAGCATTATGATCCATTACTCCAGGGAGGCTCTTGCTCTAATGACCATGTTCAGATTTTGAATCATGTCTCTAAACTTATAATTGCCAAAATTTCTTTCATTATCTGCTAAAAGGAAAAATGCTTGATGTTCCAAAATAAGAAATCCAATATTTAAAAAAAATAAATGCAACTCCCATTATTAGGAATAAATAACTATCTCGTGCTGTGATCAATCATATGGAGCAGTTTGGATGTTCTTTGTATTTATTGCAATCTGCTCATTGAATTGTACCGTCAAAGTGAATCCAACAATAGCTCTTCTTTCAACATTTTTTTGTGTTAGGAAATACTACATGTAGGTAGAAACTCCTCTAGGATATGAAGGAACTCTCTGTTATACCAGCATCCCTTCCTAATGGTACCATTTTAGCACTACCTGCATGGCTGAATTGTTTATGCACTTCTAGCAATTTGCACTTTCCCTTCAGGATTTATTCTAAATGTGCTCGATAAACAATACATCTGTAGGCAATGATTTAATTATGGATACATAGTAGTGACCAGGTTCTGTTCTTGTCAGCCGTACAATCTTTTTTTGATTCATTACAATTGAACATTATTTTAGTTTTGTTTAAACTGACATTAAGACTATTTAACTCATTTAGCATTTCTTGTAGTTCATCCAAGGTTTCTGATACTAGTAAAATGTCATCAGCAAATTACAGAGTGTTTAAATATTCTGTTTATGTTTACTTGCATTTCTTCCCAGGTTTTTGTTTTTTTTAGGGAGTTAGTTTCTAGGCCTCATGTAAATAGTTTACATGAAATTATATCCTCTAGATTCAATCCTTTTTCAATCTTTATATTATCTACATCTTTGTATAGTCAAATTATTGTAGTACAATTATCATATACATTCAGTTCAGAAAGTATAAAAAGACCAAGAATGTTGAAAATTATTATTTGTGAAATTTGTTTAAAAGTGAGTCCTGATTTTTTTTATAAAAAAGCTTTTTTTTTTTTCTTTCTTTCTTTTTTTTTCTTTCTTTCTTTTTTTCTTTCTTAAGTATTTCCTTGCATGATTGTAACAAAGTCTAAAATAAAGAATCAAAATTATTTCAATTTTCATCCTTTATTTTATCATAAAAACATGGGAAAAACTGTTCTCCAGTTATTTAAAATATAGTACAAAAGTCAATTTTATTGATAAAACAATATTCAGCAAACGCTTAATAGTTCATAGCTTCAGCTTTTGACTTCATAACTTGAATGATATGATCTGTAACCTATTTTGCAAATTTAGAGAACATAGTTTGAAGGTTATTCTACCATACATCAATAGCCAGTTTCAGCTCCTATGTGCCACGTCCCTTTAGGATGTGGGCAGTCATGACACCCCACAACTTCCTGTTCTTTGCAGATCTTAGTAAAGTTCATCTTTTTGCCAACCATTTATACAAGCATGTTAGGTTATCTACTGCTTTCTGCTGTACCTTTTGCTGTCAAATCCACCAAGAAATTTCAATTATCTCTTTCTGATTTTAAGTATAAGTGTCCGTTTTTTTCTTCTATTTTCCCTAAAACTTCTTCATTACTCACATGTTCAGCATTGTAGAATCACATTCTTTTTACCTCAAGTTTCTATGAAAAAATTGTCCAGCATTCACTGTCATATAGTAGAATCGATATTACATAACAGTTTAGTACTTTTTCCTTTATTTCTAATGAAATTTTTCAGTTTCTTAATACATTGCTTAGCTTTTGGAAGGCATCTTGCACTATTCCAATGCACCTTCAGATTTCAGTGTTGCATTTTTCATTCTCTGTTAAAATACTTCCTAGATATTAAAATTTTTGTACTTGCTTGGGTGGATCCTTTTGCTGACAACCATACATTTAGTCTTCTTACAAATGATGTTTAGATCTTTCTTCTTGCTTTACTTTACTACTTTCTGTAAGAGTTACTCTAATTTCCTTTCTGTGCCTGCTATCAACACTGTAAAAGATATCTTACGTTATGGCTGTTAATAATGAATTAGCACTTCTAATTCTCAGGATTGCCTCACTGTAAATATTTAATAAGTTCAGTGAAAAGATACATCCTTGACTTACACCCCTGTCTATTTTTCTTTATTTTCTAAACTCATTTTCTATCCATATGCAGGTGGTCTCCATACCCGGTATAAGTTCTGAATTATTCTAATAATCAAATAAATCAAGCTTACCTAGCAGTTCAAACAGGTGTGTTAAACTTTGTCAAATGCTTTTGAATAATCTATAAAATATAGGTATACATCCTTCTGCATTTGTACTGTTCTTTCTGATATCATTCTGAACATAAATATTGCATTCCCTGTTCCAGTGTCTTTAATGAAACCACTCAGTTCTTATCCAGTGTCTTTAACAAAGGCACAATATTCTCGTCCTATTTCCAGTTTAAATTTGCAACACACTTTATTCATCTTTACAATATTTTTTCTATTTTACAAGTGTTTCTTCTTGATTTTATGCATCTGTCAAGTCTTTTGTCCTGTTACTTCTTATTTTTTAGACATATCTAGCTTATCTGTATTCTATTTCTGCACACTTTTGATCGAACCATTCTTTTGCCTGCCAGTTTCTAATTTCTTTGTGCAATATCCTATATTTTGTACCATAGCTTAGAACTGTTTGCTGTCTCAGTTTCATAATTTTGAGAATTTCATCTGTCATCCATTTCCTTTTTACTTGTCTAGTTTTCTTTGGGATAATCTTGTTTGCTGATAATACTAAAGCTTCTCTTAAGCTGCCTCACTTCCAATTTCCATTCTCATTTAGTTTATTGTATCTGCTTTTAATGCTGTTCATATACATCTCTTTGCAATTCAAGTTATTCAAGAATTTGCCATTTTGCAACTTGGGTGCTGCCTTGACCCTCTTTGCCCTGTGTAGTTTCACTCTATGGCTATATAATCACTAGAAAGTTGTCACTCCTGCAATCAGCATTTGGGTGTTTTACATCCCTGAATTATTGATTGTTGGCATTCAGGTTTCCCATGATGCTGCCCAGTGTGCTAGCAAAACTAAATTTCTTCCACATGCTTTGTGCTGTTGGTACATATATTAACTACAATGGATATATTAAAAGGCTACCCTTTCAGTTTAACTACAAGACTCCTATCAGATAATTGACTAACCCAGAACAAATCTTTTGACATTCTCCAAATATGTTCTATAGGATTGAAATCTTTTCATTTCTTTACTATTGTTCACCTAATACAAGGCCCAAAAGTTACTCAAAGTAGAGGGTTACTGACTGAGAGTACTGTAAAGTGCCGGGATTAGGTAGCAACAGGTATACTAGAAAATAACAAGGGTATATTTACCTTAGCTGCAGTAAGAACACAGTGTGCATTTCTTCAACTAACTTTTAAGTCATTTTTGTTCCCACCATAAGTGAAGATTACATTTTTGTGTAGCTTCTGAAACTCATATACAAGAATTACTGCCACACATAGGTTATCCAAAACCCAAAATTTTACATTTCCATATTTCCTACCACTTACTTCTATATTGGTAATGCAAACACTAGTATAGTTGGCTTCCATAATTTTAAGAGCCATAGACACTTTTTTCCTACATGGGTGGAATTTCAGGCTTAATATGTTGAATGCGTCTTCACTAATAAAGTTTTCTGAACTATAAGAGTCTATAAGAACAGTAAACTTTCTGCCATTTATGGTGATCATTGTAGTGCCTAAGAAAGATTTGGAGGATAGATATCCAGGGATTATGCACAAACTGGGTTTCAAATTAACCATCATGACCGTTGTCCCAGATGAATTGTTCTTAGATCGGCAAACATTCAAAAAGTGTCCATTTTTTTCCACAAATAAAAGATGTGATACTACAAGCAAAACAGACTTTCTGGTTATGAGATGCGTTATCTGCAAAATTGGCACTTTATTTGGTAAGATACTTTCAGCTTTGGGTCTCTCTTTTGATCATTCACTCTTGGTACCAACAGTGACTACTACATCTGGGACCAATGAAGTGTTTGTAAGGGAGTAAAGTTGTGAATTACTTTGGGTGAGATCTAATACACATTGTTGATTGAAGGCCAACAATAAATCCAGGGTTGAATTTTCCAGCAACCACTGCCTAATATAATTGGATGAAATCCCACTTATAAAAGCATCTCTGATTTGCTATTCTCTATATTGTTCAACTGTGACTTTTTTTATAGTTGCAATCTTTACTAAGATTTCAGAGTTCCTGAAGAAAATTCTCAAGAGACTCCTCTGGTTTCTGACATCTGGTCAGAAGCTGATGTCTAGCAGAGATCCCATTAGGTATCTTGATATACAGTTGGTCCAATGTTTGGACAGCTTTCTTATAATTTGTACAATCTTCGATGCACTCATACACCCCAGATAAAATACAATTTATCAGAGATCAGAACTTGTCCAGTGTTTCCTCCCCACATTTCAGAATAAAATTTTCCAACATATGAACATGCAACCATGGTTCCATTTCTTTAGGCCATGAGTGTATTTTCCTTTGTTGAAAATTCTTTATTTTTGCACATTTATGTACATATCTTTCTATATCACAATAATACCCTGGCTACCATGCTTCTGATTTTAATCTCCTCTGTGTAGCCATTATCCCACAATGCACATCATCATGTACACTTTTTAAAATATCTCTTCTTACTGTTTCTGGTGGGACTATCATATCTCCATTGCATATAACACTATTTTCCATTTTTAATTTATGTCTTATTTCTTTGTTTTTTCAGCTTTTGAACAATTACTCCATTTGTTGTTTCTTATTCTTTCAGAAATCTTGCTTAATATTGGATCTTGTAGGGTTTCTAATACCAATCTTTGTAGAGATAATATTGTCAGTTCAACCCAATACAATATTTCTTCATTCAGGATTTCCATTTTTTAAATTGTAAACATTGACAGTGCATTGACATCTGGTATTGTATTTCCTTTTATGCACTCAATGTCAAAATCATAAGCCATCATTTTTATGAACAATCTTAGAATCCTGAAAGAAGTAACTTTTGGTAGATCCTTTCTAGGATTAAAAATAACCTCTAGAGGTTTATGGTCGAACTTTAATAGGAACTTCTTCCCTAATAAGAAATGTCAAACAATGTGCTCCAGACAATGGCTAATGGTTCTTTTTCAATACTTGAATAATTTATTTTTGCTGCCATTAGGTACATTATTAGATGGCCTTCTTGTGCTAAAATTGCTGATACAGTTTGCTCACTTGTATCCATAATTAACATAACCTTTCTGGGATCAAAGATTTTTACAATGGGTTTTTCTGCAAGTATCTCTTAAATCCATGAATGCTAAGCTTTGCCTTCGAGTCCATTTGAACACATTATTCTTTTTCTGCAGTTCGGCAGAATGGTTCTATGTCACTGTATGACATCTATTATAAAAATTAACCAATCCTAAAAAGGATTCTAGTTCTTTTTTATTAGTAGGTGTAGATACCTCTGAAATTTTCTTAATTAACTTTGAATCTGGTACAAATCCATCTTTTGAAATTTGGTACCCTATACGATAATTTATCACAGTCAAATTCACATTTGTCTGTTTAATGTCATCTCTGAATTTTTAACTTGTTGAACACATTTTCTGTTTTGGTCTTAATTCATCTTTTGTTGTAGCACCAAGGCAATATCATCTCGATAAATAATCATTTTAACTCATACAGACTGAAAATGTTTTTTTTTTAGCAATTATTGCAAATTTTCCCAAAAGTGGGTCACTTTTTTCTGTCAATTTCATGCTCTTTCATGTTCAGAATGTGAGTGATACACTTTATTTGGTACAGCTCAATGAAGAATGAATATCTTTTTAAGGTTAATCTCTATGCTGAAGAATTTTGTGATTTCTTCACAATAGTGTAATTGAGTAAGATCCCTATTTGGAAGATTTGTAGCATTAAAATGAAATTGATTAAAAGTAAATGAGAAAAATCATGAAGAAATGTTACACAGAGAAAAAGAACCAAATAAAAATCTTAATCAGAAACCATGAGTGAATGGTGGAAACAGAAACAACAATGATCAAAAACTGGTTTAATTTATAGAAAAGTATACCCTGTATAATTAAGATTCAGCCAATCCACCTCCAGGTAACATGATTTATGGCTACCTGGATAAAATGTAGGCCAGTTGAGCTACTAGGTTGTTTATATTGTATACAATTCAGCCAATAGGAAGGATCAAATACTGGGTATTAGGTTACTTGTTAGCATCAGGGCCATCTGGTTTTCAGACAGTGTGAAAAATATCAGGCACTTGAAATTAATCGTAAGACAGCAGTGACACATGCATAAGGATGATAAGGGTTGTGCCATCTAGATGCAGGGAGAAATGCTTGTAGAGCAGATTATGAATGAGAAAATATACACCCAATTATTTCTTTTTGATATGCTCAGCCGTTCCTATCCTAATGATAATCAATGAAGACCCACTGCCTGTTTAGCATTCTACAACAGTTGATTGTGTGTAATATTCAAAAGTATTTTTCAGTCAATGAAAAACAAAAGGTTGAAGAATCTATGCCCTGTTACAAAATCTGTAGGCACACAACACATTAGACAATCTACACATTTGTAGGATGTTGTGGCCATAAAAATCACCACTGTCGATGACAGTCAATAGTTGTAGTCATGAGCAAGGCATTATCTGTTAAAGTGTTTCTTCTAAGTGAGTGACCAGAACTGGATCATCTGTACAAAGTTCTTATTGTGGACCTTGAGATACTTTGAGTTGAATACATTGCCATTTTTGCACACGCAGATATATGTTGTGCCTGTAATTTATTTCCTCTGTAGTTTGTTTCAATATGATAAAGACTATTGAAAACAGTAGGACAACATATAGTCTTGCTTGTAAACCATTTGTGTTGGTAAATGTTTGGAGAAATCACTGCCACATCTGACTTGCCTGTGAGTTGGACAATCATGGTGAGATATTTTGATGGGCAACCAAATTTTCCCAAGAGGCTTAAACGAATAACATTTGCTCTCAAAATTATCTTAATTGAAGTAACTGGTCACTTTTAGTCTCACATAGACTTTTCCTGTAATCAAAAGTACAATGACATCTCAGTAATTTGAACAATCTGATTTAGCATAGTTTTTTTTTTTTCTTATTTCATTCCTGAAGTTATTTGTCCTGACCCCAACATCTAACAAGGATGGAATCTTTCATGTGGAGCAGAGTGATCTTGTTTCTAGATCCAGTGTTATGCTATTGATACTAGCTATATTTTTGCTGCTTTACTGCTTCCACAAATTTTTGTAAAGCTCCTCATCCAGCTCCAGTTTAATTGGTTTGAATTTTACTAAACAGACTCCTGCATTATATACCTTGTGCTGGAATGTGTATAAAGGTGCTCAGATGCAGGATTCAGAATGGAATATCTCATTATGCTGTGCACTTTGATAAAAAAAACAAAAAAACCTTATGGTTGCCAATATCAACATAACTTGCTTTTTCTACCATATTAGACTGGTTCCTTTCATTTTAACCATCAGGGAAGTATTGTCTTTCTTTCCTCTGTCATTTGGAATAGTAAATACGAGTTAGAATATATATATATATATATATATATATATATATATATATATATATATATATATTTTTTTAGAGAGTATGACTTTTGTGAACGTTACATGAAAGATATTAAATATGAAACAGCAGAATAAGAACCAACACTATAAGGTTTTTGCCATTCTTTTACAAAAAATATTTCCTTTGACTTACCTAGAAATTTATATTAATGGAAAAACATTAATAGCAGAGTAAAATCTTTTTTAAAAAAAGTCAAGAAAATTGTAACAGGATGCAAAAATTCACTAAAATTTGAAGAGAGATGTTGTGATTCTTAGAAAAATAAACCAAACATTAGGCAGCTTATGACAGTTTTATAGCATATCAACCTTTTTCATGTTATTTAATGGTGAATTCTGTCATTTTAATAAATAGAAAGATAGATATAAGTTTGCTTTGCACAAGAGCCAAAAAGGTAGACATAAATACAGTAAACAAGTGGCTCCTCTTTGATGCACAGAGATAAAGTCAGTATATTCTTGATCCCAACCAACAGAGTATAGCTCATACCAGACCTAGTTATAAAAATGAAGACATTGGCAATAACTTTATCAGTTATCAGTAATATCTGAAAAGTTGCTGATTTAGATCACCAGGAGAACAGAATGGATATTTTAATTGCTACATTTGACAATTTATTTTGGAAAGAATCACTTGATAGTGTTTATGAGACATACAAAAACTGTTTTCAGAGACTAGATATTATTTCTATATTGAATTGTAATATTGAATCAAAAAGTACAGCAAAACACTAAATATAAATTAACTTTGCCTGAAATCATCTATGCAGTTAGGACTAAATGTCATGGTTGATGATTTAGATTAGCATGGGTTGTTGTCATGGCTGCAGAAACAATTACTATGACTGAAGTAGTTGACATGGCAATTTTCATTTCTCCACTGTATGTGATACTCACTACAAGTACAACTGATACTTGAATATTACCCAGAGTTTGTATTACTCACTACAAATCTCCTTTGTAAGCAGTGATGTCATCAAAATCTGTCAGAGAAACAACTGTAGATTGAAATAAGTGGAATTAAATCTATTAATTAACAAGAGACAAAGTAGAGAGTTTCAATGGGATGAAACCAAGAAACAATTAGTAAATTTACTTACTAAGCATGAAGCATTTCCTTTGATATTAAGTTTCTTCCAACAAGATATATTACAAAAAGAAAGTGAAGGAACACAAAACCAAGTGAACAATTGGAATATGAAAAAAAAATTCTAATTTATATTAATTAGCTTATTCTAATTTTGTTGCCTAAACCATTTAAAGATTTCATATAAAAATGAGAGTTTGTGAACTTTGTACTAAAGTTGCATTATAGAATCTCTTACTTTACTTCTTTGTGAATAGACTTTTCATCTGGGGTCTATATTAATTAGAAGTTTCCGTCTCAGTCTCTTTCCTTGAAAACTTATGTCATGAAAGAGGCAGCCATTCTATTAATTTAATGTCATTAAAACCTTTTTGGCAAAGTGAGTAATCAGCTTTGCAAAACATAAATGAGCACTTTTTTCTTTTTTACATGAACAACTGTTGAATTGCATAATAAATTCTCACAGCACCAAATGTGTTATGATGATCAAACTTAGTAGCTGTAGATCTTTACATTTTCAGGTTCTTCTGTGTTCAACTGAGCTCCATCAGGCAACACCATTTTGTTATGATGATCAAACTTAGTAGTTGTAGATGTTCTACATACTCTGCCTCAAAGTTGCCAGTGAGCTATAGTTATTGCTCTCTTTATTACCTATTAGCTAAACCAATCCCATTACATCTACCAGAATCTTTTGGGTTTCACGCCCTGTGTGGATCTATGGCTTCTTCTACATTCCCTTCCCCTCTAACTGGTTTCACGAGTATTTCTCGTTATGGGGGACCTTGATCTAGTCCTTATTCTCAGTGTCCCATGTTTCATACTCAGGGTCTTCTGAAGAACTTTGATCGTCCATTGATTCCTCTGCCCTGCTTTCTTGTTCATCTACATAGTCATTCAAACTAGCTTTGCTTTGTACTTGCTCGTAATTTTGGCTAGCTCTTAACTGGTCTACATGGGCAACAATATTTTTACCATTCTTGCATATTAATGCTGTGTTGTATCCTATTTGCATTATGAAATTTACCTTTTCTGGCTTGTTTTCTTTATTTCTTTTGTACCATAGGTTTTCATTAATAGAATAAGACATGGTTAATGGGGCTCTAATCTGTCTGCTCATTAATGCAGATGGACTCTCTAATCTGTCAGCATGTGGTATCATTCTGTAATGCAGCAATAATCTTGGTAAGAAAGTTTCAATGTTTTTTTGCTGAGAAGAAAATGCTTTCAATCCCATCTTTATTGTTTGGACCATTCATTCAGCAATCCCATTTGATTGAAGGTGGTAAGGAGGTGTTTTATATGGGACACAGCCAATCTTCCTTAACCACAAGCAGAGACTTCTGTCACAGAATTCGAGAGCATTATCAGTTACTAATGTTTTTGGTACTTTATTTCTAGCAAATATTATACATAATATTTCTTTTAATAGCTTTTCTTATCCTGAACTTGGAAAACTTCAGACCAGGTGGAAAAAGCATCAACCATTATTAGACATAAACCTATCCTGTTAATTTGTGTGTGATCCATATGAACTCTAGACCATGGTTCTGTTTTCTTAAGCCAAGAGTGTAACTTATTGTGGTGAAAATCCTTTATTTTGGCACATTTAGAACATTTGCATATTTAATTCACCACATCACAAGTGTGTCCTGGCCACCACTCATCCAATTTTACCAGTTTTTGTGTAGCAGTTACCCCACAATGCACATCATCATGTACACTTTTAATTATTTCTTTTCTACATTTTTTCCAGTGGTATGACTAAATCCTCACTACAAATTAGACCATTTTCTATTGATAGTTTGTGTCTGGTTTCTTTGTATGGTCTTTCTGCTTTTGAACAATTACTCTATTTATTGGTCCTTATTCTAGATATAATTTGACTTAAGACTGGATCTTGTAATGTCTCCATAACTAGTCTATTCATGGGCAACACATCCGTTTCCACTCAATGCAAAAATTCATCCTCAATTTTTTTACTTTTTTTTTTGTTTTGTTCCTTTTCAAATTGTAGTTGGGACAATGCGTCTATATGTGCTATAGTGTTTCCCTTCACATATTCTATATCATAATCAAAAACCATTAACTTCATAGCCCATCTTAATATTCTGGATGATGTAATTTTCGGCACTTCCTTCCAAGGGCTTATGATTGGATCTCAAAAAATTTTTTCCTAATAAAAATTGTCTTGCTCTGGTCATACTTCATAAAATCACAAATGCTTCCTGTTCTGACAAGATTTTACCAACATCACAGTCATAGTCAGTGCGTATTCATCCACCAAAGCTCGCAGTGTCTCTAAGCGCCGCTTCATCAGCATTTCACCTGCCGCCTTCGTGTTCACGCGCATCTTTCCTGTCAGGGTGTCAGACACCCACCGATGCACACATGCTGAATCGCTGACCACATGCATGACTGGTACCTGCCACTCCAGGGCAAAATTCATGCCCTTGATCACCGCATCAAGTTCAGCAAAATTAATGTGCCTGGCATCATTAGTTGGACGTAACCAGCAAGAATCTTCCACAATGCTCCTATTCACCTCTAGTGCCACTCCCATAGCCACAGAACTTGCATCCACCCAAACTGTCATTGCATTGCTGTTCACACACCAGTCTCCACCGACAGAATCTGATTCCCGCACTCTGGCCACCGTTTCCTCCAGCATACGTTCAAGAGGGGCATACTTTATCTCGTTGTCCCATCCTTTGGTTAGTGTACTTGCATAACACTTAATAAATGCAGTTGCCACCCTAAGCCAACCGCACACAGGGAAATGACACACGAGTTTCCCACACAAGGAAAACATGCTTCGGCAGGTCACCATTTGAGCAATTTCTGGAACCTGACCTCTCCGCTTCCAATGAAGGGAGTTGCTTTCTTCCCAGACTTGCAGACCCAGGACCTTAGTTCCGTCTCTCAATTACTCCGGATCTTTACAGACTAGCCCATAATCTGCAAAGTGCTGTCTTACACGCGCTGCAGAAACTAGGCCTTCATTTATGAAGATATCATTGACGTATGCCGACGTGGCACTCTTAATGTCCTGATCCTGGGATGTTATCTTGTCGATCCTGACTTCATGATAAGTGGTGCCACATTCAGGCCAAAACCCAAACGCATAAGGCAAAACCACTTACCCTTAGGGCCCTGTCAGCTGGGGCTTTAGAATACGCCGACTGCACCTCTGTAGAGGGGTAAACCCCCACCTAATGAGGTGTCCTGGGTATGACGTTAAACTGTATCCAACAGCAAGGCCTCTGATCAGGAGGTTTTGAGGAGTGTGGAACCACCTCTTAATTGCTGGTGTTCCCAGGTCCACCTTGACCCAGGGTGGTAGCACCTGTTAGGGTCCCAGCTATGGGCAAATAGTGAACTCCTAGTTTTCCAAGTTTTAAACATGTCCTGGGTATGATGGTAAACTACATCCGCGTCCTAGGTACGGCGATAAACTACATCCAACAGCAAGGTCTCACATAATGTTTTCAGAAAAATAATGTTGCCAGCTCTACGTTTTTTTTGAAACAATAATGTTGCCAGCTCTACGGTTTTTTTGAAACAATAATGTTGCCAGCTCTACGGTTTTTTTGAAACAATAATGTTGCCAGCTCTACGGTTTTTTTGAAACAATAATGTTGCCAGCTCTACGGTTTTTTTGAAACAATAATGTTGCCAGCTATACGGTTTTTTTGAAACAATAATGTTGCCAGCTATACGGTTTTTTTGAAACAATAATGTTGCCAGCTATACGGTTTTTTTGAAACAATGTTGCCAGCTATACGTTTTTTTTGAAACAATGTTGCCAGCTATACATTTTTTATTCCATACAAAATAGGCATTTAAAATTCATATAAACTGGATTTGGCATTAAATAACCCACAGTGGTTGATATGCCATAAAACCAAAAACAAACAAACAAACAAACAAACTTACCCTTAATGACAACTGTTTGAAAAGGCCATAGCGATTTGTCAATGTGAATCTGTAGGTACGCATTTCTCAAATCCAACAGCGATATGTCAGCTCCTTGTCGCCGCCATTCTCATAATTTCTGCGCACACACCTCTGCATCATCCGTGAATGCGTCTACAAAGCCGTTCAACTCCCGATAGTCAAGTACCGGCTGGACCTTCTGTTTGTGTTCTTGTACAACCGCCATTAAGGGAATCCCTTGGGTAGGCCAAGCTCTTTCTTGGGATATGGCAGTAGCCATCCGTCTCACTGCCACCGTGCTAGTTCTTTCTTGTATGCATCTTGGACGTGGCCAGGTACTGTGTACTCCTGTACTTTATTGACCAACTTGCTAGGTGAATGACCAAGTTTTCATGCTAGGGTTAAACTTTGCTCTAAAGTCAGGGTTGTTGATAAGAATGGCGGCACATGTGTTCAGGTTTCCGAAATGCACTTCACCCAATTCGGTCAGGTGTATACCTCTGAGCACTTTGATTGCATCAATCCCGAGAAGGAGATCGAACCCTAGCAACTGTCCGTCCACGACCAGAACCTCAACATTCACGGGCTGAATCTGCTCAACGCCCAACTTAATTTTGCCGTATCCATGGCACTTCAAGGTCCTCCCGTCGGCGGTCAACACTCCCACCTCTTCCTGTCTCCAGCAGCGACACACAGCCTTGCTCACCAGTGTCTGTGAGCATCCCAAATCCACTAGCGCTGTGCACTCTACTCCATTTACAAATACTTGTACGGTGGGTAACTTCCAGGTTTTTACTTGCTCGGGGAGAAGGCTGGTGCTGATGCCTTCTCCCCTTGGGTGTTTCCCTGGCATTCTGAGGAAATGTGTCCAATGCCATTGCATCGAAAACACTGCTTGTCGCGGCCAGACCTCTGCGTTCTGTTTGACCTCTCCTGACGTCCTTGTGTACAATTCTTTGCCATATGGTTGGGTCCAGAGCACTTGTAGCAGGTAATTGTTCTGCTAACAGGTTTGGCAGGGGGAACCTCAGCTTCTGAGTGCAGTAGTTCAACAGATGCGACGACCAATACCTGGCACCCTTCGTCATCCATCATAATGGCCCTTGCTCGGGTCAGAATCTGTTCTAGATTCATGTCGTCCATCCTGGACAAAGCTTTGAGAAGCTGCCTAACATGATGTGGCAACCCCGACACAAATGCACATGCCATCTACCAATCAGGCAGCAAATCTCCTATTATCGCATAAACAATGCATTTCAGCCAGGAATTCATCCATCGTTTCCCCTGGGCGAAGATGCCGTCCCATAAATTGGTCTATGCATTAAATCTGTCAATTGCGTATGCAGTCATAAGAGCCCGTTTAATTTGTTCTGCGTCTGCCCTCCACTAAGTTGTCTATACACAGCAAGGGCACCACCTCGTAGTTGTAGAGGCAGGATGCACTCTATCTTGTCCATGGCACAAAGTTCGCAGACCAATTCCACATTCTCTATCCATTCGACAATGGGCATATCCGTTGCGGCACTGCTGAATTCTGGAATCAAATGGATCTTGCCTTCCATTTTGAAGAATTAATATGCCGAAATAGCTTGTGGGGAATAAAAAAGAAAACAGCAACCAGCGAGTAAATTCAAGCTCTCCCAACTGGTATTCCAACCTCGAGTCGTTCCTTCTTGAGTTCTGTCTCAAAATCGCACTAACAGACTTTTCTACCCGCCAACCGAGAACGTCACTCCAAGCACCACCCCGCACTGGGAAAAATTGGTTGCTTTTATATTTGTCCATATACCCATAATCCCTTGTGTCTTCATGCGATCCCATAATTCATTGCGCCCCTGTCCCATAATGCATTGCATCTTTATTGTATAAAAATGCAATGCAAGTCCCCCCTCATTCTTTTATCTGGCCAAGGACGGATTACGGTAGAGCGGTAAGTGCTTTTTTTCTCCCTCATTTCAACTGCAGTAGCTTTACATGCTAAGCAAATACGGGCTCTTTTTTGGCAGGGACAAGGCAAGTCGCAACCAGTTGTGCTCGTCCCAGGTTCTATCTCATCATGTCTGCCACATATATAAATAAAAGTATATCTTGAAAATTGTACCAACATTAATAGGTTACTACTAATTTTATTGTGAAAATATTGACTTTCATAAAATCTAAGAATCTAGACAAAACTGATAAAACGTTATTTTTTATGCTAAACTCTGTTGCAGACAAGTTTTATGCCAGAATATTATCTTCAATATGTCAAACTGTAAATTCAAGAAATAACTGTTGAGTTGAATAGCTATTTTAAAATAATAAATTTACACAACCTATCAAAATTCAAAATGTTTCTAAAAATTTCATCTTTACTAGATATTACTTTGATCATTCATCTCTGCAATATCATTTTATTTTTCCTTTAATAGGTAAAACTGACTTTCAGAAATTTATTTTTATCCCAATCTTTACATTTTCAGTTTCTTCTGTGTTCAACTGAGCTCCATCAGGCAATGCCATTTTGTTATGATAAATGAAAAATTCCACAATAACAAACCTAACTTTTAAAACACAAATCTGTCTAAGAAACCCTTTTACATTCAATGAATTTCCTATTTTAGTTACAAATGAATATTCTATGACACAGGATATTATATAGAAACAAAAGAATTTAAAATCATTTTCAATGCATTTTGTTAAGAATATTTTCTGGATGGATGGATGTTGGATTTAACGGCATGTCAACTCCTATTTGGGTCATTTTATGCCGAAGCCTTATTTATTTATGAATTTAAGATGGTTATATTGTATAAAAGGTTGAAAGGCTGTTGGGTTTCATATTCTCCTGTATTTTTTGGGATTGCTTTTTCTTATGATTGTTTCCGATTGTATATTTTCATATCTACATCCATACATGCATATATATATATATATATATATATATGTCTATAAACACATATACACATACACTATTTGAAAGGGTTATATTTTATTGAGGTTCTTGATTTCTTTGAGAAAGTTGTATATTTTATCTGTGTCTGTATTTTTGAAAATTTCTTTTAAACCTTTTCCATCGAGATATTTTTGTCTTATTTTAATTATGATTTTGCATTCCAATAGGATATGTTTTATTGTGATTAGGCTTCCACATCTGCATTTTGGTGGATTTGTCTTTTTTAATATATAAGAATGGGTTAAGTATGTGTGTCCTATATGTATTCTGGTTATGACGACTTGTTTTTTCCGAGTATTTCCAAGATTATTTCCCCATTTTCCTATTTTAGGTTTAATTTGAAAGTTTATTTCCGGTTTGGTTTTTCCATGAATTTTGCCATTTGTTTCTTATATATTTGTTTATTTTAGGTTTTAAGTCTGTATATGGAATTTGAAGATTTTCATCTATTGTCATTTTTAAAGATGATTTAGCAGCAGTATCTGCCTTATCTCCTCCTTGGATGCCAACATGGCTAGGAATCCAGCAGAAGATGATAGTTTTGCTTTTTTCCATTGAATGTAGTTTATATAGGAGACTTTGTATTAATGGATTTTCCAGTTTTTTCCCTTTTAGGGATGTTAATACAGATAATGAATCCGAGAAAATAATATAGCTTTCTCCTTTGTTTTTTGATATGAATTTTAGTGCTAGTTTTATTGCATAAGCTTCTGCACTGAAAATTGATGCTTCATTTGGCAAGCATTTTTTGATAATTGTTTTTTTTTTGTTATTGCTGCGATGCCTGTTTTTTCTTCGTCTTTTGAGCCGTCCGTGTAAATAGTTTTGATATTTTTCTTTTATTTTTGAGAATTTTTCAATGTATGTTGTGGGGTGTGTTTTTGATTTTGATAATTTGTTTAAACTTAATATTATGTTTGGATTTTTGATTATCCATGGTGGTATGTTTGATTGGTTGGTTTTAAGTATTTGATTAGACTGTATATTATTTTCTTGGATGATTCCTTCCATTCGGAGTCTTAATGTTTTGATTTTATTTGTGTTAAGATTATATTTCTCTTTGTGATTTGGTGTAAGTACACAGTCGTGTGTGGGGTTAGAAGGACAGGAAGAGAGTTTTAAATAGTATTGAGTTGCTAGTTTTTCCTTTCTTAATTGTAATGGGGGTTCATTTGCCTCTACATGTAGACTCTCTATAGGTGAGGTGGGATAGGCTCCTAGAGCTATCCGAAGGCCTTCATGGTGTATTGTGTTTATTGTTTTTAGATAGGACTTTCTAGTTGATTAGTAGACCATGCTGCCATAGTCCAGTTTGGAGCGGATCAACGTTCTATAAAATTTAAGAAGGGTTTCTTTGCTAGCTCCCCATTCTGTGTGGGCTACTGTTCGCAGTAGTTGGAGAGCTTTAAAACATTTTGTTTTTAGGTAATTGATATGTGGTCTAAAGGTCAGTTTGCTGTCAAAGATCATTCCTAGAAATTTGTATTGCTGAACTACTGGTATTTCTTCATTTTCTAGTTTTAGAGTTGGGTTATGTAATTTTTTCAGTTGGCAGAAGTGTACAGATTTTGTTTTTGATATTTTAAAACCGTTTTCAAGTGTCCGTTTGTTTATTTGATGTAAGCATTGTTGAAGTTGTCTTTCTGCTGTGTTGAGGTTTCTCGATCTGTAATATATTGTAAAATCATCAACGTAAAGGCTACAGTGTATTCCTGGTTTGATGTTTTTATTATGTCATTTATTTTTATTTTGAAAAGTGTAGGGGAGAGTACACTTCCCTGTGGTACTCCCTCTTCTTGCTTTTGATAATCAGATAGTGTAGCATCTATTTGTACTTGGAAGAGTCTATCTGTTAAAAATCCTTTTACAAAGTTTGGTAGTCGACCTCTTATTCCTAGTTGATGCAGATCTTTCATTATACCATGTTTCCAGGTTTGATCAAATGCTTTTTCTATATCAAAGAATATGGCTATCAGATGTTGTTTGTTTAAATTGGCTTCTCTTATGGCCGTTTCTAGTCTTATTATGTGATCTATTGTACTTCTTCCTTTATTATATCCACATTGATATTTTGATATGTGTTTTCCTTCTTCTAGAAACCAACTCAATCTGGCATTGACCATTCGCTCCATTGTCTTACATAGACAGCTTGTTAATGCTATTGGTCGGTAACTTTGTGGATTGTTTCCCTCTTTTCCTTCTTTGAGTATGGGAATAATTATGGATTCTCTCCATATTTTAGGAAATTTCCCAGTTGTCCAAATATTGTTGAAGATATTCAAAAGGTATTTCAGTGATTCTTGTGGTAGTTGTTTAATAAATTCATAGTGGATTTGGTCTAGGCCTACTGCTGTGTTGTGGGATTTTTTTATGGCTTCTATTAGTTCTGCTTTGGTGAATAGGTTGTTGTAGGCCTCTGTATTTTTAGATGAGAAATTTAGTTGGTTATTTATATCTTTTTGTTTATACTTTTGTAGGTTTTGATTTTTATTCATTTTAGAGTTTTCTGCAAATGTCTCTGCTAGTAGGTTTGCTATCTCTTTTTTGCTGGTTGCTTTAGTGTTGTTCTTTTTAAGATGTATTATTGGGGATATTTGATTTTTTCCAGCTATTTTTCTCATCATTTCCCATATTGTTTTGGTTTTGGAATATGTATTTAGGCTGTTTACATATTTTTTACAACATTCCCTTTTGGCTTCTTTAACAGTTTTCTGTGCTACTGCTTTGAGTTTTTTCATTTAAATCAAATTTTGGGTTGTGGGTTCCTTTTTGAATTTTCACAGTGCTATTTCCCAGTTTCTGACTGCTTTTTGGCAGTTTTTGTCAAACCAGGGTTTAGTTTTTTTATAATTATTTTGCTTTTTTGGTATATTTTCCGAGGCAATGGTTATTAGTGTTTTGGTAAAGTATTCTATCGAGTTGTCTGTGTCTTTTGACTGTATCAGTAATTGTTTACATTTGTTTTTGAAACCCTCTCAGTTGGCTCTTTTCAGTTTCCATCTGACGGGGCCTATCTTTTCTTCCTTGGCAGGCTTTTGATTTTCTAGAATGATCGGGTAATGATCACTGCCACATGTGTCGCTATGTGTTTTCCATGTATAGTCCATACAAATTTCTGGATCGCATATACTTAAGTCTATTGACGATTCTGATCCACTGGAGGGATTAAGGTAGGTTGAGGATTTATGATTTAATAGACATAAGTTATGGGTGTTAATTATTTCTTCTAATATTTTACCTTTAGTATCTAGCTTTTTGCTATTCCAGATTGGATTATGACTGTCAAAGTCTCCTAGTAAGATTCTGGGTTTAGAAAGTTGTTCCATTAAGTTGTTTATTTCTGTTGTATTTATTGGTTCCTGTGGGGGTATATAAATGGAAAGAATTGTGATGGTTTTATCTAGTGTCACTTGTAATGTGTACTTTACTTTGCGGTATGTCATTTCTAATCAATATTGACACTTCTCCATTAGCTCTATGTCCTGTATTGTGGTTATAATGGTATTGTTTATAATTTTTAATTTTTTTTCTTGTAAAAAAGTTTCCTGTAAGCAGATGACGGCTGGATACAGTAGTGACATAAGTATGAGTAGGTCATTGTAATTAGATTTTATTCCATGACAGTTCCATTGCAGGATCTTATGTGCCATAGTTATATTTTCATTTTTTGGGGGGTGAAGTTACCTTCTAAGTTTATATCATTTGTCCTCTCCAGTTTTTTTTTCCATCTCTTGAGTTTTTAGAAGCTTTGTCTTCAACTGCTTGTGGTGTCCTTCAGTTAGATTTTGGGTTTTGTTTTGGATTTTGTTTATTTTCTTTCTCTTCTATTTCCATATATTCGATAGGTTCAAATTTATTTTCATTTGATATATTGATTCTTGATTTTGAGTTAGATCTTGATCGAGTGTTTTCTTGTTCTGTTGTCACTTTTTTGTCTTTTTGTTTATTTTTTATTTTCTTGCTTTGGGTTTGGGAAGAAGAGGGTTAGCTGGAGTTTTGTTCTACATTTTCTTTCCAGAGTTTTTTGCCTTCTTCTGGGTTAATTCCATTTAATTTGGGTTGTTGAGTTTTATTTTTATTTTGATCCGATTTAAGTTCAATTAAAAAGGTTTTTAATTCTTCAAGGAAAGCTTTTAATTCATTACATAAATTTATTTCAGTTGTACCTTTTATTTTATCTTCATTGTTTATTTTATTTGCTTTTTGTACCATGGAGGCGTAGGTGTTTTCTTTTATGTTATTTTTAACTTCCTTTCGTGCTTCTGAGAAAGATATATTTTTTTTTGTATTTTATTATGATTATTTCTTTTTCCTGTTTGTAGATACTACATTGTTTTGAGAGGGCAGAGTGGTTTCCCAAACAGTTTGAGCATAGGCTCTCATTTGGACAGTTCTCTTCTTTATGTTCTGGTTCTTTCTCACTACATTTTCCACATGTTTTTTTTTGTTTCGACAGGAATCTCTGTGATGCACAAATTTGTGGCATCTCCAGCATTGAAGAGGGTTTGGTATGTATTGTTCTACTTTTATAATTTCATATCCAATTTTAATTGTTGTCGGAATTTGGGGGGAGTTGAAGGTTAGAATGTAGGTATTAGTTTGTATCTCTGCTTCATTTTTCTTTATTGTGATTCTTTTGACATTTGTAATACCTTGAGTTTGGAGTTCTATTTTTACCTCCTCTAGAGTGCACAGGGAGACCTCCTTTCTTTTTATTACACACTTTGAGAAATTTAGGGTTTGGTGTGGGTAGGATTTTATTTCTATTTCTTGTAGTTTTTTTTTGTCGTATTAGTGTATCTGCATATATTTTTTTTTCGACTTCCACTAGTAATGTTCCATTTTGTAGTTTTTTTACATTTTTTGGTATGACTATATTTGATATAGCTTTTTGGATTTTAAATGGAGATATTTCTGTTAGTGCTTTGTTGCTTATTGCTTCAAGAACAATAAATCGTGGAAAGTTTTCACTATCATTTTCTGATTCCGAGTCATTATCCACATGTGGTCTCTTGGAAGATTTCTTTTTTTCTATTGATTGTTTTTATTTTTGTTCATCATCCACGCTCTCTACCCACTGCGGAGTCCAGTATTGGGACATGACAAGGGGGAAACCCATTCACCTTGCCATGTCGGGGCTACGTGAATGGTATACTCTCTTTGGGAGGAGTCTTTGAGCACGCGTGTTCCTTTGTTTCTGTTATCCAAGTTTTACGGCTGTGAAGGTTTAGCAGGTGTGTCAGATCCTTTTTTTCTCCCAAATTGATTGACCCTCAGCCACCGCCTTCCATCACATATTTAGGGTTAAGTGTTAGTTTTGGTTGGGAAGAGGAGTGTCAGTTATAGGTTTGGGGTGGATTATATATGATGGGGCTTGACATGACCAGCCAGTTGATCGGATCAGGCCCCTCCGACTGCCTGTCTAGCCCAGGTAAGGGCCAAAGTGGTGTGTTACAGGATTGTGACCGCTTTACACCTGGGTTACAACCTGCTCAACCACCAGGATCCCGTCCGAATATTTTCTGGAAAATCAAAATTTATACAATCTATATAGGACTGGACATTATTTATTTAACCAAATTATAGCATAATAGAGAGACCAAGATAGTACAAATACTTATTCTTAACTGGTAATACCACAGAGTTAGAAATAAACCAAAAATTATTGTATTCTCTAAAAACAAAACAAATTGTAAAAAAATATCTACTTATATATAACAAATATACCAAAAACTGTCAAAAGGTTAAGAAAAATGCAAACTGACATCTTAAACATGGAATTAAACTTTTGGTTCTGTTATTGAGTAAAATAGTTTCATTTTTTTACCATTATCTTCTAACAATTTTAAATGATGGCACCTGATATGATATACACACACACACACAATATATATATATATATATATATATATATATATATCACATACACACAAGGTTTGATCAAAATCTATTGAGACTATTGCTATGGTAACAGAGCTAAAGTACACATAGTAAGACCACTTGGCACAGTTTGACCTTGAACTATGTTGCACATGCACACTAAATTATAACATTCTCACTCATTTTTGTTGTTTATAACAGTGCTTGGAAAGAAAGTGTGTAGTCATCTCACCACACCTTCATCAGTGAACATGGCAGATTTAATTGAGAAAAGAATCTGCATCAAATTTTGCCAAAA
Source organism: Acanthosepion lycidas (assembly GCA_963932145.1). Classification (NCBI taxonomy): domain Eukaryota; kingdom Metazoa; phylum Mollusca; class Cephalopoda; order Sepiida; family Sepiidae; genus Acanthosepion; species Acanthosepion lycidas. Next base: position 75,513,957 of record OZ010582.1, on the reverse strand, counting down.
GCTTTATGATACCTGCGCAGAGACCTATGCAATATACGAATCAGACAGTGTACAAGTAGTTCAAACATTTTCATGATTGTCAACAAAATATCAGGAGTAAAGCAGGTTTTGAGAGACCAGCAGAACTAATGTAAACATCACAGATGTGCATTCAGCTGTCCAGAAAAAACTTTGAATCACTGTGTGAGTTGTCAGAGTATGTGAACATTAGTTATGGTTCTGTTCAGTCCATTCTCGCTGACTCATTTCTGCCAAATTTATGCCAAAACTACTTTCAGTTCACCAAAAAGAAAATTGGGTTTCAGCTATGCAGAATCTCCTTGTCAAGGAAGATAAAACATTTTGAAAATGGTCATAATAAATGATGAATCATGGGTCTATGGCTATGACCCCCAAAACCAAAGCTCAGTCTTTGCAGCCGAAGAACCCGAACTCTCTGAGAATGAAAAAAGCATGAATGAGCTGAAGCAACGTGAAAACACTGATGACAGTTTTCTTCAACTACATTGTTCATCATGAGTATGCTCCACTTGGTTAGGCAGTAAACAAGGAGTACTACCATGACATATTCCACTATAAAAGACATACTGATGTTTAATAATAGCAACAGAATTTTCTATGGTTAAATAGAATTAACAATGTAAAATTAAAGAATTAAGTGAATAATAATCAAGTTAAATTTTAATAACGCTTGCTTTCAAACAACCAATTCCAAACCAGATAAAAATAAGTTTTTCTATCTAATACAAAGAGTTGTTTTTTTTTTTTCTCTCTCTCTTGGAGAAGTAATAATAATGGTTATTTTTAAGATCTTATTTTTATCTATGGTTATACAGGTAAACATACTTTTATAATGTTATTTTAAGAACTTAACATTTGGGTCATATACAGTTATTCTGAAAACTACTTATCTTGCATCCCACACCACCATTTTTTTTTTTTTTTTTTTTTATTCATAGCATCTACAATTCCTTGAGTACCCATTTAGCTCTAACCAGTAAGCAATATGACCAGAGAGACTAGTATTTTCAACATGCTTAAATGATAAAATAGATTTTTTTTATAAAGCTATTTTAATTCAACAAAATCACTGTTTTCAGTCACAATTATCAATTTCCAATAAGTCAGTTAATGCACAAACTTTAGTTTTTACTATTAGTATTCACACCAATCTTCTAAAATAGTTTAGTAATAAGATTAAATAAGAAATGGCTTGTAATCACTTTTCATAAAACTCTAAAATTTGCTAAGACTTATAAAACCAAGATATATAAGGAAGAAAAAAAAAAAGAAGTGAAATACATTCTGATATTTGCACAGACGAATAAGATATTGTGTTATATGTACTAATTGATAGATTTAATGATAAACAAATTAATAACATATCTGAAATCTCAAGTTCAAAACTTTTTTTGCCAAAAACCTGATTTAAAAATATAAAATGTAAACAAAAAAATATATTTTATCAATATTTTCTTAGCTTAGTGGATCATCCATACAATTGAACGTATTTATGTTTCACACATAAATATAAACTATTAAGTTCTGATTTGACAAAAACATATCTAAAAAAAAGATATATATTTCAACTAGATCTAGTATAATAGTAATATTTTTAATATCTTAACATAGTTATGGTTGTAGTAAAATTCTTTATAAGTGTGATGATTTTAAATGAAATCAAGTTTACATAATATTACTAATAACACCTATTCCCATAGAGAATTAATAATTAATAATTCAAGAGAAAGTTGAATAATTATTAATTAGACCAATTTAACAAACAAAACTGATTGGAGAATTTTTAGCCCTAATTTGAGAGTAATATTTTTTTTATTCTTAACTAAAATCTAAATAAACCTTTCTTGTATGTAGAGACTAAACAGAATACAAACCCAATTGTACATTTGCCACCTAAGAAAATGGATATTCATATGACTTAGATAATGTAAACTATAATAAAAAAAAAAGTCAAACATACATACAAACCTAATAAAACCTCAAATATTACAGCCTTACATAGGAGTAATCACAAATCTAGAGCTGCAAATGCAAAAGAAATAACCAATGAATTTTCCCATTAATTTAAAATATTGGATAACCTCAAAAGTTAGAAGGTAATAGGAGAGATTATTTAGTTTTAGCTAACATCATTGAAAAAAAAACTACTTTTGACTTGTAACAACAGTCTGTTCAGTATGTATTCATTTTTTGTTTATTAAAACTGATGTTAGTTTATGGCTTCTAATATTGAAAATGTAAAAGAAAAATATTTTCAGCATATTATTTTTATTTTAATAAAAGTAAAAATGTGAGTCAAATGAAAAAAAAACCTCTGTACAGTTTAAAGAGAAGTAACTGTGACTGATCAAACATCTCAGAAACACTTTAAATTTTCAAGCTGACACAAAGCTCCATAGTAAAATTGGCCAGTTGAAGTTGATAATTAAATCGAGATATAACTTGAGAATAATCAACATGCAGATGATAGCCAACATGTACTGGAAATCAGTTTGTGTATGGGAATTACCTTAATACATAGCTTCCACCTATTGCATTTCTGGGACTTATGTTCTGTTTTTGAAACAAAACAAAAATTATAAAAATTAGATGTTTTGCAATCAGGTGAAATGATATTTCTTGGGGGACAAAAAATTTGAACCACCACTATGCCAAAAGCCAGACCATCAAAAAGTGATATCACTCTATATAGTAACATTGAAAAGGCTGAACTATAAACTCTTTGTGAAGACCAAACAATTAGGACATGTACTACTTCCAATTAAACTAACATGTGGCAGCAATTAACAAAAATCATTAATTAGTTAAAACCCTAATATCTCTTTAGGATAACATGAGATTGAATGTTTCTGTAGTGACCAGGTAAAAATTGTTATAACCTGATTGGGTTTTCTTTCATCCAACATCTTTCACCATTACCATTTATTCTGGTCTTAATGAAACAAATTTCCAGGAAGACTGCAAAAGTAGTAAGAGCAGTTCTTTGCTGGGAAAGATAAATTCCCAGAGAATTAAATTATAAAGTCACTTCATAACAGAAGTGAAGAAAAAATGGAAAATACATTATGTATGTTAATGGTTTATTAAGATAAAATAAGACAATTTTTTTTCATTGTCTATATTGGTCCCAGCTTAAACTGAGTAATAATCTCACTCACAATGACTTGCAAGATTCACACAATAACTATCAGTCAAATTCTTATAGAAGTGCCACTACTGAAAAGTTTTTTTTTATTTTTATTTTTATTTTTTTTTTATAAAAATTCCAACTATAATACCAAAATAATCCAATAGGATTGCAAAAGTTATATTTTGATTAATTAGGTTTCTTCAGTGCTTGATACTAGGGAAAGGGCTTAATAAATAGAGCATTGAAGGAGTTACAGTTTAATCCACAATGCCAGGCAAGTACAGCTCAGCATCATTAAATTCCTTTTTGAGGTTTTTATGGGTGAGTAACTGGTTATTTGAATAGGATTCAATAAAAAGAATATATATAGCATATCCAATTAATAATTTACCATTACACACACTTGGTACATTATTTCTGATAATATTAAATAAAAAGACATTTTATTGATAATTTTGATCAAACATTTATTTTAATTTTTACAATGTTTTAGTTTGTTTTCTAATCAAGAAAATGTATATCTAAAAAATCAACTAGTTAAATAAATTACATTCCATTTAATAAAATCACTATAGAAGTATAAAAAAAAATTAATAGGGCTAATTATCTGATTAAAAAAAACAAAACATTATTCAACCACAATAAACTTCATAAACTTTCTTTCAAAACTAAGACATTTTTTAGCCCTGAAAACATAATAAAGAATGAAAAAAACAGATACCAGTTTTAAGGGTGTTCAGTGTTGAGCAATCAAAATGTCAAAATTTGTTAGGCAACTCTTAAATCCATCCCGAGAAAGCAGACATTAAATCAGCTTCTTCACTAAAACTACTACTGAGAAAGACTGGAATATGAGAACATCATATGGAATTTTTTCCTTCTTTCTCTTTCTAGAAACTACACTTTTCTAGTAGCAGTAATGAGTGGTTGGAAATGGGGAGAGGAAATAAGTATCTCACAAAGTGGACTTGTTAATCTAATTCAGCGTTGTATTTTAGAATAAAGGAAATCTGAAATAAAACATAAGGGAAAATTTATAAAAATACAATTGTTTAAAACCAGAATAAAATAAGCAGTTACAAATAATTCATTTTAATGATAAAGCTGTTGAGTCATAATGTAAAACTCCAGTACTCAAAACTAAGACAAAACCTAAAGCAAAATAAGATAATAAATTACATATAATCTTAGAGACTTAATGCTTTTTGACTATCAACTGATTTCAAAGTATACAATTTCTACTAATTCCCTAGATGAGGTAGATTTCTAAATATATTCCAGCAATATATTATGAAGTGTACATGGTGAATCCTTATAATTTGACCATAAAGAATATTTAGGAACAAACATTAAAATGGTTATAATCACCTATTTAAATAAATGATACCAGACACTCTATTATCTTCAAAATGAACTGTAATTATAAAGCTTCACTGAAATAATATTGGAGACTAAATCAAACTATGAATTCATATAATCAGTTAACATAGCATTATTTGAAAACTGAATTGTTCTGACATAAAATGTTAAAGATAATTTAAGTCCCTCATCTCTGAAACCAGACATTGAAAATGTATCAACTAAATATTATGTGTACTACAAAAAAGAATGGTAAAATCAAAATATTTGCAAAAAAGTTTTTAAAAAATAATAGAAATTTAAATTACTATTAAAATATATATGATAAATAGAATCATTTCATTTTCACATTAAAATAGCATTAAAATATTTCCAAAATCTAATGTATTAGTCTGTACAAAAAATCTATAGATTTATATATAAATAGTAAATCTATTTAGTTTAGAATAGAATTATGAAAAACAAACAAGCCATCAAAAGTTAATATTTGTTAATTGAATATAAATCAGTAAATTTAAAACCACTAAGATAATCTAGATTATGTTAATTATTTAAAAAGTACTCATTGCAAAATTGTAATCTAATACAAAAAGTGTGTGCCTGAAGCTCTAAAAATGAATTAAGTATATTATAAAGTTGGTTTTGCATGTGTGCATATACACACATGCAAATTTTGCATAAAACTGTGACATTAAATAAATTCTGTTTTAACATTTATATTGATCAACATGTTATTTTATATCATGCCCAACTTAACAGTTCCTGCTTAATATGGAAATACTTTTAAAATCATATTTTTACAAATATATTTTGTAATTTTTATAAATGAGTTATTTTGTTGCCAGCTCTAATAATTGCCGAGTTATTCAGCAACTAAAGCTATTTTCTAATAATATATTTTGATAAAAAAAAAAAAAAAATTAACAGGACAAGAGACATTTCATCATTAGGCTGCATAATATCCAAGGGCAGAATGCTGATATTAGAGAAAGAAAAAATACTTCAGAGATGGAACAAATATATTGGAAAACACTTCCACAATAAAAGAGAACAACAAACAATACAGAGAAACATCGACTGAACAAAATGAAAGCTGCACTAGCTAAATTGAACAGAAGCAAAGTGGCAGGGCCAGACAGAAATGTAATGGAGATGCTGGCAGCCTTAGACGATTTCAGCATAGACAAGATCACAGAAATAATAAATGAAATCTACAACAGTGGTGACATACCAGGAGACCTAAGCAGATCTATTTTCATAGCACTACCTAAGAAACCAGGCACAAATGAATGTGAACTCTACTGAACAATCAGCTTAATGAGCCATGTAACAAAACTCATCATTCAAATTCTGATGAATAGAGCATGCATCAAAATCAGCCCAGAGATTGGACAAGAACAGTATGTGTTCATCAAAAACACTGGAAGAAGAAACACGATATTTATGCTCAGAATGTTATCAGAAATAGCAATACAAATGCAAGACATGTACAAGTATGTCACAAAGATTTGTTAGAGTTGCTCAGTAAACCCACCTGCATACAGACAGAAAATGAGTTCAAAATATATACAAAAATAGAAAGGGTGTAAGACAAGGATGTGTCTTCCCACCAGATTTATTTGAATTATACAACAAGGCAATTCTGAGAGAACTAGAAGTCCTACCAAGATTTATTATTGGTAGCCACACTCTTAACAATATAAGATATGCAGGTGACAGTACTGATAGCAGACAAAGAAAGGAAACTATAAACCCTCCTACAGAAGGTAGTGAAAGAAAGTGAAAAGAAAAAAACTGAGCATAGATAGAATGTATTGTTATCAGCAAAAGGATGAGCCCAAAATGCAAATTACAGGTCAGGAAATCCTAAAATCAAGCAGATACAGAAATTTAAATATCAGAGAACAGAAAGTGTGACACTGAGATCCAAAACATATTGGGATCGCCAAAAATGCATTCCAAAAGTTAAGTAAAATATTAAGAGACAGAAAAATTTTGTTGGAAAAAAAGAAAAAAGAAAAAAAAGAGTACTAAACTGTTACATGATATTTGTCTTCTTGTATGGCAATGAATACTGGACAACCTCCTCAAAGCTGAGGAAGTGACTGAAGCAGCAGAAATATGGTTCTACAGAAAGATGCTGAAGATACCATGGGTCAGACATGTGAGCAATCTGGAAGAGGCATTTGAAATTTTTGGGGCACATAAATGAGAAAGAAGGGTTTGGAAAATCTGATACTCATGGGACAGATTGAGAGAAAGAGGAACAGAGTAAAGCAGCACATAACATACTTGATAGGCTTGATGTGGAGGGCCATGATCACCTACATCCTGAAGGGACACAGCACATAAAAAACAAAAAAAAATATTCTAACCTGAATATATATATATATATGAAATAAATGACTTTCAAAATGTTTAAACTAATTTAATTACAACAATTTCACTAATAAAATTTTGTAGCATATGCAAATCTCTCAAAGTAACAAGTGCAAAGCATAGCAGAACAATGCTGGGTATGTATATTAGTATAATGATAATTTTTTTTTTTTTTTACAGCAAGGTTCACCCTGTAGAAGGCCTGGGGGCCCCACAAGGTAGAGGATTACATTATGGGGCAGATTACATGGGTAGGAGGAGAAGATAACGGTTAGCTCTACATTTGAACAGTAGTGATCAGGGAAACAACCTTATGGGAATCAGTTCCACAGAGCAGGGAGAAGCTGTTCGAGTGGAACTTACTTCTCATAATGGAATACAGAGGGAATGTAGGTGGTTTGCTACAATGTAAGTGGCATGGTGGTTCCTAGCCATGAAGGTCAGGCCTGGCAGAACCAAGGAATATAGTTCTTCCAAGTAGCAATAGAGCAGTGGAAGCTCACCAAATCCCACCTGTGAGAGGTTGGAGGGTAGAAAATAATTTGTCATCCACAAGTACTTGGAGATGCTTTTGAATTGGATGCATTTTCTGAGATTGAAAAGAAAGGACTGGGCAGCTCCCACCCAAATATGACAACAGTACTTCATTTTCAGCCTGAACTGGATCTTGTAAAGGTGGAGGATAGCATAAGGAGTCAGGTATTTACTGGAGTGATACAGGGAACTGACCATTTTACCTGCAACTTTAATGATAGATTGTATGTACAAGTACCATTTGAGATCAGGTGTGAGTTTAAGGCCCAATAGTCCTTGAGGGGGACATCCATTCATCATGACAAGTGGTAATTCAGGGTTCAAGGCATTGAATATAGCCAGTTTCTTCCCTCCCCACTGGGAAGTTAGTGCTAGATCAGAAGAGAGATCAGCTGCCAATTCCTGATCATCAAGAGTTTTAGAAATGCACCTATATATCAACGTATCATCAGCATAGATGTTTACAAATGATCAGAGTATATTCTTTGGCAGATCATTTATGTAAATAAAAAAGAGGGTTAGTCTGAGAAGTGACATCTGGGCTATACCTGCATTGACCACCAGAGCTTTGAAGGACTGGCCATTAATAATTATCTTCAGAAATCTACCTGTTAGGAAGGATTTTATAGTTGAGAAGATTCATCCAGTGATTCCATTGTGAGAGAGCTTGTGCAGCAAACCTTTGTGCCACATCTTGTCAAAGGCCTTTGAAGTATCTAATGCTATGGTCCTTGAGGTGTGTTTGTCATCAAGTGCTTTACTAATTCTGTGAGTGATAAGTTAGAACATCAGTAATGGATCAGGCTGATTGAAACTCGTACAGCTTGTTTCACAAGAAGTTGTTCCTATCTAGGTGTTCAATGACATTCCTGTTGGTTATAGCCTCAAAAAGCTTACTAGTGAGACTGAAGATCACTCACCTGTGTTCTTGAAGACTGAGCATATACTTGATTCCTTCTACAGGATTGGGAAGGATTTCTCCTTCAAACAGCGGTTGAATAACTTTGCTAGGATCCGGGATAAGTTGATATTCTTAACCACTGGAATTTTGTCTGGGCCAGTGGCTTTCTTAGGATCAAGGTTTGTGATAAGTCTAGAGATTTCATGTGCTGAAATGAAAATATTTTTGAGATTGTGCACAGTGAAACATGGGAAGTTGGGGAGGGGATGGCCCTTGTCATCTAATGTTGAGTTTGAAGTAAAGATTGTTGAGTAAGATATGATCTCGAGGGACATTTATAATAGTGGGCATAGCTGCTTTGCCTCTGTTCTTAATTTGGTTGGTGATCTTTCAGAATTTGTGTGATCTGATTTGTTTTGTTTCAACCTTGGCCTGGACAGCCCTGCCTGTAGCAGAACTTTGCATTTTTCAGCACTCTTTTGCAGTGATTGTGGGCAGTTTTGAAAGCAGTAAGGGTCAGACTACATCACCCATGTAATAGATATTGTAGTAGTGGTTCCAGTGAGTTATGGCTGCAGTGCATTCAGGTGTGAACCAGGGCTGTTTGGTTTTTGCTAGAATGGGAGGGGTATAAAACTATTCCAGAAAGGATCCATTCCAAGACGATGACAACAGTTTCAAGTCCCCACAAATATGAATGTTACTCGAGGGAAATTCAGTGAGGATATCAATCCTCTCAGATATTTGATCAAAAATTATTGACATCATTCTGAGGGTGATAGCAAAGATGAATGTGGTACTATGGATAAGTGCCATGCTGAAGCACATATACAGGAGATCAGGGTCCTCACTTTTTGCATCCCTGCCGCAGGGATGCTTGTCCTTGATGTAAGCTATGTCCTTGGGTGTGGCAATTTAGGTGGTCATATTTTGTTATAATGGGTGAGTAGCCCAGGACTGTGAGCTCCTGTAGTGGAATTGAGGCATTGATACCTTTTTCAGACAGAAATAGGAGGTCAAGTTTGGACTGAAGAGATTTGGAACATAGACCCCCTCATATTGGTGTAAGAGATGGTATACCTGGGGTCTACTTTTGCTAGTTTTATTCGTTTTCAATTTAATGGATTTCATGTTTGTATTGGTTGATAGAAGACTAGTAAGCAGTGAGACAAACACCTCCATAGGAGATGCATGCATAAATAATCTGGATTATCCGGAGATACTGTCATAACAGTACCCTTTATTATGGCATCAAGAGACCCACCAGAGACTACTGCACAGTTCAGAAACTATTCACAAAATGGCAGTACAGTAACTTCCTCTGAAGGTTTGAATCCCTGACTATCAGGCAGATAATGCAAAATCCAGAAAATTTCTTCCTCCAGCAAACTTAATGAAGAGACAACTCAGGAAAGAAGATACAGATGTGATACTCCAAGTATACATGTCTCATCTGCCCAGAAGTCAAAGCAATGGAACTCATCCTTGGGTCAGAAACATTGTACCAGCCAGAGACCTAAAAGGTACCAAGACTAGCCTTTTCATATATGTGAGGACTAACAGACCCATTGGGAAAGGGGGGGGTGCTGAGGGTTCATGTGCACTCTCCTTCCCCCATTTGCTATAGTAGAGTCAGTTATCAGGGAAGTTAGCTATTCAGTTTAGAGAGAGAGAGAAAAAAAAAAGAAGCATTCAGGCTTAGAATTAGAACTATTCATGCATCAGTTAAGAGTTGACAGTTGCTTAGCAAATTCATTAGGACCAGCTAACCAAGGGGTCAGGAGAAGGATTAAAGATTGGAGTGTGAACTAGGAAAGAGAAATAGATATAAAGTTTTAAATTAGTATAAGTCCAAGGTAAGCTCTTTCATATACATGAGTTCTAAAAGACCCACTGGGAGAAGGGGGGAATAGGATAACAAAGCTTGCTCAGGGAGGTGTGTGTGCATGACCTACACCCATTTGAAATTCTAAACAAACTAATATTGCTCTAATTTAACCTTTTGCCTGAATAACCTCTTATATAACATTTTAATAAAAGAAATAAGCATAAAATTAATAAAAGAAAATATTTATCAGTCATAATAAAAATTCTTTATAAATTGAGAATCACCGTCATAAAAATACATAAAACATTCACATTCAGACCATTCTTGTATTTTTGTGTCACTTGAAGATGTCAGACAACTTTAATAACTATTTGACCAATCTCTTTCTCAAAAATTTCAAAGAAAGCAAAAGTTCTCAGCTATAGAAAAACAAATTGCATTATTTTTCTGTTACCACTAGACAGATCATGGGCACTTGTAGATAATGTGTATCTGCTATGTTAGTTCATGACCACAAAAACTTGTATCATTACAATTAAAACAAATTCCAATTTCGAACTTCTCTACCTCAATTTTTTTTTTGCAGTGTAACTATATAAAACCAAACAAAAAGTTTAAATGATTAAACAACTCTAAAATGGTTATTTTCATAACTATTTTGATAGTACTATTGTATAATTACTAAGTTCTGAAATTGTCTTGTTAAATAACTGCAGAAGTATTTAAGTAGATAGATTTTTCAATATCCATTCAAACATTAACATACTTTACAATCATTCAGTAAGCAAACTATTTAAAATCATTGTATAAATTTTGTAAGCATGAACCCCTTCTGTTGATTAATTGAAGAATCAAGTTATTTATATACAAATGATTTATTACATTATCAGATATCTCATCAAATCCATCATAGGATAAAAAACATTCAACATTTTATATTTTAAACTTCTGATAAATAAAGTAAAATAAAATCACATATCTTAATCAATATTATTAAAATTGTTGCTAACTTATTTTAAGAAATTTTAATAATGGATATATGTTCAGCAACTCAAAATTGTGTTAACTGTTGAATATTGAGTTAAAAAAGCACTTTTTAAATGTGGATTCATACATAGTTAACTATTTGATGCTATCTATCACTGGAGAAAAGAGATGGGTAGTGAAAGAAAATTTCTTTGTTTAAATCTTTAATATTTTGTTTTTTACAGTTACATACAAACAAAATCATAGTTGTAAAACACATACACAAACTATAATACAGAATTATTGATAACTCTAATAAAGTTTTATCAAAGGATTCTTTAAGAAAAATCATTATTTTCATATTGCGAGTTAAAAAAAAGATGTTCCTATTTACTTCCGAGTTAACAACAGGTGATCTCTATAAGTTTTGCATTTTTTTTAAATCTTTCTGTACTTGAAAAAAAAAAATAACAGGTTAGCACAAAAACATTTCATTAAAAAAAAAATAAAAATTTTTTACCAGAAATTATAAATAGCTCATTTTTAAACATTATATCAATATACAGGGTGTCCTGAAAAAATGTACTCACTTTTTAAATGACAAATGCAGTGTTTGACTTACAGACAAGATTAATGGTTAAAATTAAGAAATATTAATGTCTATTCTTACAAAGATTATTAATGTTTTAGGTTGAATCTTAAATGAATTTAAATCCATGTTTATAAATATTCAAACTAACAACAAAATCAAAAAGTGAGTACATTTTTGGGGGACACCAAGCAAATGCATTACTTGATCATTTGATGCAAATGATTTATACAGAGAACCATTTAAAAAATCAAGAACAATGAACATTTTAAGAGAATGTAACCAGCGCAAAACTCATGTTTTGTGGAGTGAGAGGAATTTATAGATTGTCAATGTAATCAATTGATAAGTTCATATTGATTGTTTTCGCAAAGTGAACAGTCCCAAAGTATATTTGGTTTTTATTTATCATTAGACTTGTTATACTTTATTGATGCAAAATCAAATACAATTTTGCTTATCTCTACTTATCAAGGAAGAAACCATGTCATCAATATTCTTCAGTTAATAACAAGAAATGAGGAAAAAAATTAGACTTCCAGCAAATTGAGTTATGAAGCTGATCTTGGAATTAATTTTGACAAAGTAATTGCATTTTATAAAGCCACTAGCAAAAATAAAAAAAAAATACACAGAGATTAAAAAAGGATTATATTTTACATAATTTGTTATGGAACTGTGTCAATAAAAGCAAATAGTGAAAAATGCTACTTTATGCTGGCAAAATAAAACTAACCTAACAAAGTAGTAGGCTACAAGTAGAAACTGACCTAAAATGGGAAATACAAATAATGTTTTAAAAGAAAAGAACTAATAGATGATATTTAATTTTTCTTTGTTAGTTATCTATTGTGCCATATGATACTGGTGAGTGATATTATTTTAAAGTATTAAAGTAAAAACAAATTTTGCAGGTTGGTTTAATGAAGACAGTTGTTTTTTGTTTTTTTGTTAAATTCACACAAAAATATCTATTTCAAGAAATAGATATTTTTAAAAATAACAAATTTAATAATTACCTAATTTACATTTGCTCTGGATTTTATCAGTATCTTTTTCAAGAATTTCTTCAAAATTTAAACAATCTTTTAATCTTTTCTTGAAGTATCAGGCCAACTTAAATCTTCAGAAGAATAAGAAAGGAAATATATCCTTGACCAATTGTCTTGTCTCTTCTGTGAACATGAAGATGAAATTATTAGATAAGAAATCAAAAGATAAGGTACTCCTATTCACAGGATAATATAAACCACAGCCCAAACATAAGAGTATTGTGGCAGACTTCACCACATTAATTTAACTTTAGATTAGGAAACAAAACTGACGTGGAAAAGGATAAGGAAAAGACATCATTACATATAAAATATGTATTTAACAAGATGTACATATCAAACAACGACGTGAAGGAAAGCATACATTTAAGTAAGAAAAGTTTGAATAAAACAAGAGTTGGCTCTCTAACTATTATCTTTGTATTTCAAAGCTCACTGGTAGAAAGTTTATGAGAGTTTCTAGTAATTGTTCTCAGAAGATTTGCTGTGTAAGGAAAGATTATGTGAGTGTATAAGGAATGTTCAGCATGTGAGTGGTGGTGTGAGTGAGAAGGTTGGCGCATGGCTTCAACTGTCATGGATTCGTTTGGCAGCTGAATTCTCACTAATTAGTTAAGAAAATTTCTTGCTTATATAAGTGACTATAGGCTCCAAATCGATGCGCAGGAAGAATTATTCTTCACGTGCAAACAATCTGATTGGTTGGCATTGACCAATCAGTAAGGGAGTTTTGGGGAGACTTAAGAAAGCTTCTGGGATCCAATTCTCCCAAAAGTGCACAAAATTGACTACATGAAAATAGAGCAATTACAAAATTGTTGCATTGCTGCAATTTGTAAATTGTCTATAATAACGTAGTGATGATTAATTAACCACTGAATGCTTGGCGTTGTATGTGATTTGTATTTGTGCATGTATGTGCAATATAGATCGGCACACTATCATTGTAAAAAATAATAGAAAGTAAACACAATATTATGTGTAAGAAAGAAATATATACATTGAAAATATGTATGAAATGAAAGTGAAACATATTTGAAAACCTACAAATGAACAGCCAAGAAAGATGATTGTTCTTTTTGTTGTGTATGTGTTTTTTTTTTATATATACAAATCTGCAGATTTTCAAAGAATTAAAAAATTTTTTTTACATAATCGAAACAAAATTGAATATCATATTTATCTTAGCAATAAAAGTCATTTTGTCACAGCCTATTTTCTCTGAAAATATGGATTTTTATACTTTTATAGGGGTAAAATATTGAAAAATGACTTTTCTCATCATCTGAACAAAATACCAAGGAAACTTTATCTGAACCCCATGAAACTAGATATTTTCTGAAAGCAAACCCAAAATAAAAATTCTTTTTTAGCCACTAGTGGTCGGTGGGGTTTTGTTACTGTTCTGCCAATAAAATTTTTCTAAACAAGGAAAATTAATTCATTTTATTTTTTACAAATATCTTTATGGTTCTATCTGGCAAATAATACACTTATATTAAAATGATTAAAATAGATTTTAAATTTCAGTTTTAAAATGTGTTTTTAAAAAAGAACAGGTGCTATGCGCAGATTTGGAAATCTACACATTCTAATTAAAAGCTTTTTTTAAATTATTTTAATATTTAATTTCAGGTGTATTATACGCTAGATAAAAACAAATTTATTAAGAGGAAAAATAACTCACTGATTTTCCTTGTTTAGAAGAAATTTATTTGCAAAAACCCAATAATAGTTGACTGGCATACCAGAAAAGAATTGCCGCTGGTGTTTTTTTTTTTGCCTACTTTATAATTTTTGAAGGAAATCGCTTCCTCAGGTCAGAGAAGAAATGAACATCTTCCTGGTTGTAGTTTAAGTTGTCTCCAAATTGAGTGTGTACAATTTCAATAAGATTGATAAAGACTGGTCACTTTGATTTTGTGAAACAAAGTAATGTGTAAAAAAAAAAAATTTTTTTACATTTTCAGCCGGTTGAAGCAATACCGTTTTAACTAGCTGTAAAAAAATAATTCAATGAATAAAAGCACATACAAATTACATATTTAGAAAGATTATTATATTATTTTCTTTCCAGCCATATGAATATAAGATTAGACCAGAAATACACGAGATATTGCAAGTTGAATGGATTCTCAAAGGAAATAAGATATCAGCTGGAAATGCTATCATTACATAAGAAAATGAATGGCTTCCTTAAAAAGCAAAAATACTAAATTAAAAACCGGCAAGCCTAATTGAAAACTATGGTATCAAGGAAAACAAAACCGGAAACCGATACCAAAATATAAAATGCTAAACCGACCAACTCTAATTCAAAGATACAAAGAAAGAAATCAATTCAATGTAAAAATAAAATACCAACAATAATTCTTTATTTTATCAAGTGTTCTGTGTGGATATAAACAAATATACAAATTATTTTAAAGAAGAAAACTTTAACTGTAGCTGTGAAAATATACTTGGTGTTTTAAACAATTTATTAAAGAGACATTACTTCATTAAATCCTTCCTTCACTGTTATAGTTACCTCAACATGATACAAACTTAAAAAAATTGTCCAGGCTATAAGACAGCAAAAAGATACCGTATATCTATTCATAATGAGATCATTCTGCGCACAGATGGCAAATATATATTATGTAGTATAAAAAGAGATAATAGGGTAATAAAAAAAAAAAAATTAAAAAATTAAAAAAAAAAATGGTAAGAAAAATCTAATTGCAATTATCCAGTTAGGTAAGTTTAGAAAGTAAAGAATCAGAGTGAAAAAAAAATATTCTCTCCAATGCAGTCTATGACAAACTAACTTGAACAGTGTTTTCAAAAATAAAAATAATAAAAATAAACGGAGTATTGCTACCACATCTGGGCCAGATCTGACCAGTCCTCACTTTCCAACATCAACCAAGTTTAAAAGCATTTGCGCAGCCTTGTGGGTGCTGAATTGTTTTCCACAGAACATTGTTAGCCTCTTTTTCATGGCAGATGTTTGGGCAAACTACAGGCCTTTACAGCTAGGACCTACCAGGCTATATACACCGAGTCAACTCCTCCTCATTCCCTTTATATTCCAATGGTAAGGATTAAGTTCCACTCAGCTTCTTCCCCATAACTGTTGCAATGTGGAACAGATCAGAATGGTTGCTTCCTTGATCATTACAATCTTAATCCCTTCAAGTAGAGAGTCAGCCATTATCTATCCTACATATCCTCATAATGCTACCTCACTCCCTGTTGGCTGGGGCTTCAGAATATTACACACACATAATATATAGGCTTTTATATGAAACCCAATATCTATGTTCTATCTTCATAGATGCTAATATTTAAAGAGTAACAATATTATATATTAGTTAGCAAGAATTAAAAAATACCATCACTTTTAAACTGAAGTACCAAAGAATTAGCATCAACAGTTCACGGAAAGGTTTTCTCTTCTACACTAGTGGAAATAGACTCAGCCAGATGAAAAGTATGATTTAATAGATAAAAAGATAGTGTAACAGTGGACTCATTGAGACAAGATCAAGATTTAACAGCATTTAAACACATAATTCTTAGAGTAAAAAAGATAAGACACTATCTCCAAGGTGGCAATTGATTTAGATTTTTCTTGAACAACTGTAGCAAGGCTATACCAAGAATATAGAAATTCCAAGAAGACATCAATGGCACACAAAAACTGTGGGTACCCACAGGGGATGCAAGAATGGGACTGCTGGTGAATAACAAAAATGGAAAATTGCCTCAAATTACATTCCATTTTAATGCTTATGCTGAAATTCAGTTAATACACTGTACAATGTACGCTGAATTCCATGAGGTTTTATAGTTGTTGACCAACAGTACCATTATTGATAGCAGCATAGTATCTATTACTGCATCTCAACTGTAAAAGCCTTGTGTCAAGCTATCTTAGACAACTCATGCTTCCACCTCTATGACTGAATTTGTATATGTTGAGATCATATGAGGCTATGAACCCAGCACAGAGAGTTTACACAAATTGATGGTAGCTCTATAATATTTTGAAATGTGTTCTTTTGGAATTTGCAAGGACCAGTAGTAAAACTGAAGTCTGTTTTGGTAAATATGATATACACAGATATTGTTCCAGACTAATTGCACACTTGCAGCCACCCCTTGCAAACAACTCAGTTATAAACTGCTTAAGAATATGTGTGGTTAGTTATACCCAAGCAATACCTCCAGCACCTTCATATAGTCATTGTTATCAAGGAAAAATTAGAAGCTGTATATTATTTAGGTAGATGTCTAATTTTTTGACACTTCAACTTACTTGTGTACCACATGAATGCTTATGTGCTTCCCCACCACCAATGCCTTTTTCTTATTGATCTGTCATTTTTCACTAATTTTTGTGAAATGGTCTTGATTTTTCAGGAATTGGCATATACTGACATCCAATGTAACAATTATACTTCATAGTCATGTTCCTTCTAGTATTTGCTCATAAAATAATGTATTTCCAAAGGAAGCATCTGAATTTAACTGATCTGATCA
The DNA here is from genome assembly GCA_963932145.1 of Acanthosepion lycidas. NCBI lineage: Eukaryota > Metazoa > Mollusca > Cephalopoda > Sepiida > Sepiidae > Acanthosepion > Acanthosepion lycidas. The sequence goes on along the minus strand of OZ010582.1, from coordinate 75,496,671 downwards.
AACCCAATTTTAATATGCTAAATAACTCTAGACTAGAAATAAATGCAATTTTATACTTATTATTCAAAAATAAATTTGTTTTAAAGTTAGAAATATACATTAAAGTAGTTTGATGTTTCACTTGTTTTTAGAAAATCAACATTGCACAGTGCAAAAACTGGTTTGATGTGGTAAGTACTGACAAAAATTAAATTCATAACTTTTACCAATTTCTATTTAGTTTTAAAGCTTGTTTGAAAATATGTACAAAACTACCTAATTTCTGCAGGTTTTTACTTACAAACTGACCTCAAAATGTTACTATTTCAAGAATAAATCCAAGCAAAGTTGATATTTTTTGTATTAGATACATTGAATGGAAAATATATACAAATCAGAATTCTAATTATAAATCACCACAAGCAAAATATGCAATTTTTACTGTATTCAAAAGTGAAAACTGTAGAAATTATATAAAAATTACAAAAAAGCCTAATCAATAAGATCTTACACCATTTGTGAGGTCATAATTAATAAAAACAAAAAATAGATAAAAGTGTATATAACACTATAATACAAAAATTATAACACAAAATGTTTTGAATGTGCATTGTTAATTGAAAATTGAACTAAAACTACTGCACTGAATTACATTATAATACAGGATATGCATGGTTTGTTTTTGATTTTGTCAACTGCCCAGTATAGTAGGGTCAGTTGGGCACTGTCTATGAGAAAAAAAAAACACCACAAGGCAATTAATTCTGCCAGACATTTGTAAACTGCATGCTAAACTGCTTGGCATTCGCACCATAAACTCCAATACAAACTTTTCAGAAGGTTTGGGTGTCAATCTAACAGTGCAGAGTATTCAGAAAGAGTTGGATGAGTCTAATGGTGATTATGAAGGTACAGCAGCTTAGAAAACTTACTGATAAGAAAAGAACTCCTGAATTCGTTGGTGTTGGACTCAGGCTCAACACAGAGGCCTACACCAAGTGCCTTAAAGAGGTAGTGCTTGCCTGGGTCAAGAGGGTGGATGCTGGAAGACCCTATGTCTGGCAACAGGATTCTGTAGCATGTCACACAAGCAGGAGAATCTAGTCATGGTTGTCGGACAATTTCTGTCACCACATCACCCTTTACATCTGGCCACCTAACTCACCAGATTGCAAAGCCCTTGATTATTATGTGTAAGGCACAGTTGAGCAAGAGACCAACAAAACTCCTTGAAAGACCAAAGATGAACTGAAGGTAAGGATTATGGCAGCATTTACCATCTTAAACAAGGAGACCGTCCAAAAGAGTTGCAGGTGATTCCAAAGTTGTCTGGAGGCTCTGGCTGAAGCCAATGGCAATTTTATTGAATAAATTTACCCTTTAGTATTTTAAGATATTTTAATGTAAATTTGAAAATAAGATATTGGTGTTATTTTCATTTCTGCTTAATTTAGACAAAAATTTATACATTGTACCCTGTATAGCTAAATTGTTCAGTATATTTTCCCTTTGAAGTAAATGAAAGTTTTATTTATGTCACAATAATTTAGTAATGCAGTGAAAAATTGTGTAAATTCCTGCAAACTGTTTCCTTTTGTCAATTCCTCTGCAATAGGTGTCTCCTAAACCAGAGGTCAGCCACACATGAAATGCCAAGCAATTTCCAATGGCATGCAATCTCTATCTATAAAAGGCAGGATTTGTGTGTGTGTGTGTGTGTGTGTGTAACGAATGCACAGACGCAATTTTCGACAGATTTGCACCAAAATTTACATGCACAAAGTTAGCGGGAAGGCCAAGAGTAACTTTGCATTTCCCAACTCCCGTCGATAGTGGAAATAATCGATTTTTTCATGCTTCTACGGCAGTTTTCATGTAGTTTGTGGCCATTTTCTACTGGCCAGAGTGAGAGCCAATAGCTGGCTGCCACGAATAGGCAGGAAGATTCTATTGGCCAGTGTGAGAGCCAACAGCTGACTGACACGAATGTTAACTAGCATGCAAAAAAAAAAAAAAAAAAAAAAAAATCGATAGCTGCAAGTGGGAAAAATTTAAATCTGCATGGCACTACTCCAATTGGCTCATTCGCTTGCTTAAACTCAACGTTGATTCTGATTTCGCAGAATTGGGTTGGGTGTGAAAAAGTATTTGTTGTTAACATTCTTTTTTCATTTGTTTTTTCCAGTTACGAGTCCATTTTAAAAACTGATCGTTTTGTGTTCATTTTGTTTAGTTCTTTTTTTGTAACAGATTTAATGTTTAGTGTAATAGAGCTTAGAAAAAATTTGCATTGTGAGATAGGCAAGAAGTAAGGCATGTAGCAACATCAGCACGGCAAAGAGCACTCCTTTAAAGTCAAGGAAGAGCAAAAATATTTTAAGTCAAGTGATAGCGATTGCTGTACGAGTCATACGATTTTTGAATCAAGCACGGGCAACTCCGGGCCATGCTGGTAGTTAGCAATAAAAGTTGTTTAAAATCCAATGATGAATTGATATTCAACAGCAAGAAAAAAGAAGACATGGTGAATGCAATCAAATATTCATCAAAAAATTCATATGAATAATATTTTTAATAAATTTAAGTTAAAATGTTGATAGCATTAACAAACACTTTTATGAATTGACCTGGCAGTCAGTAATTTTAAACACCTCTTTGTACCTCTTTAATTAAATCAAATTTTAAGATTTCCTAAAATATGAAATTTGTCCATAGTTGTTTTAAAAGTTGCTATTTACATAACAGCTCTGTATCTATTACCCTAGTAATTATAACCAACCATTGGGTATACCCAAAGTTTTCTAGAATTTTAACTATAGTAATTTTAAATTTGTTGCTACTACAGCAACGAAGAGAGTCAATAAACACAAATTTACAAGAGTAACTTTTGAATTTAACTTTATAATTTATTAAATTAATCTGAGAATTAAAAAAAAAAAAAAAAAAAAAAAAAAATCTCCGAGATGTGACAAGATATTTATTTAAGTAAGTTTTAAATAACTTGCTAGTAGTTTTAATGCAAACAAATGTGCTTTTATGGAATTTAAAAAAAAAACATTGACAAATATTTTTGCTACGTTCTAATTCAAAACTGAAAGAGATTAATCAAATACATTTATGAATCATGACGCAAAAGTCTTTTCAAATTACCAAAAAGAAGCAGCTAAGAAGTATCAAACAGACTTATTTAAAGCATTTTTTAAAATATGTATATCTTAAAATAACAAATTGTAGTATACATAAATTATCTCAAATGTATGATTAAATATTGATGATCCAAAAGTTCACTCAGTTTGTTTTTTTTTTTCTTTTTTTTTTTTAACCATTATTTACCATTTTATTTATTCTGGTAATTTAATGATTCCATTCCACTACAACATTTTTTTATCTGTGCAAAGAACTGTTTTGGGTGCTCCCCACCTAATCTTGTCCAAATAGTTTGTAAACTCTGGAATAAATGGTAATCTTAGTGCAATGTCTACTGAATATTGTTAATGAGCAAAAACTTCCCAACAAAAGAATTTTTGTCTTCACTAAAGAAACATGAAATCTAACATTACCATGATAATTAAAAGAAAGGTCATAATAATATCCTAATTAGCTAGCACTTTTTGTTTGGTGCTACTTTCAGTCAATCTAAATGGAAACATTTGGTTCTTTGGAAGAGAGAACTCCCAATGTCACCATACACAGCACCACCTTTGGCAAAAAACTGGCTTTAGGTATGGTTAGTGATGGCTTATTTTGTTTGCTCTTCAATCTTTTGCATTCAGGTTTTAAAATATCCACTTTCAATAGCCTGACAGATCTTCCAGATATTCAAATGATCACACAGGAAATACAACAGTGCAAATATATGATCATCTACATCATATAACATTGATTATTATCATGTCTTGATTTGATTTCCATTAACATCAACTAGTCTAAGAAGCTATTCAATATTGTTTAGTGAGAAATACTCAGTATTAAAAAAAAAATTACATGTTTGATCATTCACAGTAACTTCTCAAATCTCTATGTTTAAGTCACTTTTTTTATTTTTCTTAAAATAAAAAAATAAAAATGCACAATATACTCAAAATATTACTTATTTTCTTCACTCTTCAATGTTAGAAACAAAAGAAAAATTAACCAGATAGACAAAATATAGTCAATATTTGTCAGAATACAATCAGAAGCAATTTTTTTAAACTAAATATTTATTCCATCAACAATTCTCACCTTGATGTGGTGATGGGACTTACTTATCCTATTCCAGTGTGAGTATTACTAGTAGCAGATCCAACCAAGCCATGTACTTCAGAGGGTAGGGATCAGACCAAATGAAAATCCCAAGAAGCTGTGGGATACACCATGATGGTTTTGTTGATTCAACACTAGAGTCGCTTTCAATTTATGGCCAAGAGCAGATCATACACAATACAAAAAATGCCAAAATTTCTAGGATCCCCTAATTCCCAAAACAAATTATTGCTATGACTAGTATTGGCAAATGCTTGGTTTGCCACTGAAAGATTTGTCATCAAGCAAGTCTAAATAAGCTCAACAGGATAATGAAATGTTCACATCATCTAATAAAAAATAAAACAAATATTTTAGATTTTTTTTTTTTTTTTTTTTTACATAAAGCTGAATTTCTATATGTAATTCCAAAATAATCTAAGAATTATTCTTTCAAAAGATCATGTTCCTTCTCAGAAAATTATTTAATAGTAAAAAAAAAAAAAAAAATCATTATTACTATACTTGCTATTACTACAAAAATTTATAATTTAAAGATTTTCCACTAAGCTACTGTTTATTTCTATTGACAGCAGATTGTAATTTTTCTATGGACATCTTTTTGGTTAGGCAATCAGAAATCTAGAGATGTGGTCACTCATGTTATACTTTATCTTTAGTTATAACAATGTCTATTCTGAATCTTATCTATTTTTAAGAACACTGCCTTTATAAAACCTTTATTGTTGAAGCAGTTTATTTTCATACCAGGACAAACCAATGAGACTTCTAATAAAAACATTTACCTCATTACATTCAAACGTCATTGTTCAACCATTGTTTCTTATTTTTCCTTGACTGTCAGTAGATAGGAAAATGTTGATTTTCAGAGTTCTTCAAAAAATTATTAGATCTTGAATGTTTCCATCAGAGAGGTTAGCAAAGGTTGCATCAGAGAAGCATTCATGGGAATAAGATTTTATTTGTTAGAAAAGAAAAACTTCAAACCATCAGGAGTCACTCTATTGATTAATTCTATTTTAATAGATAATCTACAGTAGTTTTGTTGTAGATAACATTAAAATCCCAACTATCAATAGCAATGTCTGGTTTGCTGTTAGTAGCTAACCAATTCAGAACAGCTTATTGCAACTGATAGAAACAGATGATACATACTGAAGTTGATTCACTGTCAACCCATCATTTGTAGAAATAATGCTAAGGCACCCAGATTTAAGAGACATTGATATCCAACCAAGAACATGTTTCTCAATTTATTAAAACATTAATTTTAATTTAATTTTTATTTAAGCATAATTTTTTAAAATTTATTAATTAAATTTTAATTTTATTTTTCATATATATCAGACCCTTACATCATTCACATAAATACAAATTATTCCCTAAAACTTGCCATTATTAGAGAATGAAAATAGGAAATTGTTTAAAGAATCTCTTGTCACAGAAAGCAATACTAATTCACTTCTGACTTATGTATCATGCTCTATCTGTATCACAATCTGTGCCATGAAACAAAAATCAGGTGGGAATCAGAGGTAAATTTTACATTCAATTTTGTTACCTTGCAAATATACAGTTTTTACATCTACAGTGTGAAACATTCACTGGTTAAAAGTTAAAGTGTTACATGAACTGTGTCACTGGAACAAGCTGGAGAAACTTTACAGATACTGGTTGTACCTTCCTCATAGCCAGGGCCATCTTAATGCATGGGCAGTTGTCCTGGGGTCCCCTGAGCATAAAGGTCCTATGCTAATCTATGTATATTGTGACTTTCTGCCAATAAATAAATGCTATACTATAAATATTTGCTGAGTTACAAGTGGACATTGTGATACTGAGGCAGAGGTGAATGCTAGTCACCCATGCAACCTCATGTGTGTGTATATATGTATTGATCTCATGTGTGTGTATATATGTATTGATCTCATGTGCTACATAAATGTAAGAGTGTGTATATTAACATCACTTCAACTCACTTGACAGTTACATTCATATGCCATTGCTTATTAGAGATTGAATCAGCTTCATTACAGAATATTTGTAGGGTAAGAATGTAGTAGTTATTCAAGACTGCAAATTTATGATGCAGTACTAATAACCAGGTATTGTTAGTTTCCAATATGTGAAAAGATATGTTACACACTGATCAACTGACATTTACTATTCAATATATTCAAAGATATAAGCTTGTGAAATGTTTCATGATATGCATCCCCATCTTTTCACATGGAGCTTTCATTTTATGAAATCACTCATAGTGTTACAGGACAGAAAATAAAATTCAAAGAGGAATTTATAACATATGATGTTGAATGGGAAAACATTGAAATTAAGACTGTAATTTTCAATTCTTTCTTTAAACTTTTTGCTTTGTTGGTAAAACCTTTAACTTCTTTGCTAAACAAACTGTTCTTTAACTTAAACTGCTCTATCCCGTCCATCCCCAAAAAGTTATTTGTATTTTTCATTACAGTCTTAATTTCAATGTTTTCCCATTCAACATCATATGTTATAAATTCCTCTTTGAATTTTATTTTCTGTCCTGTAACACTATGAGTGATTTTCTTGGTAACCATTAACATTGGTTTTCCTACATTTTTTCCATGTATATACATTTATTATGCTTAAGTCAGATCTGCTATCCCATTGTCATTTAATATTTTTGTTAAGGATTTTTACCTGCACAAATTTCCTTATATTCCAACTGGCAGATTCATCCGCATTAGTAACCTTAACATAATTATTCACTTGTTTTTTTACTTTTACCTTACAGGAGAGTTTTCTTATGTCTTTTTTTTTTTTTTTTTTTTTTTTTTTTGCAACAAAAACATTATGTATGGACAGTCATTATAAGAATGTAGTTCTCCACATGCATAACAGAGGTTAAGAGTAATGTTTTTTTTCTTTTTCACTTTATTTTCTTGATGCACTTTTTGATTTGCACCACACTGCTTGCTTCAATATCTTTGGTAACTTGTTGAACATTTATAAACCTCTGACAATCTTCTGCTAGGTTTTGTAAAATCAGATTGGGTTCGTTTTCAAGTTTATTTAAAACCCTTCTCCTGATTTCAGCATCTTTTGTTGACACTAAACCTTGAACAAATATCAGGCATTTAAAATTGTCAGGGCTTAATTCTGCCAGTTTGAATCCCTCACACTGATTGTTCACAGTGCTAGTGAACATTGTGAAATCTTCATCTTTTTTTACTGTTCATGCATTTCCATCTTTTCTGGAACAACTATGTCTTTGGGGTGAACACTTCAGAAAGTAAAGTAACCATTTCTTTAAACATTAGGTCACTAATTTTTCTCGGTAATATGTAATTTATGAACTTTGTGTGTTTGACAGTGCCTAGTTTCCTTGGCATTAGTGTGACCTTTTAGTAGTCAAACCAATTTGCAGTCTGTTTTGTAAAGGTCTTCATATCTGCAGAAATACAATGAAAATGCTACCTCTTCTGGCATATAATTGAATTCAGCAATTGCATTTACAATAGTGTCCTATGAAAAAACACCTAAATCCTTCATTCTTGTTACTTTTTAACATTTTCTGTTGTTGTTCTACAAACAATTCTTCAAATTTCTCAAGTTTTTGTCCATAATGTCCCTGTTATTTGTCTTTTTGTTTCAATATTTCCAGTAAAGCTGCTTTAAAGTCCTCTATTTTATACTGTGAACTAACTTTTCACAAAAGTAATTTTTTTTAACACAACTGCTTCTCAAAAACACTTTAAATCTTCCTACTATTAGGTTGGTGCAAAAATAATGACGTAATAATGTCGTTTTTTGACGTTCAAAAAATACGTCAAAAAATAACATTATTACGTCATTATTTTTGCACAAACCTATTAATTAACGTCCAATGTAACACTTTTACACCAAGAAACCCTCTCAACAATACGTGATTTTTATAAATTGAAAAATACAATTTTTCAGTTTCATGTACTGTTTGTTACGTTTCCAGTTCATTGTAGTTGGAATAATATCCCGTATTTTCCTGAATGTTGTATTTTGAATAACTTGGTTATAATCCTTAGAAAATCCTTGTAGCCAAAAATGCTTTGTAGCTTTGGTAATTTCTTGATCTTCCTTTGCCAATGTAGCCTTGGTGAATTTTTACATGAGTTTTGCTGATATTTTCATTCGTAGAATATCGTATTTGTGAATGCTTATGCGAGTTCTGTTCTGTCAAAATCTTTGTCCACCAAATGTTGTGCTCGTGAATGTTTACTTGAGTTTGGCCAAATCCTCATTGCCAAAATGTTGTAACCTAGAAAGGGTAACTGAATGTGGAATAACCAAAACGGAAGTTGGAAAGGAAATGGTAATCTTTATAACATCAACAAAATACAATACTCACCAGCGGCATGAAGTAGGTAATCCATTGTTAGTGGTGGACTACGTAAACAGCATATTACCCCCACTTACAATAGTGTCCAACGTGTTTATGAGGATTGGGACATACCCATTAGTGTTCATAAGTATGGTATATAACACACTGATTGGAAATTTCTTTTCCTTTTTCAGCAAACTGAAAACAATTGGTTCAGAAGAGCTAAACAAAAAGTGTAAACATTTAATGTGTATCACAAAGACATTAATTATGGTGACATTTTAAATGAATATGAGCACCTCAAGCACTGCATGGTTCTTGATGAAAATTGTGAAACTCTCTGCATTGTACAAAAAAATAATTTCACACAACTTGAAATCTATGTTTTCCTATGTTGAGTGTTCTTGTGCATGATGATTAACTGCAGGAGAGCATTCATTTTCAAAAATGAAACTTATAAAAATCAGCTTATTAGCACAATGATGCAGCAGCAGTATTTGAATTGCTTTCACACATATGTATGGAAAACAACACCCTGAAGATCGTTGGCTTCAAACCAATTCTCTGCAAAGAAATTTTACAAATGTTTGTGTTGAACATTTGATTAATAAATAATAAACAGTAATTTCATACCGTGCCATCTCTATGGTTTACCAATTGATTATCATTTACATGTTGAAATGTTTGTGTTTTTTCAAGGTTCAGGTTGTATTGTTAAAAAGTTTGTATTGATTAACCTTTGCTGTACAGCATGGTTTTTAATATTTAAACACTGTTTTTGTTGGAAGTACCAATACAATAAGTATCTTTAATTTTTATCAACCATTTACATTTTTATTCCTGCGAATAGTTTTGTAGGCAGGGGCCTCAGTGCACTGCTTCACCCAGAGGTCTATAATGCTGTTAAGACAGCACTATTTATAGCCTGGTTCTTGCTATATGTACTCTAGCTTTGACTTTATCAGAGATAACCCATCTGACAAATTCTGACCACCATTCTTAACTTCAGATATATCATTATCAATCTAGTTTTTAAATTAATTTCTCTTTGCATCTAATTTAAACAATATAAGCATTTATTCATCACCTACTGCTTTAAATTTAAATTTAATCTGATCAATAGTGCTATTAGAATCAAATTTAACATAATAGTTTTTATATTTGTCAGACATATATTCACCAGTATTAAAGCTTCTTCTTTGAAAACTGTTGTCCAAATGTCACTATTTTCCTTCAATGCCTTCCAATACTTCAACTTGAAGTACATTATCATCAATTATATCATTTTCATTATTAATACCACCATAAGCCTGCTTAATATTGTCTTTATATTCAGCAGGACAGTAATGATTGAACTGCTCTTTTCACATTTAAGATTTAATTTCAACCAGACAACGTAAGTGAAAACGCATATTTAGAGATTCTTGATAAAATCAAAACAAGAATCAGCAATATTACTGGTCCTGACCTTGCATCTTGGCTTCAGTCACTTTCCCATGGTCATAAAGTTGCTTCCAGGTGCCGTTTCTATAAATACTTTCATAGTAATTATCGTACCTAGTCTTTATGAATTTAAGTGCAGTACTAGATTGACATCAAGGTTTCATCAATTTACGGTTGAATTGATGTAACCATAAGTTCTATGCTAACAGTTTCTTTTATTTATCACACTTCTCGCTTGTGGCACACTCTACCAGTTCCATGTTTTCCAGTTAACTTTAATCTTCAAAAATTTAAAAGCAGTGTCAGTTATTATCTACTGACTTCCTGATAACTCTTCTATTGCTCTTACTCCTTAGCAATGTTTCCACTTTCTAATGCTTTCACAGCCAGTAACCCTTTGTTTTTTAGTGGCTTTATTGCCTTGCTTGGCGTAAATCTGATTAAGTCACACTAATATTTGCTTTTAAACACATCCAAATCTCACCATCTGGTTAATGTCATTCTTTATTCCGTTTGTAAATCACTTCACCATTGTAAAAACAACATTCATTATAACTGATTCCTTGTAGATCTGTTCGTTCTTTCATCAAACTCAATTCTAAGAAATTCCAGCTTTACTATATGTAATGAAAAATTATTTCTCACAGTAGTTGTTACTAGTTCTAGAGCAGCAGGATCACTTTGGAAGTTGCTAGTGGTGACAGGATTGGAAAACTGATTTACAGAAAAACCAGTGTAGTTACTGAGAGTATTATGAGCAGAAAATCCCCAGGTGGCTAAAGCATCACAATATCTTAAGTTATCATGCAAACTGTATTTCCAATAACTGCATTCAATCTCTCACAAATTCCATGATTCCATGAGCTCTCTGCTGCTGTAGTCACAAAGGCTTCACCTAATTGCCATATTTCAGGATTGTTTCTTCGGAGCACCAAACATAGTTACTCAACTTTTAAAATAAGCTTTTCTTAAATTGTAAAGGACATTTTATCATAAATCACTGTTGTAGAACTTTGTAGCTAGATCTATAAATCATCAGAAAGTAGCACTTACTCTAAATTTTTGAATTTATTACCAATACTAGTTGTTTCATTGAATCTTGATAGCAGAGAAAGGGATACAATGTATTGTTAAAAAGTTGGGGGGGGGGTGATAAAAAGTCTTGCATTTATCAGTTACAGAATTTATTTTCCTTTCCAAGACACTGTTATACATGCTTGCATCCTGGAACAATTTCGCTAATATTTTTGAAGAGGGATGTTCAAAAAGCTTATGCAATTTACTTGCCATTCTTTTTGCTTCATTGGTTTTAAAATCCAACATGATTGGCATAATTACTGATCTAGTCATCTATATAGACTTAACACACAATGCCCAAAAGGAATGATTTTAATTTTGTATTTGCACCGCTCACAGCTAATATATTTTTTAGTTTTCAAAATCCTTTTTTAATTTTTCATTGAATTTTTGCTTAATAACAGAGAAATATTAGTTTACCACATCAAAATTTATTTCTGCTTTTAAGTTACCAACCCAACAAGGGAGAGCTAATTTCTTCATGTACTTCATTGTCATACTATCACCAAATGTAAAAGTTAAATCATTAGTTTTCCATAATAATATATTACATTTGACCATTTAAAGAGTTGATGTAGTGTAGAACCAATTTATTACCATAAACTTTAGAGCAGCCAATGTCTACTACTGGACAATATTTAGATTCATCTATTAAACATTATATCTGTTTGTTTACATACTCAGTGCTGCACTCTCAAAATTCTCATTTAATTTCTTGTCTTGGTGAATTTTTTTTTATAGACATAAAAGCAATCACAAACTCAATGAAACTTAGAATCACATAAATCATTATTTTCTACTGTTGCTTTGACCAAAATTTGAATTTATATCTTTCTCTAGCTATATCCTTGTTAAATACCACTGCCTTATATATATATATATATATATATATCAGTATCTTTGCCTGACTTTCCACTTAGAACTGAGTCTCCTCTGTGTGATGTACATATAACTCCATCCATGGTTTTATAATATATAAATTTCTGTGACAGATTCCCTGTTCCTTTCTTATAAATAGTTTCATAGCAATAGTTCTGATGAGCAGCTCACTTTCATCATTTGACTGCTAGATGTAAACATAACTTCTATGCTAACAGTTTCTTCCCACACTTCTTGCTTGTGAAACTCTTCCGGCTTCTTCCTTTCCTGTCAACTATGATCTACAAAAATTTAAATGCAACATCAATCTTCATCTTCTGTAACCTTGAACGCTGCTTTTTTATTGTCTTTTCTCCTCAGTGTTTTTCTCAGATTCTTTCACTCTCATTTAGCTCTTGTGTTTGAGTGGCTTTATCACCTTGCTTGGAATGAAATGATTAAAAATAAATTACATGTTTTTTCCATCTTAAATATCCAAGAACCAATTGAATTAACAAAACTATACTAAATGGTATCTTTCATAACTGGGAAAGTTATATTCCACAATGCTCACATTACTTCAGTCAAAAGTTGCTGGGTTTTTGTGGTATAGTTTACATGTTAGGTCAGCAAATAGTAGCAAACAGACTGCTCTGAAGTAGATTTCTACAACAACTGACTTCACCAACTAACTCAATTTTGGCACCAACCTGGATGAAAGACCTTCACTTGTAAGGTTATCTGACCACATCAAAGAGTTCTCTTATCTAAATGACCCAAAACTCAGAAGTTTTTTCATAAAAATAGATTCTTTTAACACAAGCAAGTGAACTCTATATTTAGTAGACAATTGTTAACACTTTCACTGCTACTCGTTTGCCCAGTGCTGCCCCCCATCCGGCCAGCCATTTTTAAAGAAAATGCCAAATTTCAACCTACATATTTTATTACACAGAAAACTGGCACCAGTGTGTTTACAGCATTCCATTTTCATGGATATACCTGAGAATGACTTACCAGATCAGTAATGGGTATACACATGATATCTTTTGAAGCATTGTCCTTTGTGGAGTGGGACTTCACACTTTTTGCAGAAGTACCTTGTTTCTGAGCATTTTCCAGCTTTTTTGCAGAATCTGCATGGCTTGGAAGGGTATCTTTTCTTATTGGTTGGTGGAATTTCTACCAAGTCATGACCAAATTCTGCAAGAATGTTATCAATCAGTTCCATCCTGAAATCCAGCAATGCAAGTTTTTTCTATGGATTTGCCTTGTACAGGATGTGGGAGTTCACAATAGCACAAATTTCTTGCTCCACTTGATGGTTTTGCATGTACAGGGGTAATATTTTGCCATCTGGTCCAGTTTGTCAACACCTGACATATGTTTGTTGTAGTCCAGCACACATGCAGGTTTTCGAATTGATTGTTCTTGTCCTGAGTACCAGAATCTTCCATCCTAGAGTCATGGAGAGTGGAGATCATTTTCACTGGGCGTTTGTCCTTCCACACGAGCACTAACACATCTCCATCCCTATGAAATGTCAACTGTCCCCGGTGAGGGAGATTCAGCTTCCTACCGCAGGTCACAAGGAGCACCATGGTTCAGCCGAAGTATACCACAAACAGGAAATTTCTGCTCATCTTCCAGTAAGAATTTGGCCAATGCGACACTGTTGTAATAGTTGTCCAAGTACATTTTATAGCCAAAGCCATATAGGTGCTCCAGAAGTCCACCACAGATCTGCTGAACTGTTCTACCAATACCACACTACAGTTCATAGTTACAGACGTAACCACTTCTCGATTTGGAAACAATGTACCCTTTCATCCCATATTCGTCAGGCTTCTGAGGATTATAGACCCAAAATCTCACACGGCCACACCATTTGAGCATCCTTCATCTAGGGAAAGTTTTTTCTCAGGAGTGTACACACCTTTGAACCTGTTTATAATGTAATCATAAACAGGACGGATCTTGTAGAGCCGATCATCATTGGCGGGGCGAGCATTATTGCCACTGAAGTGAAGAAACTTCAGAATCGGAAGAAATTTATCCCTAGCCATGATCTCTGAATAAAACGGAGTCACCACTTTCCAATTTTTCACTATTCCTGTGTTGAACAGTAAGGCCAAGAACAGCCAAAAGTTTTCCATTGTCAAGTCCTTCCACCAGCGACAGCGAGAATACTGTTTCAGATTGGGGTGTTCTTGGAAATATTGTTGAGCATATCTATTTGTTTCTTGCACAATAATGTTTACAAGGTCATCTGTGAGAAACATTTTCAACCACTGAAGGCAACACCCTGGATCATTGGGCTGCATATTTACGCCTGGAGTGCCAGTGAACTGATGCACATGTGGAAGTCTGTTAATATTTGTCCTGTCCCCCACCTGATTTTGATTTCTCCTGCCCTGATTTTGTCTACCACAGGCTGGAGCCGGCTGTGGAGCATTACCAGGATCAGCAGGGCCAGGCCTATGCACAGCGGGTGCTGCAGGCATTGCAACAGGCCCACCAGGTGCTGCAGGCATTGCATTATTTATTACACCAGCATCACCTAAGCCTACGGGCTGACCATCACCTTGGCCATGATGAACATTCACGTCAACATCACTGTGATCACTCAAATCCTCGCTAATATTTCCGTCAGTTTCACTTTCACAACCATTACCATCCTCCCACATGTACTCAGGATCATCAGAATCAGAATTTTCGCTAAATTGATCTGATTCAGAGTCATCATCAGCAAATATTTTTGCCAAAACATCTTCCGCAGACAGCCGTGCTGCTCGTTTCATGGGCACTACCATCTTGGTATGACCCAAGGTCACGGGTGCTGGGAGCATCAGCATGCTAGCTGCATTTTTGTCAGGAATATATTTAAAATTAGATACGAAACTACCATGACGTAGAGAAAAATCGAGACTGACTAATAATTTGCATGATAGAATAGTTAGAATTTTCCATATTTTATGATAGATGGCGCAACGAGACACTAATACCAGCGGTATGCAAAAAACATAGGTTTTCGTACTTAGCCAGCTGGAGCAAGATAAGAAAAATGAAGATCTCCGTAGTTAGCAGTGGAAGTGTTAACCTTGCAGGCTTAATGTGAAAAACATAGAAGGCCAATCTAGAAAATTTTAATTTTACAAGAAGACCAGAAACACCTTTGAGGTTATCTGGTTTATAGTCAATTTAAACCTTTATCTTAAAGTTTGAAAGAAGAGAAATTACATTTTGAAAAGACAGCCCAGAATTGATGAATGTAATACGATGATTGTTCAGTGAGAGTTGATTCAAGAATTATTCTAGAAGATTTATAATAAATTTAACCATTTTGTCATTTTTATTATCATTAACTTTTTAAAATGTCTTCAAATTAACCACAAGTTTGCCATGGTAATGATTTTTACATGTTTTTTTTTTTTTCAGTTGTTCTGATGTTCGTTATGTACAAAATAAAAATTTCAATATCCAACTGGTTTTCATATATTCCATCTTACATATTTTGTTTCGATATAAATCACTTATAACAATGGCTAAAGAGAACTCAGCTCAACAGAAATAGTATAAATATATGCCAAAAATATTATGTTGTCACTTAACTGGGGGAAAAAAAGCTTAACTTCAGCTTCAAGACTGGAAGTGATGTAAATGCACTATCATGTTCTCTTTACTTGGGGGAATCTTGTTTATTCTTCTGACCACCTCACACCAACATGTCCACAGAGCATATAGTGACTGAAAACCTCTAAACAGCATGAACGGTTCAATTGCTTTTGTAAAAAGCAATTGATATACTGTTATTAATAATCCTTGTTATTGTTCAATTGCATGGATCTTCAAATAACATTTACATAAGGCTTACAAATAATGTGGAAGTGACCAAATAATTTGGGCAACATTTACCATATATCAAGTTGATCCACTTTACAAATTTAGGTTGAGCAATTTGAATGCTAATGATTTAAAATTTCAGAATAGTGTATGTGTGTGTGACTGTCCAAGACATAACTACTTTAGATTGATACTGATACAAATCCATAAACTTCCAGAACTTTTAAAAGTCAGGAGTACAGAACAAATAAAAAAGAAATTGGGACAAACATCTGCCAAAAAGACAAATACAGTCACTCATAATTTTTAATGGTTATAATAGACATTATTCTAAGCAGACTATTCCAACATGTCAAACTACAAAGATGCTAAAGGAAAAAAATTACTTGAAAGTAAAAATCATTGGCATATCCATTTAATATCAATAATGGTTGACTCTTCTTTAGTTGACCAAGCTAAATGTTTAGTGTAACCCTTTATAAAAAAATTCTTTAAGTATGCTGAGAAATCATTTTGGGTTTTATTATGACAAAATCAACAAGCTGACTGTCAATAAAAATAGTTATGGAACAAAAAAATAATGAAACAAAAAATAATGAAACAAAAAAATAATGAAACAAAAAATAATGAAACAAAAAATAATGAAACAAAAAATAATGAAACAAAAAATAATGAAACAAAAAATAATGAAACAAAAAATAATGAAACAAAAAATAATGAAACAAAAAATAATGAAACAAAAAAAAAAAAAAAAAATACAAAAAATTATTAAAAATAGTTTGATTTATATTCTTGTTTTCTTAATTTAGAGAAACATGGCAAGAACAGTATTATGGAAAGAGAGCAGACAGGATAGTGAGATATTAATATAGATTTGGGGATAAAGAAAATGGAATATAAAGTTAATCAGAGAATAAAAATGTAGATTTACTTGTAAATAAAACAACATCAATAACACTTTCATAATCTTCAATTACATAATCTTAAATGAGAAAAATGAAACTCACCTAGAAGAAAAGAAAGAAAAAACACAATAGTTTATAGTGTAATATGTTGCATGTAGATATCTAACCATAGCATCAGCTATTTCTTAGAGAATAAGTAGTTTATAATTTTTTTTAATGTTTATTACATACCTACCTACTTTACAGGACTTAGGTGAAGATAAAGTTCATATCTAATAAAGGTAATTTATAAGTATAATGCATACATACTCTTAGTCAGATGAAGAAATAAAAACATTTTTAAAATTAACTGTATTTTCTAATCAACTCATTTTTAAGTTCATACTATACCACAAAAAAAAGCTCCCTTAAAACAGCTGTTCCTTCATTGTTAATACACCAAAATGTTATATAAAATGATTGTTTTATTTAATTTTTTTTAAGCAATCATCAACCGCTTTCAAACTGAAATGGCATACATCATACAAAATTTAAAATTGAACATTTGGAAACTTAACTAATTCCATAGGAATCGAGTGTGTATAACTTTAATTTCATTAAGCAAATTTTTTTTTTTTAAATTTACTTATAAAATGTGAAATAATGACATGAAGTTTTTTTACTATTCGTTCAAGCTGTGCGAATATTTCTAGAATTTAAAAAAAATGTTAACGAATTAGAAGCCATTGTCAAAATGCAAGATAAATAACACAAACAGAATTAATAAAGCTTGCAATAAAAAGGAAAAGGGCAAAAAAGATTAAAAACAGCAACAATCATGCAAGCAAATAAGCAAACAATACATTTAAAGCAAATCAACAAGTGGGAAGGCAAGGCAAAAGAGTTTGCGCTATGAGTTGTTGTTTGCAAGGTCAGACAACCGGCAGCACATTTGAGCGACTGAGTTTTTAGAAAAAAAAAAAAAAAAAAAAAAAAAAAAAAAAGGGAGCAGTGATAAGGAAGAAGATAGGGTCCAAATGAAGCCAATTTGATATGGCTGGGCTCAAAGCCAGCCAGGCAGCAATAAAAAAAAAAAAAAAAAAAAAAAAATTGTCTGCAAAACGTGCTGTCAGTGGGGATAAACGCCACTTACAAGAGGTGTGAAAAAGGTGTGAACATTTCTTGATGTGGGGTTGGATTAAGTGAATTTAGTGAATCCACAGTTTTTTCACACCTATGCGAGAAGTCCAGACTTGGAGCGTCAGTTCTTCGATTTTGATTTTTCATGTCCGTGAACTGTTTTTATTAATTTTCAGTTTTCTATTGCGATAATCAAGGCACTATTGCTCTGACTAAGAACCCAGTCTACCATCAAAGTTCAAAGCACATAGACATAAACAAAGTAGCATTTCATAAGGACTGAAGTTCAAAAAGGTACAAATTGGAATATATTCCAATGGAAGAAAATTAGGGATGTCCCAGGTAACGCTAAAAAAGTGGTATACCCTGGATAAAAAAGGTCCCCAAATTGATAAAAAAAATTGTAAAGTGTAAATGTTTATGTTAAAATTAAAGAGGGAAGACCAAGGTAATTTTTAATTATTTTTCAAATTTTTTTTCATTTGCAGCATTTTTTAAATTTAGGTTGAAAATCTTGTTTTTTTTTTTTTAGGTCAAAAATTACGTAATATTAACATTACTTGTTTTTCACTGTTTTCTGTTGAAAAAAACACATTGACTTGGAAAATCTGGCAAATATCAAGTACTTGTTGGATTTTAATGAAACTTTCAGAACTTATTCACAAATGATTGAAATTATTTTAGAAATGTTTGTCATTTTGAAAGTCATGGTATAAATATTATTTTTTTATATCTGTTACACCCCTCGAACTTAATTTTATGAAAACTTCAAAAATTTATTTTTGAAGCCTGATAATTTTTTTTCAATTAAATGCACAAGACTCCGAAGATTCTAAATCATCAATTTTTTTGGTAAAAATATGTGCAAAATTGTCCAAACTTTTACCTCAATTGTAAACATACAAAACCCAATAAAACTAAGACTAATATTTAATTCAAAAAACTTTTTATGACTTTTCTGAATAACATACTACGGTAATTCTTATCTGAAAAAAAAAAAAAAAAAATTTTGATGAAAAATGAATTTTTACAATAATTTTTTTCTATTTTAAATACACAATATGACAAAATGTTGTTATATATTTTAAAATTAAGTTTCTGAATGAAGCTTTATGGAAATAACATTATGTTCCCTACTTTTTAAAGATCATAAATTTGAAAGCTCATAAAAATTTGACAACCGTTAACATTTTTAAAATAATTTTTTAATATTCCAAAATTGTACTTAAAATCGTCTCCAACGAAAGTATGGATGCACAGCTTTGAAATAATGTCATGAGGTCGACTTGTTTCTCTTGATAGAAGCAAGTTCTTTTTACTTCAGAAATTGCTTTGCATTCATTCAGTTAAGAAAGTTATTTTTTTTTTTAAATTTACTAACCAGGTTCACTTAAAATTAGAACGAATTACATCACTTCTGCGCTACTGTACGATAAATTCGCTTGACGTAAGTTGTCAATATATTGACACCCGTCAATTAACACCCTTCAATCACGCACCCGCGCGAGTACCTCGGTTGGAAATATCTCTATTAAAAAATTTTCTGCTAAAAAAGTAAGTAATGTTTCTTTCAAATTACATTAAGTATACTTTAATCATTCTAAATTTCCTAAGATAACAAAAAAAAAAAAAAAAAAAAAAAAAAAAAAAAAAAGGTGTAATTGAATTTTAATTGATTTTTGAACTAATTTTTTTTTTTTTTTACAAATTCGGGCAGAAATGTCGATAAATCAATTTTACTGATTTTTTTTTTTTATTCAAGAAAAACGAGATTTTTAAATAAAATTTTTAAAATTAATAGGAAGGATTAAAAAATCTGAAAAAATATTCAAAAAATACTTTGGTCTTCCCTCTTTAATTTTAACATAAACATTTACAAGTTAAAAATTTTTTATCAATTTGGGGACCTTTTTTCTCCAGGGTATACCACTTTTTTAGCGTTACCTGGGACATACCTAAAGAAAATGTTGCCAATTTGTTTACTAAACCTATCAGCAGAACAAAATTCAGTAAATTTTTTTATTGCTCTAAAATTTAGAGTCTATGGAGTGTTATACTGAACATATTTTTTTTTTTTGCATTTTAATTGCCACAGTTTTTTGTTTTTTATCCCCTCATTTTTTATTACCCACGTTTGTAGAAAAAATAAAAAATAAAATAAAAATAAAATTATATATATATATATATATATATATTAAAAATAAAAGAAAGATTTAAAAAAAAACAAAAAAAAAAAAACGTTTTGTATGTGAATTCACTGAATTGTAACTGTTTTACATCTATTTTGTTTATATTTTATTTGCCCATGGAAAGAGAGAGAGAGCATGGGCGTGTCTATAACAAAATTATCCATGCACTCGTATGATGCCAGGGATTTTTTTGCTTTTTTTGTGTGTGTGTGTGTGTGTGTGTTTCTGTTAACATGGTATTTATAACTCCTCACTGATAAAATATGAAATAAAATTACAATTGTTTATTTACTTATTTTTTTAAAAAATAAAACTGGGGATATGTAAAATCAAGAAGACATTTTTTTTTTTTTTTTTCTTCTAATCGGGAATACTTCAAAAACTTTTTACGATATTAAAAACTAAAAAGATAACTTGTTTTTGTCTATATATACACTGTTTTATTTTAAAAACAAAAAACAAAAACACATTGTACTTTTAATTGATGATTTATCAGTTTTTTAATATTTATTTCACTTCTAACAAATGAGGATTAACAGAAATACAGTCATTTTTTTTCTTTTAACAATGTAAAAACACACAATCTCCTTTTAAATTATTTTAATTGTTTTTATAATTGAAGATATTATTAGACTAAGAATTAAAAGTCCGATAAAATTAATTTCACTTTTGAAAACTGAAATAAATTTTATTATACTTTTAATTTTTAGTCTGTTTTTTTCTAAACAAAAAAAATGAAACATTTCATTGTTTTACTACCGTGAAAACTTGTAAATTGAAAAAGTGCTCATTTTTATTTTGCACAATTTATTCTGGCAGTCAGGACTCTTATGGCCGAGTTTAATGCAAGTGAAACAGGTTGGCATGTTGGTTTTGGTCTGGGCATTCAGAGTGATATGGTATTCTCATGAATCATTTTTTCAGTTTCTTTGAAGCTTTGCAATGCTACTTTAAAATCACTAAACATTAGTAGCTTGTTTTTCTGAGTGATATAACAGTCGTAAATGGCTTGAAATCAGATGGAAGGCCTTCTAGAACCATGGCGATTAGCAAACCATCACCAATAATTTCCCTAGAAATCTTTAATAAAGTAGCCGATTTTTCAGCTTGGATAGTGTTGTTGACTGTGTAGGGATGTTAATCCCATATACGGGGAAATTATTTTTAGCTTTCCTTTGGATAAATAGTGTTCTCTCAAAATTTGCAGTGCTTTTCTCCCATGATCAGAGGCTTCTCTCATATTAAGAGGCAAACTTCGGTCATCAAGAAATTGAATTTGTTAAACATGTTTGCATTCTTTTCACAGTAGTCTTCATCATTGGAATGATCCATTGTCAAAATGCAAGATAAGTAACAAACAGAATTAATAAAATTTGCAATAAAAAGAAAAAAGGACAAAAAGGATTAAACAGAAACAATCATGCAAGCAAGTAAGCAAACAATATATTTAAAGCAAATCAACGGGCAGGAAGGCAAAAGAGTTCACAAACTGAGTTCAAAAGGTCGGACAAGCAAATGCAGTACATCTGTCTAGTAGAGAAGGCAGATCTGGACTGAATCATGACAAAATGCAAGCCAATGGCCACCCAACCATCGAGATTGGCATGGGCAGTGGAAATACCCCAAAAAGAACCTGAATATTACAAGGGCCTAAGAAAGGAGTATAGCTCCTTCATCTCAGGCCATGAACCTTTATCAGAGGAGGCTGCAAAAGCATTAGCCAAAAGTGTTACCAAGACTTTAAGACTGCAAATGGAGTACTTTACATGGGGTGCTCATGTACATCACGAGGGACCATTTTGGGGCCTTCTTCTCGGATTATGCTCCAGTGAAGGGACATTGATTTCAAAATCATGGTGACACTGACCAATCCGAAGTTTAATGAGGTCCCCAAGGTCATTACCTGCAGCGGCCAAAACATCTTTGTTGTCAAGGGCCACAATCCTTACTGCTAGGCTTGTGGTGCCACCAGACACCTGGCAAAATTGTGCCCAGACAAGAACCTGACACTGCAGCATCAACCAACAACTGAGCAACCCAAGGATGAAGGATCAAAGAAGACCCCAGTGGTCCTATCAAGTGGACTGAGGTGGTGAGGAGGGGAGCTAAAGCAGCAAATCTGCCTCCCCAGCAGGATGTTCCAGATAAAGGCACTGCAAGACAATGGCAGCAGTCTAAACAACTGCAACAACAGCAGCAGCAGCCTAAACAGAAGTGGAAGCAGCAGCCAAAGAAGCTGCAGCAACACAAGCAGCAGCTGTTGGAGCAGCAATCTCAATAGCAGCAGCCGCCTGATCAGCAAGTGGATGTGTTACCACAGTTGGTCTTCTACATGAAGGTAGAGAAAATGCCTCCACCGCGATCCTCCTCACAGAAAAGGGAGAGGGACAAAGAGGAAGAAGAGGACACTAACTACACCAAAAGGGAGAGGAAAGCAGGTCAGAGTAGGGTGGAGAAGGCCCTGGCAGCTGCTAAGACCAAATCCACACCTGCTTGACCAGCATGGTGTGAACAAGAACATTTTAAGAAGACGAGCCTTACTTTCTCCCCTTCTAGGGCTCTGTCTTCTTCTCCTGCCCCCAACCTATCCCAAGGAAAGAAGAAATGACATTTCCCCAAAGATGAAAAAATCTGCATTGTTGACCATGAGGCCCTTGAGAGGGACTTTTTCTTTCAGAGGAAGGCCCTCTTGAGGCCTCTATTCAAGTGCACCACCATTGAATTCGTATCAATGGAGGATCCAAGAAACTTTCCCAGCACCCCTGGTGTAATTACTCTTATAAGAAACACCGGGGGAAATGTTAAAGTCTGAGACTATCTTGCAGAAGTTAAAGATGTCTTCCCAAAGCTCCAGATGTCTCAGAATCTCCAGAGCTAAAGAAAGTAGCCCAATTTTGTTCAAAGAGAGTTCCAGTTCTCCTCCATCTCTCTCTATATAAGGCTCTTAAATTAACTTTCCCCAAAGACATTGTCTTAGACTTCCGATATCGCCAATCTGTCTGGACCCCAATAGATTTCTGCCCAGTCTGCATTTAAGGGATTTTAAAAAAATCTTAAAAGATGTCTATAAAGCTAGCTAGCTTGAATGTGAGGAGCTTAAAAGATACCAGGTTGATCATCTGTGAATGTGAGCTTTTAAGATGCCATCTCTACAGGTTGCCAGGTACCTGGGGAGAATGTTAATTAGAAGGGTCAATCTAGATTTGCTAGATTGTTTCAGTGGTTAGACTAATCAGACCATAGACTTGTCTGTGCCTGGATGGTGTTAGGTGCTAGGCCTAGAATGGCTGGACACTGGAAGTTCAATCTGTCTTCACTGGATGGGCAGGACTTTCAGCAATAGCTAACTAGATTGATACAGCGAGA
The DNA here is from genome assembly GCA_963932145.1 of Acanthosepion lycidas. Classification (NCBI taxonomy): domain Eukaryota; kingdom Metazoa; phylum Mollusca; class Cephalopoda; order Sepiida; family Sepiidae; genus Acanthosepion; species Acanthosepion lycidas. The sequence continues at coordinate 75,473,308 of OZ010582.1, read as the reverse complement.
ACTAATGGGGGTAATTGGGAATAAGTGGTAGGAGAGGCTTAAGGATAGGATTAGGTCTTTCACAACCAAATATAATCAATGACTTGCTAGATTCCCTAGAGATAGCACTAGCTAAGCAGGCTCTGGAGTGTGAGGCTAGTACATGGTACCAGGTTCAGGTTATTAAACATAGTTAAATAAAATGTTTAATGAAGCTGTGAATATGGGCACAGAATTGCCAAGGTTCCGATCAATACATTTGCAAAGTCAATACCTTGGAGGGGTGTACTCTGAGGTTGACCAAGGCCATATGTAAGGTGTTTCAGCAGCATTTTGAGAGCTGGTTTACCAAGGAGCCTGGTCTCTGTAGCGACGAGTTTTGCAGCTATTTGGCTGACTTTCCTCGACTTGAGCTTGAACTGAATCAGCTAGCTGCAAGGGAGAGATCACAGAGGGTGAAGTTCACTTGGCATTGAAGAGGATCGGCAGTGGAAAGTATGAGACTTGATGGTCTACCCTATGAACTGTACTTGAGGCCATCATACATCTTTTGACAGTTGTGCTCAACAACTGGTTGTGACAGGGGTCTATCCCTGATCAAATTTTCAGGGGTGTGATCACACTGCTGAAAAAGGCAAGGGTGCCGGGCGGGATTTAGACAATTATAAGGCCATAACTGTTAAACACAGAGTTAAAGCTTCTGTATTACTCCCCTAGTGCTGTGGTACAGATGAACAAAAAGCAGTTGAGAGCTGCCTCGGTCAGTTTGTCTGGGTTGTCTGTTTTTGCCCTTACTTTACACCTTGGCATTGGAGCCCCTCTTTTACCAGCATAGGAACAGGGAATGCAGTCTGGCCCTACATGGAATCACTGTCCTTGGAGGAGATGGATCCAGGGTTTCTGCATACATATCTATTTTCATATCATGAAAACATTAATGTAGTACAGATGGTGCTTGAGCAGTACAAGAAGGTGACTGGGGCCAAAATTAACCATGACAAGTTATATGGCATGCAGTTAGGTGCCTTAAAGGGTGTGGTGCTTCTGGGAGCCCTTTAGTTAGGCAGACAGACCAATCTGCATTCTTGGAGTATGGTTTGTGCCCCATCTCCAGATAAAGAAGAATTGGTCTGAAGTACAAAGGAGGTTGTAGTGGCGGTCCAGACTTGGCTTTGATGGCAGTTGTCTGTAAAGGGTAAAGCTGAAGCATATGCTGTGTATGTCTATCCTATTATCCTTTATTGATTGGCTGTACTTCCTCTACAAGAACAGAAAGATGGCACTCGATTGCTTGTTGGCTACCCTTTTGTGGGTTGGTTGAAAACATATAGTCTGCAGAGAGAATGTTGCCTAACATCTATGCTATAGGGGGAGAGGGGGGCTAGGAATGCTGCACTTATTGTGTCATCGGCACACTTCAAGGTTGGTGTTCCTATGCCATGATTTGATGGAAGACACGATTTTGGAAGGGAGTGTTAAGGACGTCTTCCCTAGAATTACTATCACTGAGGCTGAGAGATTCCTGCAAGATTGTCAGATGGCCTTAAGGGTTTTTCCATGGTCCAGTGACCTTTCACAACCTCATAGACTATTGGATCATGATTTAGTGTAGGGGGTCATGACGAACCACCTTAACAGTTGTGTTCTTTCTGGTCTTGGGGTCTATCACAGTAACCCCAAGTTTTTGCTTACCTGGTGATTGATTCAGAATGTGCTTCTCTCTTACTGACAGCCTTCTGATGGGGCTGGGCAGATTTGTCTGACTGTCATCAGTGTGACCTCGTTTTAGAAGAAACAACTTCCCATACCTTCTACCATTGTCTTCAGATTCACTTTTTCTGGGACTATGTCAGCAAATAGACGGCTTGTATTGCTTCCAATCAGCTTATGTCCATCAATCTTGTGTACATGTATGTGACAACATGTTGCCCCCTGTTCTCCAGAGTGAAACAGATGGTGTTTCTCACATTCCTAGCCATGGCAAGAATGGTGATATGGACATCATGAATGGAGGGAATTTTGTGATATGAATGTTATTCTCCTCAGGATCAAGCTGGATTCTATGGGCATTAGCTCAGGATGAAGATCAGATCTGATAGAGTGTTTGATATTGACAGATTTCAGCAAATAATGAGTATCTGTAGCAAACCTGGTTCATGGGAATAACCTTATTTTCTGTTTTAAGTCTCCTTAAGTACAATGGGGGTGGTTTCCTGTGAACCCTCCCCTGGTTGTTATACACTTCTAGTTTTCCTAGTTAATGTGAGTAAGTGTTGTTCCCAGCATTTTCTTTTGTTATGATCAATGTCAAAATTCTCAACCTCCCCAGTTTTATATATATATATATATTATATAAAAATTGCAGCTAGTTCAGCTTTTGATTTTTCCATTCCATCATTTATTTTTATTAATGAATATGCTTCTTGGTTCTGACTATCAGTAGAATACAGCAGCTACTCTTTTTATTTTGAGGAGTGAACAGGCCCTATTAATATCTATTTTGTTTTAGTTGTACACAGTTTCGTTTTTGGGTTAATCCCCTCCTCCATCATCTCATGCTTCATGAAAATTTTTATATATTTTTGTTTAAAAAGAGAGACTTTTTAGCACATGGCAGAAAAAAGTGGAGTAAAATGGCAAATATGTTATTCAATAAAATAAATGATTAATTAATTTTTTGTTGCACCAATATTATGCTTTTCACACTTACATACATAACTGTACATATTACTAACATCAAATGGGCAATCATGAGACAACAATCATTACTGAAGCAACTGGTAAATTTTTATGATAATTTTCATCTCATTCACAAAAAAAATCTACACACTAGCAAATTTTTCAGTATATTCCTTCAATTTGCTAATGAAATAGGGAGAATAACAGTAACAGACATGGGGGATTGAATACAGATTTATAATATATAACAAAAATAGATTCCATGAAATCACATAAATTTATACAATATTATTTTTAAATAATACAAAAAATATAAAAATTGTTTTGAGATAAGTTATGACATATGAGGATATATTTTAATAAAATTTCACTCCTAGAAATCAAATTTTCTATTTTTCATTTACTAGGGAGGGATGCAATTTTTTTATTTTTTTTATTTACTATTATTGAAATTTTGCCTTGATTATGAAATAAAAAAAATAAACAGAAGTAAATATGTGAATAGGATATAGCATATTCTGAAATACAATATTTACAGCTATGTCATATACTTAAGGTTATAATTTTGGAACCATCAAGAAGCTAAAAATAAAGAAATTTGGTCATTCCATTAACCTCCTTTCACAGAATTGTCCATCTAGAAATAGAATCTGTGGCAAAATGAAATTAAAATGTCTAAATAAAATAATAATGAGTAATTTAAAAAAAAAAAAAAAAAAAAAAAAAAAAAAAAAATGAAAAAGGAAAGAGAAAAAGGATTACATTTTCCCATTGATACTAAGAGTAAGGAACCAGAAATATGATTACCCAACTTGGTTTCATCAAACATCATTAGGTGGCATTTTTTGAAGCCTATAAAAAGGCAAACATTTCCTGTCTCACATTCTTTCTCTGTTCTCCAAGATGTAGCACCACATGGTAATCATACTCTCACTGATGAATGTTTGTTTCCATCGGTCCACTGACAACTGAACTCTCTTCCCACTTTCCGATGCATGGCACTTACACGTATCTTCCAAAAACCTCAACCTATGAAGTAGGTCAAACTTGATTGTTGCACTCAACTCGAGTTGGCTGACTTGAGCGCAACCATAGTAATGATGCTTGTACTGACTTACTCTAACTTCTGGACAAGGAAAAAGAAAACAGATTTTGCATAACCATATTTAAATGTTCCAACGATAAAGTAAGTAGAAACTTTTCTTTGGTTGTTCCAACTCTTCACAAGGTCAACTTAAGCGCGACCATGGATACAATACTTGTACATACCTACGCTAACTTCTGGACAAGAAAGAATGGACATACCCAAGAGACGCAGAACTACAGTCACCATAAAAAGAATAAATGTCCGTAGTAGAAACTCAATTTTTTGTGTGCTTCTATCTTAATTGTTTACATATTGAACACCCATTTTCACCTAAAATACACACAAACACACAACCTGTTAACTTCCATAAATCAACAACCAGAAAAATTATACCTTAAAAAGGGAAAATGGCCTCAATTCAAAAGACAAGAGAAAAACCAGACAAAATGAGTTCTTTAATCAACAAAGTAGGCAATTTTTGATTAAAGAATTTTACTTCCAGTGAAGGAAAATTTCTTCAGACATTACTACTAGGTGGTCTTTCAAAGACTTTGGCATTTCCAGTACTGTTGTATGAAGACTTAAATACCCACAAAGCAAATCCTAATAAAAAAAAAAAAAAATGAATCATAAGAAACTGCTCAAGTTAGCAAATGATAAAAGGGACAGCTGAAAATTGAAAATGGAAATAATTTTTCAACTATGCATTGTCCATTTTAAAAAGTTTGATATAAAAATTATAATTTATAAATTTATATTATCCATATGCATAATTATGCACGCTTAATATTTTAGAATTGTTCCAGATATAATTTTTCAAGTTGCTGATGGAGGGTTAAAAATCAAGGGTTTTACAATGTCATGCAACAGAGACAAAACAAAATGAAAGATTTTGCATGTGTTCTATTATTTGATCAAGTGTGTGTGCGTGTGTGTGTATATATATATATATATATATATATATATATATTGGGAAGAGATAGTGATTTAGTGATACAAGTCTTACTAATTAACCAATAGATGGGGGGAGGAGAGGTGGATTCATACTTTTCTCCAAGCTTACAGCACCTGCTATTCCCAAACAGTCATCCATTGAGATACTGACCAGGCTCAAAGTTGCTTAACTTTAGTGATTATAAGGTAGATATTAAACAGTAGGCAACAGTTGGCAAGTCAAAAATTTGACCTATTGAAAATAATTGTTCTTTGGGATTCTAATCTCAGTAAAAACAGTTAATTGAACTGGCCAAGCCAACTAAGTTGGTCTTCATTTTTCAGAGCAAAATAAAGAATTAAATAAAAAAACTCAAGAGTAAAAAAAATTTGAAATTGTTTTTTTACTGTTGAGTTTTTTTTATTTAATTCTTTATTTTCTTCTGCTAATGTTGGTCAAAAAGAAAAAAAATTGTAGAAACTTTAAAAATTTCATCTTACTTTTATTAAATTCTTAAAATATTAATGTCTTCCGCCTTCCCACTTAAATAAAAGAGCCATGATGTTTTTTGAGTTGATGTTAACCACCTGATAGCCAGGTAATTCATGAGCAGATGTATAATATTGGGCTTATTCTACTGTCATTTTGTGAATGGGATCTGGACTGTATAGTAGTTTCTGGTGGAGCCTCTCAGTGTCATAATGGCTGTACTTCCAGACAATTTAGTCCAGCTAATGGATGTGCATACTACTTAAGGGTATGGCTGCTTTGCTACCCAGTCTTCACCCATTCCAAAATATCAATATATCTAACCATGTCCACAACAAAATCAAATAGAAAATACAAACCAAATTCCATAAAACAAAAGTAGAGCCTAAATTCACCATCTCCTACATAAATGTGATTGATCTATTTTTCAGAAATTCAACATCATTAACACAAGGTCAAGCCTGACCCCACATTTCTGTTGGAAACTGGTTTAAGCTTATTTATCCCAGTGCAGAAATTCACAATCCCAGTCTATTCGCCTCTTATTAGTAAAACAACCCCCCCACCAAATCACCATGAACTCAGTGCCTATATTTAGAATGCGTTCCCATATAGCAGATATCCCAAAAATGAGGACCTGAATTTCCTGTTCATGTGCTTTTGCATGGCCCTCATTCATAGTATATCTTATTTTCACCATTATAAACAGGTTAATGGAATTATGATGTTTTACATAGCTAAGAACATTGATGATTTCCTCTCTGATCATCTCTCAACTCACATTCATATCTGTGGTGTCTTCAATATTCGCCACAAGCAGTGGTTATTTCATCCAATCAGAACCGATGAAGAAAACAGATATTGTTAGGACTATTCTATTCCTTATTACATGACAGAGTTAATAAGCCTACTTTTGTTAAACCTCTTTCACATCTTGGCCTGAAAAAAATGTTCCATTAAAAATTCTCCCTTTAAGCACTTCTGACCACTCACTGATCAATGTTCAAGTTGATGCCAAACTGAAAGTATCCCCTGATGTAGCATTTTATAGCATAATCTTTTGGTACATCAAAGCTAACTGGGACAGCTTCAGATCTTACATTGTAGAAGCTTCCTTTCCAGCTTTCTTCAAAAATAGAGTTTCTAGAACTAGCTCCCTCATCTCTGAATAGATCCTCTTAGACATGGAAAAAAAACAAAAAAAAACAACCCCCTCCCCCCACAAAAAAAAAACAAAAAAAACAAATAACCAACCCTGGTTTGTGTCAGAATATGCTACAGCCATAGCACACCATAACTGCTACTACCATCTGTACCACAGAGAATGGAGCAATGGAATTCTTACAGCATTCATTACAAAAGTATTCTGGGAAATACAAAAAAGCAGCTACACAGAGTGAGTCCAAGCCAAAATTGAAAACAGAAGACTTGGTTCCTGTAAGTTCTGGAAAATCTTGAATAAAATTCTCAATAGAGGTAAAGCATCAGTACCTGTAATCATAAATGACCCCGAAGTTATTACAGCATATGACAAGGCAAGACTCTTTGTAATGAACTTTGCCTCTAATGTTACATGAGATGATGAGAACACCTCTTAACTGACTTTCCCCTTCTCACAAAACACAGACTTTGAAACATTACCACACAGGAAGTTTCTAGACTTATCAAAAGCCTTGAGTCTAAGATCACTAGTCTGTTTGTTATTAAGAATATCAGAACAGAGTTATTTGTAATATTAGTAAAACTATTTAATTGCTGCCTGAAGGAAAGATGCTTTCAAAGTCTATAGAATATGTCAACTGTGTGCTTTGCTTTTAAGAATGACAAAAAAAAATAAAAATAAAAATGGATTTATATTGACATAAATGAGCAAACTCTTCAAATTTAAAATCAACAAGGTTGAACAACAAAATACAACCTCCTGAATTATGTTGTGTTATGGATTTCACTATGGTAGATCCACAGCTGATGTCTTAATTGTCAGTACACACAGAATCAGTAAAGCACTAGGCAATAAATTCAACATGAGGACTATCACTTGAGATATATCAAAAGGCCTTTGACAAAATATGGTATCAAAGGTGCTACAGCTATGAAATCTCTTGAAGGGCTTTCTCAATTATCAAGTCCTTAACAGGTAGGTCTCTGAAGGTCATCATTAATGGCTAGTCATCAGAAACCCATAAGATCAGTGTTAGCATTCCTTAGTGTTTCCTCCTCAGTCCTACCCTCTTTCTGCTCTATATCAATGATCTTCTTAAGAAGATACCCTGATCTTTAGTGAATTTCTCTGAAGATGATACAGTCTATAGGTGCACCTCCAAAAATCTAGAAGACCAGAACCTGGCACCTGATCTCGCCTTTAATCTAATGCTGGTGGCTCAATAAGGGAAGGACTGGCTTGTAAACTTCAATACATCCAAAACCGAACTAGTAATGTTCTTTCTCCAACTTTCATCTATCATGATGGACAGCTTCTTCCCTAGGATATGTGCTTTGTGGAATAGACTCTCAGCAGGATGTTTTCCCAATGACTACTGTCTTGATCTCTTGATCTCTTGTTCACCACTCAGTAATCTACTTTGTGTGGCTATTGGGCCTTTTTGTGGTGTGTGTGTTTTTTTTTTGGGGGGGGGGGTAATGAACATTAGTATTGTATTTTATAGGTGTGTGTGTGTGTGTGTGTGTGTCTTGAACAATAAAAAAACGTTAAAAAATTAAAATTTCATACACACTGGATTGTACATTAATATTTTTGGTTTATTTGTCGAAATTTAGCTTAGTAACAGCCAAACTCTGTGCAAAAAAGGTTGGGAAACTTTGTCATTACGTCCAATGATGGGAATCCCACATAACACAGTTAACAGAGACCTGAAACCAAGAATATACAACCATAACAAGCAAGATAAAGAAGAAGGAAAGACCACTTGAAATAACTATAAAATTTATTGAGGGAAAAGAAAATGAGGGGGGGGGGAATAGTCTGATGTTAAAGTTCAC